>CM061543.1:185465651-186715651 GCA_030864215.1 Capsicum pubescens | reverse complement strand
TCATCCCTATATCTAGCATAACATCATACTCATACTATAAAATACATCAATCTATAAAGGGTAAATCTTGCCTACCTAGATGTCAAAAAAAGCCCAAAGCATCTGCTAAACCCCCGTTTCCTATTCTAAGAAGTTTTTGCAAGATGCCACGATATCCATCAACTAAAGAGCCCAATGGTCCACTTTAGTGGTCAACCCAGATATCATACACCTACTAGAGACATGGAACTTTTTTTAGTCTACCTAATCAAAATCCCATATATGCAAACAAACTAGTCTACCCTATCAAATTCAATTTTCTAGACTTAATGGTGCAGTTGAAATTTCCATCTGAGGTCATTTAGTTAAAAAGTGGGTCCTACACCCACTTGCTATGTTTCTTAACTTATGGCCAATAGATCGAAATTAGTCGTGAGCCTCGAAACCTAAACCTAGGGTCCATCAAACCTAAGATTAACATTACAAAGCTATTGAAATAGTCAAAATATTTATAGAAAGTCATTTGCATAAAGTTTTTGCCTAATAACCTATTTGAAATAACAACAACTTAAAAATAGAAAATTTTCTCTAAAAAACAAATGAATTGCCCAATAATTGAATTGTTAGTTCCAGCAAGTCAAAAATGACTTGGGTATCCATATTAAAGCTCTAAATGGAAAAAATGAGCAAAAATATAGAAAATAACCTAGAAATTCATTAAATTTTTCTATTGATCTACCAATTTTTTCTCCTGACCATTATATTGAGTTTTTTTATTGATCTTAAGTCGGGCACCCAACCTATTTCTATGGAACCTTACCAAATGGCTCCTTTATTCTTAAGGATCTAAATTCTTAGATTTAGGACCTTTGTTGGTAAGGGTTTCATTAGATCAAGTGTGTCTCGTTAGGGAGAACCTATGTTATTTATTAAGAAGAAAAATGGTTCCATATGTATGTGTATTGATTATAGGCATCTCATTAAGGTGATGGTGAAGAATCAGTATCTTATGCCTCATATTGATGATTTATTTGAACAACTGTAGGGAGCAGTGGTGTTCTCTAAGATTGTTTTGAGCTCAAATTACCATCAATTGAGGGTTCGAGCTAAGGGTATCCCAATAACCGCCTTTAGGGACCATTATGGTCATTATGAGTTTCTAGTGATGTCTTTTGGGTTAACTAAATCCCCAATCACGTTTATGGATTTCATGAACTATGTGTTCTCACCTTATTTTGATTCTGTTGTAATTATGTTTATTGATGACATCCTTGTATGTTAGAGGAGTAGAGAGGAACATATACGGCATTTGAGGATTGTGCTCAAAACTTTGAGAGATCATATGCTTTTTGCCAAACTCTTTTAGTGTAAGTTTTGGATTAAGTCAGTGAAATTCCTTGGGTATGTTGTGTCTAAGGATAGGATTATTGTAGACCTAGTAAATATCAAGGATATTCATGATTAGGCCAGACCTACTTCTCTGACAGAGGTTTGTAGATTCATTAGTTTGGCTGGTTGATATAGATAGTTCATTGAGATTTTTTCTACTACTGGGACGCTGATGAACAGATTTGAAAGAAAGTTCATTTTTGAGGGTTCAAGAAGTATGAATAAAGTTTTGAAAAGCAGAAGGGATTTCTTACTTTAGCTCCTATTTTGGATCTTCCTTTTGAGGCTGAGGGATTTACAAGGTAATGTGATATTTCTGGTGTTGTTTTTGGTTGTGTGTTGATGCAGCAGGGTTGATTTATTTCTTATACTTCTAAATAATTGAAGGTGCACAAGTGAAACTACCCTACTCATGATTTTTAGTTGGGAGCAGTAGTTTTTGTGCTTACGATTTGAAGGAATTATCTTTATGGTGTGCATTGTGAGATGTTCATGCATCATCGTAGTCTTCAATATCTTATGACCTAGAGAGATCTTAATTCTAGGTAGCCTAGATGTATGGAGTTGCTTAAGGAATATGAAATCTCTATCTTGTATCATCTTGGTAAGATGAATGTAGTAGTGGATGCCTTAAGCCAAAAGAAAAGGAGTATGGGTAGCTTGGATTGTATTTTAGTTTCTGAAAGGCTGTTAGCATGGGACATTTAGTCCTTAGCCAATTTTATTGTGTGACTTGATATTTCAAACCCTAAGAGAATTCTTGCTTGTGTTGTGGTTAGGTCTTCGCTATTTGAGAAATATCAAACTCGTCAGTTTAAGGATAAAAGGGTCTTTATTATCCATGATCAGGTGTTTGTGGTGATTCCAAGAGCGATACCATTGATTTCGGGGGTGTATTTATATTTGATAGTTGTATTTGTGTTCCTAGGGTTGATGGCTTGGTTAAGTTGATTTTGCGTGAGGATCATAGCTCTAGATATTCTGTTCACCCAGGTACAACTAATATGTATAATGGTTTGAAACAACATTATTGGTGGAGTGGTATGAAGAGAAATATGGTGGAATTTGTATCTTATTACCTATGTTTTCAATTTTGAAGGCTAAGTATTAGAGAGCTGATTACTTGATTCAGAGGTTGCCCATTCCCGAGTAGAAATGGGAATGGATTAGTATTGACTTTTTTAGTGGTTTGCCTCATACTTCTTATGGTTCTTATAGTATTTGTGTCATTGTGGATCGTTGACCAAGTCAACACTTTTCATTCCTGTTTAGACATAGTTCAATGTCAAGAGGTTCACCCGTATCTATATTAGTGAGATAGTTTGTTTGCATGGTGTGCTTATATCTATCATTTCATATTGGGGTTCAGTGTTCATTTCTATCTTTAAGAGAGATTTACAGGAGAAGTTGGGTACTCAGGTGGATCTTAGTACAATCCTTAATCCTCAAACTAATGGAAAGTTAGAGCAGATTATTTAGGTTTTCAAGGATATGCACCGAGCCTATGTTATGGATTTTAAGTATCAATAGTAGAACTATTTTTATTGGATAGAATTTGCGTATAATAATAGATATAATTTGAGTTTTTAGATGTCGCCTTTTTATCCTTTATGTGGTAGGCGATGTCATACCCCAATTGGATGGTTTAAGATATTCAAGATTAGGCCTTGTGGTACTGATTTGCTTCAGGAGTCATTGGATAGAGTAAGGGTAATTTAGTATAGGTTGAGTGCAACTTAGAGTAGGCAGGAGGATTATGCAGATAGTAGACTATGTGCCTTGAGATTTTGAGCGGGTAAATAGGTATTCCTCCGTGTATCACTAATGAAAGGTGTGATGAGGTTCAGGAAGGAAAACAAGCTTACCCCAGGTATATTGGACCCTCTGAGATTATTCACACAATTGGTAAGGTGGCTTATGTGTTAACATTACCCCAAGATTTTTTCATAGTTCATCTGGTTTTCCATGTTTCTATGTTGTGGGGATACATTCCTGACCCTTCTCATGTGCTTAAATTGGACTCCAGTCAATTGGATAAGCAGTTGACCTTCATAGAAGAACTTGTGCTTATTTTAGATTTTGATGTTAGATGATTGCACTCTAGAGAAATTATAGTAGCTAAGGTTTAGTAGAGGCACCTCCTAGTGAAGAAGGCTACATTGGAGATCAAGAGCAAGATGCACACCCAGTATCCTCACCTGTTCGAGGCTTTAGGTACATCCTAACTATTCCATATTTTTTCGAATGAAAATTATTTTAGTAGTGGATATTATAATGACTTTCGGGTCATTTTCTAAATTTCCACTCATTTTAACCAATTAGAGCCTTTCTATAGTTACCCCTAGTCATTTAAGACTTGTTGGGACTAACAGTGCGGTTACTGGGAAGTTTGTTTGGTTGTTAGAGCCAAATCCCTATTTGAAACCGTTGTTGGTTCAAATTGGACATTGGGAAAAATTAGTTAAATGACCATGTATGCCAATACTGGTTATTCCAACGGCTCAAAAACGTCAATTTTAGGTTAGGTGGGACCTTGGTTGGAGTCTCGAAGCTCCTAGACTCATTTCAAGCTATTGGCTGAAAGTTAAAAAATGTGGAAAGTGATTGTGGGACCCACTTTACATTGAAATGACTTCGAATAGAAGTTTTGATTGTGCCATTGACACGACCCGAACCAGGGCCTTGTTGTATGGGAATCTCAAGTCGAATAAGGACCGAATACCACCCCTGATACCCAAACCAACCAACCAACATATATCCTGAGTCAGATGAATTTTGAACATATAACAATATAGAGTAATTCAAAATGTAATCATTTGGGATAGATCTATAACCGAGACCAACCCAACCAATTCAAATCAACCATTAGCATCCCAAACCCAACATAACAAAAATCATATCCATTCCATACCTAAGTCCACAATTGTCCATACAAAGCCTCTAAATAATGATTGAGAATATCTAGTCTGGACATGCCCCTGACCATAGACAAAAACAAGTGTCAAGAGAATAGTAAAAGCATAAGGTAAGCCATAACATGAAATAAGCCTTCCAAAGAATGGAAGATCACCACTTTAGTCTAACTCAAGATGTCCTTGAATCACCAAATCACTGAGTAGGAGGTATTATAGTATGGTCGGTTCCTGCATTGCATCGGAATACAGTGCCTGAAGATGGGTTAGTGGGTGAATGCTAGAATGTACTCAGGAGTAAGGATAAAATAATGTCATTATTCGAAATCAAAGTAAATAACCATATGCAATCACATACACACACACACAAAAACACACACACATATATATTATGTTGGGAAAGGGAACCAAGTTTAGAATGCATTGGAAATCTTAACCTGGGTCGTGTAACTTCACCGTCATAATCCACCCACGGGCTATATGGGTCCAGTGTTACTCCCTGGATGGGCCCCAGTACCTATAGCCGCATAAACAGGAGATACCATAGGTGGCCGAGGATTCCCTTGTACCCTTCTCCCTCTATGATACATATGCACATTTATGTACTTGGGGGATTACATTGTAGAACACTAGTGCATGGTCATCAAGACCAATCCTCATGTAGGAAAACATGAGTTTTCAGTGTCAACCTTTTGGACTCACTTCTTTATGGCTATCTATCATAACCCGATATTATTGCCTAATTAAAAAATTTAACACATAAAAAACCACGAATTCTAGGAGTCAATTATTAAGGCATTATAAAGTGGTATTGTCATACTGACCATAGCTTGCAAGCAATGTCATTAGCCAATACTTAGAGTATTCTAATGTACCCCACAAACTCTATTATAAAAATCACTTGGGGGTTCCCATGTACCCCCACATGGTTTTATTTATAAGTTCACTTGGGGGATTTTCGTGTACCCACAAGGTTTTCAAACCCATCCTTACCAATTAACCATTTATGCCATGCATTATTCTCAAAAAGCAAACCAAACCATGTAATAATGCATTAACCAAAAACAATTATGCAAGTGGATTGAGTTTATTGCCAATTATCATTCCAAAACAATCAATTTGGGTTCTATGGCCACCCAGGACTTTCTCAACCATTTAAAACCAACCAAACCAATTTGGGTTCCATTACCAAATTATGCAATGCAAGGTTTTCAATAAAAGTTAACTATGTGACAAAACCATTCTCATAGGTATTTTAATAAACATGTTGAGGGCATATAGTTTCCAAAACCAAAACCAAGATCCAATTAACCATTCCCATTCAACCACATATTCAAACCACCATTATAACATGAAAAACGATAAATAGAACATTGGAAAACATTATCCTACCATTAGTCAGCTAAACCCCCAACACAAATTTCAAAACCAACACAAACCCACATTTATGCCATGAAAACCATTAAGTAAAACATGTTTTTAGTTTGAACTAAAAATGAGGGAAGAGTAACATGCCTTATTTATGAAGATTCATGGAGAGAATTTGGTCTTTAAGCCTCTAGATTAACGTATGAGTGGTACCCACCATTTGTACCTTTGGCAACAACTTGGACTCTAACACTAACAACCATACGACCATAAGGAACAACTCATACCCAATCATACGATGTGTACTCTAGAACCATACCCTAGGAAGAATCATCTAGGCTAGACATAAGACATCATACGATTTGGCACTATACTCCTCATACCCTAACATACGACTTATATGATGTCTTCTCGTACCTTGGATAGTAAACAACCAAAACCACATTGAGTAATATACGAGTTGATGACCCTAAACCTCACCCACATTATACGATAATTACCCTCAAGTTGTATGATGTCCAGAAGCTCAAACTCAAGAAATTTTCTAAGGGTTAAAAGCCAAGGTATTTAAATTCTCCCCCACTTGGATCATTCGTCCCCGAATGACGGGTAAATGAAAGCACAAGAACAATTTAACTCATTAATTCCCATCAAACTTCCCTTTAATCAATGCTAGAAAATAATGACATAAAACAAGGATATTAAGAACAACACCTACCTCAAGCACAAATTTCCAAAATGGGGAACAAATGTGGATTCTTGGACTTCATGCCTTCTTCTGCTTCACAAGTAGTCTCTTCCTCTACAACCTATGCATCTAATCTAATGCTCCCTAAATATAACCACACCAGACATAAAGCTTTCAACATGAATATAACACTCCTCCATCTTCAACCTCCCAACTCCCCCCACAAATACATAACTAGAAGGCTTGAGTATAACTATATATCCATCTCATGTTACAAACTAATTAGGAGTTAAAGGTGCTAGTGGAAGACAAGGGACCCTATACTTTACGGCATTTTGATAATTCCACCCCGTCTGTCACCATAATCAAGAAACCTACGGTATTAATCAAGGAGTTTTGGTTTCATAACACAATGGATGGATACCTATCAATCACCATGCTCCAGCCTATCTTTACTACACCACTATATGGATTTCCTGACAAGAACTAACACCCTTAATCACTATCACAAAGGTTTTCACAATGTCTCCCCTCAACAATTATTTCATATGAAAACATTCATCTCATTCTTCCATCTACACTAACAACCTTAGCTTTAGTAGTCACCCTAGAATTTCATAACAAAGGACTTTTACTCTCTCATCTAAAATATCACTACTCTCCTAAAGTTATACCACCCTAACATAAGAAGGGTCACTGAGTATCTAGAGTATAAGCATATAGATGAAAAGGGGGTTACTTCCCAATTATAACTCATATCTGTCGTACTACCCAAAGCGAGACTTGTGAAATGAGATACGATATAAAAGGCACGAGGTACTCCAAAGCAACTACCCAAGTTATAAATGAAGGATCTCTCCGATATAAACACACTATAATATGAGTCCTTAGGACTGGGTACAGGAAAAAACATGAGTGTATACATCATAGGCAGTGTAAAGTAAAGTCGAGATTCATATCTAGGGAATAAAGCGAGTATTGTCGCTTGAAACTAGTGTTTCACGGAATGAAGAGTAACGTAAGACTTTAATATACAAATCATGAGTATCATAGTAAAGATCTTGAACACTTGGAAGCTCAGATTTCTAAGGACCATTAGTGTATTTGATTCAGGGGCTTGAGTATGGACATATGCGGCACATAGAATCCAGACCTTAGGCATAAGCACTCTTAGAATGTCTGCGACACTAGTAGAGTTCCCTCTTAATCGTAATAGGAGGGAATCGCTATATTAGGAGTAAATTCACCCCGACTATCCTTTGAAGTCCACCGCTATCAGAAAATTTAAGATTAGCCATTTGATCTCCATCTTACTACACCTGCACGCACAACACTCCACTCTAAGGGGTATTAGTATGGACACTTGTCTCTTTTATACTTAAAACCTCATCAATCCAGATTCTACTTGGGATCCAACATAGCCTCACAAACCCCATGCCCTAACCTATTTAATGACTTAGCCCAATCCATCATCTCAACCTGGACCTCCAACCTTTATGTCACAACTTTCCCACTCATGTATGCCCTAAGTCATTAACCTCATCTCTTTCGCACACCCCACTAAGCCTACCAATCTACCCTCATAACTCACACCTAAATATCCTTGAACTAACATACTTCTTTTACCTAAGTCAACATCTATGGTTCAAACTTAATGTCTATCAACCATCATGCACCACCAACCAACTATTTTATATAGAATGTACATATATGATCCCCTCTCAGAAAGAGGTGACCCCAATTTCTTTTTCTACCCAATAGTAACCTATACATACCCAGAGAAAATCATCTCTTATACACAAAAGAACAAAAGTACCTCATAGAGAAACACTAGGGCATAGGAAACCCTTATCTAAAAGATCCTTTAGTTTCTCCTTAAGCACCTTCAACTCATCCAGAGCCATTTTATACGGAGGAATACAAATTGGATGAGTGTCTAGAACAAGATCAATCCCAAACTCAATATCCCTTTAGGAGGAACATTAGGAAGTTCATTAGGGAAGACCTTAAGAAATTCATTTTCCACCAGGACGGAATGCAAAGGACCATCAGAGTTAGTATCTTTAACCCAAACTAGATGATAGAGACACCCATTAGAGATTAATCTCCGAGCTCTATGAAATGATAGAGACACCCATTAGAGACTAATCTCAGAGCTCTAAGATATGATATGAACTTTCTTTTAGGGGCTAGGGAACCACCCTACCACTCAATAACTGGATCATTAGGGAATTTAAAGACAACCTTATTGGTTCGGCAGTCTATAGATGCATAGCACAAGTGCAACCAATCCATCCCTAATATGACATCAAAATCCACCATATCTAACTCAAATAGATACAACACAATTTTTTTACTACCAACAGATTCCACAGCCCCTATAGATACTCTTAGTAATAAAAGAGTCACCTACAGGGGTAGAAATAGAAAAAGGGTCTGAAACATACATCAGACCAAACCAGAAATACACAACCAAAAATGAGGTCACATATAATAGAGTGGACCCTAGATCAAATAAACAGTAAACATCATGGGAAAAGAGTTTTCAACATACTAGTAATGATATCAGGTTATGCCTCAAACTTTTGTTGGGTAGCGAGATCATAAGGACGGTCCTGGCCAGTGCCTAAAATAGAAGCAACACCCTTTGGTGCAGAAATTAGGGAAGTGGCAACCGAGATCCTATTTTCCCTAGTGGCAACTCTTATGGGACACTCCCGTTGTATGTGACCCAACTGACCATTACTAAAGTAGTGATTCCTTCTTTAATAGCAATAACCAAGATGCAACAGGCTACAAAACTTGTAGGGAGGATAGGGTGGGGCTGACTGCGCTCCACTAGCACAAAAATGATAATCACCAGAACACTGACGATAAGGAACACTGACAACCACCCTAGGACTTCCTATATTACCTTGCTCAAACCACTGTCCACCACCCCAACCATAATTTCTCTAACCTCTTCCCAAGGCTAAATATTGAGATTTCTTGCTCTGCCTATTTTTTGACCATGCCTTATTCTTTCTCACACTAATAGGATCGAACTGTCTTGACAAAAATGTCACTATCTAGGTCAACGATTGAATCAAACATCAAAACTCGGCATTAGTAACATCTTATTTGGGTTACAGAGCATGAATGTCACTATTTGGAGTTGGGCCAATAGAGATTAGTGGAACTCCATAGGGAAAATAAAAACAACCACCCCTAACCGGGTCTATACCCCATGAGTTGGATAAGATCTATTGACGTCATCCTCAAATGGGATATGTGATTTTCCATAAGCTTCAAATTGTTGGAAGGGCTTGATCTAAAAAGCGAACAAAAGAAAATTTAGGGAAGAGTTCAACACCCAAGACTTTGGAGCACGATAATAGAACAACAAGAAAGTGAAACATTCCTAGATTCCTTGTATCCTCTCCCTTATAAGTGTGGAATGCTACACACCCATAAAAAAAATTATACTCAACACGGCATGACACCAAAACCTAGGCTCTGATACCAACTAGATACGACCCAAACCAAGGCCTTGTCATAATGGGTATCTCAAGTCCAACAAAGACTGGAGATCACCCCCGATACCCAAACTAACCAATCAACATATATCCTAAGTCGGATGAATTCCATACATATTACAAGATAAAGTAATTAAAAATTTAATAACATTGGGATAGGTCAATAATCGAGACCAACCCAACCATGTCAAATTAAAAATTAGCAACCCAAACCCAAAAATAACAAAAACCATATCCATTCCATATCCAAGTCCACAATTGTCCGTACTAAGCATCTAAACATTGACTGAGAATATCTAGTCGGGACATGCCCCTCACCATAGCCAAAAACAAGTGTCAAGAGAATAGTAAAATCATAAGGTAAACCGTAACATAAAATGGGCCTTCTAAAAATGGAAGCTCGTTACTTTAGTTTGACTCATGCTTTCCCCAAATAATTAAGTTACTATGTAGGAGGTGTGATAGTATGGCTAGTTCCTGCATCGTGTGGGGATACAGCGCTCGAAGATGAGTTAGTGGGTGAACGCTAAAATGTACTAAGGAGTAAGGATAAAATAATGCCATTATTTAAAATCTAAGTAAATAGTCATATGCAATAACATACATAAATATATATATATACACCATATTGGAAAAGGGAATCAGGTTTAGCATGCATTTGAAATCTTTACCTGGGTTGTGTATCTTTACCGTCATAATCTACCCACGGTCTATATGGGTCCAATATTACTCCCCGGATGGGCCCTAGTATGTATATCCACACAAAATAGAGATACCATAGGTTGGCCCGGGATTCCCTTGTACCCTTCGCCCTTATTATACAGATGTACTTGAATGTACTTGGGGGATTCCCTGGTACCCTACTTGTACATGATCAGAAAAACCAATCCTCATTCCGACAAACATGAGTTTCCAGTGTCAAACTTTCAGACTCACACTGTTACGGCTAGCTATCATAACCTGATATTATTGCCCAATTAAAATATTTCACGCATAACCAAACCACTAATTCTAGGAGTCAATTATTAAGGCATTATAAAGTTGTATTTTCATACCGACTATAGCTTTCAAGCAATGTCATAATCCAACACATAGGGTATTCCCATGTACCCTGCATATTCTATTATAAAAATCACTTGAAGGATTCTCATGTAACCCACAAGGTTTTTGTTATAAGTTCACTTGGGGGATTACCGTGTACCCCACAAGGTTTTGAAAACCATCAACCATCCTTAACGAATTAACCATTTATTCCATGCATTAGTCTCAATAATCTAACCAAACCATGTAGTAATGCATAAACCAAAAATAATTATGCAGGTGGGTTGAGTTTAAGCTATCTTGAAACTGTAAAATTAGGGGTAATTAACTTAGTTGCTCATGTTTTAGGGATAAATTCTATCTTAGATCTAATTATGTCTTAATTATCATCTAGAAATGATTTTATATACCTTATCCTAGTCTGGGGTAGACTTCTGCCTAAAATTAATTTTGGAGATTAAAAGTGGGCCCCTTCGACACACCTTAGGCCAAGACTTGTGTTAGCATTTTTAGGCTTATTTAGGCATGGTATACCCTTACTGATTCTTAGTTAGGGATTTGTAAGAGATTAAATTCTTATTGATTATGATAGTTTTGTAGTTGAGAGTTAGCGCTAATTCTGGATAAGTTTTAGTGGATAATTATTGTGATTTAATAATATGACTTATGATTGTGGTTTAATTACATGAACTATTATTATGGTATAATAATATTGAGTTTTAATTCAAGTCCAACAATTTATGATGGTATCCTATATATGAGTCTGATTTGAGTTCAGCAATTGTAATATATATGTATATATGTATGAGTCCAGGTTCAAGTCCAGCAAATGATGGTAATTATGATGGCATTATTGAGTTCTAGTTCAAGTTTGGCATTTCAGGAGTTATTATTATATGATATTGTTCAGATGGATTCTTGGTTATGGCATGGTAATTGGCAATTTATGGTTACTAGGTTATTAACTTTTCTTGATAGCACCCTCCAGGGTTATGGGGGACTGTGATGAATTATTTACTTTTCCATACTTATTGGCTTATGGGGGATAACTTTGTAGTTATAGTTGTGTGATATTTGTGTTACTACTTTAGATTTATTTATTTATTCATGTAAAATAGTGTTGGATCTTATTTCTAGGTTTGACCTACTACCTTGACTTTGTTTATTTATCTTGTATCTTATCGTATTTATATCATGATTTAGCTCAGTCGGTTGATGATAAATACGAAGTACCCTGGATTTGGTACTCATACTACTCTTTTACTGTATTTGGTGCAGATCTAAGTACAAGTAGCCGTCATTGATTCGACGATCGTTCGAGGTTAATTTTGGAGATTGGGTCAGCTCTTGGAGTCAGAGTTTTCCCTTTTTTCCTCCTATTTATCCATGTCTAGTTTTTCATTTTTCAGACATATTGTATTTTACTATTTTGTGCTAGTAGTTCTATTGTAGTATCTCTTGCACTGACACTACTGAGTCTTGGAATGGTTGTTACTCCTTTATCTATCTATTAGACTGTTATGACAACTTTGTTATTGTTTTAACTCTTTAAATGTTGATTTTTGGCTTTTAGTCTATTTTCCTCCAAGTTAGCCTATTCCTTATAGTTCTGGGCTACAGTTTGGCTTACCTACTGGTGGTATAAAGTAGGTGCCATCATGACTTGTAAATTCGGTCGGTAACATAAAGTGTTAGAAACCACTTCCTATGGTAGAATTCTTATTGATAATGTTATGTTGTGTAAAATTCATGAATTTTAGAGGGTATAATATCCTAATATGATAAAATAGGCAAATTCCTTAGGTAATTTCCTAATTGTTCGAAAGCTATTATTGGATTGAGTGTTGTGAATAGATCAAGACTGCGCTTAAAGAGAAAGAAAATGCAAAGTTATGGAATAATATATATTTGAGCAAGGAATCGAGGTAGGTTATGATTCAATTGTAATAATGACTGGCATGACTCTAGGCAGATATGTTAATAGGGTGATTGTGATTCACTTTCGGGCATTACTTGTGATTATTCACTGCATCTTGTACTTACATATGATATTGAGATAATTTTGAGATAATGTTTCGGTGTTATTAAATATGATATTCAGATGATGAGGTGATGATATTAAGAATGAATATGACATTGAGATGATGTTTGTGATGATATTGAGATTATGTTATGATGATATTGATATGATAGATATATGTCTTACATGCATGTGCTCATCATAATCAAGGTAATCCCCTAATTTTCATGACCCAATTTCTAAGGTCATGATGGCACCTACTATATTCCACCAGTAGGTAAGCGAACCCGTAGTCCAGAACTACTAATAACGGCCTAACAAGAGAAATGAAAAAAGAACGAAGAATAAATATAGTAAAAGACTAAAATACATAAGGCAGTCCCAAAAGATAGTGGAATCAGTACAAGAGATTCTAATATAATATGATTAAAAAATGATATACTAAATGAATATACTGATACAACTCATCTCTGAATACATCTTAGAGACTAGTCTAGTACATAAAAGAGAGAATAGTAATACTTTGAATGCCAGGAGCTCACCCTGTGTCTTCGAACCAAAGCTTATATGCGTGATGCATATAATAATAGTGAGAACATGTACTATGATCTACAGGCTATGGAAGTGTAGTATGAGTACCAAACACGTGGTACTCGGTAAGCAACTAACAACAAAACTCCAAATATAAAGCAAATATAAATATGCAAGCAAGAATGTAAATTACACCCAAATATCCAACAACGACATAGTAAAACTAAGGAGACAATAAGAATGAACTATCCTATTTTAGCCCTACTCAGGAACCTAAACACTATACCATATATCACTAGTCAATATACTAATAAAGAACAAAAGAAGAAATTATATATCTATATATATATATGTATGTATGTATGTATGTATACAAGGACAAGGAATGGATAAAGAAGAGAGGGATATATGATACTACCATAACTACTATAGATAGGTACACATACATAAAGAAGGTTAACTCAAAGGTATACCCTATTACTAACATAATCAGGGCCTCATAAACATAGTAGGAACTTTTACTAGCATAATCAAGGCCTGAAACCATACTTCCTAACCATGGGATAATCATGCGTAATTATATAACTGTAATAATAAGGATCAAAATCAAACCTCGAATATCAATACCAGTCCAATCATTAACCTATCATGAGCTAATCATAATAACAACAAAAATATAAAGTAACTGGCTATCCCAATAAAAAAAACCTAAATCGAGCCCCATAACTCGGAAGGACTAATCAGCACACTTACCATATAGCAATCAATACTCATCACCTATACCTAAGCAACCCCAAAAAGTCTGATAGATATAGGTGCATAATGATGCTAGCCAATGCGCATGCACAGATAAATGCAAAGAGAATCCATAATACCATAACATCTCTCCTCTTGCACAATGGATCACAAATAAAGTGGCCCTTAAGGGATTTTGGAGTATTTGAATCCGACCTAACCCTAATCCAGAATTTCCAATAACCATCATCATCATCAATCCACTTTGTCCAGTACTAGATATATATATAAACATATAAAATACATGTACAAAAATCATGGCTAAAGTAGTATAAGATTGTAAATCCATTGCCCAGGGTAAAATCCAGGACTAAATCATCATAAACGTGTAGAATGGGTCAAAAATTCTCTCGACCGAGGTAAATATTAATATCAAAATTGTGGATCAAAATCTATCTCGATCAAATCTCTAAAACATCAATATTTAGTCCCAAATGCTCATATGTTATTCATTAAGAAGGTACAATTCCCTTTATGTAGAAATCCATTTTAAAAGTGAAAAGTGGGGGAAAATATCCTTTTTAGGAAAAAGAGTAATAATGCCATAGTTTTAGTTGGAATCATACCATTTACCATTTTAGTGATCATGAATGTACTTCATATATGCATGCCATCACCAATATCCAAATAATATGATCAAAAGAATAGAAACGTCTATAAACTACGGCCACATCCTTTACAAGGATAAAACTCTTCCTGAAATTAATCCAATATCATAATTACAGCCTTAGTCCCAATAATATATATTCGACATAACCTTACCATCATAATCTGGGGAAAACCATCAAAATTTGTCGAGTAACATAGTAACCTTATACTAAAGGCTCATTAGTCTAAACTATGTCTAACATGATAAAATATGTATATAATTATACAAAAGAGAACACATGTCTTGGCTTAAGGTGGGCCGGAGGAGCCCAGTTAAAATCCCCGAAATCCACTTTTAAAAAAGCTTCTACCCGGGACTAGGCTAAAGTATCAACACTCACTTTTTGATGATAGATAAGCCATGATTAGCCCTAAGTTAGAAATTCCACCTTAAACATGAGCAACTAAGTTAATTCTACCTAAATTGCGGTTTTAAGGTAGTCTAAATAGTCCAAATAAGACTAATCATACCAATCATGCTTTCAATACCTAAATCTTATCCCATATATAGCATAATATCATAATTGTACTATGAATTAACTCAATCTATAAAGAAGGTAATAGGATAATAGAAGTATAATAAGTATTTCACCTTAAGGATCAATTACCGTTCTAGCCCCTAATCTCATAAATTAGATCAAGTCACGGTGTTTTACAGAAAATTACATTCTAAAATTCCTCTGTAACATGCAACATATATAATAAAACATCTCAAGAAGAAAAGTAGAAAGAAACCTACCTCAATGTCGAACCGTAACCCTTGAATCATCCATGAATTATCTTTCTTTACTCTACAATCCCAGCATGTCATCACACTATAAAAATCATAATCCACACCTTGTTAGGAGTAAGATAGGACCCATATTTCTGTATCATAGGTTGGGTCAAATATTTTGTCAAGAATGGCCCTGTGAGGCCCAAAAATAGAATAGAAAATTAAACCCATCATGAGATCCCTCGAAGAACAAGAAATATGTGCTCAAATGTTGAGCACAAATGGGGCACAAAGTGGGTGTCGAATCAACCCTAAAAATTTAGAATGGTAGACCTAATTTTTAAAAAATTTACCATGAAATAAGATGGAAATTGAAGGTAAAGTTAATAGAAAATGACCAAGAAGATTTAGGCGATGATTTCCCATATTTTATTCTATTAACCGACATAAACCATACGAGATACATGGAGTCCAACATTTTTTCCTCCTAAGAAAGAAACCTCACGTTGGGGAGAGGCGTCATACTCTTTCCAGTGAGTGTAACCTCAACTCAGTGATCACTATCTCGGCCTCGGGCCCATAAATCTCAATTCTATGGTGGCACGTAGTTCTGGGGCATAAAATCATAGTAACTTACCTGACTCAGTGCTAAATACTACTCCCTTTAATTAGCTATGCTCATCTCATAAGAAATCAAATTTTAAAATAATCTCATGGTTTATAATGAAACCAACTACAAAATCTGTAATCTCATTCAGTGAAGTGGACTTCAAAGCTATTAAAACCATCAAGGTCAAACTTTCTCAATAATCTCAAAACAATCAAATCATGGATGGTCATAGCACAAAAGTTCTTAAAATTACAATCTCAACTAGGGCTTAGTGACCCATATATCAATCTCACGTTAAGACGTATCAAAATTCATACTCGGTATCATAAAGATTCATAAATCATATAGAAATCTGGAAATTTTCAGCAATATGCATTATAATCTCAACATACTCATGTACTTCAATTTCTAAAACATTGAAACCATCACAATCTCAAGAAAATACAACATAGGGTATAACCCATACTTCAATTTCATATGAAAACATATAAAACCATATATCTTTGTAATTAAAACAACTTTTAGGCACAAGGACGAAGGAGTGTCCTTGTTCAAACCCCACATACCTTGGATTATGAATTTAAATGAACAAGCTTGCTTAAGACTCTTTCTCATACTCTTGAGTGAGGGTTCTTGAAGCTTTTGACTTGGGAACCTTAATTCTTAAACTAATTTTGCAAAAACTATGGTGAAATCTTGGAGAAGGAATTGGGTCTTTTTCTTGAGGGTTAATCTTGAGAGAAAATCTTAGCTCTTGATGCTTTGGATAAATCTGAAGTTCTATGCTTCATTTTGATATATCTAGGTGATAAAAAGGGTTGAAAAAGACCAAAAAGTCCTTTAAAAACGGCTTTAAAATGATGAACAGGATCTGTGATGGCTCGTGCGATGGTCCGTCGCTAGATCGACGGTCTGTTGACCTGACCGTCGTACTTAAGCTAGAATAGGTACTTACTACCTTGGTTACGATGGCTTGGGAAACGTTCCGCTGCTAGCTCGATGGTCCATCGGCCTGACCGTCGTACTTGGGCCAGAACAGGGGCATACTGCCTTAGTTGCGACGGCTTGGGCTATGGTCCAATGCTAGCTCAATGGTCCGTCAGCCGGACCGTCGCACTTGGTCAATGAATGAGTTCTCTGCCTCGGTTGCAACGGCTGGAGCGATGGTCCGTTGCTTGCATGACGGTCCATTTGCCTGAACGTCGCTCCTGGGTAGTTAAAATAGTTCTTTGTAAAACATCTATATCATTCTACTCCGACATCAGATTTTGGTAAAATGGATATCGTTGGAAAGCTAATTCAATTTCTCATACGATAAAAAGTCAAAATTAGGGAAATTCTACATGGTTTAAACATTACTCACTTAGAACGTCATCCATTAATCTTTTGGAGACTAAATTAGACTTAAAGAAAGTTCGGGGTATTACAATCAAACTCTACACTAGTACTAAAAGCAAATCATCACCAAAAGAAAAAACAAACAAACTAGAAAGTCAAATCCAAGACTTCTCAACATCAACATCAAAACCATTATTGGGCAATGAACTAGCCATATCAAAATAATGAATCCCAAACCAGTCAACCGTAGAAATGGTTTACATAGATAGGAATAGACAATAATAAAACCTCCGCAAGCCATGTCCAAGAATCTTAAACTAAGAAATGGACATTATAGGCAATTGTCATCTCTAGAACCATAAAAAAACCACGGAAGCCAACTTACCTTCAATACTATAATCTATTCCATAAAAAATCAAGCATACCCAAAAGAAGAGGAAAATGACCAACCTTACCTTGCTATAAGAGAGAAATCATCCAAGCAAGGTAGTTGTCCAAGCCAATGAATAAACACCGCGAGCAAGGGAATTCTAACTAGATACTATGATTCTAGCTATCTACTATGAAAGGATCAATAAATATCAAATAACGACAATAATAACAACAACAATATAAACATCAATATAAGGAACAACAAGTACTAAAAATAAAATCAATAAAAAGTACCACTCTAGGGCCACAAGAAGGCTACTATTCTTAGGTAAATGGGACTTAAACCCAAATGCTACACTCATATGGAAAAAATCAATAATGATCCACTCTATCCACTACTAAAATAATTAATCTACGATAGTTTTCATATAATCATGAACTCTATCTCAAGGCACACAACAATCAATATAAACCTACCAAGGTATACAATTATTGATGGGTATAAGAAACCTAATACCCATAAATAAAAAGGTAAAGGCAAGAAAGAAAGGTGCATCTATGATAGTAGAATCTGAAGTCACATATTGGAAGATCTTGAGAGAGAACGAATCTAAATCGGTCCAAACTCAAACTGAGCATCTGAATCATCAACTGAGGTGCTAAGTGCACTGCCTCTAACAGAAGGTGCCACTACCTCATGAGACTAATTTAAATGAGCTGAGTGACTAATAATCCCATGTCAAGGACACACTCTGGACTAGTAGCTGATCTTTCTAAAGTTGTAACAAACCATTAAAGGCCTAACCTAGTAAGAAATACGAGCTGCCCCTAATTAGCTAACCAACTAACATCGTGGGGACTCCCTTCTAAAATGGCTATTCTTTCTACAATCATAACATATCTTAGGAGCTCCATGCTGGTGAGGACCACATGCTAACTCTATCTTAGCAACCAACTCACTCCTTGGTCACTCTCTAAACCAATGACCAATCTTGCCATAACCAAGATGATGCCCCTAAAATACTCTAAGATAATGCCCATCCTAATCCATAATGTTTTCCACGACCTAAAGACCCATACAAAATACACCGCTTGTTTTAACAAGAATGTTTCCCATGATGATCTCCAAAACTAATATAAGAGCCACCCATAGCCTGAGATGCTACCTGCATAGAACTGATAGGCTGAAAGTGAAGTTGACCTCCACCAAGAAGATCTACACTCCCATATGGAATACCAATATCATTGTATTTATAACATGGCCTCTTACCCCAATCTCTATAAGTCTTAATACATGCTCTCAATTTCCCTCGCATGATCAACAACCTCAGATAAAGAAGACATGGTTGCTATAAAGTGATCCAATACCAAATGGAGTGGTAATGTAATCCTCCAATGAATCCATGAAACATATTATGCTCTAAAATAAATTTCTTAGGAATACACCTGACCCACTCTAGAAATCCAAATCATACTCTAAATTTGACAAGGAACCCTATTGAACCCCAACAAACCTAACTTTGGCCTAAGAATTGCTCCATGAATTGGATTTCATCCCTTATTGTAATGTATCCATAAAGTGGCTCAGAATCCCTAATACTAAATCTCAAAAAGATAAAGTAGTCGCAAACTCTATCAGATCTTGGGATGGCCCCAAATCCTCTGACTGATGCTGAAGATCTTCAACATCCATCTCTGACCCCCTGGTCCAACATTGTGCTAAAGATCTAGAATTATATATTAAAATTTGATCTGTATAGATCGATATCCCCACATATCCCATCTTGGAAAAAATAGAGTCAAAGAATATACTTGAGGATGATCAAAATATGGACACATGACAAGAGGTCAAGAACATAATCTCCTAAAAATGCCTTGCATCCTCCAAAAGAAAGGCTATGAACGCCTTCACACCGATTCGTAAGACTCTACTAAACACTTGGCTCTTATACCAATAAACCAGTAAACCTAGGCTTTGATACCAATTTATCATAACCTAATTACTTAGGTCATGATGGCACCTACTATAACACACTAGTAGGTAAGAAAACTCATAGTCAAAAGTTACTAGCAATGGACTACCAAGAGAAATTAAGAAAGAATGTTGAATAAATAAAGTGAAAGACTAAAATATATAAGATAGTCCCAAAACATAGTGGAATCAGTACAAGAGCTTCTAATAAGTATGCTTACAAAATGAGATACTAAATGATATACTGATACAACTCATCTCTGAAAACAACATAGAGACTAGTCTAGTACATAAGAGGGAAATTAGTAATACTCTTAATGCCAGGAGATCACCAAGTATCTTTAAGGGTGGCAATGGTGCGGGTGCAGTGCAGGTGCAGTGCAGGTTTTTTTCTAAACCCATAAATTTTAAAACCACACCTCACCATACCGCAATATCTTTAAACCCACATAAAATTTCCCTACACTCATTCCCGCGCATACCCGCACTGCACCGCCCCACATTTTTGTTTTTTTCTTTTTTGAAAAAATTGTAACTCCACTAAAACCATAATATTTTTAATACTAGGAAATAGTAACAATCAATTTCTAATATATCACTTTTCACTAAGAAATTACCAGAAAAGTACTCATGTACAAGTAATGATAAAATATCAAATTTTCATTAAGATGAATAAAGAAATAAAAAAGTTAGAAATTATTTATTTGTAGTGTTATACATGTTGTTTTAAGTATCATAAAATTTTGAGTGAAGAATACATATAATTTTCGGTAGATTTATGAGAATAATACTAATTTTTAACTTTTTTATGTTTAAACCCGCCTATACCCGAAACCGGCCCCGCACCACACCATTTAAAAAAAATATACTTAAACTCGGCCAACACCCCCACTGCATCCACATAGTCTAAAACCCACACCGCCCCACATAGCTTAAAACCCAACCCTGCCTCATTGCCATCCTTAAGTGTCTCTGAACCAGAGAAATTTTGCATGATGTACACAATAATGATGAGAACCTGTACAATGATCTGTAGGTGCAAAAGTGTAGTATGAGTACCAAACATGTGGTACTTAGAATGCAACTGTCGACTGAGCTCCAAAGATAATGCAAATATAAATTACAAGCAAGAATGAATGTAAACTGTATCGAAATATCTAGAAACTACATAGTAAAGTTAAGGAGACAATAAGGATAAACTATTCAATTCTAGCCATACTCAGGAACCTAAACACTATATCATATATCACTGATGAAGATACAAATAAAGAATAGAAGAAGGATACACACACATATATATACAAGGCACTGTAAAGATATACAACATGAATAAATTTAAGAATAACGGGATATACAAAAATAACATAACTACTATATATACATACACATATATAAAGAACGAAAGCTCAAATGTATAACCTAAGTAGTCACACTAGCATCTCAAGGCCTCCTAATCATATTAGGAAATATTACTAACATAATCAGGTTCTAAAACCATACTACCTAACCATGGGATAATCATTCTTAATAATATAACCATAAGAATAAGTAATCAGAATCATAACTCGAATATCAATGCCAGTCCAATAAATAACTTTTCACAAGATAATCATAATAATAACAATAATCGAAGGTAACCATCTATCCCAGACAAATAATACCCAAGCCTGGACCTATAACCCAGAAGGTCCAATCAACACACACAACATACCGTAAGAAATACTCATTACATATACCTATGCAACCCCTCATAGGCTGATTAATATAGGCACATACTGGTGATAGGTAACATATATGCAGGGATGAATGCAAATAGAATCCATAACCATAACTAATCCAAATACCATAATTTAACCTAATGTATACACCTATTCCAACTCGACGACTCACAAAAGTAGGACCTACGATGGCCTCTCTTCTTTGGCATGACAATTCATGAACAAAGGGACCCCTAGGGTGTTTGGGAGTACTCGTGTGTCTCGATCCAGGATTTTAATAACCATCATCATCATCAATCCACTCTATCTAGTACCAGCGATATATACATCTATATATATAATGCATGGGCTAAAATCAGAGCTAAAAAAGTATAATTCTTTAAATACATTGTACTATATAAACTCTAGGACTAAATCATCATAAACGTGTAGAAAGGGGGGAAATCTCTCTCGAGCAAGATAAATAGTAGAAGAAAAATTATGGACCAGAATCTCTCAGTCAAATCTCTAAAATATCAATAATTAGTCTCAAATGCTCATAAGTTACTCATTAAGAATGTACGATTCCCGTTATGCAAAAATCCATTTTAAAAGTGAAAAGTGGGAAAAAATCCTTTTTTAGGAAAAAGAGTAATAAAACCATACTTTTAGTTGGAACCGTACCATTTACTGTTTTAGCAATCATGAATGTATCACATCTATGCATGTCATCACTAATATCCAAAGAATATGATCAAAACATCTATAAACTACGACCACATCCTTAGAAGGGTAAAAAAATTCCCAAAATCCAACCAATGTCATAATCACGGCCTTGGACCTAATAATAAATATCTGACATAACCATACCATCATAACCTGGGGAAAATCATCATAATTCATCGAGTAACGTAGTAACCTTAAACTGAAGATTCATTAGTCTCAAGGATGTCCTACATGCTATCATGTGTATATAATTCTACAAAAGCTAAAATTAGTCTTGGCCTAAGGTGGGCCGGAAGAGCCCACTTCTAATCCTTAAAATCCATTTTTAGAAAAGTTTCTACCCCATACTAGGCAAAGGTATCTACATGACTTATAGATGTTAGATAATCCATGATTAGCTTTAATATAGAAATTCCTAGGTAGTCTAAACAGCCTAAATAAGTCTAATCATACAAATCCTACTTTTAATACCTAATTCTTATCCCATATCTAGCATAATATCATATTAATACTATGACTTAGCTTCATTTATGAAGAAAGTAATAGGATCATATAAGTATAATAAGTATTTCACCTTAAGGGTCAATTACCCTTCTAGCCCTTAAACTCATAAATTAGATTAAGTCATGGTGTTCAACCCAAACACAGATCCTAGCATTCGTATCAAACATGCAACATATGTAATAAACCATCTCATGAAAAATAATAGATAGAATCCTACATTGATATCGAACTGTAACCCTTGAATCATTCATCTTCGCTCCACGATCCCAAAACACTATCACGTTATCAAAATAGTAATTTACATGTCATTAGAAGTAAGAACAGACCCATATTGCTATACTCTGGGTCAGGTAGAATTTTAGGTCAAAAATGAGCCCACGGGGACCATAAATGGAATCCATATTTTAATACATCACGAGGTTCCTCAAAGGACAAGGATTGTGTACTTAAATGTTAACCACAAATGGAGCACAAATTGGGCATCAAACCCACCCTTAAAATTTAGGAATTTATGACCTAATCTCTAAGAAATTTTCCATAAATTAAGATGTAAATGACCAGGAAGAATTAGGTAGCTTACTTTAACTTATATGGATGAGTTCCCATTTTTTCCTCTCTTTAAGCTCTCAATTTAGTGTACAAATGGTGGGGAAAATGATAGAAAATTTTATGGGGAAAAGGGCATTTAAATCTACTAGGTGTCGCTTAAGCAGTCACCCAATCAGTTAAGCGGCTCACTTATCGCTTAAGAGATCTGGCATTTTGGGTCGGGTATCTCTTAGGTGACCTATAAAATGCTTAAGCAATGCCCACTTTAGCGGACAAAGAATCACTAAAGAAGAAATTGAACAGATGGTCAATACCAATTAAGAGACATAGTGATGAATATGCGAAGTGGTCACATCAGCAACCTGATGCACCAATGTTTTCTATGTCCAAAATGGACTTTAATCGGGTACTCGAGATTTATTTAGAACCCGTGCGTGCAAACACAAAGATGCTACCATACAAAATTTAATGTTTTAAACTTTATGAAACCATCAAAACATTCATTTGAGATTATTTCAACCAAGTGTGGGTTCCACACATATAGTTCTATTTTTCACATAATCCGTCCAATAGCACGAAATGAGTCCAAAAGCCTCTGAACCTAAACCAAGGGTCCCCCAACCTAAAATTAATGTTCTGGTGCAAATGGATATGTTCAAATTCTCATCAGAGGTCATCTACTAGGATTTTTGGTTTGAGACCAAATCCTAAACAACGAAAACTCTAAAATAGGGAAATGAGCCTAAAATCCAAATAAAGTATCAACTAACCAAAAAAATAATTTTGACAAGTCATAAATAAATTATATCCATTATGGGAAGGCTCAAAATATTGGAAATCCATACAAATTGAGGAAATAACCTGGAGGGTCATTACACTGAATCCATTTAATCTTGAGCTAGAGAGAACTCTGAGAAAAAATCAAAGGATGAAGAGGGAAGTTCATAATCAAGTAGAACTACTCGAGGAGGTTCGTGATGACCCTACCACTTTGAATCAACCACTACACTAGCATAATGTTAAGAAACTATGGAACAAGTCACTGCTCGATTTATGGCTGATAAAAATGTTAGGCAAACAGCTACTCAATGAGCAGCAAAGGAAAAAAGGGTTAGATTAAAATAGGCAGATTGTCTAGTTACACTTGATGTGAGGGAAAAATTATGAAAAAATAGGGAAAATAGTCAATCCAATAATATATACCTATTTATGATAATCCGGAGGAAGATTTGAGGTATATATATCTAATTGAAATAGGTGAGACCATTCCACCCAAATTGCCTCAAGGTACTAAGTTTGACATCATGACTGTGATGATCTAGCTACTGAATTTGAAAAGGATATTTTATGGATTGCCTACTGACGGTGAAAATTTGTATATCATGACCTTTATGGAGATCTGTACTTTACATAATCTACCTGGAGTTAGTCAAGAGGCTATACGACTTAGGTTATTTCTATTCTATCTAATATGAGAAGCTTTTTTTTTTTTAGGTGATTTTTCTCGTGGATCAATTACTAATTGGAATAAGTTGAGGACTCAGTTGTTGGACCAATTTTTTCCTGCCATCCATAATATTTCAATTGAAGGATAAGGTATATAACTTCAAACAATTGGAGTCAAAGGCACTATATGATACATAGTTTAGGTTTAAGAAGAAGCTACAGAATGTACCAAATCAACTGGTAAAAACTTAGTGGAGATCCTCTACATTGTCTTGAATGATAAGATTAAGGTTGTAGTAGACACAATAACTAGTGGAACCATCTTAAGTCTATTATAAGAGCATGTTTCTGATGTCCGAGATCAGATTACAAAAACTAAGGGTGGCATACTTGTAGACAAACATATTTATAATGACCTTTCATGTCATTTTCTGCATTTTTATGTATTTTTATCATTTAGATATTTTCAATAGGTTCCCCAAGTCATTTGTGACATGCTGGAACTGAAATTTGTTATCGTGCAGTTCGTTTGTTTTTTAAAGCAAATTCCCTATTTTAAAGTCTTCATTAGTTAAACTTTTCTAGTAGGAAAAACATCAGTCAAACAATTTTATATGACAATTTCAACAGTTTCAATAGCTTTTAAATATCTATTTTAGGATAGTTGGACCCATGGTTAGAGTCCCAAGAACTCCTAACTCATTCTAGGTTATTGGCCAAAAGTTAAGAAAAATGGCACTTGGGTGTGGGACCCACTTTAGATGGAAATTTTGAATGCTTCTGTGAGTTTTGAACATCAGATTTTATAAGGTAGCATATTTTGTTTTTTTATATTGTATTTTAAATAAATCTTGAGGGGTCGGCAAAGACTTTGAAAAATACCAAGTCTCTAGCTAGTGTATGTAGCTAGTGTGACCCCTAAAGTGTCGCTTTAGGCATTTTATAGGATGGAGCTATAGCGTCCTTTAGGTGATTTATTGACCCTGCCAACTCAACATGTTTCTCTTTAGCGGCAAGTTGTCCTCTAAAGCACAAGATGCTTTAGTGCCATCTTGTCCACTTTAGCAACCTGGAAATGGTGGGCGGGTACCGCTTTAGCGACAGGTGGGTTCTTTAGCGTTGACTGCTAAAGCAACCTAGTACCCACTTTAGCAACAGCTAGAGCTTTATAAATCCCCCACTTAGCCTATTTTCTCCCATATATAACATATTTTCTAGAGTGTAGAACCTTAAATTGTGTGAAAACTTGGGAGAGGCATAGTAGGAGATTTTAGGGTATTCATAAGCTTAGATTTCTCATTTCTTCTTCGAATTCTTGGTAATTCTTAACAATTGCATTGATAATTCCTCTATAAATTCTCAAAAGCCCTACAATATTTATGGGTATATTTTATCACTATTTGAGCTTGGAATTTATCCATAATAGGGGGTAAATTCTCCTGAGCATAGAGGGACGCATTGACTGTTATGAAAGTGTGATTCTGCAAGCAGGCCCCATATGGAATTTTTACGTAATTTTAGATCCAAAGTATAAAAATTCAACATGGGTATCTTTTTTCCTATATTGATGAGTAGATTATGATTTTGATAGTGTGGCATTTTGTGGAAGCTCTTCAAAAGAGGAATTCATTTATTTAGTGGATTTCACTGGGTACTCTTTGACATCAAGGTTGGCTAGGTTTAGCTTTCTTGTAGATTGATCTTAATCATTTTGCATTTAAGATAATATGTTATATATGGGTTGGAAATTAGGTCTCAAAGGTGTAATTAGCATAATTTTAGACTATTAGCCTATTAAGTAACTGTAAATTAAGCAAAATTGACTTAGTCATGCATATTAAGGTAGAGTTGCTATCTTATGGCTAATTGTGGCTTATTTAACATCTAAAAGTAAACATATATACCTTAGCCTAGTCCGAGGTAGAATATTCCTTAAAAAAGATTTTGGAGAATAGAAGTGGTCCCTCTAACCCAACATAGGCCAAGACTCTTGTTAGCTCTTTAAAGACTTATTGGGCATATTGTACTTTTAAATCATTTATTTTAGAGATTATCGTGATGAGATTCCTTATACTTATGCTAGTTTGTTACTTGGGAGTTGATATTAGTTTTGGTTCAAGTTCGTGGATTTATGAACTTAAGACTGGTTCAATTCTGGCATTATTGATAATATAAGTTCCAGTTCAAGTTTGGCATTTGAAGATACAAGTTTCGATTCAAATTTGACAGTGATTGGGTTTTTTATAATGGATGTGGGATTAGTTCTAATTTGAGGTTTATGGTGTGAAAGGATTCTTGGTTATGTCTTGAGATACAGTTATTTAGTATATTTCTAATTACTTGTTATCATTGACTTCACCTTTCGAGCTTATGGTACCCGCATTGGGTTATTTACTTTTTTCCACTTGCTAACTTATGGGGGCTAGTCTTGTAGTATTATTTATGCTTGCTTCCATATTATATCTATTTTGGTTATTTATTTACAGTATTAGAGCACTATTTTAGGTTTTCTCTTTTACCTTGACTTAACTTTTTTATCTTGCTTATTATTGTACTTATATTATGATTTACCTTAGTTGATTGATGATGCCTACTAAGTACCCATGGCTTTGGTACTCATACTACACTTCCATAACTTTTTGGTGCAGATTCGAGTACTAGTGGCTGCCATTGATGGTGAGATCATATTGATTTAGGTTTGAAGATAGGGTGATCTCTCAGAGTCGAAGTTGCCCTTTGTTCGTCTACTATTTATGTCTAGTCTTTCCCTATTTTAGAGATGTCACTGTTAAAGAATTATTTTTAGAACAAAACTCTTAGTAAACAACCTCGGATCAGAATTTTGATAATGGCATCCTCTCTTGAATGTCTATTTTAGTCTAGGGGGACTTTTGGTTCAGGTCCCAAGGCTTTTAAATTCATTTTAGGTTAATGGTGGATTCTATGAAAAATGAAACAATAGATATGGGCCCAGATTTAGTTAAAACAACCTCAAATGAAAGTTTTGATGGTTCCATTATGTTTAGAATGTAGAGTTTTGTATGGTAGCATAGTTTTCTTGCATTCATGGGGTTCCAAATAAATCCCAAGCACCCGATCAGAGTCCATTTGGACTTTGCGAAATTTGGATCCTGGCATTAGCTGGTGCAACCACATAAGCAGACCTTTGTTATCTTAAGCAGTGGTTGGGTATGTGACAAATAGATCACCTTAGCAGCCAGCCTTGGTCATCCATGGTTGCTTAAGCAATGTCCTTATCGCTTAACTGACACTCGATCACTTAAGCGAAGACCAGATTTTTATGAAAGACCGATTAAGCAATCATTGGGTCTCTTTAGCATCACCTGGTGTGTTAAATCCTCTCCCTCTTTCTTCACTCAATTTTCCAATTTGTTTCCCAACTATTTCCCCCTATTTTTTATATCCTGGACCTTGGGAAGTGTAGGGACTTATTTATTAAAGGTAAGGTATGTTTTCCTAACACTCCTTAGTTATTTACCATTATTCCTGATCAAATCCCATCTTTTTTATTATAAATTCTTATAAATTAGGTCTTGAAATCTGTAGGCTTTAGGGGATGATTTGGGCCCCCATTTGAGCTCAACTTTTGATTTAACATTCCTTGTCCTTCGAGAGACCTCATTATAGATTTATTTTGGATTTTGCTTGTGGGCCCTATGGGCCTATATTTTACCTGAATTAAGATCTGACCTTTTATATAGCAATATGGGTCTTATTTTAATCCTATTGATATGTATATTATTTTGATAGTGTGACATTATTTTGGGATCATGGAGAAGAGATAAATGCCTTATGGGTGGTTCAAGACTTGTAGTTGAAAGTCAACATCTAGGTAGGCTTCGATTGACTTTTCTTCAGGAAATGGTGTATATTATAGATTGCATTCTAGGTAAGGATGATAAGTCAAGTTTATGAAAAGTATACTATGACATCCTATTTAGGGAATTTGGGTAGAGATTTAACCTGAACCTTTGTATAAAATACTTGTTATGGTAATAGAATACTATCATCCTAGATTCTAAACATGATAACCCAAGCTCGATATTAAGCATCCATTAGAATAAGGTTTACTATTAACTTAGTGGATTGGATTATAGTTGCCCAAATCATAGTGTTACTATTATGCTAGTTATATATTATTGGTCCCGAGGTCGTACTTATGATACTAGTTAGACTCTAGGTGCGTATTATATCCTTATAAGACATGGCTTTAGTCTATATATGCTTAAGACATTTATGGTTCTATTGTTTTGAAACTGGTGATAGCTTGCATGCATTTAAGAGTATTCATTCTTATTTAGTGGTATGATGCCAACCAAAACCATGATATTACTATTGTTTTCTAAAAAGGGAGTTATTCCTACTTTTTAGTTTTAAAATAGATTATTTTATAACAGAAATCGCACCACCTTACTTAATGATATATGAGCTTATGGAACTAAAAATGATGTCTTGGAAATTATATCGAGATTGATTTTTGTCCATTGTTTATCCACTCTTATACCACTATTATTTACTTCATCGAGAGAGATTTTGACCCTTTCACATTTTTATGTTGATTTAGTACCAAGTTGATCTCAGGCATTAGATTCATAAACTTACACTCTTTTAATCATGATTTGAGTATGTGCACTTATTATACTATATATCTTCTTGGAACTGGATGGAGTAGTTTGATGATGATCATTATTGGAAGTCCTGAATTACGACCATGCAGTACATGTGGATATTCCCATATCCCCTAAGGGATGCTTCATCCATGAGCCACAGTGCCGAAGAAGAGAGATCATCGTAGTTCCTGCCTTTACGAGTTATTAAGCTGGAAGAGGTGTATATACTTGTTACATTATGGCACTCGAATCAGGGATAATACTATCAATTTACTTTGCATTCATTTATTCATATACTTTGCCTAACACTAGTATATTTTTTAGTGCTTATATCGATCAACCTTATGGGGGTTTGTAGAAGTATAACCTATGATTATTGTTTGATGAGTGGTTGATTGAATGTTCTGAGCTTATGGGGGCCCAGTTAGGTATTGGTTGTCCTATCTAGCCAGTTACTTTATTATTGGTATAATAGTTAGTTTGTGCCAGCTTGATTATGGAATGGTAGCCGAGGTTGTCTATATGTTTCTGGTCCCTTTTATTTTTATGGTAAATTACATCATTGATAGTTTTCTCATGGTTAGGCATTATCATTAGGGACTCTCATTATGCTAGTCTTTGCTTACCTAGCTGGATATGACCCTTGAAATTTTTTGTTGGAACCCTCATGTTACTACCTTGAGTTATCCCAATTGTATATATATACATATATGCAAGGTATAATCACATACCCATTTCTTCCTTATCTATTCATGTTGTGTATGTATTCTAGACCTTGTATACTATTATATAACTTTCTTTTAGTCTCCTTTGTAGATTCAATAGTGATATATGGTATTGCACTTTAGACCCTAATTACTATTATGAAAGGATAAGTGTATCCTTATTTCTCCCTTAGCATTATCATGTTTAGTTCTTGGATAGTTTCCTATAGATCATATTCCTTATTTACACGTTATTTATGGTTGCATTATTTTTAGAGCTCATTCGACGGACGCCTACTGAGTACCACATGTTTAGGGTGAGCCCCTAGCATTCGGAGTATTCCTGCACTCCCTCATATGCATTAGACTGATCTCAATGTTGAATTCAGAGATATATTTGTATATGTGTTTATTTAGTATTTCACTTTGTACTCTGATTGTATTAGAAACTCTTATACTAACTTCACTAGGTCCTAGAGTTGCTTTATATATATTAGTCTCTTTATCATATTAATTCCATTGTTTTATTTCATTTCTTTTTATAGTCCATTAATAGTTGTTCTAGTCTATGGGCTGGCTTATTTATTGGTGAATATAGTAGGTGTGATAATGACCCAAGAAATTGGGTCATGACAAGATCAGTCGGTACTTATACAATTGGAGCCTCCACTAGCTTAAGAGATGGAAAAGTTAAGGATTGAGATTGGGTTACTTACTAAGCAATTTGCAGTAGCTAGAGTAGAAAAGGTCAAGCATTGGGTACATGAGGCAAGGTTTCTAGATATGAAGATTTGGATTCAAAAGAAGAGGCTAAATATATTGACAAAGATGTGGAGGGTTGTAATACCCCATACTTTTCTTAGCTTAGTTCAGCTCATAGTGTATGCCTAAGATACTTAGAACCTAAAAATTTAAGCAAGTGTTGGAGACTTAGTTTTATTTTTGGTTTTTTGACCTTAATGAATATTAAAGTGACCTTCCCAACCCTAAGATGATGGTTTCTACGTTAATTCATGTTCAGGGGTGTAAGTAGCATGTCTCGAGTAGGTTTCAGATTTTTCAGATGAGGTTTGGATGACGTTTGGATCTCCAAAACAGCAGCTCACCGTGATTGTACCACTTCGCGTGGCTATAGAGGGGGTCACCTCACTGTGTCTTGCTGAAATTAAAAATGACAATTGTCAGATTCCTGCAAGTCACCGCGATTGTACCGCATCGCGATGACAGCCTTGGTGCATTGCAGTGAGAGACCAAACGGCATTTTTGTTATGAATTTTAATTTCTCAAGGATAGTTTAGTCATTTTTCCATGGCCCCAATCCGTGAAAAACATGGGAATAAAGCCCTCAAAAGCACATTTGGATATCTTTTATTCAAATTCTCTCAATTTAAAACCATTCTCTCTTAAGAACAAACCGTAGCCCTTCAAAGATTCAAGCTCAAGTTTAAGAAAACTACCAAGAACCTTCAAGAATTTTTCAATTAAGGTATGTTAGATGTTCATTCATGGGTTCCTTTTGCCCATGGGGTTCAAAAACCCAATTTCAAGTTCAAAAGAATGATTTTTACATGTTATCATGAATTTTAACCATCAATTCCCACGAATATCGATTTTGCATTATGTTTATACATGATTTGTTTTTGAAGTTAAACCCTACATGAATGAATGATGCTTACCCGTTGATTTGTACCTTAAATTGTGATTTAGTATCGAATACATGATATTACTACATGTTTAAAACTATTCCCATGTTTAAACCATGAATTGCAAGTGTCTGATAAAATGCCCAAAGGAATGAGTTTTCAATAATGGCTACTTATCATGTCCTTAAGGTTTTTTTATAGTCTTCTTGTTATAACTATCGAGTCCTAGGGGTTATGAATACCCAAAACTTAGTAGTTTACTTAGTCTCAAAATTTTCAGAATGGTTTCAAACATGTATGAGCTTTATCAGTTCAGTCAGTTATCATGATAGTCAAACTTAGATCAGTTCAGTAATACGAGTTAGTTCCTTCTTTAGTTAAACTTAGTTCAGTCTCGTAATCAGTGTCAATTCAGTTAGGAGTAGGATTTAACACCAAGCGAACCCACAGATAGGGGCATTCCTATTAGTATAGGGTTTGATATTTAGTAGCAATCCCTGAGTTACAGAACTTAGTAGCCAACATAGGTTTAAGATGTCTTCCTGCTAGTTTAGGGTTGACGCATATCGCATGAGTCTTCCTAGTAGTTTAGGGTTGACAATATATCTTCCTTCTAGTTTAGGGTTGACATAACCATTGTTACTACCCATGGTACAGTACTAGAATCCTTCCAACTGGGGTCACAGGTTGGACCCCGATCAACTCAGATTTTGGGTATGTCGGTTTGATGATACCTCCCATAGTTTAGTTTCAGTAGTCAGTTTAGAACTCAGTTAAGTTTTGCTTGACCATAACATACATTTTATCAGTTATTCGGTTATTAGATTTTAGTATTGTAGTTTACGGACTATTTAAGAATCATGTTATATGCTTGGTCATGCATTCTCAGATCTTACAGCATTCACACATTAATATCCAATTATCTCATGATATTCAATCAATCAGTTGTTATTCATACACATGAACCCATATATATCAGCCTAACCTCATCTAGCATACCAGTACATTCAAAGTGCTGACCGCATACTCATTTCTTATGCTATGATGTATCATATCATAGGTTTGAACGCTAAGGTTCTCGATTGCACTTAGGTATTCCAGCGCATTAGCAGCAGCAGCAGTGGTGAATTCTCACATTTCAAGGGATGATTATGCTTATTTTAGTACTTCAATCCAGTAGTCAGTTGGAGTTAGTTGGGGACATTTCCCATCAACTCCACAGTCATTTAGTTAAAGGCTTTTAGATATTTCCAGATGTTATCTAGTATTCAGTTAATTGTCAGTCTTTACATTATTACTTTAAGACAATTGTTTCAGATTTAAGAGTTCAGCAATTTCATAGTATTATAAAACCTTATGGAATATTCAGTTATTCGGCATATGTGTATCTTTTATTAGTTGTTTCATTCAGTGCTCACAGCAGATAACAGCTCATGGGTTAGCTTGTGGTAACTTGTGACTGTAAGCACCGTGTGGCATCCAGGGTGTACTCCCGGGGTGTTACAAACTTTATATTAGGGACTAAGGTTTTAAAGTGTCCTAGGGAGTTTGAAAGATGCATTAAGTAGTGTCTTGTGCGTGGGTGTGAAGCACGCGACACTTATGGATAGGAGGCTACAAGACGTTTTAGGAAACATTTCCCTTTTTTCAATATTCATGTCGTGCGATGAGCATGAGATCAATTTAAACTCTTCTTGTTTATAGAACATGCCTCCTAGAAAGACTAATGAAAGGAGAAACAGGAATAAGCCTGCACCTCTACCTGTTCAGGAAGATCTCCTGAACGAGCATGTTTCTCATACTGAATTCACAGCTGCATTCACCACTCTAGCTCACTTAGTAACAACTTAAAATAATCAGAAGGTTACTATCCCAACCAATCTAGTGGCTAATACCGCCGCATCTAGGATTTGGGATTTTACCCAAATGAACCCTCTATTATTTTCGAGATTCGAGTTTGATGAGGATCCACAGGAGTTACTTGACATGGTTCTGTAGGTGACTGACATTATGGGTGTCTCATCTAGTGAAAGTGTAAATTTGTCTTCTTACTAGTTGCAGGATGTAGCTCACAATTGGTATAAGCAGTGAAATCAGGATAGAGGCATAGATGCAGGTCTTATAGAGTGGGAGGAGTTTGGCACAACCTTTTTAGACAGGTTTTTTACTTTAGAGTTAAGGAAAGCTAAGGTTATTGAGTTTATTAATCTGAAATAGGGTAGTATGAGCGTGAAGGAGTATTCTCTTAAGTTTACTCAGTTGGCTAGGTATGCTCCTAATGTGGTATCTAATAATAGGTCTAGGATAAGTAAGTTTGTTTTTGGTGTAGCTGATAGTGTGGTCAAGGAGTGTAGGACTGCAATGTTGATTAAAGAAATGGACTTGTAGACTTATGGTCCATGCTTAGCAGATCAAGAAAGAGAAAGTTAAAGAGAAAGAAAGAGAGAGTAAGAGGGCTAGGATAGGTAGTTTTAGTTTTGCTCAGCCAAGGTCAAAGAGTTGTAACCATCCTCAAATTTATCAGAAATTTTTAGCCCAGCTCCATCTTTTTCTAGTGTGCCAATACCGAAGTTTAGTAATTATAATTGGGATGGGGCTCTAGGCTCTAAGACCCAGGATAGTGGAAACAGTGGTCGTACCTATCTATTTTGAGATGAATGTGGTAGGAATCATAAAGGTGTGTGTAGATCTGGCAGTGATGTTTGTTTAGGTATTAGTGAGCTAGACCATATAGTAAAAGAATATCCTAAGGTTGGTCCATAGAGTCAGCATAGTTGTCCTCCAGCTCTAGTAGGTCGCCTGAGTCAGCAGGGCACCACTTTCAGTGCCATCAGTGGTTAACGCCAGAATAGACTTTATGCACTCCAGTCCTGACATGATCAGGAATGTTCTCCTGATGTGATTAGGGGTATGTCACAGGCCTATCATATTCTTGCTTATGTTTTAGAGACCCCAAAACTTTATTTCTTCTTCATAACCCCTATTTATAGGTCGAGTTTAGTATCTTTCTCGAAACCTTTGCAGAGCCCTTTTTAGTGTCTACCTCAGTTGGTAAATCTATCCTGGCCAGATGAGTATACAAAAACTGCCCAGTTTTAGTATCCCAGAAAATCACTTTAGTTGATTTAAGAAATAGAGCCGTTCAATTTCAGTTTCTGAATTGAACCGATCATTGAATGGAGGGGTAGTACCTTAGTGCTTAGGAGTCAACATTTTTTCAGATTCTTTCTCAGAATCCTATGATAGCATATAACCTAGAGTTAGAAAAATGAACCCAGGGTTTAGCAGTAGTAGAGCGGGGTTAGTGTTATTTGAATTCAGTCAATTTTGAATTCATGAGGCTAGTTGTATGAAATGGTGAATCAGTAGTCTTGAAATAGTGCATGCAAGAATTTAAGTTTGGTGATTCAAAATTATATGTTGTTGATGTTGGTGTAGTAGTAATTCTAATGGTGTAGGGAAAATATAAGATTAGAGATGTGATATTTTTGGGTTATGATGAAAGTAGTATGGTTCACTAAAGATTTAGAGATATCCATGCTATGTGTTAGAATCTAAGTTTAAATCGTTGAAGGTTGAGCTAATAGAAAAAAAAAGAGTTGAAATTCTAAGTTGGTCAATTTTAAGTTTAAGTTGGTCAATTTTAAGTTGTTACATAATGATCGTTGGGGCTATAGAAAGCTAAGAGTTGTATCTCAGAAGAAAGCACTAATAGTCGGTTTTATATTATCGGGCATAGTCATTTAAGGCGAGTTTACCAGTTATGCATAGTATTATACCCCAGATTCCAAGAGTAAAGTAGTGGCAGTTTAGTTTAGAGATATTGATTAAGTGGTTCCCAGATTTAAAGTGATGACTTTATGCTAGGGGGGAGATGATAGAACAAGTAACCAAGTTATGCTCCTAGATCCTAGTAGTGATGCCAGTATCCATAGAAAAGTAGTAGGATAAGGATGATGCCAAATTTATTCTTATCTCAGTGCAAGGTTTTCAGTCATCACGATATCTACTCATGCCTTATATGTCAGCTCCATGAGCAGAGTTCATGTTCATGCACATCACAAAAAATTTTGTACACTTCCAGTCCCTAGTATAAGGAGTTACAGTTTACCCAGCAGTAAGAACCATCTTCCACGAATTTACGAACTCCAAAATTGGGTCATGCAGCTCATGAATCAAGTTTTGATTCTTTATAGTATGTTCAGTTCCAGTACTTAGGCTACACTCTCAACGATTAGTAAAATTCAGATATTTGTTAGGTATATCCTTAGATTTGATTCCTTAATGAATTCATGTCGTTGATACTCTATTCATCAGGCCTCATTTTATGATTCAAGATATCCAGTCATAATTTAGTTCGTAAGAGTCTTGTGTATTATCTCAGTCTTTCCTTAGTATTTCAGTCAAGATAATATCATTCACGGGATGAACTATCCCAAGGGGGAGATGTTGTAACACCCTTGAGCTTTCATGTACTAAATCTCTCAACTTTTCTTCATGAAACTAGATCCATCCTAAGGTAGTGGTTACTCATAAGTTGAATCTCTCTTTTCTATCTCAGCCATATACTCAACTTTATGTCATTGCATGCATTCACGAATCAGTTCAGTTAGTCACCATGTTTCAGAACCATTCATGTAATCATGTTCCTTGTCAAGGATGTTCATTGTGTGATCTCAGTTTCCATAGTTCAGTACTCTCAGTCAAACCAATTTCATTCGAGGATAAATGTTTCTAAGGGGAAGATATTGTAATACCCCATTCTTTTCTTAGCTTATTTCAACTCATAGTGCATGCATAAGAGACTTAGAACCTTAAAATTTAGCTAAGTATTGGATACTTAATTTTATTTTTGCCCTCTTGACTTTGATGATATTTAAAAAGACCTTCCCAACCTTGAGATGAAGGTTTCAAAGTTAATTCATGTTCAGGGGTGTAAATAGCATGTCTCGGGTAAGTTTTGGAATTTTTGAAAGAGATTTAAATCATGTTTGGATCTCCAAAACAGCAACTCACCGCGATTGCACTGCATCACGACTATAGTGGTGTTCACCTCACCGCGTCGCAGTGAAGTTCAAACTGACAATTGTCAGATTCCAACAAGTCATTATGATTGTACTGCGTCGCGGTGGAATCACACTGATAGGCTTGACGCATCGTGGTGAGAGCCCAAACAGCGTTTCAGTTATGAATTTTAATTTCCCAAGGATATTTTGGTCTTTTACCATACCCCCAATCTGTGATAAACACGGGAGTAAATCCCCCAAAAGCATATTTGGTCATCTTTTATTCAAATTCTCTTAATTTAAAACCATTCTCTCTCAAGAACAAACCCTATCCCTTCAACTATGAAAGCTCAATTTCAAGAAAACCACCAAGAACCTTCAAGAATTCTTCAATTAAGGTATTTTAGATGTTCATTCATGGGTTCCTTTCACCCATGGAATCCAAGACACCAATTTCAAGTTTAAAAGAATGATTTTTATATGTTATCATGAATTTTAACCATGAATTCCCATGAATATCAATTTTATATTATGTTTATACATGATTTGTATTTGAAGTTAAACCCTACACGTTTAAATGATGCTTACTCATTGGTTTGTACCTTAAATTATGATTTAGTATCGAAATCATGATATATGTTTAAAATTATTCCCATGTTTAAACCATGATTGCAAGTGTTTGATAAATTACCCAAAGGAAAGAGTTTTGAATAATGGTTACTTATCATGTCATTAAGGTTTTATACGATCTTGTTGTTAATCCTATCGAGTCCTGGGATTTATAAATCATCATTTTCAGACATGTAGGAGCATTATCAGTTCAGTCAGTTATCATGAATGTAAAACTTAGATTAGTTTAGTAATCTGAGTCAGTGCCTTCTTTGGTTAAACTTAGTTTAGTCCCGTAATCAGTGTTATTTCAATTGGGAGTAGGATTCAGCACCGAGCAAACCCAGGGATGGGGGCATTTCTGTTAGTAGAGGTTTTAACCATTAGTAGCAATCCCTGAGTGACAGAACTACGTAGCCAGTGTAGGTTTGAGATGTCTGCTTGCTAGTTTAGGGTTGACACATATCTCATGAGTCATCTATTTAGTTTAGGGTTAACAAGATGACTTTTTGCTAGTTTAGGGTTGACACAACCATTGTTATTACTCGTGGCATAGTACTAACACCTTTCTAACTAGGGTCACAAGTTGGACCCCGATCAGCTCAGCTTTGGGGCATGTTGGTTAGATGATGCCCCCACAGTTTCAGTTTCAGTATTTAGTTCAGAACTCTGTTCAGTTTTGCTTAACCATAGCATACATTTTATCAGTTATTCAGTTATCAGATTTCAGTATTTTAGTTTACAGACTATTTCAGAATCATGTTATATGTTTGGACATGCATTCTCAGATTTTACAACATTCACGTATTCATATCCAGTTATCTCATGTTATTTATTTAGAAAATTGTTACTAATACATATTAGCCTATGTATATCAGCCTAACCTCATCTAGCATACCAGTATATTCAAAGTACTGACCGCATACTCATTTCTTGTGCTATGATATATCATATCATAGGTTTGGACGCTCAAGTTCCCGACCGCACTTAGACATTCTAGCGCATCAGCAGCAACAGCAATAGTGGTGAGTCATCATATTTTAAAGGTTGATTATATTTAATTTAGTACTTCATCCCAGTAGCCAGTCGGATTTAGTTTGGGACATATCCCATCAACTCCACAATTATTTAGTTAGAGGCTTCAGACACTTTCAGACAAGTATCACATTTTCAGTTGATTGTCAGTCTTTACGTTATTACTTTCAGATAGTTGTTTCAGATTTAAGAGTTTAGTAATTTATTAGTATTATAAAACATTATGGCATATTAAGTTATTCCGCATATGTGTATCTTTTATTAGCAATTTTGTTTAGTACTCATAACAGATACCAGCTCATGGGTTAGCTTGTAGTCACTTGTGACTGTAGCACCATGTGGCATCTAGGGTGTACTCTTGGGGCATTACAAGGGTTTTTGAGCCAAGAATCAAGGTTCTAATCAAGACAATTGAAACTCTAGGCAAGGGAATCATAGTTGAAATTATTATGGAGACAACTATAATAGGTTTGGGTATAGAGACGGGAGTAGGGATAGAAATGGTGATTGAAAGCAGAAAGATTATTATTAAGACAAAAATGTCTTGTATGTTCCATTAGGGAAACGTGATACTAAGTTTGGATATTTAAGGATGGAAGATTTTCTTGCAAAACTTGTTAAGGGGTCAGAGAGTGAAGAAATAGACTTAAAGAGATTAAGGCATCTATTTTAGGCATAAACCAAATAGTTGAGTCTCATGCAACCACTATTAAGCTACTTGAGAAACAAACTAGGCCGATGTCCATTGTTCTAAAACAATATCAATCATTCACTTTCGAGCAATACCATCTATAATCTTAAGAATGATAGCCATTACCTAGCTATCTCTACTCGGAGTGGTAATTCTACAACTTATCCACCTATATTTTTTGTTCATAAAAAGAGGGACGCACTCATAATCATTGATGATATGGATGAGAATAAAGCAAAAAATTTAGTGGTAAATAAGGATGCATATCAAAAGCCTCTAGTTGTTGAAAGGGGGGGCTAAGTCTAACAAAGAGAAGGGTAGGGAGATCACATCATTATTGAAACCTATTCCATGACCTCCTCTTCCTTTACTCCAAATATTTAAAAATAAAGAGGAAGAGAAAAAATACCAAAGTTTATCTTAAAATCGAAGAAGTTGTCGATCAACATCTCTTTTGTAGAGGCTCTATAGAAAATGCCGGGGTATGCGGAGCTTATGAAGGACTTTGTGAAAAATAAGATAATAGTGAGTTTTGAGCTAATAAATAATGTGCACCATTGTAGTACAATTGTTTCTCGCTCTCTTGATGAGAAGAAGGAGGATCTAGGGAATTTATGTTTCCTTGTTCCATAAGGTATGACTTTTGCAAGGGAATTATATGACCTTGGTGCATGTATTAACCTGATATTGAAAGTATTTTACAAGTAGTTGGAGATGGGGTCTCCCAAACTGAATTCTACAAGACTTTTATGACGGATCGCACTCTGAAGAAGCTAGTGGGAATCTAGTGTAATGTATTGGTGAAGGTAGCATCTTTCATATTTTTGGATCACATTATGATTCTTGACTGTGAGGTTGACATTGATGTCCACATCATATTTGGAAGACCTTTCTCATAATTTGTCAGGCGTTGGTTATCATGAAGATGGAACAAATGAAGTTTTGGTTGAATAAGAAGCAAGTTACTTTTAATGTATGCCAAACCATGAATCATCTAAAGGATATGCGCATGATCATTCTTATATATACTATGATAAGGATGAGTTGGAAGTTCCTAATGAGGAAAGACTCCATTTTAAGGCACTTATAGCAGTAATAATGAATTATGACAGTGATGGTGTTGACTAGTATGATGAGATGGTGAGTACACTCTTTGGTACAGGTTCATACACTCATGCAAAAAATATTATTGATCTAGATTTGAAGAATAGAGAAACCTTGTTATCTATACCATCTATAAAGGAACCTTCTATTTTTTATATCAAGGCCCTTCCTTCTTATCTTGTTATGTATTTTGGAATGCCAACAATTCCTTGCAAATTTTTATTATAGTTGATTTATTAGAATGACAGGTTGAGGCTTTAGTTTCTATTTAGTAGAGGTTCAAAAAAGCCATCGGATGGTCCATTGCTGACATTATTAGGATTATACTTAGGATTCGCACTCATAAAATCCAACTTTAGATGGGTTATATACCTATAATTGAGAACCAATATACATTGAATTAGCCCATGCAAGAGATTTTAAAGAAAGAGATCATTAAGTGGTTGGATGCAACTGTGGCTTATACGATTGCTGACAGCAAATAGGGGAGCCCAGTTCAATGTGTTCCAAAGAAGGGTGGAATAAATATGGTACCCAATGAGAAGAAATGAGATATTTTCTATGAGGCCAGTAACTGAATGGTGAGTTTGTAAGGACTATATGAAGCTAAATTCATAGACTGACAAGGATCACTTTCCTATGCCTTTTATGGACCAAATGTTAAACTATCCTACTGGTAGGAGGTGGTATTATTTTATTAGTAAGGGATGGTATTATTTTCTAGATGGGTATTCAGGGTATAATTAGATTTCTATTGCCCCTAAAGACCAAGAGAATACCATATTCACTTATCCATAAGGGACGGTTGCATTTATGAGGATGTTGTTTTGTCTATTAATGCCTCTGCCACTATTCAGAGTTGTGTGATGTCCATCTTTTCTGACATGGTGGAGGACACTAGCGAGGTTTACCTGGATGACTTTTCAGTTATGGGTACTTATTTCATGATTGTTTGTCACATCTCACTAATGTTTTAGAAGATGTGAGGAATTTAACTTGGTGTTAAACTGGGATAAGTCAAACTTTGTTAACAAAAGAATAGTGCTTGGTCGTAAGGTTTCTAATAAGAAATTGAGGTTGAAAAGGAAAAGCTTGAGGTGATTGAGAAATTGCCTCCACCAAGTTCTATGAAGAGCATTCATACCCTTTTGGGACATGCAGATTTCTATAGATGATTCATCAAAGACTTCTCTAAAGTTGTGAATCGTTTGTGTAATTTATTGGAGAAGGATAAAAAATTTGTGTTTGATAAGGTGTATATGAAAGTATTTGAGTGTCTTATATAGAGGTTGATTTAATATCCCATCATTATATCCCCGAATTAGATTTTGCCATTTATAGGTAATATGCGTTGCTAGTGGTGTGGTGCTAGGTAAAGTCCTAGGCCAAAGGAGAGAAAAGATCTTGCATTCCATCTAATATGATACCAAAGCACTTAATACTACTTAAAAGAATTACATTTTGATTGAACAAGATTTTTTTTTTCTTGTGTGTTCATTCGAGAAATTTTGGTCTTACTTAATTGGCACAAAAGTTATTGCGGATGCTGACCATCCAGCTCAAGTTTGATAGAAGGGTACTTCAGTTTCAAGAATTTGACTTTGAGGACAAGTACTGAAAGGGGATTGAGAATCAAGCATCTGACAATTTATCACACCTTGAATAGGAGGCGATCATAAATCTAGGGGATGAGCTTGAAATTGATGATACTTTTCTAGATGAGAGGGCCTTGGTCGCATCGTAAGACTTAATCCCTTGATTTGCAAATTTTGCCAACTATTTGGCAAGTTATCTAGTTCTAAAATATATGTTGTTTTAGCAGAAGAAGAATTTCATTCATAAGGTAAGGAAGTTCTTTTAAAAGGAGCCATGCCTATTTTGGGTTTGTGCAAATGTAGTAATCAAAATATATGTTCCTGAGGTTGAGATGTGAGTATCTTAGAGGTGTGTCACTCTTCACCTATTTGGGGTCATCATGGAGGTGTACAGACTGTACATAAGATCCTTTAATATAGTTACTATCGGCCAACCATTTACAAAGCTGTGCATAATTATGCTAGGTATTGTGACTGATATCAAAGGCAAGGGAACATCTCGCGAGACCATGAAATTTCAACAATAACTATTCTTGAGCTTGATCTATTTAGGTTTGGGGTATTGACTTTATCGAACCTTTTGAGAGTTCTCATGGGATGAAGTACATCTTAGTGGATATGGACTACGTGCTCAAGTGGGTGCAAGAAATTAGTCTTCCGAACAATAAAGGTAATAGTGTCACAGCCTTTCTGGAGAATAATATTGTCTCTAGATTTGGTACACCCCGAGCCATCATTATTGATAGAGGTTCACACTTCTTAAACCATCTCTTCAAAACCATTATTGATAAATAGGGTGTTAAACATAAGGTGACAATATATTGCCATCCTTAGATGAGTGGGAAGGTTGAGGTCTCCAATCGAGAGATCAAGCCTATATTGGCAAAGATTCTAAATGTTCAATATAACAAACTGCCCTAGAATTTTGGATAAAGTATTGTGGGCCTACCAAATTGCATTTAAGATCCTTATAGGTGCATCACAATATCATCTTGTACATGTAAATTTATTCCACTTGCCTGTTGAACTTAAGAATAAGTCACTGTGGATATTGAAGAGGCTTAATCTAGAATGGAGTGATACGGGAAAATTGAGATTGGAGCAAATGAATGAGATGGATTAATTCCATCTCTTTGCCTCTGAGATTTCCACCTTAGACAAGAAAAATTCTACCATGATAGGAAGATTGAGCAAAGAAAATTCCACTCAGGTGACTTGGTTCTACTTTATAATACAAGGCTTCACTTGTTTCCTAGCAAGATAATGTCCAAATGTTCTGGACCATTCACTGTGGTGAGGGCATTTTTGCATAATGTCATCTAGATAAAAGTGGATAATGGTTTCCCATTAAATGTAAATGGCCAATGTGTGAAGTATTGTGTGTGAACTACGGAAGAGCTGAGGGTCCGTGAAAAATTAAACCTTGAAGAATACTGAATAGACAAGGGAGTTAGGTCGGGATGTGATATTAAATCATGAGCTTCATAGGAGGCAACCCATGGGCTGGTTAATGAAATTTGAGTAATAAACTTAACCACTTCATTGTCACAGGGTTAAATCAAGTGTTTCTTGAGAGGCAAACCATGTTGTGTTCTTTATATTTTTCATGACCCGATTTATGAGTCATGATGGAACCTACTTTATCACACCAGTAGGTAAGTCAAACCGTAGCCTGGAGCTTGAAGAAATGGGCTAACTTTGTGGAAAAAGGCATAAAATTCAAAAATTTGCAAGTAAAGACTTACAACAATAATTCAAGTAATAGTAATATCCTGAAAGATAGATAAGATAGAAATAACATCCCATAACATAGTAGTATCGGTACAAGATCTACTAACAAAAGGAATATGGGTACTACAATAGTAAAATACAAATTAGTCTAGAATAATGAAAGACTAGACATAAATAGTAGAAGAAAAAAGGGCAACTCTAGCTCTAAGAGCTCACACTATCTCCAAACTCAAATCAGCACGATCACAATATCAACGATGGCTACTAGTACCTTGATCTGCACAAAAAAGATACAAAAAAGTAGCATCAATACCATGGACATGGTTACTCAGTAGGCATCATCTCGACTAAGCTAAATCATAATATAAGTACAACCATATGCCAGATAAATAAGCTAAGTCATTATAAAAGGGAAAACCTGGAATAGCGCTCCAATACTATAATAAAAAAACACGTGTTATATACAATAAAGCATAATTAATACTATCAGATTGGACCTCATAAGACAGTAAGTGAAGAAAATCAAACAACTCGATGCGGGCCCCATATGACTGGACTGTACAATGAAAAAAGGTAAATAATCGAAATTCCATAAATTTTCCAAGTATCAAGCCATAACAGTGTATTCATCCAAGCCATGACATATCATAAATAACCTCTTAATGCCAAATGTGAATCAGAACTCATATCATCACCATCATCATCATTTGTCAGACTTGAACGAAAACTTATGTAATCAATTGTTGAACTCGAATTGAAACTCAATATTATCAATTAATCCTCGGGCTTAGTATGGAACTAGAATAAACCCCTAATTACAAAACTAACATATGTATCAAGAATTTAGTCTCTTCAAACTCTGAAATATAAAATTTAAAGATACAATATGCCCAATATGTCTACAAAGAGCTAATAAGAGTCTTGGCCTAAGGATGGCTCGAGGGGCCCACTTCTAATCCTCAAAATCCATTCTAAGAAAATTCTAACCCAAATGGATAAGGAATCTAAATCAAATTTTAGATATTCAATGAGTCATATTAAGTCCTAAGATAGCATTTCTACCCAAAACGTGAGTAACTATGTCTATTACATCTAAATTATGGTTACTTTATTTGCTAAAAATCCCAAATTATTCTAAATACACCTCCGAGATATAACTTCCAACCTATATATAACACATTATCATAAATATACTATGATTAATTTCAATCTACAAGAAAGGTAATCCTGGCCTATTTGAATGTCGAAGAAATGTCAAAAGAAAATCGCTAAGTCATAGATTTCTCCTTCTGTGAAGCCTATGAAAGATGACATACTATAAAAATCATAATCTACTCATCATTATGAGAACAACAATACTCTTATTGTATTTGTATGCTTCAGGCTCCAAATTACATAAAATTCCCATATGGAGCCCACTTGTGGAATCGCACTTTCAAAATCGACAATGTGTCTCTCTATGCTCAGGAACATTTACCCTTAAGAACGGGTAAATTTTGGGCTCAAATGGTGATATAATTATCCCACCAAGATTGTTTCATATATTGTATTATCTTCAGTTTAATAGTTGTCTTAGCGGTTGAAATGTTAGGATTCCACCTAGATATTTCTATTCACTCCATAAGGGGAGTAAGAACTAGGAAAACATAATGACAACAGTAATTTGGAGTTAATTGTTGATACAAGCTTACTAATATTATCTTCTTAAGATAATTAGCACATCTAACAACTTGAGACCCATAAGGTGATAATTAACTGGATCTATGACAAGGGTTAGTAGAGAGACACCTTGAATCTTAAAAGGTAAAGGGTTAAATCCATCAATGAGTCTAAAAAATAGTTTATGGTACATAACTTATCAAATTCTGCATGCAAGATATCATAATAGTTCTACGGTGCATGATGAATCTGCGAAGTTAAAAGTCGGGGGAACATAAGCCTTGTGTTCATTTTAGATTGTTTACAACCAAAAGAAACTAATTCTCTCCTCTTTTATTATTTCATCAAATCCCCCCTTTTAATTTTCAACACTACTTGGTGATTTGAATAAGTTCAAGAAGGATTTCTGACGTACTCCCTATGGTATTGGCCTCAACCTAGTTGGATTACTATATTTTGACAACAACTACTTTATCTTACTAAGAGAAAATTTAGAGAGAGTTAAGATGTTGAGGTGTATCACTAGTTATATTTCACCCTTGGGTAATAAGACCCCATGATCAATGGGCAGGGTGCGATTAAGAAGGTAACATTGGCCTATGTTACCAAGTTTTTAGGGTTGCTTTCCAGATATAGACTGTGTTTGACTAAGTCGATAATGACTTGGGAGGGATTCACTCTGATTTCTAGCATGATGTTCGGTTATGACATTGATTTTAAAGCCATTATTTGGTATGATATTCAATAAAGAGCCTAATAAAAGATGACGACTATGTCATTTCCTTGTCTGATTCAGATATTGTGTGATAAATATAGGGTGTCAAAGATGTCGGGAGTTTATGAGAGATTACAGGTGATAGCCACTGCATAGATAAAGACGATGAAGGATCTGACACACCCAACCCTTTCTAGGATAGCTAGTAAGCCTGTCATAGTACGTTAAGCCCAAACTGAGAGCCTTTTAGTTTACACAAAGCCTAGTGATATACATAGGGAGAACATGGGATATAGTATAGATTTTAAGATGGAGGAGTACAGAAAGGCTCCCAAGGTGACTACACAGAGTGAGGGGACCTCAACAACATTCACTCAGTCCTAGCTTCCACCTTAGAATCGGATGGAGTATCTTCAGGGCCCACTCACCCATCCACTTCAGCTGCTACATCAAGTATAGTGGTAGTTTCTTATGCATTTTTGTAGAGCTTAGTGTACAACTAGAGATACACCACCAGATAACTAAAGAATATAGATATTGAGGTGGAAACTTTTTATGATCATACCCGTCTATGGGTACAGAATAGACTAGAAATGACAGAGGCTAGATGGGAGTCTGCACACAGTTGCTATGTAAAAGTTACATGTTTATCTACATGCATGTGTTGATGCTTTTAATAGACGTGTGGCTGAAAAATTTACAGTGATAGAAGTGATAAATCTTGGAGCTATTAGAGAGGAGATTGAAACACTTAAATATAAGGTGGGCTCGCTAACTGAGTGACATATATCATCCATCCCTTCGATCATAACCCCAGTTGTACATATAGAACTTCCATTTGGACCTAGATATTTATAATTTTTTATAGAGAAAGATGAGGTAGTCCCCATTGTTTGGACCAAGAGAGGCTGGGAGGGGGACTTACAAGAACCAGATATGCCGTATGAGCAGACACTGAAAAGGGCCACCTATGATTCTCATGAGACTGCATTTCTTGAGAGGTGGAGATATGATAAGATAATAGAAGGTGATTTCTCTAGTAGTACACCTCCACTACCACCACCTCTATAGTAGACATACCCCTGTCTGGGGATGCCGATGACACGGACGCTTAATGCATCCTAGGTATGTGATATTTTAGCTTTGGATAGAATATTTTACATTTTTTACAAGGGATAATTGTGTGTCTTTAAGAAACTATTAGTGTATTTCATGTTGGTTTTACTGTATTTCAGGTAAAAGACTTAGACAAAGGAACAACTTGAAAATGTACAAGCTAAAGGCCCTTGATGGTCTAACTGACAGGTTGTTAACACTGAGATAAACTATCAGGTTTCCCATAAGAACTAATAATAGAGGAGGAACTAGATGACTCAAGTGATCGTCCAAGTGACAAACCATCAGGACATTGATGGACCGTCGGAACCAAGCAGAATTCAGACCATCTAGAATTGAGCGATGATCCAAGCGATGGACCGTCAGTTCATTAATAGACCATTTATTTGGCCATTAGTCCCATGAAAAAACATGAAGGATTAAAAGTCTAAGTGACGGTCCAAGTGAAGGACCATAAACTTGGTCGTCAATCATAATGCGGCAATCTGCATTTCAATTTTAAATCCCCTTTGCCTGGAAACATATAAATACCTATTCTAGGGTTTATTTGGTACCTTTTAGCTATTTTTCATGTATTGAACCTCTTTTGTAGTGTATTTTCTGTACTCTGAGAAACAAGTTGATACTTTGGGAGATCTTATCATTTTTATTAGAAGATTAAGAACAATTGTTTGAATCTTTGTAAGTGATTCTGAAATTTTTTATGATAAATATAATGATGTCTTCTTCTTCTATGATGTGTGGCTAATACTCCCATAACTAGGGTTATGGGAGCCTTGGTGTGAGTTGATTGGGATTGTGAGAATGCCCAAATTCTATAGATAATTGATGTTGCATAGTCTCCTCTTCATAATAATGACCTTTCTTAGTTGCAAACTCAAAGGGTGTGCCCAAGAATACCACTTGTTTGAGTAGAAAAGTGTGTGGTTGGAAAAGAGGAGATTTACAAGAAATTTAAGGTCTTTAACCTTTAGGTTATAGATTGATTCCTTAACATGATCAACCTACTTGAGGATTCAATTGGACATTATACAACATTCTTTATGTTCGGAAGAATTAAAGGTTAGCTATCTATTAAGGTTGTGAAACAAATAGATAGAACTTAAGATTTCAATTAATCTTATAATTGAGAATGTCAAATTGGATTTTGGAATAGCTCAACACCCTAAACGCATTAACACCTTACTGAACATAATCCTAGTTTACTTATTCTCAATGAATTAAAACTTGCAAAAATATTCATTAGTTTGAATACAACTTGTTACAAGCAATAAGCATTGTTACCAAACAAACTCCTTTACTCTGGAACCTTCGATCAACAGTTCATTAATAATCATAACACTTAGTTTACACAGTTTTTCATGTGGGATTCAACCCCGACCTAGTTGGGTTCTATATTTGACATCAACCGCTTACACTTTCGAATGAGAGTTGTAATTTGGGAGTATCACTATGTTCTCACTTCCTTTGGTTTTACTATATATTTTTTATGTTTTGGGGATAGTGCGTAGTCTTTTAGTTAGGGGTGGGGGCAAGCCATAGCCATCTTCGGTTTTTGTTTCCGTGCTTTTTTTCCTATCGGCCACATAATGGTTGTAGAACTGGCATGTCTAGGTTTAAATTTGTGACATGATCTATTTTTTTTCATGTCATTATGTGTTATGTTGTGTAACTAGGTGATTTTTAAGTATCTATGGAAGTTGGCATGTTTTAATTTTTATTTTGAAAAAAAATGAAACCACTGCAAAAGTAGTTTTTGAATTGTGTGTGATATATATATGCTTGACCTTCATGAATCTTATTATGACATTAGAATTAGGGACATGATAATCATAGTTAACTTGTGCACGAACTGTATAGATTGTATCTTGGTGATATAATTATATGCCATGTGTGTATGAGATACTACCTAGTTCCCTTTGTACGTTAAATCCAAAACATTCATGGTTGGTCTTACCTAGGTTGTAGGATAGTCGGTTAGGAAAGGATCATTGGCCATTTTTTATTTTAGGCCACTTTTGGCCTAAATGACCTTCTCATTATTAAATAGTATCCCTTGATCACGGTTTAAGACTTATAGCCTATATCTTTGTTTTCACCTTTCACCTTCCCATTTGTGTTACAATAAACCTATTTTGGACCTGGTCATACTTGGACATTATGCACCTCAACTCAAACAAACTGCCTAAGTTGAGGGTAGCTATCATAGGGGTGCATACTTTAAAACGGGTATGAAAAAGTGTAAATAAGAGAAAAAAAGTAAGGCTGGGTATGGTTGAAAAAGAAAAGAAAAAGAAAATAAAGATCGAAAAAGTTGAAAAAGAAGGAATAAAAGAAACCACACCCAATCTGAATATGCAATAATGAATAAAAGAGAGAAATAACGGTGGAATAAAGAAAATAGTCAAAGTGTGGACCCCAAAGTTAGTGTAATGATAAGGAGGCTTAGTCACTTGATATATCCATAGGTACTATACCAACCCTCAATCCTACATTACAAGATAAATAAAGTCCTACAGTAATCTCAACTTGACTGTCTAAAAACTAGGGTAAATAAAATAAGGGCAAGCCTATGGTATTTGATTCACATTGAGTGGAACTTCTTTCTGAGTGTGAGTGTCTCTCGACCATCCCTGCATTGACATATTTAATTTCAAATATGATTTAAGGGGACTTCTTTGATATGAGGGTACATGGGATGTATTGCTAAGTTGCATACTTTTTTGGGTAAATGTGACTTGTATATGTGCATGGTTTTTTGTTGCTAATGTAATTGTCATAAATTGATTCCTTTATGTCATACTCTTATGCTTCATGTATACACACAGTTGGTTTTCACTTATTGTATAGGAAGGGATAATGAGTTTGAACTTAAGATGATGATTGACTGCCTTGGATATCTTAGATTCTCCTTGTTAAGCGTCGTGTTCTATTTTAGTTCTGTTTTGTTTCCTAAGGACATGAAATGTTCTAAGTTGGGGGTGTTGATGTGCTATGAATTTATAGGAATTTTGATCCCTAAAACTATAAAAATATGGTTGATTTTTAGGTTGTTTTGCTAGATATGATTTTTTTTGGATATGTTATGTAGGAAATTAGGTTTTGGATGATAAATTCAAGAAAAAAATGAAAAATGAAGTTTTTGGCCACCTACTTAGTCATTTTTGGGAGTATGTGCCACTTATCGAACACATGTGACCAAAGCTTGTAACAAAGTTTAAGATCCAGAGAGTTGACAGTGCTTCAATAATTTGGCCATAACTTTCTACCCCAATGTCAGATTAAGGCAAAATTGATATCGTTGGAAATATAATTCAATTATCTATTCACTCCAAAACGGGAGTAGGGACTAGGAAAAGATAATGACAACAATAATTTGTAGTTAATTGCCAAAAAAAGCTTACTAGTATTATATTCTTAAGCTAATTAACTTTATCTAATAACTAGAGATCCAAAAGGTGATAATTAACAGGGATCTAGGATAAGGGTTAATAGAGAGACACTCTGAGACTCAAAAGGTAAAGGGTGAAATTCGTCAATGAGTCCATAAGATGGTTGATGGTACATAACTTATCCAATTTTTCATGAAATATAACGTAATATTTTGATGGTGCACGATAAATCTGCAGAGTTAGAAGCCAGGGGGAACACAAGATTAATGTTCATCTTAGAATGCTTACAACAAAAAACAACCAATTCTTTTCCCTTTTATTCTTTTAGCAAATCCCCCCTTTTAATTTTCTTTACTTCTAGGTGATTTCAACAAGTTCAAGAAGGATTTCTGACGTATTCCTTATAGTATAAACCCCAACCTAGTTGGGTTACTATAGTTTGACAGCGACCACTTAATCCTTTTAAGGAGGGTAGTTTGGGCGTTATCAGTCATTAGAGTATCCACTACGAAAGGAACTTTTGTCCGTAAAAGTAAAGGGTTAGGATGTCCCTAGAGCCTCAAACAAGTGGGGATACTGGGCCCTCATATCACGCTCAGTCTCCTAAGTAGCCTCCTCTATCTAGTGGTGACTCCACTAAGCCTTATCTACAGGAATCTCTCAAGAGTGTAATCCCCTGACATAACTCGCTAATATGAGTATTGTCTCTTCCACGAATGTTAATCTCTCATACAAATAGATGGAGTCCCACCGAAGCACATGAGATACATGTGGAATGTATCGCCATAACATAGAAACATGAAAATCTGGATAAATAGTAGTCAAATCTGGGGGCAAGGCTAAATCATAAGCCAACTCACAAACTGTGTGAAGGATTTCAGAAGGTCCAATATACTTAGGGTTGAGCATCCTTTCCTCCCAAACCTTATTACACCCTTTATGGGTAATACTTAAAGGAATACCCAATCACCAACTCCAAATCTCAAGGCACAAAGTTTACGGTCTACCTAACGCTTCTGCCAACTTTGAGTTGTGCTCATCCTATATTGAATCACCTTGAATCTCTCCAATGATTCTTAAAGTAAGTCAGTACCACATAGTCTAATCTTGAAGGTCTCAAACTACCCAATCAGAGAACAACATCATCTACCATATAAAGTCTCAAGTAACACCATCTCAATACTCGAATGGTAGATATTGATATATGAAAACTCTTCCAAAGATAGATGTTTCTCCTACTAACCTCCAAAATACATAACACAGGCTTAGAGAAGATACTAGAGAACCTGAATAGTCCGCTCCGACTGCCCATTAAACCGAGGCTGGAGGGTTGTACTAAGATCCACCTGAGTACCCAACTCATCCTAAAAATCTCACCAAAAGATAGAAGCACACACCGAAACCATGTCTAAAATGATCGATATAGCCACACCATACGAACGAACCATCTCACAAATATAGATATGAACTATCTTCTTGATGCTGACGGACATCTGAATAGAAATGAAAAATGCCGACTAGGCAAACCAATCCAAAATGACCCAAATACCATCAAAATCATGGGAAGATTGAGACAAACCATTTACGAAATCCATGGTAATCCGCTCCCACTTCTACTCGAGAATGGGATACTCTGAATTAAGCCACCAGGTCTCTAATGCTTAGCCTTTACCTGCTAATAACATAGGAAATGATCTACAAAGTCATCCATATCTCTTTTCATTCCACTCTATCAGTAATGTTTCCTCAAATCTCTATCCATCTTAGTCATTATTGGGGTGAATGGAACATCTGGAGTTGTGAGCCTCATACAAAATTGACTGAAGCAAGTCACCAACCCTCAGGACATAAATGCTGCCATCAAATCTTAAAACATCCTCAAAATCCATTATATCCTTCTTGGACTCATTACTCAACACCTGATCACGTATGATACAAAATTTTATATCCTCAAACTGACGACTCTAAATTTGCTCAGATAGCGTAGACCTTACCTCAACAATAGCAAGAATCCTCCTGGAGTCTGAAATACCAATTCATAGTATTCAGCTGGCTAAGGATTGGATGACCCATGCCAATGTCCTCTTAAAAATTTAAATAGAGACAAACTACCCATACTCTTCGCCTTTTAGCTTAAAGCATATGCTCCTATATTTGCCTTGCCCAAATGATACAAATAGAGATGTCACAATCCTTAAGTAGCTGCATCAATCTACCCTGCCTTGAATTAAGCTCACTTTGGGTCATAAGATGGTGAAGATTATGATGATTCATGAAAATCACACAATGCATGCCATAAAGATAATGCCTCAAAATCTTATGCATAAAAACTACTGTCGCCAACTCTAAATTATTAGTGGGGTAGTTATGCTCCTGCACCTTTAGCCGCCTCATTACATAAGCAATAAATCAGCCCTGCTTCATCGATGCATAACCCAAACCAACACCAAAAGTATCACAATATATGATGAATCCCTCACCCTCAATAGAGACAGCCAATAAATAAGCTGAAGTAAAAAATCCCTTGAGCTTTCAAAAGCTCGACTCACACTCCTTGGATCATCAAAAAGGAACCTCCTTATGGGTTAATCTGGTCATTGGCACTGCAATATTAGAAAAAACCCCAACAAACCTTTTATAGTAACCAGCCAAACTAATGAAGCTAGGAACTTCATACGGAGATGTAGGCTTAGCCCAATCATGAATAGCCACAATCATCGTTGGATCCACCATAATACTATCCTTAGACTCCACATGTACAAGGAATGTCACTGACAAAAGTCAGAATTTACACTCAGAGAATATGGCAAAAATTCTATGTTTTTTTAAAGTTTGGAGCACAATCCTTAAATATTGCATATGTTTCTCTCTACTTCTCAAATATACAAGGATATCATTGATAAACATAATCACAAATGAATCCAAATAAGGCCTAAATAATGGTTCATCAAATTCATGAATATAGTTGGGGTATTGATCAACCCAAAAGTCATTACCAGGAACTCATAATGTCCATAAATGGTCCTAAAGGTTGTATTTAGGATATTCTCAGCCCAAATACTCAATTGATGGTACCTAGACCTTAAGTCAATCTTAGAGGACACTATTTTTCCCTGAAATTGGTCAAATAAATCATCAATACGAGGCATATACAATAACAAAGGCATATAATATTTATTCATTAGATTATCAATGGTGTCCATTCTAGTTATATGTGTGGAACTCTCTTGAGAAATGACCAAAGGCCCCACAACCATAACAAACCCCAGGTTATGTACTAAAACCAGAATATCTAGATGAACTAAAATAACCACCATGGCTAGAATGACCAGAAGACGAAGCCCTTAGAGGTTGGCCACTACTCTATCTAGGTAATCACTATAACTACAATGGCCACCATTGATAATCTGAAGTGCAGCATGATTGATCATACTAGATTGACCTTGATGCTAATATAGTTGATATGAAGGGTACCCACTCTATGAACCACTGCCTCTGAATCTTGAGCTACTATAGCTCCCACTGAAATTACCCTGACATTATAGCCTCTTATCTCATCCCCCTTGGGCCTTATGATGCATTTTCTTTATAACCTGAGCATGATCATAAACCTTGGCTAAAGATCTATCTGCAACAACCAAACTTTGCATATCCATATTCAGAGGAAGTTTCAATATCAGAACAAAGCACTAAATCCTCTCATACTCAGTAGTTAGAATTGATGGTATGCTTAGCCAACTCATACAATCGAGGATTATACTCTACAAAAATCATGGAGCCTTGCTCCAACCTCTATAATTGATCTCTCAAACAATCATTAAGACTACAAGACATATACTTTTCCAAGAAGACCTCAGAGAACTGAGTCTATGTTAATGGGGGAGATCTAACTGGCTGGGAATCAATATGACCTCTCCACAAATGTCGAGCTATTAAACCCAAATAAAAAATAGTGTAATCCACATTGTGAATCTCACCTAAGACTAAATTATAGAGCCTATCCTCGTAAGTAATCATGAACTCAAAAGTATCCTCTCTCGATGCACCAAAAAACTTAGGTGGAGCCAATATCAAGAATCTACCCAAAATCTTCTTCTATGGGAGTCAAAGATAAGAGTTACACCACTGCCTTAGTACTGAAACACCCCAAACTTTATATCTTGCAAAATTTCCTGAGTCTTGGACCTTCTGTGCATTATACGACTTATACTATACCACTTATATGGTATGGGTATAAATCTAGGACCCTAGTTGTATATTGGTCAGTGTCGCATTGTCTAAGTTTTATTCTTGGTATGAGAAGACTCCATACGAGTCATATATACTTATACGAGAAGTAGGTCCCAACCATATGTTATCCAATGTCTAGCTTAGATATTTTTTCTTAGGGTACAATTTGAAAGGTACTAATCATATCGTGATGGTAAGATATAGGTGAAAGAGTCATATATTGGAAAAAATATGGTGTCCAACTTTCTTATCAAGATATGATTGGAAGGTACCACTCGTATGATGTGAGTATTAGTGGAAGGGTCCAACCGTATCCTCCTCCGAGTCTTCTACTTCTTTTAAACTAAGGGTATTTTGGACATTTCTCACCCTAATCCCTTAAGACCCACATATTAAAACACTTTTTGGCCTTTCATTCCTCACTTTGGAAGATCAAAACACTCTAAGAACTCTCTAAAAATCTCTCAAGAAATTGGGCTAGGGTTTTATCAAGGTGGTTATTTAGAAGCTTAAGGATCAAAATCTCTCCATTAATGGTTTCATGAAGGCCTTGTTGGATATAATTGATTTAAATTGTAGACTTGGTAGTTTGAATAGTTGAATGGGCTCAAGTCCCTAGATTTTAAATTAAATTGATGTATTTGCATAGACAACAGGTTTGAGTTCTAATGTTGAATGATAATGGTTATGGCATATGGTACACTTTCAAGTGGGGTTGGCATGATGATACCAATGGGATGCCTTTGGTAAGTAATTGGACTAATAGTTGTGTGTATGTGTAAATAATAATTTAATTGGGCTTTAAAGTGGAATATGTTGTCGGGCTATTAAAGTGGAGTTTGCAAGACTAACATTGGAAACCGCGCTATCCAGTGCAGTGTGTATATGATCGGGAGGTTCGAGTCCCCCGAATGAATATATAAATTGGAGGTTTGAGTCCCCCATATTGTATACATTGGTTCTTAGGTCACCTTTATTATGTCTAGAGGTTTGAGTCCCACAAAATGGCATATACTATTGTGGATATTCTCTAGTTCATATGGCTACATGCACTGAGGCCCTTCCAGCTAGGGGAGAGCTAAGACCATATAGCCCATGGGTTCCTTGCTATATGATGGTTATGCTACACACCCCAGGTTAATGTTTTTAAAGTTTATGCTAGGCCCTGTCCTCTATCCCTATATGATATATATATATATGGTAGCATATGATGATTTGACTTTGTTTTAATAATGGCATTATTTTATTCCTCTAGCCCGGAGTAACATGCTAGCGCTCCAACCACTAACCACCTCTATACACCATATTCCCACGTGATACAGGGACCGAGCTTCTTCTTCTTTTACTGCATAGTGACCAGGTGTTCAAGTGATTCGTGACTTGATACTGAAGTGGTGAGCTTCCATTCTTTGGAAGGCATTCATTTCATGGTCATTACATCCTATGTCTTTGACTTTGTTAGACTTGGTTTTGTCTATTGTCGAGGTCATGTCCTAACATTTTTATTAACTTTGGATTATAGAGGATTTGTGGATTACTGTAGGCTTGATTGTGTTGTTTAGTGGATTGGTTTAGACATTTAGGAGTCACCTTTAGTCTTATTTTTCTTTTATATTATTATATGTTTGGGATTCATCCAACATTTTTGGTTGTAATCCTGGTTAGGATTGGTGAAGGGGTGATCTCCCATTCATGTGGGACTTAAGATATCCATCATGGCCAGGCCCTAGTTCGGGTCATGAAAAAGTTTGTATCGGAGCTAGGTTCATGGTCAATTGGACAAAGCCGTGTCAAGTAGAGTCTTTTTATGGGTGCATAGCGTGTCATACTTATAAAAGAGAGGCTATAAGACATTTAGGAATGTTTCTCTTTCTTATAGTCTTAATTTTTAACTATAGAGTCTAAGGTCTTAGATTCTTCTGATTTTTGTTTGCTCATCTTTCAAATCATGCCTCCAAAAAGATCTGAAGTTCATCCCATCTAGGTATAATATAGACAGAGCTCGTCCAACTTCTGGGGTCCACACCCAATCAAGGGTCGCTGCATCTGACTGTTCTCATAGGGTTCCATCTGTCACCACAAATTCTAATCCTACTCCTGAGGTAGACACTCTTACTCAGTCGCCTCCCGGGGAGGTTACTAAGGTTGAGTTTTGTCGCTCAATTACCCTATTGACTCAGTTGGTGACATCTCAGTCCCAACAGTCAGCTTTTTCCTAACACGGCCCAAACTTTGGACTATGTCATATAGGCACCTCAAGCTCACATGAATCGGAGGTTTCCCAGATAGCCTGACCTAATTATCTAAACATACCATAGAAGTTGGAGGAATCCAAATCATAAATTAGAATAGTGGAAATAATAACATAAGTCAACATTATATTCGTTATGATAACTATACCCAAGTTCATAATTGTTCACAACACCTCTATACAAACTGAAGTCAATAAATATATGTGTCGGTACAAGCCCCCAACTATAGCCAAACCAAGTCTTAAAGAGACAAAGTCTAAAGATAGAGACTAAAAGACAATGTCTTCCTAATTAAGGAATTTCACCACTTCTAGTCAAGTCCAAACCACCTTGATCAACAAGTCACTGTGCGGGAAAATAAGAAAATGCTCTGGCGCCAACGTCACATAGGGACATAGCATCCGGAGATGGTTAGCAGTTGGAACGCTAGCATGTAATTCAAGGGTAAGGATAAAATGGTATATTTGATCAATCCATGTCAATTCATCCTATACAATCACATATACATAAGAATAGGCATATCGAAGACACATATACATATAGTAACACAATAAGTCAAATCATAAAACAAGTCATAACATGCATTTATGACACATTCATCCATGAGACATGGGGTGAAGGACCACCAACCTTCCACCCATATATTTAGAAACATAGAATTCTTTATGCTATAATAGGCAAGGGGACATGATCCTTGAGCCAACACATCTTATATGGTAAGTGTACTTAGACCACGAACCAACATGCCTTACATAGTACGCAAACTTAGACAATAAACTACCACACCTTATATGGTAAGCGGACTTGGACCACCAACCAACACATCTTCTATGGTAAGCTGACTTGGACCACAAGCTAACATACCTTAGATGGTAAGAAGGCATGGACCACAAACCACCACACCTTATATGGTAAGTGGACTTAGACCACCAACCAACACACCTTATATATTAAGCGAACATGGACCATAAACCACCACATCTTATATGGTAAGCGTACTTGGATAACAAACTACCATACCTTATATGGTAAGTGGACTTAAACCACCAACCAATATTCCTCGCATGGTAAGAGAACTCAGACCACCAACCAATACGTATCTAAATACATTATCATATAGGAACTCAACCCATCTTGAGGTATTCAATCTATCAAGGCTACACATCAATACCATAGATTATCACATGATCTTTACCAGCCCATTTATCTATTGCTCATATAGTTAGGACCAAGTCCTTAGTTCAAAACACAATGCAAGTACATTCATGGTCATCAAGACTCCTACCAACAATCATCCATACATATTGATTTTATACATACCTTTTATTCAAACACAATTTGAGTACATACTTTAGGGATTATGACTATTTAGTCAACCAATCATCAAGGATATTTATCTGGTCATCATGTGGACAACAAGGCCTTTACCAACCATTTACCAAGCATGCATGTGCATTCAATCCCACACATAATGGCTTTAACACATTTAACCAAATTCAACACTTTACATGATTATATGGCCCTCACGGGGACCTTCATTGTTCAAACCCTTTAAATAGACCAATGCCTTAACTTATTTCATCACACATTTCAAGTTATGATCGTCATGACTCACACAAACTATTCACTTTTTATTATCAAGCTTACACCACCTTCTTACCATATTTAAGTCTAACACACTAATCAAGTTCATTTTTATTCTTAGGGTTTTAACCCTCTATTAGTCATTAACCCAACAATATCATCTATTACATCATGCATGGCTCACAATAATTTTACAACATCATTTATCAATAAATCATACTAATTTAGGATATTTCCCTAACTCAATATACTATTAATATGTAGATAGTCATTTAACTTAGATATTTTCACAAACACCTTGTATGCATACCTTTAACTAGGTTATTTTCATGATATAAATCATTAAAACTAGGGTTCCTCAAGACCCTCATGTTAAACAATATGCAACAAGTACCCACATATGCAATCTACCTTCCATAACATGTATCAAAACAAACAAAAGCAAGATTCGTCATTATTAATTGTTAGGTAACAAAATCTTTTTCATTTAAGTCAAAACCACCATGTACACTTACTAATATAAATGTGAAATTCATGGGTTTAGATTTATTTAAAGAGGGGAAGAGATACATGTCTCAAACAAGATGACACACCAATAATATTGACTCCTTCTTACCACTAGATGAGATCCTTCCAAACCTTAGCCTCCAATCTTGTTCTAAGAGCCTTTTTAAGTGTTTAGAATGTTTAAGTCTTGCAAATAAATATGAGAGGCTACCATGACTTATATAGATCAAGGAATTAGGGTTTAAGTAAAGAAAAATTACCAAAAAGTCCTTGATTAAAATATGGAAAACACAAACGTGCAGGGGTATGACTCCCCCTCATGGTTTACTTAGCAATCATAACCTAGGGTACGAGTGGTACCCTAACTCATACCCAATGTTTAACCTAGGTCAACAATATTGCTTAGGGTACGACTAGGCACTCTTGAGTCATATCCTAAGGTTATTACACGTGACCTAACTCGTATAGACCAGTCGTAACCAAAATAGTCCACTCTTGGTTAGGTATCACTCTATACAGTTGGGCAGCTTTCGACTCGTGGGTTAGTTACGACAAAGGGATGACCTTGTTGTATGTAGGATAGTATATTTCCTTAATATACTTCTTAGGATATGAAAGAGAAGGTCATGGTGAGTACGAGATATGACCTAGGGTGCGACTCAAGTACCCCCACCAATATTCACTCCAGAGACAAAAAGGTTAATATTTTCTAAAGGGTTCAAGTCTAGGTACTTCACTTCTTCTCTATTTGGGATCATTTATCCATGAAGGAAGGGTAAATAAATCTTATAAACAAGTTAACACATCAACATGAATCATGGCAACCTTTACATAAGTTAAAAACAACACACAATAAGGATAAGACACAACACATATCATGACTATCGCTAATCAACCAAATATTTTTCCAAGGCCATATTCTTGGGTATTTCATTATTGTTGCTCCTCTGGGTTTGTCTGATGCCACTAGAGTTGGCCAATTTATGAGGTTGAAACCTTTGATGGTTACTGGTACAAAGGTCGAAGAGGATCGTCAAAGCTTCATTGATAAAATAGAGAAGATATTCTGGGTTATGCATGCTTTATAGGTTGAGGGTGTTGAGTTTGATTCCTACCAATTGAAGGATATAGAGTATCAGTGGTATGAAGAGTGGGAATATTCGAGAGGTGAGGATTCTAGTTTTTCATGTGGAATGATTTCTCTAGTGCATTTCTTGACTGCTTCTTTTATCGAGAGTTGACGGAGGGAAAGGTAAAAGAATTTGTTAACTTGAAGTAAGGAAGGATGACAGTCAAAGAGTATTCTTTGAAGTTTCATCAGTTGTCTCGGTATGCTCCTTAACTCATGTCTAATATGAGGGATAAAATAAGAAAGTTTGCTTCGATATTGTCTCATGAGTTGGTACTTGAGAGAGTAAGGATGCCCTATTGATCAAGCATATGGACATCTCCAGATTGGTTGTATATATGCAATAGGTCAAAGAGGAGAAGAAGAAATAGGCTAAGATTGGTGATAAGCAGAGTAAGAGGTATCAGTTTTTAGAATAGAGTGTGGGCCAATAGAAGAGTGGAAAGTGGCCTAAGTGGAAGAGCTGGTGAAGTCCTAACTCCTATTCGATAGCTAGTGATCCCTACTCAAAGTTGTTGGGAGATAGACATTTTTTGTGTGGTGATTCTTTACGAGCACATGGTTCCCAATCTCAGGCTAGTGGGGCCCAGTTTGTACTATCCTACCCTTTTTATAGATTTTATGTTCATCATCATTATGGTTAGTGTGATAAGGGAAATAAATGATGTTTTATGTGTGGTCATATTTGACACATACAGCGGTATTGTCCCTCTAGAGTTGCTTCTATGGAAAATAAGGTTCCTGTTGTATCTTAATCATCTCCTACACCGAAGGGTTCCACTTCTGGCTCCGTCATTGGTCGGAACTTCCTTTAGTCTCTCACTGCTCGTTAGGAGTTTGGCGTGTCTCTTTATATTTTTAATGGATTGTTGAAACTTTTTTCCCATGAAGTGTACTATTTACTTAATCCAGGATCTTTTCTCTCTTATGCGACCCCATTTATGGCTGTTCATTTTGGTTTTGGTCCTGAGTATCTGTTGGACCCTTTTTTTATTTCTACCCTAGTAGGAGACTCTAAGGTTGTCAGAAGAGTCTAATGGGTGTGTGTTGTAGTTGTTGGTGGTAGAGAAACTCTAGTTGACTTGATAGAGTTAGACATGGTCGATTTCTACGTTATTCTGGGAATGGACAAGTTTCACTCATGGTATGCTTTCTTAGATTTTAATATCCATTAGGTCTTGTAAAAGTTTCCTAATGAGGCAATTTTTGAGTGGGACGGTGGTTCCCTAGATCCTAAGGGGAATTTTACATCGTATCTTAGAGTTCAGAGATTAATCTTCATAGAGTGTCTCTATCATCTAGTCTGAGTTAAATATCCTAACTTGGAGAGTCTTTCTTTGCATTCTGTCTTGATGATGAATGAGTTTCCTGAGGTCTTCCCTGATGACCTTCCCGGTGTCCCTTCCAATAGGGAGATTGATTTTGGTATTAATCTTATTTTGGACACTAGTCCAATTTCTATTCCCCCATATAGAATGGCTCCAGCTGAGTTGAAGGAGCTTAAGAAATAATTAAAAGATCTTTTAGACAATGGTTTTATCCATCCTAGTGTATCCCCGTGGATGCACCTGTCTTGTTCGTGCGAAAGAAGGATGGTTTTCTTCAGATGTGTATTGATTATCAACAATTGAATAAGGTGATGGTAAAGAATAAGTACCCTCTTTTGAGAATTGATAATATCTTTGATCAGCTTCAGGGTGCCAAATTCTTCTCTAAGATCGTCTTTTGTCTGGGTATTCATCAATTAAATATTAGGGTAATGGATATCCCTAAGACAACTTTACATACTTGGTATGGGCACTTTTAAGTTCTTGGTGATGTCGTTTCGCTTGACCAATGCCCCTTCGACATTCATGGATTTGATGAATTGGGTTTTTTGTCAATTTCTTGACCTATTTGTTATGTCTAAATTGATGACATTTTAGTGTACTTTAAGAGTAAGGAGGATCATACCAATAACCTTTGTCTTATGTTGTGGAGTTTTAAAGATCAGCAGTTATATGCTAAGTTCTCTAAATGTGATTTTTTGTTGAATGCCATAACTTTTTTGGGTCATGTCATGTCTAGTGAGGGGATTATGGTGGATCCTTGGAAAGTTTTAGTGGCTAAGATGTGGCCTATACCTATGATTCCAATTGATATTCGAAGCTTCTTAGGTTTATCTGGGTATTATAGGAGGTTTGTGGCGAGCTTTTCTTCTATTGTTGCTCCATTAACTAAGTTGACTCGGAAGAAGGTGAAGTTCTTGTTGTCTGACGTATACGAGGCTAGTTTTGAGAAGTTAAAAGATAAGTTGACTTCATCTCTGGTCTTGACTCTACTTAAGGGTACAGAGGGAGTTGTGGTATATTATGATGTGTCCAAGGTTAGTTTAGGATATGCGTTGATGCAGCATGGAAAGGTAGTTGCTTTTGCCTCCAGACAGTTGAAAGTTCATGAGAGGAACTACCCAACTCATGACTTGGAATTATTAGTTATGGTATTTGGGTTGAAAATCTAGAATCACTATCTGTATGGGTCCATGTTGATATCTTTATCTTACCATTAAAGCCTACAGTATGTGTTCACACAGAAAGAGCTTAATCTCAGGAAAAGGAGGTGGCTTGATTTGTTGAAGGACTATGATTTGAGTCTTCACTACCATCTAGGTAAAGCTAACATAGTTGTTGATGCCCTTATCAGGTTATCCTTGAGGATTTTAACTCATGTAGATGAGGATATGCAAGAATTGGTGAAGGATATTCACCGTTTGGATAACCTTGGAGACAACTCTTGGACTCTAATAATGGTTGTGTATTTGTACAACAGGTGGTGCAATCATCTCATGGTGCTGAAATAAAGGAGACGTAGCTATTGGATCCTCTTTTGATAAAAATAAAGAATGATATGGGTGATAGTATATTGAGGTACCAAGGAAGGTTGTGTGTCTCGGATATGAATAGGTTGCAAGGAAGGATTTTGGCCAAGGCCCATGAATCACGGTATATGGTTCACCTCGATTCAAAAAACATGTATCATGATCTCAAGGATATGTATTAGTAGAACAACATGAAATGGGATATGTCCGACTTTATGGATAAATGTATGGTATGTCAGCAAGTGAAGGTGGAACACCTGAGGCTCGGTAGGATACTTCAAGAGATTGAATTGCCAGTGTAGAAATTAGAGATAATTAATATGTATTTTAGCCTTCCGTGGTCATGGAATCAGTATTACTCTATTTGGGTCATCGTAGATAGGATAACTAAGCCCGCTTACTTTTTTCCTATGAGGACTAATTATTCTGCCGAGGATTATGCAAAGTTGTTTCTTCAGGAATTGATAAAGTTGCATGGTGTGCCTGTCTGTATTATTTTAGATCGTGGTACTCAGTTCTCATCACACTTTTGGTGCTCTTTTCAGCATGGTCTGGGACTAAAGTGAGTCTTAGTAGATCTTTTCACCCACAGTCGGAAGGGCAAGCCAAAAGGACTATTCAGACTTTGGATGATATAATGTAAGCCTGTGTGATTGATTATGGTGGTAGATGGTTCGACCACTTTCCTTTGATTGAATTTTCTTATAACAATAGTTATCATTCTAGTATCGGTATGGCGTTGTTAGAGGCATTGTATGGTACGAGGTATATGTCTCTATCGGGTGGTTTGAGGTTGGTGAAGCAAAAATATTGGTCCCGGATTTGGTTCACCAAGCTATGAAAAATGTAAAGGTAATTTGGGATAGTCTTAAGATCATCCAAAGTCTCCAAAAGTCCTATGAAAACATAAGGCAAATGGACTTGGAGGTAGAGGTTAGGGATTGGGTGTTCTTAAAGGTATCTCCCAAGAAGAGAGATATACAATTTGGAAGAAAGGTGAAGCTCAGTCCCCGATACGTTAGCCCTATGTAATTTTGTGAAGGGTTGGTAATGTTGCATATGAGTTGGAATTTCCTCCTAGCATGAGTTAAATTCATTCGATATTTCATGTGTCTATGTTGCAAAAATGCATGGGTTATCATTCGTTGGTTGTTCCCTTGGAAGACATTGGTATTTCAAATTTTTGGTCCTAGGCGGAGGTCCCAGATAGGATCTTTGATCAGCAAGTTCGTCAGTTGCGAACAAAAGATGTGGCTTTGGTGAAGGTTCTATGGTGGAACCAAAAGTCCAAATAAGCTACTTGGGAAGCTGAAGAGGACATGAAGGCCAAGTATCCATTCCCATTCCTCATTTCGGAAAATTGGGCTTGAGGTATGTATTGTTCTTAATATCTTGTTTTCTATCTTTGTTGATGATAGATTCTGAATTCCGTGGAAATTTTTTTTCTATCTTAAAGGTAAGAGTAGAGATGTTTGGGGCTTAATCGTGCTTTTATTGCCTCATCCTGTTATTCGAGGACAAATAATCCTCAAGGGGAGATGCTGAAACACCCCGAACTTTGGCTCTTGTAAAATTTTTCGAGTCTTTGACCATTTATGCATTATACGACTTACACCAGACCACTGATATAGTGTGGGTATGGATTTAGGACCCTAGTCTTATGTTAGCCAGTGTCACATTATCCAAGTTCTGTTCTTGGCACGAGAAGACTCCATACGAGTCGTATGTACATGGTACGAGAAGTTGGATCCCAAACGTATGTTGTCCAGTGTCTAGTCTAGATGTTTCTTCTTAGGGTATGATTTGAAGGGTACTAATCATATAGTGATGGTACGAGGTAGGTGAAGGAGTCTTATATTGGACAAAATGTGGTGTCCAACTTTCTGATCGAGGTACGAGGGGAAGGTACCACTTATATGATGTTGGTACGAATGGGGAGGTCTAACCGTACCCTCCTGCGAGTCTTCTATTGCTTTTAAAATGAGGGTATTTTGGACATTTCCCACCCCAAGCCTTTAAGACACCATGTCTCATAACAATTTTTGGCCTTTCATTCCTCGCTTTGGAAGATCAAAACACTCTCAAAACTTTTTAAAAACCTCTCAAGGAGAATGGGCTAGGGTTTCATCAAGGTGGTCATCTAGAGTCTTAAGGATCAAAATATCTTCGTGAAACTCTATAACTTAAGCATACGACTCTTCCTTCATTGTTAGTTCACAAAACTCATATGTTTTAAACATTGTTCATGGTTCTTTTATGGTGGTTTTGAAATCCATATTTGAGGGTTAAAGGCATATTATTGAGTATTGTTCTCTCATGATTTAACTTGTGTTTATACATGTTTTAATAATGGTTTTTCACATGTGAGTGCATGGGAATGGTGGTTTAATGAATGGGTCATGGTTAACCCTAACTTGATGGTTTTTTACTTGAATAATGGTTTGATAATGGTATGCCATCAACCTATTTGTGAAAATGTCTATGAGAAGTATTTTTTCACATGATGAATTGTGTTTTGAACTAATGCTTGGCATAAGAATTTTAATGGAGGATGAATGGTTTTGTAAAGTTCTTGAAGGCCATTAATTGAATTGAATTGTGACTTAAACAAAGGCATGGGCCTATTGATAAACCGGACTGGTAAATGGTTTTATGAAGGCCTTGTTGGCCATAAGTTGATTTAAATTTTAACCTTGGTGGTTTGAATAGTTAAATGGGTTTGAGTTCTTAGATGTTAAATTGAATTGGTGTCTTTGCATAGACAATGGGTTTGAGTCCCAATGTTGAATGATAATGGTTATGGCATATGGTACGCTTTCAAGTGGGGTTGGTATGACGATACCAACGGGATTCTTTTGGAAAGTAATTGGACAAATGGTTGTGTGCATGTGTAAAGAATGTTTTAATTGGGATTTAAAGCAAGATGTGTAGCCAGGCCGTGAAAGTGAAGTCCAAAGGACTAGAATTGGAAATTGCGTTAGCTAGTGTGGGTGTCTATATGATCGGGAGTTTCGAGTCCCCCAAATGAATATATGAATGGGAGCGAGTCCCCCATATTGTTTACATTGGTGCTTAAGTCATCTTGATTATGAAGGGAGGTTCACGTCCCCCATAATCGCATATTTGGTTATCGATATTCTCTGGTTCGTGTGGCTACACGCACTGGGGGCCTTCCAGTTAGGGGAGACCTGGGACCATATAGCCCGTGGGTGCCTTGCTATATGAAGGTTATGCTACACAGCCCAAGTTAATATTTTAAAAGTTCATGCTAAGCCCTGTCCCCTATCCTAATGCGATATAAATATATATATGTATACATGTGGTTGCATATGATGATTTGACTTGGTTTTAATGATGGAATTATTTTATTCCTCTATCCATTAGTTACATGCTAGTGCTCCAACCGCTAACTGTCTTCGGACGTTGTATCCCATGCAACATAGGGACCTTAACTTTTTCTTCTTTTACTACGTAGTGACCAGGTGTTCGAGTGATTCATGAGTTGACACTAAAGTGGTGAGTTTCCATTCTTCGAAGGGCATTCATTTCATGGTTTTGGCTATTATCAGGGGCATGTCCCGACATTTTTATTGACTTTGGATTGTAGAGGCTTTGTGGATTACTGTGGATTTGGATGTGTTGTTTAGTGAGACATTCGGGAGTTACCATTAGTCTTATTTTGATTAGTCTTATTATATGTTTGGGATTCATCCGACACTTGTGGTTGTTATGTTGGTTAGGTTAGGTGAAGGGGGTGATCTCTGGTCCACTTGGGACTTGAGATACCCATCGCATCCAAGCCCTAGTTCGTGTCATGATAAGTACTACTCTAATCCATAGACTTTGCACCTCAAACGGTGCACCACTAACTAATACAAAGAGCTGAACCAATGCATCCCTGAGCAATGAAGAAGAAATAAACCCCAATAGAGCCTAGGTTGGTCCCTAACTCACCACTGGCTGGGGTAGAGGAATATTTGGGTATGGAGCGGGAATGGGGTTTGAGAAAGGACCCATAACCTAGTCCCAAGATGGGTCTACATCCTAGGTTGTCCTCAATCTCTAGATGGTCCACGAATGACGATAGGATCCCTAGGCACAAACTCGGGGTTTTCATCTTGTAGAAAGGTAGCACAGGTCCTAGCCATTTGCAAAAGAGTGAAACTAAAGGAAACTTTAGAAGCCAGCTCAGACACTTAGCACGAAATGTGTGAAATAAGTGAAGATTTTCTAAGAATATCCACAACCTCTAGAAGATAAGAAATAGATGGCATCGTTCCAATTTGCAGGACTCTACTAGACACTCACTCTTGTACGAACAATACAGGTGAACCTAGCGCTCGGATAATAATTTTTCATGACCCAATTTATGAGTCATGATGGAACCTACTTTATCCCTCCAGTAGGTAAGACAAACCATTGACCGAAGCTAGAAGCAACGGTCTAATTTTATGGAAAAGGCATAAAAGTCAGAAATTTGCAATTAAAGATTTACAACAATAATTCAATTAACAATAATAGCATGAAAGATAGATAAGATAGAAATAATATGCCATGACATAGTAGTATCGATATAAGAGCAACTAACGAAAGGAATATGAGTACTGTAATAGTCAAATACAAATCAGTATCGAATAATGAAAGATTAGACATAAGTTGTAGAATAAGAAAGGAAACTCTGGTTTTGAGAGCTCACCTTATCTTCGAGCTCAAGTCAGCACGATCACGGCATCAACGGCGGTTACTAGTACTTTGATCTACACCAAAATGGTACAAAACTCCAGTGTGAGTACCAAAGCCATGGGTACTCAGTAGGCATCATCGGCCTACTAATCTAAATAATAATATAATTACAACCATATGCTAGATAAATAGGTTAAGCCAAGGTAAAAGGCCAAACCTGGAATAGCATTATAAAATTGTAATTAAATAGACAAAATACGTGTAATGTGGAAGAAAGCTTAATTAATACAGAAATATTAGAACCCATGAGATAGTAAAAGAGGAAAAGTAAATAAACTAATGTGGGCCTTCATAATCCAAAAAGGTCCAATCAAAAGTAAATAACCAAAATTCCATCAATTTACTAAGTATCAAGCCATAACCATGATCCATTCATGCTACAACATACCATAAATAACCTGTCAATGTTGAACGAGAATACAAATTCATATCATCAACATCATCATTATTTATCATACTTGAAATGGAACTCAGGTCATCAATTGTCAAACTCAAACTGGAACTTAATATCAATAAATCGCCAGACTTAGTTCGGAACTAGCACCAACCCCCAAGTAGCTAACTAGCACAAGTCTCAAGAATATACTCTCTCAAAACTATAAAATATGCGATATAAAGTTACAATACACCAAATAAGTCTTCAAGGAGCTAACAAGAGTCTTGACCTAAGGTGGGTCGAAGGGGCCCACTTCTAATCCCTGTAATTCATTCTAAGGAAAATTCTACCTCAAACTAGGCTAAGGAATATAAATACACTAATAGATATTCAATGAGTTGTATTAAGTCCTAATATAGTAATTCTACCTTAAACATGTGTAACTAAGTCAATTACGCCTAAATTACGGTCACTTAATAGGCTAAAAGTCCCAAATTATACTAATTACACCTCCAAAACCTAACTCCCAACCCATATCTAACACATTATCATAAATATACTACAATTAAGCTCAATATACAATCAAGGTAAACCTATCCTACCTCATCACTAAAGAAAGCCTAAAGAAATCTATTATGTCATTGATTTCCCCTTTCGAGAAGCCTATACAAGATGCCACGCTATTAAAATAATAATCTACTCATCAATACGACAACAATGGTACTTGTATTGAATTTTCATGCTTTGTTCCCACAATTATAGAAAAATCTCATGTAGGGCCCACTTGCAGAATTGCACTTTTAAACTGACAACTCATCCCTCTATGCTCAAGCAATATTTACCCTAAAAAATGGGTAAATTCTGAGATCAAATGGTGCTCAATTAAACCACCAATATTCTAGATTTTGCGGACTAATAGGGAAATTAACCAAACAAAAACTTATTCCGAATTCATAGAAGAAACAAGTACTTTAAGCTGACAAACACCCTGAATCACCGACTAATATTTCTCCAAAGTTTTCATGCTCTTCAGGGTTTTACACTCTTGAACTTGTGTGAAAATGAGAGAAAATGAGATAATTAGGGCATTTAATGTTACTAAGTACCGTTTGAGCAGTCACTGCATAAGCGACCAAGTTTCTCTTTCGCGATACCCTCCCAATCCTGAGCCCTTTGCTTATGCGGACAAACATCCACTTAAGTGGAAGGGCCTCGCTTAAGTGACCAGCTGGCCGCTTAAGCAAATGTGCAAGCTAAAGACTTAGAATTTTTCCAAGTCTCCACCGATCCCTAGAGATTCAATTAGAATCCCATATATGAACACTAACTATGCTACCCTATCAAATTTGATGCTTTGAACTTAATGGCGCAGTCAAAAAAAATTTCAAAGTTGTTTCTATGAAAAGTGGGTTCCACACCCAAGTGCTATTTTTCTTAACTTCTAGCCAATAGCACAAAATGAGTTTGAAGCCTTGGTACCTGAACCAAAGGTCCACCTAGCCTAAAATCAATGTTTTGGATCTGTTGGAACTGTCAGAATCAGCACACGAGGTCATTTGCTGAAGTTTTTACACGGTATTCAATTATTACCAGTTAAGACTTTAAATAGAGAATTGGATCTTAAACTAAATAAACTAGTTAGTAACTGAAATGTCAGCTCCAACAAGTCATAATTGACTTGGTGCAGCTATAGGAAAGCTCTAAACAATGAAAATGAGTGGGAATGTAGAAAATAACTTAAAAGGTCATAATAATATTTTATAGAGTAATGTTTTCTATCGATACAATAATTTTGTAGGAAGGGGAGATTGTTGAACTGGATTTAGGGTTAAACCCACAAGGGCATTGTATGACATTAGAGAATCCTATTATCTTGGGTTCATTCATTACAGCATTTTTGGCCAAAGTCCTTCATGATTAAATTTTGAGAGTTCTCCTACGATGGTTTACCAGGATCATACCTAGATAACATGATCGTGGTATCTGTCATCGAATCAAATTCCTACAAATCATTAAAATAGGCATTGAACCTATGAATTTTTGAAACATTCATAGGTACATATCATGATCATTCTTAAGCTTCATAGGTTCTCAGGTATGTTCTCTTAAACTATCATGGTATGAGTGAAATACATGATTGTTGTTTGATTCTACAATTGTAGGTTTGAGTCTTCTATTGAGTCCTTATATTTGACTAAATCACAACTCGACCTGACCTGACTCAAATCTAAAACCCTATACCTACGACCCAATTTCCATTTACCCTCATTCATACTCGTTCATTAACTTTTTCTAAGCACTCTCAAAATTTAAAGAATTGTGTGTTTGATGATTTTGTGTTTATCATCTACGAACCACTAAATCAAAGATTCATATGGAAAAATCACTTGTAGATTGAGTTTTGAATGAGTACAAAGAATGGGGAAGCCTTGAGTACCCAAATTTTGTCAAAACAGCAATTAATGAAGGTCTAAATAGGGTCAGAGTTTGAGTCTTATTATTGTTAATTGTTAGTGTACTCCATGACACAACATATGTTCATGGTATCTATATTTAATATAGGTTGGGTCATTGTGGGGTATCATTTAAGATCATGTTAGTGCTCATCATACGAGCACATCGTATGATCTCTAATCTAGGTGTGATCATAGTACATACTCATCTTATGTGACATATTCCTAGTACTTTGGGAGTGTTTCGACAATCAGAATGTACAAATGTACCATCATTGTAGGATCATACAATCCAGTTGTATAAGGAAAAGTCTTTCCAGTACTTTTATAGAACCCTACCTACAACAAAAAAACACAATCATGGCTTCATTACATGATCATACGAAGGCTCATCGGATACTTTTATTGTACATATTTAAAGTGTTCAAAATTTATACTAACCTTTTTTTATTCAAGTATAATTACACCAAAGACACCAACAAATCTACAAAAGAAAATCTCCAAGAAGAGGTCACCCAAGGACACATCTCCAACCTTAGAGTGTGAGTTAGATAGATCAATTGGGATTGAGGTATCTTCTCCACTGGTTCCATAAATGAGCAAAACATCCTTCATACCACAATGTCTAAGGAAAAAGATACAAATAATCCAAGGCCATGATATCTATGGCCTTGGTCGATGCCGCAACCCCGATAAACCTTCTCTAACCTAAAAAAGGAAGGAAAAAGTGGGTAACACTGAAGATGCTGAATAAGAAAGTTCCTAAGATAAGGAGGATGATCCCAACCATGAATCCTTCAAAGGTATTATTGCTACCCCACCTCAAAGAAGAGTGGACCTGAGATGTTGGATAACTCCAAACTCTAAAGACTATTACATTAATGTGGTCTCAGTGACAAACTAGGGGGACTAAGAAGAGGATCATTTGAGAAGAACCTTGGATCCTACCATAGTCCCTCTGGAATATTCCATCCCTAGTTTAGGGATTTAAGGGGTATGAGCAAGGATAAATGACAAAACCTCTACAAAATTATGTGTCATCATTGGTGCCTGAGTTTTATGATAACTAAGAAGATATTATGAACAATATGACTCTTTCAAGTAAGGATAAGGACATGAAGAGGTATCCCAAACTTGACACTATATAGATTTAGGACCTTGAGTTCGACATCTCTATCAGGGCTATCTCCAAAGTGTTGTTTAAAGATGTATTTTAGCCTACTGAGGAGACTCTAGAGTATGACTTCCAGATAAATAATTTGAAAAGAGTGGAGAAGATAAGTGTGGATGATCAAGTAAAACACCATAAGTGGCTAGTGGGACACATTGGTGAAGTAGGTCAAAATGTCCCATGGATCAACAGGGTCGCAATCTATAAGCACTATCTAAAATTTACCACCAAAGTCTGGTGGTCAGTTATCAGAAACCAAGCCACACCCACAACTAATAATAACACATTGGGTGTTACCCATGCTTGCTAGCTGCTATTTTTGTTTCAAGAATAGAGGTGAACATATCATGGATCATTGTATAAGAGATACGAGATAGGGTGATCCAATTTAGCACCACATTACCTTTATTTTATCTCTTTATAGAGTTGATGAGGAGTGCATAGGTACTAACTATTAGAGCAATGCATCAAGTGGTTTAGCTTACTAAGGTTGCTGACATGACACTAATAAAAGATATGCAAACCCAGCTACCCCTGTGAGATATCTTGAGATTATAGATATAGTGGGGGTGCCACAGCTAGTGAATTACTAGTGTCTAATATCAGTACCTCTCCTTTTTATTTACCACCAATATTTGTTCATAGGATACCATTGGTTTTATCCTGATATACATAGATTCTGACTTCATAGTTATAAGAAATCATGTGGTTCCAACTTTTACACAATTTTAGGTTTAAGAAGTTAGAGGTTGGGGTTCAGACCTATTTTAATAATAAGATTTGAGGTGCAGTCGGGACAGTGTAGATATGAGTAAAGAAGTTTGAGAGATGGATGGTAGTTGAGAAACCAAATTTGATGGATTTATGGTAGACCTTATTGAACTTAAGAAAGTGGTTAGGATATTGACTGAAAGAACTGATGTTGCACGTTCTCCATCACTTCATGTCTCTTCTCTGGTAGTTTTTATGATGGACGTGGACCAATTAGTTCCTAATATTATAATCCCACCGCATATATAGAGGACATAAATTTTTAAGATAAGAGTGAAGATTTGGAGCCCTGAAAGAGGAGGAGTGATGAGACAAAAAAGAATGGTAGAAAGAAATCTAAATAAAAGAAAAGAATAAGAAGAAGAAGAATAAGAAGAAGAAGAAGAAGAAGAAGAAGAAGAAGAAAACAAATAAGAAGGAAACTACACAGACCTCTAAAGCAGTGATTCCAGAGAGAGATATGAAACCACCTTCCATAAAGATGATTGCACAAGCTAGAGGTAGAATGGGGCTTGACTTTGATAGAATACCTTGAGTGAACTAAACTTTATCGCTGCCAACTTATCTGAGAGTACCACAGCCATAGATGAGGTAATTTTATTGGATCATACTATTAGGTACCACCTGCGTTCCCCCGGGATTAGCAGTCGATCGATTCCTATAGTACCATAGGTATGTCCCCTACCCTAGTTTTAAAATTTTTATGATTTTGTGTAATGGGGGCATTGCATGATTTCCAAGTTGAGGGTGGGGGTGTACCATAGTCAAAGGTTTTGGTTTCCATATTATTTTTTCTTTGGTTGTGCTATCATAGTTAGAACCAGCATGTCTAGGTATTTTATTATTTTTCCATATTATTTTATTATATTTGTGTAACTTGGAGTAGAATATGAAAACTTGGTGTAATGAAAATAAAAAAAGCATGCAAACTTACTTTGAAAGGTTAAAACTGATATCCTTCCAAAAATAATATTTTGTTTTGTAAATATTGTGTGTTTGTATGTTTTGTAACCAATATTAGTATCTAGATATGGCATTAGAATTGCTGATGTGATAACCTAGCGACCTTTTATATACTTAGTATGTAGTAACTTAGAAGAAAGCCTTAATCCATGAGCGAGTAGGGTTTCTACCTAGTCGATATTTGCATGCAAACTAAAACCTTCCTAGTTAGTTGTAATATCCGATACCTTTTCCTAACTCAATTTAGCTTCTAGAATGTCAAGGGTTAGCTTCAAAAATGAATGAATTTTGATACATATAAAACTATTCTAGTTCTACACCCTCCAGTATGTAGAAAATTGAATTAGCTTTCTAACGATACCAATTTCTCCTAAATCCAATACTCGGTTGAGATGTTATGGCATTTTTAGTAATGCAGTATCCCATTTAAGCAAGCATCGTGTCACAGTGAAGGAGAAATTCGCAATTGTCAAAATCCAGTGGACCACCACGATTGGCCCGCATCGCGTTTAAGTCCTAGGTCCTATTCGTAAATTTCCATTGGCATATCGTGATGGCCCTGCATTGCAGTGATGGCCAAAATGGGGCTCGTCCCTTATCTAGTGTCCCAACACAATTTCACCACATCGCATTGATAGGACAAACAACAGTCATCCTTTTTCTAGTGAACCACCACGGTATTGGCGCATCGCAGTGGCATGCCAAATCAGGAATTTTTTCTTTTTTTTAGTTTTGATTAAATTTTAAAAAGGGCATTTTGGTCAATTTCCAAGCCCTCAATTCATCATAAACAAGGAATTAAACCTATTCTAAGCACTTTATCCCCATTATTTATCAATTCTCTCTCAAAGAAAATCCTAGAGCTCGAAACTTACTCTCCAAGAAATCAAATTTCCTCCACTATTTTTCCAAAAAAACTCACGATTAAGGATTCTCAATTCAAGAACTTCAAAAGTTCATCTTCAAAAGCTCAAATAGGAATTCAAGGTCAAGCTTTTTATTCAATTGCATCAATTAAGTTATGTGGAGTTCATGAACAAGGATACTCATTCATCTTTGTGCCTAAAACTAGTTTTTAAATTACAAATTCTCATGATTTTGTATGAATATACATGAGTTTCAAATTAGAGTTCATACCCATTATTTTTATTTGCAAGATTATGAGATTTCAAGTGATTTAGAAGTTGAATTGCATGTCTATTTTTGTAGTTTCATACGTATTGTAGTAAATTCCATAGTTTGAGATGAATTGTAAATATCTTAATTATTAAGCATGATTTTTATTATATTTTGGTATGGATTTGATGCATTGATATTAATCCCTAGTTGAATAATTCTATTTTAAGATTGATTATGCTATGGGCACCCTATGACTAGAGTATTTTTAGATTTTTGATAAATATTTGATCTTTGATCTCAGCTTAGACATTGAATCTACTTTACAGTTTCAAATTTCAGTTAGACTTAGCAATTATACAGTTGGTTTTCATAATGAACCATTATACTAGAGTTTAAAGTGGATTTCCAACAGAATGAGAATATAGATTAAAGGGAGTAATATTTAGCACCGAGTTGGGTATGTTCTCATGCCCCAGAACTACGAGCCAACATAGGTTCAGATTATTGAATTATTCCCATTTTTATATGGATTACAAATACAGATGTAATCACTTAAATTAGGTTATACTCCTTGGCAAGAGTATAACACCTCTCCCCATCATGAGGTTTTCCCCATAGGGGAACAAGATGTTGGACTCTATGATAGCTCATATGGTTTATGTTGGTGACAATAATCTCCCTACAGAAAGAGTAATCCTAACATAAAAGAATAACAAAAAATCTTTTAGAAACTAAGTGTAAAGACTCACAACTTTACTCAGATATTGCTTTACAGAAAGACATTAGCTACAGATTTCAGAATCAGATTTTAGATATAAAAGTGAGTCCTTTCTACACTTAGACAACATGATTTATAGACAGAACTCTAGTATAGGTTTTAGAACTAAATTTTAAGACTCACTAGATTTATCAAGTACGATTTACTACTTATGATTATGATTCTCCGCTTTCAGATATTCCAGATATTGTGAGTCATCTATATTTAGCATGCATTATTTTACAAATTATGATGCTGTTGAGAGATTGATTTACTTATGCATTCACCCTCTTATACTTAGTACATTCTCAAAGTACTGATCCACATATACATTTATGTGTTATATTGTCTCATAATGAGGTTCAAGTGCTCAGTTCCAGTATCGTGAGTGATTTCGAGTATCTCCATCTACATCCCAATAGTTGGTAAGTCCTCATAGTTCTGGGACTTAGCCTTTCAGATTTTTAGCTTACTAGTATAGATGACTCATGCAGTTCGAGTCAGTTAGGGGTTTGTCCCAGTGACTCTTTTTCTATTAGTAATAGAGGCTTGTTAGACTGCTAGATTATGATTCAGATTTTTAGTATTAGATGTTCAGACTTATAAGTCGAGTATTTTCCAAACATTATATTCAGATATGCTCAGTTAGCTCAGATCTTAGAATAGTGTGAGTGGAAAGACCAGTTATCCTCCATGTGCTAAGTGTCGTAAGAATCATCCTGATGAGTGCTAGTTTAGCCAGAAAGGTTGTTATGGTTGTAGTAAGTTAGGATATGGAATCAAAGAGTGTCCGCATGCTAGGTAGGGAAATAGGGATGTTCGTCCCCAAACTCAGGCTACTAGTGCACTAGCTCCTCTAGGTCGTTGAGTCCCTCCTCAGGCCACATCATCCAATACTGGTGGTAGTCAATGCCAAAATCGGTTTTATGCTTTACCATCCCGTCAGGAGCTGGAGGATTCTCCAGATGTTGTTACTAGTATACTTCATGTCTTTTAGCTAGATGTTTATGTATTGCAAGACCCTAGGTCGAATTTCTCTTATGTGACCCCGTTAGTTGCAGTAAATTTTGAAATAGGTCCTGAATAGATCCCTGAGCCTTTTTTAGTTTCTACCCCAATGGGTTAGTCAGTTGTTTCCAAATAGATCTATAGAAAGTTCCCTATTAGTGTCCTTCATAAAATCATGTTAACAGATTTAATGGAGTTAGATATGGTTGACTTTGACCTTATTCTTGGTATTGATTGGCTCAATTCTTATTATGCATTTATAGATTTTTGTACCGGAGTGGTGAAGTTTCAGTTTCCATATGAGCCAATCTTTGAGTGGGAAGGTAATTTAGTGTCTCCCAAAAGTCATTTTATATTTTATCTTAAAGCCATAAAGTTGATTTCAAAAGGGTTATCTATCATGTAGTTCGAGTCAAAGACACTAAGTCTGAGACTCTAACAGTTCAGTCAGTTAGTGAAGTCAATGAGTTTCCTGATGTCTTTCTCAAAGATTTGCCAGGGGTACCTCCCGATAGGGAAATAGAATTCGGTATTGACCTTCTTCCAGATACTCAGACTATCTCTATTCCTCCTTAACCGAGCTTAAAGAGTTAAAAGAGCAGCTTAAATATCTTTTAGATAAAGGTTTCATAGGACCCAGTGTTTCTTCATAGGGCGCTCACATCCTATTCATGCGAAAGAAAGATGGCTCTTTGTGAATGTGCATTGACTATCGTCAACTGAATAAAGTCACAGTCAAAAACAAATATCTTGTTCCTTGAATTGATGACTTATTCAACCAACTCCAAGGTGCAAGTTACTTCTCCAAGATAGACCTTAGATCCGGCTATCATCAGCTTAACGTAAGGGAATGTGATATTCCAAAGACAGCTTTCAGAACCTGTTATGGTCATTTTGAGATTCTAGTAGTGTTATTTGGTCTTACAAATTCCCTCATAGCCTCCATGGACTTGATGAACAAAGTGTTCAAACAGTATTTAGACATATTTTTCATAGTCTTTATAGATGATATTCTTGTCTATTCTCGTAGTGAGGATAATCATGCAGACCACCTTAGAATTGTGTTGCAAACTCTTAGAGATCACTAGTTGTTCTCCGAATTCAGCAAATGTGAATTTTGGCTAAGGTTTGTATCTTTCCTTGGTCATTTTTTTCCACTAAGGGAATTATAATTGATCCCCAAAAGACAAAAGTAGTAAGAAACTAGCCTAGACCTATTTCTCCATTATACATTAGAAGTTTGTTGGGTTTAGATGGCTATTACAAACATTTTGTTAAGGATTTTTCTTCTATTGTATCCCCTATGTCTAGATTGGCCTAAAAAAAAGTTAAGTTACAGTGGTCAGATTCCTGTGAAAAGAGTTTTCAGGAGTTAAAGATTTGACTCACTTCAGCCCCAGTTTTAGCATTATCTGATGGTCCAGATGGGTTCATTGTATATTGTGATGCCTCTAGAATCAGTTTGGGTTGTGTTTTGATGCAGAGAGGTAAAGTTATAGCCTATGCCTCTAGACAGCTTAAGCCTCATGAAAAGAATTACCCTACCCATGATCTTGAGTTAACTGTTATTGTGTTTTTATTGAAAATCTAGAGGCACTATCTTTATAGGGTACATGTTGATGTGTTTACGGATCATAAAAGTTTGCAGTATGTATTTACTCAAAGGGAGTTAAATCTTCATTAGAGAATGTGGTTGGAATTATTAAAAGATTATGATATGAGTGTGTTGCATCATCTAACCAAGGCCAATATAGTAGCAGACGCCATTAGTATATTGTCTAAGGGCAGTGTTTCTCTTGTGGAGAATGATAAAAAAGACTTAGTTCATGAATTTTATTGGTTAGCTAGATTGGGTGTGATATTGGTTGATTTAGCAGAAGGGAATGTTTGGTTTCATAGTAGTTCTGAATCTTCTCTAGATTTGAAAGTGAAAGAAGAGAATGATAAGGATTCTAGTTTGGTCAAACTGAAGGAGTCAGTTAATGACCAAAAAGTAGAGGTTTTCTCACAAGAGCGAGATGGTGTGTTGAGATACCAGAGTAGATTATGTGTGTTATGTGTTGATGATTTGAGGCAGCGGATTATGGCAGAAGTGCATGGTGCGCATTACTCCATTCATCCAGGAGCCACCAAGATGTACCACGACTTGTGGGAAATTTATTGGTGGTGTGGTATGAAGAAAGATATAGCAAAATTTGTAACCAAGTATACAACTTGTCAATAGGTTAAGGTAGAGCACCAAAGACCTGGTGGTATGTTTTAGGAGTTTGGCATACCCACTTGGAAGTGTAAAGAGGTGAATATGGACTTTGTGACTAGATTACTCTATTCTTGTTATCAACATGATTCGATTTAAGTTATTATAGACAGATTGACTAAGTCAACATATTTTTTTCCAGTTCACACAAACTACACAACTGAACATTATGCTACATTGTATATCAGAAAATTAGTCAGATTGTATAAGGTTTCTTTATCTATGATCTCAGATAGGGGTACTTAGTTTACCTCTTAGTTGTGGATAACCTTTCAGAAGGGTCTTGGTACCCAAGTTCATCTTAGTTCAGCTTTTCATCCACAGACAAATGGTCAGGCAGAATGGACCATTGAGACTCTAGAGAATATGTTGAGGGCATATGTTCTTGATTTCAAAGGCAGTTGAGATGAGCATTTTATATCGATTGAGTTCACCTAAAATAACAGTTACCATGCTAGTATTCAGATGGCCCCATTTGAGGCTCTTTATGGGCAGAGATGTAAATCACCAGTCGGTTGGTTTGAAGTGGATGAGGCCACTTTGATTGGACCATATATGGTGTTTGAAGCCATGGAGAAAGTTCAGTTCATTTGAGAAAGGTTGAAAGAGGCTCAGAGTCGTTAGAAATCTTATGCAGTCATAAGAAGAAGAGATCTTGAATTTGAGGTTGATGACCCTGTGTATTTGAATGTTTCACCTATGAAGGGGGTGAAGAGATGTGGCAAAATGGGAATCATAGTCTCCAATATATAGGCCTCTACAGGATGTTGAGTCGCGTAGGAAAGGTAGCCTATGAGCTTGAGCTACCCACAGATTTGTCCTCAGTTCATCTAGTGTTCCATGTGTCTTTATTAAAGAAGTGAATGGATGATTCAGTTGTTGTAGTCCCTTTAGAAAGTATAGATATTCAGAATAGCCTTTTATACAAAGAAGTTCCAGTAGATATTCTTGATCATCAGATCCGTAGACAAACGAACAAAGAAATTCCCTTGGTCAAAGTTCTATGGAAAAATCAGTCCGTTGAGGGTGCTACTTGGGAAGCAGAAGACATGTGTACCAAGTATCCTCATCTCTTCTCCATGAACTCAGATTCAGCAAAAGGTAATAGTTTTCCTTACTTCAATTCTTTTCAAGTCTCAAATTCAGCTATATAGTTGTCCTCATGTAAATTCATGCACTCACAGATTTTCTCAGTTGCTCAGTATGATTTAGATTTAGTCATACAGTTGTTTAAGTTGTGCATGTCAGCTTATATCCTTATATTCCTCAGTATTTTTAGTTTAACTAGCCACATTCATGGATGAATGTTCCCAAGGGGCAGATAATGTAATACCCCATACCTTTCCCTAGCTCAATTTAGCTTCTAGAATGTCAAGAGTTAACTTTAAAAATGAATGACCTTTGATAAATATAAAAAATTTCCATTTCTAGACCCTCCAGTATGTAGAAAATTTAATTAGCTTACCAATGATACCAATTTCACCTAAATTCGATACTCGGTTGAGAAGTTATGGCATTGTTAGTAAAGTACTATGCAGTTTTAAGCAAGCACCATATCGTGGTGAAGGAGAAATTTGCAATTTTCAAAATCCAATGGACCACCATGATTGTCCCATATCGCGTTGAAGGCCCAGGTCCCGTTCGACAATTTCCAATGGCACACCACAATGGCCCCACGTCGCGGTGTTGGCCAAAATGGGGCTCGTCCCTTCTCCAGTAGCCCAACGCGATTCCACCACATCGTGTTGATGGGACAAATTATATCCGTCCCTTTTCCAATGAGCCACCATGATAGTAGCACGTCGCTGTAGCTTGCCAAATTGGAATTTTCTTTTTTTTCAAATTCTGATTAAATTTTAAAAAGGGCATTTTGGTCAGTTCCCAAGCCCCCAATTGGTCATAAACAAGGAATTAAACCTATTATAAGAACTTTATACCTATTATTCATTAATTCTCTCTCAAAGAAACCCTAGATCTCAAGACTCACTCTCCAAGAAATCAAATTTCCTCCATTATTTTTCCAAGATAACTCAAGATTAAGGATTCTCAATTGAAGAACTTCCAGAGTTCATCTTCAAAAGCTCAAATAGGAATTCAAGATCAAGCTTTTTATTCAATTGCATCAATTAAGGTATGTGGGGTTTATGATAAAAGATATCCTTTCATCCTTGTACCCAAAACTAGTTTTTAAATTACAAATTCTCATGATTTTGTATGAATATACATGGGTTTAAAATTAAGGTTCATAGCCATTATTGTTATTTGCAATGTTATGAGATTTCAAGTGATTTAGAAGTTGAATTGCATGTCTATTTCGTAATTTCATACGTATTGCAGTAAATTCCAGATTTTGAGATGAACTGTCAATACCTTCATTAGCAAGCATGATTTTTATTATATTTTGGTATGGATTTAATGCATGGGTATTAATCCCTAGTTGAATATAGATATTTTAAGATTTATTATGTTATGATCACCCTATGTCTAGAGTATTTTTCAGATATTTTATAAAGATTTGATCTTTTATCTCAACTTAGATAATGAATCCACTGTATCATTTCAGATTTTAGTTTGACTTAGCAATTATACAGTTGGTTTTCGTAATGAACCATTATACTAGATTTTAAATTGTATTTCCAACAGAATGAGCCTACAGATTAAAGGAAGTATTTAGCATCGATTGGGTATGTTCTCATGCCCAAGAACTATGAGCCAACATAGGTTCAGATTATCAGATTATTTCCATTTCTATATGGATGACAGATATAGATGTGATCACTTAGATTAGGTTATACTCCATGGCAAGAGTATAACACCTCTTTCCATCTTGAGGTTTTTGCCATGAGGTAATAAGACGTTAAACTCCATGATATCTCACATGGTTTATGTTGGTTACAAGAACCTCCCTATAGAAAGAGTAATCCTAACAGAAAAGAATAACAAAAAATCTTTTAGAAACTAAGTTTAAAGGGTCACAACTTTACTCAGATATTGCTTTACAAAAAGACATTAGCTATAGATTTTAGCTTTCAGATTTCAGAAATAAAATTGAGTCCTTTCTACACTTAGACAACATGATTTACAGAAAGAACTCTAGTAAAAATTTTAGAACTAAATGTTATGACTCACTAGATTTATAAAGCATGATTTACTACATATGATTATGATTCTCATCTTTCAGATATTCCAGTTTATGTGAGTCAGCTACATTTAGCATGCATTATTTTACAAATTATGATGATGTTGAGACATTGCTTTACTTATCCATTCACCCCTATATACTCAGTATATTCTCCAAGTATTGATCCAAATATACATCTATGTTCTATATTATCTCATAATGTAGGTTTAGGTGCTCAGTTCCAGTAGCGTGAGTGATTTCGAGCATCTTTATTGACATACCAAGTTGGTAAGTCCTCATAGTTCGTAGACTTAGTCTTTTAGATTTTTATCTTACTAGTATAGATGATTCAGGTAGTTCTAGTTAGCTGGGGGTTTGTCCCAGTGACTCTCTAGCTATTAGTAATAGAGGCCTATCAGACAGTTAGATTATGATTCAAATTTTTAGTACTGGTTGTTCAGACTCATAATTCGAGTATTTTTCAAAAATTATATTCAAATATGCTCAGTTAGCACAGACAGATTTCCATATTTTACATATTTTTTTATATCTATATTCCTTTATTATGAAATTCAGACTAAGTAGAAGGCAGACAGGGTTAGCTTAAGGATACTCGTAGTCTATGGCATCATGTGACATCTCGGGACCTGTTTTTGGGGCATTACAAACTTGGTATCAGATATTAAGATTTATAAGAGTCCTAGGGAGTCATACAGGATGTATTACATAGAGTTTTGATCTTGGGTGTGAAGCGCGCCATATTTATAAGTAAGAGGCTATGGAACATTTTTAGAAAATCATCTCTTTCTTTCATGATCTATCGTTCTTCCAGTATATCCATCTACTTTTAAATCGTGCTCTTACGTGATAGTTAAATATGCCTTCTCATCGAACTAACACCCACAGAAATGATAACCAGCCACCCCAACCCGCTAATCCTCTAAATAAGAATGTATCCCATGCTGAATTTTAGGCGGCCTTTCAGGCGTTGGCCCAGGAATGTTCAAGGAAAGCAACAAGCGACAATCCCACTCTAGTAGAATGGTGATTTAACAGCAGCCTAAATATGAGACTTTGTGTGAATAAATCCGCTAGAGTTCTTTGGATCTAAAGCAGGCGAGGACCCTCAGCTTTATTAAGATAAAGTGAAAAAGATCACCAAGATTATGCAGTTTTCTGAAGAGGAGTGTATAGAGTTAGCATCTTATAGATTAAAAGATATAGCATATGATTGGGTGGTTATGTGGAAGAATGATAGAAGTGAGAATGGCTCTTATGAGTTGGCAAGTGTTTCAGAATGTATTTCTAGATGGGTTCTTTTCGCGTGAAATGAAAGAAGCTAAAGTAGAAGAGTTTGTGAACCTGATATAGGGATCGATAATAGTGAACGAGTACTTCCTTAAGTTTAAACAGTTGTCTAAGTATGCCCCTAATACGATGGCTGATCCTAGGGAAAGTATGAGTAAGTTTGTTACTAAAGTATCTGGTTTGGTAGTCAAGGAGTGTAGGACTGTATGCTTATTGGGGATATGGATCTTGCTAGGTTAATGATTCATGCTTAGAAAATTGAGGAAGAGAAGTTAGAGGGAAGAGAGAGGGGAAATAAGAAGGCTAGAATAGGGCAGTTTGAGTATGGCTAGACAAAGTATGGAGGGGTAACTCATTTGCAGTTTCAGAATCGTTCATCAATACCAGCTCTATCTTCAGCTTATTCTCCTACTCCTAGAGCTAGGTAGGAGCAGTGGGGTAAGTCTTTATGCCCAGATCTCAGAATAGTGTGAGTGGAAAGCCTAGTTATCCTCCATATACTAGGTGTGGTAAAAATTATCCTGGTGAGTGCTTGTTGGACCAGAAAGGTTGTTATGGTTGTGGTAAGTTAGTACATAGAATTAAAGAGTATCCACTTTCTAAGTAAGGAAACAAGGGTTTTCATCCCCAGACTCAGGCTACTACTGCACCAGCTCTTCTAGTTCGCCCATTCCTTCCTTAGAGCGCATCATCCAGTACCGGTGGCGGTCGGTGCTAGAATTGGTTTTATATTTTACCATCCCATCAGGAGTAGGAGGATTCAATAGATGTTATTATTGGTATGATTCATGTATTTTATCTAAAATTTTATGTATTGCTAGACCCCAGGTCAAATTTCTCTTGTATGACCCTGTTAGTTGCAGTAAATATTGAAATAGCTCCTGAACAGATCTCTGAGCCCTTCTTAGTTTCTACCACAGTGGGTGAGTCAGTTGTTGCCAAACAGATCTATAGAAAGTTCCCTATCACTGTCCTTTATAAAATCATGTTAACAGATTTAATAGAGTTAGATATGGTTGACTTTGACCTTATTCTTAGTATGGATTGGCTCCATTATTGTTATGCATCTATAGATTGTTGCACCCGAGTGGTGAAGTTTTAGTTTCCAGATGAGCTAGTCTTTGAGTAGGAAGGTAATTCATGTCTCCCAAAATTCATTTTATATCTTATCTTAAAGAAAGAAAACTGATTTCAAAAGGGTGTATCTATTATCTAGTTCTAGTCAAAGACACTAAGTCTGAGACTCCAATAGTTTAGTCAATCAGTGTATTCAATGATTTTCCTGATGTTTTTCCCAAAGATTTGCCAGGGGTACCTCCCGATAGGGAAATAGAATTTGGTATTAACCTTCTTTGAGATACTCATCTTATCTCTATTCCTCATTATTGTATGGCTCCAGCCAAGCTTAAAGAGTTAAAATAGCATCTTAAAGATCTTTAGATAAAGGTTTCATAAGGCCCAGTGTTTCTCCATGGGGCGCTCCCATCCTATTCGTGCAAAAGAAAGATGGTTCTTTGCAAATGTGCATTAACTATCATTAGCTGAGTAAAATCACAGTCAGAAACAAATATCCTCTTCTTTGAATTGATGACTTATTTGACCAACTCCAAGGTGAAAGTTACTTCACTAAGATAGACCTTAGATCCGACTATCATCATCTTAAAGTAAGGGAATGTGATATTCGTAAGACAGCTTTCAGAACCAGTTATGGTCATTTTGAGTTTCTAGTCATGTCATTTGGTCTTATAAATATCTCCGCAGCCTTTATGGACTTGATAAACAGAGTGTTCAAACAGTATTTAGACATGTTTGTCATAGTTTTTATAGATGATATTCTTGTCTATTCTCGTAGTGAGGATAATCATACAGACCACCTTAGAATTATGTGGCAAACTCTTAGAGATCACCAGTTGTTCACCAAACTTAGCAAATGTGAATCTTGTCTAAAGTCAGTAGCTTTCCTTGGTCATATTATTTCCAGTGAGGGAATTAGAGTTGATCCCCAAAATACAAAAGCAATAAAAAATTGGCATAGACCTATTTCTCTGTCATACATTGAAGTTTCTTAGGTTTAGATGGCTATTACAGATGTTTTGTTGAGGGTTTTTCTTCTATTACGTTCCCTATGTCTTGATTGACCTACAAAAAAGTTAAGTTCTAGTGGTCAGATTCCTGTGAGAAGAGTTTTCAGGAGTTGAAGACTCGACTCACTTCATCCCTAATTTTAGCATTACCGGATGGTACAGATGGGTTCGTTGTATATTGTGATGCCTTTAGAATTGGCTTAGGTTGTGTTTTGATGCAGAGAGGTAAGGGTATAGCCTATGCCTCTAGACATCTTAAGACTAGCAAAAAGAATTACCCTACCTATGATCTTGAGTTAGCTGTTGATGTGTTTCCATTAAAAATCTAGAGGCACTATCTTTATGGGGTGCATGTTTATGTGTTTACGAATCACAAAAGTTTGCAGTATGTATTTACTCAGAGGGAGTTAAATCTTCATCATGGAAGGTGGTTGGAATTATTGAAAGATTATGATATGAGTGTGTTTCATCATTCAGGCAAGGCCAATATAGTGGCAGACACCCTTAGTAGATTGTCTATGGGCAGTGTTGTTCTTGTGGAGAATGATTAGAAAGAGTTTGTTAAGAAGTTCATTGGTTAGATAGATTGGGTGTGAGATTGGTTGATTCAGCAGAAGGCAATGTTTAGGTTTAGAGTAGTTCTGAATCTTCTTTAGTTTCAAAAGCTAAAGAAAAGCAGGATAAGGATTATAGTTTGGTCAAACTTAAGGATTCAATTAAAGACCAAAAGGTAGAGGTTTTCTCACAAGGAGGAGATGGTGTGTTAAGATACCAGAGTAGATTGTGTGTGCCATGTGTTGATGATTTGAGGCAGTGGATTATGGTGGAATCGCAAGGTACACGTTACTCCATTAATCTAGGAGCCACCAAGATGTACCGCGACTTGCAGGAAATCTATTGGTGGAGTGGTATGAAGATAGATATAGTAGAATTTGTAGCCAAGTGTGCAAATTGTCAATAGGTTAAGGTAGAGAAACAAAGACCTAGTGGTATGAGTCACGTGGAAAAGGTAGTGTATGAGTTTTAGCTACCCGCAGATTTGTTCTCAGTTTATCCAGTGTTCCATGTGTCCTAATTGAAGAAGTGCATGGACGATTCAACTATTGTAGTCCCTCTAGAAAGTACAGATATTCAGAATAGCCTTTCATATGAAGAAGTTCCAGCAGAGATTCTTTATCATCAGATTCGTAGACTAAGGAACAAAGAAATTCCCTTGGTCAAAGTTCTGTGGCGAAATCAGTCCGTTGAGGGTAATACTTTGGAAGCATAAGAAGATGTGCATGCCAATTATCCTCAACTCTTCTCCAGGAACTCATATTTAGCCAAAGGTAATAGTTTTTCTTACTTCATTTCTTTTTAAGTCTTTGATTCAGTTATATAGTGCCTCATGTAAATTCATGCACTCACAGATTTGCTCAGTCACTCAGTATCATGCATTTGTTTCAATTGTGCATATTATCATATAGCCTCATATTCCTCAGTATTTTTAGTTTAAATAGCCACATTTGAGGATGAATGTTCCCAAGGGGTAGATAATGTAATACCCCATACCTTTTTCTAGATCAATTTAGCTTCTAGAATGTCAAGGGTTAACTTCAAAAATGAATAAACTTTGATACATACAAAAAATTTCCAGTTCTAGACCCTCCAGTATGTATAAAATTTAATTAGCTTTCCAACGAAACCAATTTCTCCTAAATCCGATACTCGGTTGAAAAGTTATGGTGTTTTTAGTAAAGCAGAATGCCATTTAGGCAAGCACCAAGTCGCGGTGAAGGAAATTCACAATTTTCAAAATCAAGTAGACCACCGCGATTGGCCCGTATCGCATTTCAGTCCCAGGTCCCGCTCATTAATTTCCATAGGTATACCGTGATGGCCCCGCATCGCGGTGATGGACAAAATGGGGCTCGTCCCTTCTCCAGTGGCCCAACACGATTCCACCGCATCGCGTTGATGGGCCAAATGGCAGTCGTCCCTTTTCTAGTGAGACACACAATAATGGCGCATCGCGGCGTCATGCCAAATCTGAAATTTCTTCTTTTTTCCAGTTCTGATTAAATTTTAATAAGGGCATTTTGGTCAATTTCCAAGTCCCCAATTGGTCATAAACAAGGAATTAAGCCTATTCTAAGCACTTTATATCCATTATTCATCAATTCTCTCTCAAAAAAAGTCCTAGATCTCAAGACTTACTCTTCAAGAAATCAAATTTTCTCCATTATTTTTCCAAGATAGCTCAAGATTAAGGATTCCCAATACAAGAACTTCAAGAGTTCATCTGTAACGACCCTATTTTCTGGAATAGGAACATCACACGGTGCTCATGATCCCAAAGGACCACAAGCTAACCCTCTACTAATATTTGTACCTAAGCACTTCATAATATAGATAATAAATGCAAAAATTGGCCATAAGGTTCAAAACATCTAAAAATACTCAAAACTGAAAACTGAATACTGATACATCAGTTCGAAAAGCCTCTAAACTGCCTGAACTGTAGAGTTGGTGGGACATGTCCCCAACTAACTCCGTCTACTAAAAATAAACTAAATCTGATGCGATAATAAAATAAGAATCATCCTTGACTAAAGAGGACTCACTGCTACGTCTACTGCTGCTGACTGACACTAAGCTGCCAAGGGTTCTATGGATCTCGTTCCTCTGAACTTATGGTGTCAAATAAAACACCATAGCACAAATGCATTAGTACGGGAATGTACTAAGTATGAAGATGAGGTAAGTCTAAATACAAGGGCTTATGTATGAACAATTACTTAACGTAATAATCATGAGAGTACTGGATGAGAACACATGTATGAATGCACAAACCATAACTAAAATCATCATGACTATGAATACTGAAACTCGGATACTACTTTACTATCATTTGAACTCACTACTGATACTGAGATACTGAATAACTGAATTTTTTGATATTGATAATTGAGTACTAGAGTTAAGATCAGTCCTCTCTAGTGAGTGATCTCAGAAACTGATGTTACTGGAGCTGATTAACTGAATCTACTTACATCAATGACTGCACTCTGAGTTTGCCACTCTCAACTAATTAAATCGGAGATCAAACCTTTTGAACAGATGATCCCTGAATCTACTATCAATGAAAAGAAGAGATTATATTTGAGATCAAACCCATCTAGCAGAAGATCTCTGAATCTGATAATAAGAATAATCAACTAAATATGAGAATAAGATCAGGCCTATCTAACGGGTGATCTCTGGATCTTATAATAAAAATACTCAACCAAATATGAGACTGAGACCAAGCCTATCTAATGGGTAATCTCTGGATCTGATAATGAGATTACTCAACTGAATCTGAGACTGAGATCAAGCCTATCTAATGGGTGATCTCTGGATCTGATAATGAGATTACTCAACTGAATTTGAGACTGAGATCAAGCCTATCTAATGAGTGATCTCTGGATCTGATAATGAGATTACTCAACTGAATCTGAGATTGAGATCAAGCCTATCTAACGAGTGATCTCTGGATATGATAATGAGATTACTAAATAACTTTATGTGGGACCATGCCTATCTAGCGGGTGGTCTATGATTCAATGTAACTATCTGAGTTCCTTACTAAGATAGATGACTGTATCTGACAGTCCTGATTTCTGAGTTCTACTCTGAAGATTGATACTGAAACTGCAACTGTGGGAGTTCTCACTTAACTGGCATGCCCTGAATCTTAACTATTGGGGTCCAACCTGTAACCCCAGCTGGAAGGGTGTCAATATCATGCCACGGGTAAAGACCTCTACTCTGGTCAATAATCCCTAACGGTTGACCCTTATAGAAAGTTAAGCCTAAGGCAGTATAATAGTCAAGCCTTATTATAACGGGTGACTCCTGCTCCTACATTGGCTATGCAGTTCTAGAGTTCAAGGATTTCTGCTAACAACTCTTCCTCTCTAACGGGGAGCCTCCATCTTTGCACTCGCTCAGTGTTAGCTCCTACTCCCAACTGAATGACTCTGAACTAATTCTTAACTGAACTTAAACTGAGCTGAATCTTCTATTGATCATGTTTCTCGAATGACCTGACTGATTTACGCTGAATTGACTTGATTCTGTATCTGACAAAATACTACTTAATCTCGTTATCTGACTGAATGATACTAAGCTCTGAAAAGATTACTCGAATACTACTGAGGTCTGAACTGAACACTCAAATACTACTAGATCAGAGCTGAGTACTAAACTGAGGCTAGAATACTAGCGATACTGAGATTACTGAGAATTGTCTATCTGAGAGTACAGAGTTCTATAACTCACTGAGTTCTAAGAATCGTGGCTTAACTGAGATTATCGTGAAAACTAACACGGGCTCTAGACTGTAGCTAAATTATCGGGAATAAATACCCTCAGGACTCGATAACATAAAAGTAAAACATAACCATTCACCATCACAATCACTAAAGAATCTCCTCAAGTATTTAGGAATCATAAACATGTAATAACATAGGGATACATGATATTGGCTTATACTCCTTTCGACAAGGTCTTGCATCAAACACTTAGCATGTATTAAAGTATTAGCATGTATCGAAGAGAACATAATTAGGGGAAATTCAAGCTATCATGTCACAATTCATTCACTAAGGCCTTTCAACAAACACTTGGCGTGCATGAGCTTTCACACAACTGGGGATTTCTAGTCAACATGTTATAACGGCTCTAATTTTCTCACATAAGTATTTTATCAAACATATGGGGAGCATGCTTTGCTTATTCAATAATTTCTACACTTAATTAACATGAACACATAACTTAACAAGCAACTTGAAGAGGGTTTATCATGAACATCACATGAATATCACATACTAGGGTCAAAGCTTGAAAACTTTGTAAACAAATATGAATTAAAACTCAATAATAGCATGAACTTCAATTTCAATTCACATGAATAATGAAACTCATAAATATAAGAATCTTTGAATTTTGAAAAGGATTCTTGATCTTCTTGGGTGAAAGGGACCCAAGAATCAACATCTACATACCTTAGTAAACTCTTTCTTGAAGGATCTTGGGGGGATTCTTGATTTCTTGATTTCTCTTGATTTTTCTTGAAGAATAAAAAAGGGTTTTGATTTTATAGAAACCCTAGATTTTGATGTTGAGGATGAAGAATGAAGTTGTGAGTCTTGATCGGATATAAATAAGGGTTGAAAAGAGTGGCAAAGAGACCAAAAATCCCTTTTTAAAACAAGTTAAAAATGCCGAACGGGGGTTGCGACGGTCGAAGCGACGGTCCGTCACTTCGTATGAAAGTCTATCGGACTGTCCATCGCACATCGGTCATAAAAAGAACACACTAACTCGATGTGAAGGTCTCAGCGATGGTCCATCATAAACTCGATGGTCCGTCAGATCGTCCGTCGTACGTTGGCCAGGATAAGGCCACACTGCCTCAGCGGCGATGGTCCCAGCGACGGTCCGTCGTAATCTTGATGGTCCGTCATCTTGGACGTCGCACTTGGTCCATTCACTACCTTGGTTGTGACAGTCTGGGCGACGTTCCATCGCAAGCTCGATGGTCCGTCAACCCGGTCGTCGCACCTGGGCGATTCCAACTGCTTTTAATAAAATGGCCATAACTTCCTCGTCTGATGCCGGATTTTGACGAAATTAGTATCGACGAAAGTATTATTAAATTCTCTACATGATTGAAATTTGATATTAGGTAAATTATACATGGTTCAAAATATTTATCACTTGGGAAGACACTTTTCAATCTTTTATGGCCAGATTTACACTTTACTTGACATGCTCTAAGGCTCAGACTACGAGAGAATTTGTGGGTCTTGCATCATCTTTAAAATCATAAATAGGAATTCAAGATCAATATTTTTATTTAATTGGATCAATTAATTTATGTGGATTTTATCAACAAGGATATCCTTTCATCCTTGTGCCCAAAAGTAGTTTTTAAATTACAAATTCTCATGATTTTGTATGAATATACATGGGTTTAAAATTAAGGTTCATATCCATTATTGTTATTTTCAAGATTATGAGATTTCAAGTTATTTAGAAGTTGAATTGCATTTCTATTTCATAGTTTCATACGTATTGTAGTAAATTCCAGATTTTGAGATAAATTGTCAATACCTTCATTAGCAAGCATGATTTTTATTATATTTTGGTATGGATTTGATGCATGGGTATTAATCCCTAGTTGAATATTTCTATTTTAAGATTGATTATGCTATGAGCACCCTATGACTAGAGTATTATCATAATTTTTATAAAGATTTGATCTTTGATCTCAGGTTAGACATTGAATCCACTTTATAGTTTCAGATTTCAATTTGACTTAGCAATTATACAGTTGGTTTTTGTAATGAACCATTATACTTGATTTTAAACTGGATTTCCAACATAATTAGCATACAGATTAAAGGGAGTAGTATTTAGCACCGAGTTGGGTATGTTCTCATGCCCCAGAACTATGAGCCAACGTAGGTTCAGATTATCAGATTATTCCCATTTCTATATGGATGATAGATACAGATATGATAACTTAGATTAGGTTATACTCCCTGGAAAGAGTATGACACCTCTCCCCATCGTGAGGTTTTCCCCATAGGGAAACAAGACATTAGACTCCATGATAGCTCACATGGTTTATGTTAGTTAGAAGAACCTACCTACAGAAAGAGTAATCCTAACAGAAAAGAATAACAAAATATCTTTTAGACAACATAATTTACAGACAGAACTCTAGTACAGTTTTTAGAACTAAATGTTATGACCCACTAGATTTATGAAGTATGATTTACTACTTATGATTATGATTCTCATCTTTTAAATATTCTAATTTATGTGAGTCATCTACATTTAGGATGCATTGTTTTACAAATTATGATGATGTTGAGACATTGCTTTACATATACATTCACCCCTAAATACTTAGTACATTCTCAAAGTACTCATCCACATATACGTCTATGTGATATGTTGTCTCATAATGTACATTCAGGTGCTCAATTCTAGCAGAGTAAGTTATTTCGAGCATCTCTATCTATATCCCAATAGTTGTTGAGTCCTCATAGTTTGGGGACTTAGTCTTTCAGATTTTCAGCTTACTAGTATAGATTATTCAGGCAGTTCGAGTCAGCTAGAGGATTGTCCCAGTGACTCTATAGCTATTAGTAATATAGGATTGTTAGACTGCTAGATTATGATTCAAATTTTCAGTAATGGTTGTTCAGACTCATAAGTCGAGTATTTTTCATACATTATATTCAGATATGCTCACTTAGCTCAGATAGATTTCCGCATTTAGCATGATTTGTTTTATATATGTATTCTTTTGTTATGAGATTCAGACTTAGTAGAAGGCGGATGGGGTTAGCTTAAGGATACTCGTTGTCTTAAGCACCGTGTGACATCTCGAGACCCATTTTTGGGGAGTTACATTAGTCTCACTAAAGCTGTAAATTGAAAGTTAGGAAAAGATCGTAGGTCATGTTTGAAAAAGTCTACTATAGCTTAAATGACCTACCAAATGACCATGTAACCCTTGGACCTAAATTTTGAGGGTTAATAGACCTTTTCTTTAAGCTACTCGATTTACATTCCCAATTGTATAATGAAACTCTTTTAGCCATGGTCCCTCCTTGGACACTGTGTACCTCAACTCAGGTAAATTGCAATAGTTGAGGGTGGTTATTGTGTAGGGGTGCATAGAAAGTTGGTATGACATATTAGTAGTTAAATAAAAATATATTTGGGCACAGTATGAGAAAAAGTGAAAAAGAGGGAGAAAATAAAACAAAGAAAGAAAAAAATAGTGAATTACAAAAATAAAATTGCACTCGAGGTTCAAAAAGAAATGAAAATGTGGAAAAGGGAGAATAATATGAGAAAGTAGAAAAGTGAAGCCAAAAGTTGTGTAGTTCTAAGAAAGAATAATTCACTGTACCCAAATGTACCACACTCGTCACTATGACTACATTACAAACCTAGAAAAGACCTATAGTGATCCTAAGTCTACTGTTTGAAAGCTAAAGCATATAAAATAACGGAAAGCCTATGGTATCAAAATGTACACAACTTAACATGGGAGAGAGAAATTTTATTCAGTCCCAATTTAGTAAATTTGTCGCATTTACTGAGTGATTAGGGAACTTCTTTGATATGAGGGCATAGGGACTATAGACTATAGACTATAGACTAGTTAATACTTGTTTAGTTAGTGTATTAGTCTGTATGTTTGGTTATCTATTCATAATGTAATTTCATGTCCTGATCACTCTGTGTTAGAGCATTTCTTTTTCATAAACACTATATTAGTTGATTTTTGCTAAAGGTGGTGAGCGTTGAAAATGTTTATGTTATTTGCATGCATGAAAAATGGTTTTGTAAAAGTGATAGTCATAGTGATCTCGATTTTTCTCTAAGTTAAGTATCGCAATGTGTCTAGTTTATTTTGTTTTCCTGAGGACATGCAAATGTTCTAAGTTGATGGTGTTTATGTTCCATGGATTTATGGCACCAAAGAAGCTTAAAACTATGAATATTTGGGAATACGGAGGTATTTTTTTATAGATACGATAGATTTTTGTATGATTGTAGGATAAATAGGCTCAGATAAGGGAAACAGCTGATTTTTGGATAAAAAAAGCATCAGGAAATCAAAGTTACAACCATGGTCGTTGCATAGTTGTCGTACCTTGATCTAGAGGATGAGTATTAGGTGATGCTCAAATGAGAAGCTCCCATAATTGTACTTTGATCATATGATCGCACCATCTGATCGTAGAAAGGGTGACTAGAAATAGGCTTGCTTAATTTAAGTGCAAAAAGTATTAGATGATGGTATCCCACGATCATACTTTAAAGGAACAATCGTAGTATGAGGTCGTGGGAAGGAGTTCCAAATTCGCCAGTCCCAGAATTTAATGTATTGGATGTTCATATGACAGCATTATGCAATCGTAGGTTAATATCACAAGATCATACTAAGAACTGTAACAATTAAGATTTGAAAATAAAAATCCATGATCTAAACTATGCACACCAAAGGACGATTGTGGGTTCTAACCATGAATGTACCATTCTGTCATCCAGGCCACCAATCAAAATTTCCTATTTTGTTTAGGATAGGATTTACTTTATCTATAAATACTCTTATATGGTTATTTTTATGAACTTTTATGCTAGCCTTTTTTTATAACATTATATTGTGAAAATCTAAGGAATATTCTTGGAATTTTATCGCTCCTAGGATTTTAATTCAAGATGAAATTTCGGAGTTCTATTCATATTGTAAGTTCATAATAATGTCTTAATCTATGAATTCTTCTTGTGTTCTTGCAATCATAATGTCAGGAACCGAACCAGGGCCTGGCCGTGACGGGCATCTCAAGTCCCACGTGGAACATAGATCATCCCCTACACCTAACCTAACCAAACCAAACCTAACATCCCCCAAGGTTGGATAAGTTCTGAACATATAACAGGATAGCGTGCAATAAGCTTAAGAAAATTCATAACATATTAATAACTGATGACCGATGATAGGATAAACACTCAACCAACACTGCCCAATATCCAGAGTAATCCAAACAAAGCCTTCTAAACCAAAAAACAAAATTGAATCTCAATGAAGTGTTGGGACATTCCCCCGACTATCGCCAAAAACAAGTCTAAACAATCTGATACATAAGAAACCAAAACATGAAATATAGACTTCCGTTGTATGAAAGCTCACCACTTCGATGTCAACTTATGAGATGATCTTGAACCCTAATCACTAAGCAGGAGGAGTAGAAGTATGACCAATTCCTACATCGCGTGGGGATACAACATGCGAAGACGGTTAGCGGTTGGAGTGCTATCATGAAAATCAGGGATAAGGATAACATAATGACATAATCAATAGTTCAAAATCATTCAAAACCAATGCACATAATCAAATGCATATATATATATATATATATTACATGCCGGGATAGGGAACAAAGCTTAACATGTACTTTAAAATATTAGCCTAGATTGTATAGCTCAACCATCATAATATGTACCCACGGGCTATAGGGCCCCAGCTCTCACCCCCTGGTCGGGCCCCAGTGTGTATAGCCACACAAATAAGAAAATAATATCATATATATGCACAAGGTTCCAAATTATATACTAAGGTGACTTAAGCACCCAATCATGAGATGATTTTTGATGGGACTCGAACCTCACTTTGACCCCCCCCCCCCCCCCCCCGTGCTGGCAAATGCAGTTTTTCCAGTATTGGTCACTCGGACCCCTACACAACCCCTACTAAAGCCCAATTAAAACATTTATTACAAAATCTCATTCATTAAACCACAATAAAAATTTATTCATACGTTGTTGGTATTGTCATACCAATTACACTTGCAAGGTAACAACAATATGCCAAAACAATTGCATCACATGTTGAAATTTAGAACCCCTTTGGTTCAACATTACAAATTCCCACATTTCTTATAATTAAAAACCAATTTCACATTATGGAATTGGGGTCCACTTAAAAAGTCACCAGTTTGGGAATATCACAATTCCTTAGTTCATTCACCATACCCATGCACCCATAATTTCGAAACCATAATTAAAGCATGAAAAATCATACGAAAACCATGAGAAAACATTGTTCAATAATAAGAAATCAAAACCTTCAAACCTTGTTATAAAACCAACATGAATATCTCATGAACAATACTTTAAAACATATGCTTTTAATAAATTAACAATGAGGGAAGAGTAACATGTCTTAAACACAAAGAAATTTGGAGAGAAATTGACCCTTGATCCCTTAGATGACCAACTTGATGAAACCCTAGTATGACTTTCTTGAGGGAATTTAGAGAGACTTTTGGAGTGTTTAAGAAGTTACTTAGATTTTTTTATGGGTGTTAATGACACCCTAAAGGGGTTATAAGATGTGGGTTTCAAGTTGGGTAAGAGGGGAAATGTCTAGAATGCCCTTAACTAAAAGTTGAAAAAGTGTCACCATTGACTACGTGTAAACCATTGACTCATAGCCACTCCTTATGACTCATCACCAGGAGTCATAAATAATACAGTCTCTAGGACCCCACCTACTGTTGACATTACAACTAAACTAGTACCACTCGTAATGAGATACTACGACTTGTAAGGTTCAGTCATAGTCAGCACAAAACCCAATTGGGTAAACACTGGACATCCTATGATTTGCACCTAACGACTCATAACATATCTTTACAGCTTATAGTGAGATACTCATACTCAAAGTAGAATTTAGCCACTTAATTTCTAATTTGGTTACAATTGAGTCCATAGGACCCATCAAGATTCCCTACAACTCATAACTCTGAGTCGTACTCAGGATAGTAACTCAAGGACCATTCACTGGACACCTTAAAACTAGGGTCACCTGACCCTTTAAGACATATTAAAACTTATTAAGTGAGTCTTTACTAGGGCAGAAAACTCAGAACTCAGAAAATTTTCAAGAGCCAAAACTCGGGGCATTACAAATAAGTAGTTGAACACCTCAACTAGGATTGTGAGAACCATGATGAATTAACAAGACAGGTTAAGTGCGGCATAATTCTAGATTGGTGTACTTGAACGTATTGGTGTTTTCTTTGTTATGATTTTTCTTCTAAAGACTACAAACATTAGGAACTTTCCTATATTCTAAACATTCACAAGAGAGTGGTTGAGATTAGGAAAAGAAAATAACCATAGAGATTTGAAGCTATCAATATTTATCTAATAACTTGAGTTGTAACAGGGATAATTAAAATGAGATCAAGATTAAGGATTAGTATTGTGACACTCAGTGTCTAAGAGGAGAAGAGTTAAATTTATTTAACCAAGATCGAGAGATGTTTGGGTGAACCTATCTTGTTAGATTTTGCATGTAATGCATCAGAATAGTTTGCTTGCAAAGAAACTTATATAGTTATGAAGTCATGGGGAACATAATCCTTGTGCATTCTCATTTTAATTAAAACTCCAACAACCATTAATTGTCACTATTGCTCTTTTTTCACAAACCCCTCTTTTTTCTTATTTTTCAATTACCTAGACAAATACATAATCATATTCCATCTTATTACCTGTGGGTTTGACCCCAACTTGGTTGGGTTTTATATCTGATTCAGCAACCCATTTATACTTTTTGGGAGGTCTAATTTGGGCATCATCAAATAATTATTCCACCAGAGCAGCAGCAACACCCGCATCAGTTATAGGGGTTATGATTCCAAGCAGGCCTCAAGTAATGCGTAGGTAAATAAGTAGAGGATGGGGGACCAAACCATTTCGAGATTGGGCCTGATCAGTAAGGACTAGATATATAGAGGAAACTTTCCCTCCACCATAGTAGGATGATCTAGATTTAGTTTAGAATAAATATATGGTAATTGAGAAGAAATAAGTAGTGGTTCCAAAGAATATGGTGCCTATGTAAAATGGTGCATCTCAGGTTCCAGTATATATAGAGTTGATTTACAAGTTATTAGAATATCTGAGTAGTTTATCTAGAACCAGTACTTTTCTAGTTGTTGTAATCACATCCTCGGCCTTGCAATATGCAGTTGTTATAGTGCCTCTAATGGAAAAGGTATCTGAGATTGAAGTGTTTCTTTGGCAGTTGTGGGATCGATGATGACTAATGAGAAATGACTTTTTTATATGTTCATGAAGATTGAACCTCTAGTATTCTAGGATATTGAGTTATAAAATGCATTAAAGTTCTTAATTGAGTATCATGAGTTTTTCTATAAGATTAGTTTTGCAGAGAGGTATGGTGTGAAGTATGTGTTATTTCAATTGAAGAAAGCGACCAAGAAATAGAGGAGGTCCTTTGTTGAGTGTGGGGATATCTTACCTCAACTTCTTTGGGCTTAGTTCTAGAATTTTCTCCTTAAGAAGTATGGTACTTGAACATATCAAGTTTAGAATGATATGTTTTTGAACCTAAAGTAGGGTGATATGTCCATGGCGTCCTATGAGGCTAACTTTTATTCCTTATTCCATTATCACTTTAGTTGATTACTTTGGAGAGGGAGAGGATCAGGTACTTTGTGAAAGGTTTGAACCTAGAGATTCAGATGATAATCCTATCACTGACTGTATTTAGCAAGTCTATTCAAGAATTGGTTGAGTTTTCTAAGAATATTAAAGTGATTGGGAAGAAAGAAGAGGTTTAGAAAGAAGAAAAAATTCTGAAACATCTAGTCAATTTATTGTTACTTATTCGAGGGGTCATAGTTTATAAGGCTATTTCCCTTAGCCTTTCCATTTAGTTATGCTCATGACTCTAGGGGCCCATTTGGGGTTAGTTATCAGCCTTCACATGTAGGCATATATACATCTTCATAATCTTTAATTTAGATATCTACCTTGGGCATCAGCTGCCATGAGTATAGGTTTTGGTCACATTAGAAGGTATTGTCATAATATCTTGACTGTGAGTTGGTTGACTCAGCAACCAATTCATATTGCTCTGGTTCCAGCAATTTGTGATGGTGAAGGATATGGTAGGGGTAATCCATAGGGTGTTCATGGTGGTCACAATGCATGGAGGATAGCCACCAATCCAACCATACCATAATGGAGGATAAGCTAGTAGAGGTGGTGGTCAAGGAGTTGATAGGGCTTATCTTTACGTAACTCATTCTTATCCTAGAGTTGAAGTTTATGATGTTGAATTCACAATTATTATTCTTATTTATGATTGTATGGTTTATATATTATTTGATCCCAAATATACTTCATCTTATGTGTCTATAAAATTTTCCTTGGGTTGGGACTTAGAATATGAATTTCTTGATACTCCAATGTATGTGTAAACACTAGTTGGAATTTTTTTATCTGTTGATTAAATTTATCAGCCATGTCTTGTGATGTTTATGGGGTATAAAACATTTGCAGACTTAATGATCTTAGATATAAAAAAGTTTGTTATTATTTTGGGGATGATTTAGTTATCTTCTTATTATGTTATTCTTGACTGTTATGCTAATATTATCATTGTAGCTATGTCCTAGATGGAAAAGTTATGGGAATGTACTTTTAAGCTTACTTCTATGAGTATTGTGTCATCTATTCATACTGAAATATTAGGTAAGCACGTATCTAGGGAATTCTTAACTCATCTTCAAGAAGAAAGTTTAGCAGTCCTTCCTATAGCTAAAATTATGTAATATTTGAATTCTTAGAGGTGTTCCCTAATGATCTTCTCAGTATGGGTCCAATCTATGAGTTTAACTTTTATATATACTTAGAGCTAGGAATTTGACCTATATTTATACCTCCTTATTGAATGGCACCAGAAGAGTTAGGGGAATTGAATACCGAGTTGAAAGAGTTATTAGGAAAAGATTTTATTCTCCAAAGTTTTTTGGGTTTGGATGATCCTATTCTATTTTTTAAAAAGAAGGATGGTATAATATAGATGTTTATACACTATCCATAGCTGAATAAGGTGCCTATTCACAACAAGGATTCTTTGGCTAAGATAGATGATCTGTTCGGCTAGTTTTAGTGTGCCGCGATGTTCACCAAAATAGATTTAAGGTCAGGTTATAATCATTTTATGATTCAAGCAGAGAACATCCCAAAGACTACTTTTGAACTTATTGTGGGCATTATATGTTTTTGGTTATGTATTTTGGTTTGAAAAATACCACAGTCGCTTTTATGAGTTTGATGAATGGGGTTTTAAAGCCATTCTGGATTTGTTTGTTAGTTTTTTCATTTTATGATATTTTTGTTTACTCAAAGAGTAAGAAAAATCATGATGCTCACTTGTGAATAGTATTTGGGTTTCTTAAGGAGATGCAACTTTATGTTAAGTGTTAGTTGTGTGAATTTTGGTAATTTCAGTGTTCTTTCTAGGGAATATGGAATCTAAAGAAGGGGTTATAGTAGCCCTGCAAAAGTTTAAAGTTGTTAAGAACTGGGCTAGACTGACTAATGTTAAGAGGATCTTAGTTTTATAGGGTTAGCTAGTTACTATCATCGATTTGTCAAAGTGTTCACCTTCGTTACTTCACATATGACCCGCCTAACTCAAAAAGATATAGCTTTTATGTGTGATGATAAGAGTGAGGAGAGCTTCCAAAATCTCAAAATACTATTAACTTCTACTCCGATTCTTACCTTGCCTATTGAAGTTAAGGATTTTATTATATATTGTGATGCTTCAGGATCTAGTTTAGGTGATGTTTTAATGTAGGATCATAATATTATTGCTTATGCTTTAAAGTAGTCGAAGCCTTATGAGAAGAACTATCCCACTCAATATTGGATTTGACAGCAATGGTCATTGCTTTGATGGTTTAGAGACATTACCTCTAAGGGTAAAGTCTAATGTGTTCACAGACTACCATAATTTACGACATGTGTTTATTCAGTGAGAACTTAATTTTAGGTAGAGAAGATGGATGCATTTGATCAAGACTTATGAAATCTTTATGTTATATCATCCAGGCAAGGCTAATATAGTGTAGACACATTATTCGAAGGTCAGCAAGCATGGGAAGTTTGATATGGTTAGAGGTCTCTAGACGCCCATTGGCAAAAGAGGTAAGAACTCTAACTAATTATTTCATGCAATTGCAGGTGACTAGCAAGGAAGGTACTATCCCATCTAGAGGCTAAATATACTTTTTGAGAAGATTTAAAGCAAGAAATATAATGATAAGAAGTTGAGAAACCTTATGGAAAAAGTGTTGCAAGTTGAGGCTAACGTGACCATTCTTGATGATGATGGAGTGTTGAGGATTTGGGGGTACATATGTGTTTCTCGTGTGGGCAACTTGATTCCTATTGTTCTTGTAAAGGCCCACAAATCTAAGTACTCTATATACCTGGGTGGAACTAAAATGTATAGAAACTTGAGATATTGGTGGTGAAGAATGAAGCTATGTATTATAGATTTTATGAGCAAATATCAGAATTGTCAAAACTTTATGTATGAATATCGAAAATCTAGTAGCACTTTTTAGAGCATGCTAATTCTGGAGTGTAAGTTGGAAAGAGTAACCTTGTATTTTAGTGTGTGTCTTCCTACGACCTCGAGAAAGTGTGATCCATATGGGTGATCTTAGATAGATTGACCAAGTTGGCTCATTTAATTCTAGTAAGGGTGGACTATATTGTAGCTAAGTTGGCCAAGATATATGAGAAAGAGATTATAGGGATCCATGGGTTACCTATTTTTATGGTGTCATACAAAGGTACTCAGTTTAACTATAATTTTTGGGAGAAGTTTCAGTAAATATTGGCTTTTAGGTTGGACCTAAGTATAACTTTTCATGTGCAAATTCATGGGTAGCTAGAATAAACAATTCAAGTACTTGAAGATATGTTTTATGCTTGTGTGTTGGACTTTGGTGGTCAATGGGACCAGTATTTACCCTTGTGTGAATTTGGTTATAACAATAGCTACCACTCAACTATTGATATGGCCCGCTTTAAAGCTTTATATAAAAGAAAATAATGGCCACCCATTGGATGGTTTGATGCTTTTAAGGTAAAATATTACTGATATGCTAAAGGAGTCGATAGAGAAAGCAAAGCTCATCCAGAAGAATTTGGTACCATCTATCCAAGAGAAGTTAGTAGCAACTCAAAGTTGACATAAGGTATATGGATATAATAATGTAAGAGATGGGAAATTTGAGAAAGATGAGAAAGTATTATTGAAAGTGTCATCCATGAAGGATGTGATGTGTTTTGGTAAGAATGGGATGTTGAGTCTGAGGTATATTAAACTTCATGATATTTCGAATGGAATAGGGTCATTACTATATAAATTGCCATTGCCTCCTACAACATTTAGGGTTCATCCTCTATTTCATATGTCAATTCTAAATAATTATTACAGGGTTACAGATTACATCATTCATTGGGATATAAGATTTGTTTGAAAAGGAGCTCTTTTATAAAGAAGAGCCAATTGATATCTTGGACAAGGATGTAAAGAAGCTGAGAACCAAAGTTATTTCTATTGTGAAAGTTTAGTAGAGAAACCATCCAGTTGAGGAAGCAACATATAAAATAGAGTATATATTCACAAGCGCTATCGACAGTTGTTTATTGACACAACTATTGTCTTATTTTATTATTGCATCATTTTGGGCTAGTTATTATTCAAGTACAAATGAGGGGTGAATTGGTATCTAATGTAACTATCCAAATTGTTGTTATAATGAAATGGAGAATAGAACCCTTATCGAGTTTTCCCCTTAAACCAAAAATTAAAAATTCAAGGTTGGCCTAGTCTAAGGCGTATTTCAAAAGTTGGGTGGTCAAGGGAAATTTTGTTATGATTTGAGAACAAGTTGGTGTTTTTGATTAGTTTTGTTTTAGAGGACGAGTTTAGGAAGTCATATCAACTTCTAGTACATCTATCTGATTTGTAAAACTCCAACTATAGCAATTTTCGTAAAGGTTAGTTCGTGATGTCGAACTTTAAGTAGTGTGTTGTGAAATGGATAGAACTAGGACCAAGTACCAAGTTGATGGTTTGTGGCCGCTTACTTTGGTGGCAAAAGTGCCATCACAACGACAAGCTATTTGGCCCGAGAGTCGCTGCAGCGGAAAATCCTCCGTTGCAGTGGTAAAATGCAGGATTTCATTTATAAAAAACAAACAACATATTTTCATTCCTACTTTTCTGAAAATAATTCAATGGCTTGGAGAAAGATGATTTTCTATGATTTTTTGGGGTTTTATCTTTAGAGGTGAAGTTTTTTTACGTTGTAAGATTGAATTCTTTCTTTAAATTCATAAAAATCACAAGAATCTTGGTCATAGTAGATTTAGAGTTTAGCCTTAATTTATGAGTTGGTGAGTATTGATAGGGATTAGTTTATTATCAATTGATATTTATTCTAGGTTATTAGTAAATACTTCCTATGGTAGAATTCATGTTGATAATGCTAAATAATGTAAAATTCGTGAGATTAAAAGGGTGGAAAATCCTAAGATGGTAAACTAGGTCAATTCCTTAGACTAAGTTGGTAAATATAAGTTTCTAATGGTTAAGAAAGGTAAATTATTTGACTTCGTACTGTATAATTATTGTTTCTATATCAAGAATGAGTTGAAAGAGAAAGAAATGACAAGGTTGTGGCATTATACGGATTCGATCAAGGCATCGAGTTAGGTTATGGTTTAATTATAGCAAAACTTGCTTGAGACTGTGCTTATATGTGAATTTGATGTCTTTGATTCACTTTCAATCATTACTTATGATTATTGACTGTATCTTATATTTGCGTATGATATTGAGAAAATGTTGCATTGATATTGAATATGATATTGAGGTGATGTTGAGATGATAAGGAAATGATATTGAGAATGATATTGAATGTATATAATATTGAGATGCTATGTACATCTTACATGCATGCACAAATCATATTCATTTGAATGCATTTCTATTTATATATATATACATGCACACACACGTGCGCGCACATACACACACACATATATATATATATGTTGTGGTGAACCTTGTTGAAGAATCTACCTTAAGTGTAATTAGTGTACTTGTATTCTTGATGAAATAAAGTGGTATATCTGTATTAGGTTTTCATTAATTGTAAGTTTCATCATGGTTTTTGTTAGTTGGATCTAATTTGCCCATTTGTATAGTGTTAATTTGAGTCGGTCGATGATGCCTACGAGTAATTAGTGTTGTACTGATACAACCTATACTCTTCCTTTTGTTGAGTGCAGAGTGTGTTCTAACAATTGCGATGAAATCTTGACTCTAATTAGTGATTTTATATTTCAATTCAAATGTGAGAACCACGATATGGCAGCCATTGGATCTCCTTATAATCATTCATGTCATTTGTTTTAAGAAAAAGAGTTTTCTCTTATTTGTTTTTATGGATAATCTATTTTACTTGATATTGGATGTTGTTAAATGTTCTTGTATGATGACTTCATGTCCCGGGAATTGTAATAATTAGAGATATTTCACACTCTATTTCTTGGTTATGACTACTGATTATGTTAGATTTTAGTTGAGTTGAATATACTTGTGGTTATTTTCAAGATAAGAAATTAACGAAAGTGACTTGTGAAGGGTCTGACTTAATTGGTAAGAGTTGTTTTAAATAGTTCTCCCACTATAATGTTAGTGTGGTTGTCAATCATGACCAATTGGGTCATAATAGTTTTGATCACTAGAGTCGAGGTTTGATTTTATAAACATTGGAAGCCAAACCTTTTTTATTTTCCTTATTATCAAGACTATTTATGTTAGACTTATGTCAAATCAATACTCAAAAAGCCTCAAAACTTCTTTGATTGAAAACTAGGTTAAAGGTCCTAACCACCTTCTTATTTTGTAACCCCTTGTATATTTCACCCCTATTATTTTGTTTTTCAAACCAAGGTCTATTCATTTCTAGTAAACCCCAGCTTAGGTTGATTTAGAGAGTAATGTCTTTTTGTAAGCCTTGAGTCTAATTCCCATATTTTTGCCACCTTGACTTGAGATTAGTAAGAAATATCCTAATCCTAATTTTCATTCATAATAATTATACACATCTAACCATGTTGTTACCTAAACCTCTAAAAGACTCTCTTTTAACATCAGGAAGTCTTTGTGAAAGCATCCACAACCCAATCCTTTGGTATCATCAGTAATAACATCCTTTCTCTTTAGAGCCTAGTGATGAATGCTTATAGTAACTTGGATTTACCCTTCTTGATTTTGAAGATGCTTTTTCTTCTAGGATGAACCTTCCTAGCCCCAGCATGTGCCTTGACAAGAAAATCAACATGCATACTAGAAGAGTCAATAGAATTTTCAACTAATAGAGAGTATTATAAAGTGCTTATTTGGATAAAGTTTCTCCAAACTTCTTGACCAGGACCAACTGAATCTCATCCTTATCCATGTTTTCCCTATGAAACCCATTGTATTATCCAGATATGCCCATATAAATCCACTATTACATTGTATTTTAATATATATGACATCTTGAACCTTCTTATAGTAGGTTGTTGTGCCGTGCTAGCTTTGTATGGCAGTTGGGAGTAACTTTACAAATTTTGTCCCTTTAGGACTGGAGATGACCTTAGGATATAGTTCATGATGGTGTGACACTCCTTCGGTCCTAATCTAATCACGCCTGATTGATTCTAGCACCCACATTCCAATGTCAAAACTATCTCTCGACTTGTCAGCCCTATATTCCTTGGAATAACGACAACTGTGATATGGCAATTGAGTCCTTTTAAGGAATGGGAGTTACCAGTAATATCTATCCATTTACTCTAAAATTATTAGAAACCATCGTGGTAGATGTATTTTGCATCTCATTCATCTTTTTATCATGTAAGGTCTTTTGGTTCATTTTAGCCTAATATTGAGCAGTTAGGATCTCCAGATCCTTGTTGAGGTCGTCTATGTTAGTACAACCATAATTCAAGTTTTGGTTTACTTCCAATAGAGTTCTTCCTCCCATACCCCTACCTACAGTTATATTTTTCCATATTTTTGGATTCTAGACCATCCTCTATTATATCAATGGTGGTGGAGTGTTTTCCATGATGATTTGTCTGGTCCTAAACAACACTGGGGAGTAAATTTTCGACCACAGTACCATCATTTTTATTCACTATTTCCATGAATTACATAAGGGAAAATATATCTAATCTATTAAGTAATTAAAGTAGTAAGTTAACCCAATACCATTCTTCTCATGGAACATGATGGATACAAAGCTATTAAACCAAAAAAATTGATATAGTTGTAATTATTGGGAGGTTAAGGACACATATATATGTTTAAAATATGATAAATATTTTAGTTAGTAATCTTATTAAGAATGATAATGTAATGAAATAAGAAAAAAAAACAATAATGCTCACATGCTAGTTGTGTCAGCTGGTTTCCAAAGACAACTTAATATATCATGTATCAAAACCAATGGTGTAAATGTTAGTGCTCTTTGAGATAAATACTTAGTAAAGAATATGAGATAATATAAAGGTTTAATAAAAACAATAATAATGTATATCTTAGCATTGGCCAAAAGAACCCTTTTCAAGTGAGTAGAAACAACTTTCTATAGGCAACAGAGATATTACTCCCTCCAATAGGAATATGTCACTTGAGCCCTAAAATATGAAATTCAAGAGGAGGGGTGAATTGAAAAAAATTTCTTGAGTCGACTAGTCTTCCTTGATAGTCAACTCACCTGAAAATTAGTATACTTAACAGAACAAATTAGATTCAAATAAATAAGCAAGTAAACAGGTAATTGAAATAAAGACACAAAGATTTATCCTGGTTTGGAACACCAATGTGGTGCCTACTTCTAATCCCCTTGGGTTTCAAAATTTCCCTTAGATTTTTTCAACGTGGAGTTGGTGTACAAATGCAGTGGACAAGTTCTGAAGCTTATTTTGATTTTCAGGTCTTGTGACAGAGCCTCAAATGGTATGACTAAGTTGACTCGATCTTGATCTTTTATAACTATTGTAAACTAATAAGTACAAATATTTATTGAGACTAATATTTAGACACACTAAGAATGTCCTGTGAAGTTGTGTATTGTCTTCGGTCTTCAATCTTTTCTTTTATATCCTTCAGCTGCTTCGACTTCATCCCTTCATAAAAAAACCCAAGGGATTTTTCTCAATCAAGGATTTAAATTGATTCCTTGATTGAGGGATTGTACCATGTGGTACGTCCACATCATATATATCCATACTTATGGTGAAACCATATTTTCTCGAATATAAGATCACAACCACACGTCTCCATATCAGATATGTCCATGTAGATGGTGTGATCTTCTTTCCTTTTGCCTTGTCGTGAGAGATGTTATTTTGATTGATTGTCAATCATCTCCCTTATACTTAGGATCTAATAAGATCCTTTATTGATGCAATTATAAATCTAGCATCGGCTCCTTGTGGGTGGACACTAATTTCCATGCTCGAGATATCTTTCTATATATTGCTCCTAAGAGATCTTCTTTGATGCGACTGTATCTTCATTGTATTCTGTAAAATATCTTTTTATTTATTTTTAATTATTAAAACATATTATGTGAATGTGGGGCTAACTATCTCCTATGTTTTGATAATGAAAAATAATAAACATCTGTTACCTTCCCTATTTCTTAGTCGACTTGCTCCCCCTTTCTTGTTGGCTCTCTTGTCCTAGAGCATTAGTTGACTTCCTTATTCCTGTAGTTGATTTTCTCTCCCTGACTTGAAGGTCTTTCTAATGTTTTTGACTTCTCCCTCTTTTGACATAATAAAAAAGAACAACGCATAAAAAGAATATAGCCCAAGACCAGGAGGCACATAGCAGATAAATAGTCAAAGTACTACCCAAAAAACAAAAAGAGTATGGCAAAGTGCGTTAAAAATCATTTACAACCCTAAAACAAAGAGGGACAGTACCCCATTTTAAATATAAATCATTATCTTAACGCTTGGCAAGAAAGTAGGTAAGAGTATTGTGCATGTTTTGAAAGAAATGCTAATAGGATTTTTCAATATTTTTAGAGAAGGAGAAATAGGAGCTCTGGACTGATACTTCAAGGATGTTATTTGAGGAGTTGGTTTTGGACTTGATGTATTCCACGCATACAAACAACTTACTAAACATTTTGATGCCTTCCTTCTTGAATCTGTCAACAGTTAGTCGTACCTTGCCTATATCAGTGCTTGTGTCCTTCCCTAACTGTAGTAGCATGTTAGTCGAATCTTGAAGAAGTATCAATCCTTACTTGATTTTCTTTAGCTGATCCTTGAGATTTTCTAATTCCTCAACATAGGAAGTTGTCATGACCCGAACCAGGGCCAGGCCGTGATGGTTATCTCAAGTCCGTTATGGATCAAAGGCCACCTCTTTTTCTAATCATACAGAACTAAATACACTAACTGTGGATGAAATCTGAGCATATAGCAAGATAGCATGATTAATAACTTAAAGTTATCTAAGATTTGTCAACAATCGATAATTGATAATTGATAACCAATAACCAATACCCAAGTCCACAGTAATATCCATAAAACCTCTAGTCAAAACTAATACAATCCAAGTTGGGACATGCCCCCGACGATAGCCAAATAAAAGTCTGAAATCAAGTCTATGACTGTAACACCTCATACTTTTACCTAGCTTAAATTCATCCCAAAAATGTCAAAGACTTTCTTTAAAGATGAACACACTTTTATACATGTGGAATTTTTAAGATTTTTAATAAGCTATCCATCGATATAAAATTCACCCAAATCTGATACCTGGGCGAAGAGTTACGGTCATTTTAGTAAGACAGTGTACCACCTGAGCCATCATCGCGTCGTGGAGCTAGCCAAAATGGAAATTGTCAAAAACCAAAGATCCTACGTGATATTGGTGCTTCGCACCAAGGCTCAAGTTCAGAATTATCCTTTTCCAGTGTTCCAACGCGATACCACCGCATCGCGGTGAACTTCCAGGTCGCAACCAAAGTGGCAACGCGATTCCACCGCATCGCGCCACCATGAAATTTCCCAGTTGTCATTTTCCAGTGGCTTGGCACGATAGTAGTGTGTCGTGCCAGGGGTCCAGATCAAAAAAATTTCACGAAAACTTAAAGTTACACCCAGATTTAAAACAGTCTTTCCCCATGAATTTAATTCGTCCAGATATAGGATTTAATCCCTAAAAAGTTTAAACCATTCATTATTCACTTTTCCCTAAAATCAAAAGATAATTCTCTCTCAAGAAAACAAACCCTAGCTCTGAATAATCAATGTCAATCCCAAGAATTTCTCTAAGAACTCCAAGAAACTCTCAAATTAAGGAATGTTAGATGTTCATCCATGGATCCTTACCTTCCATGGAGCCCAAGAATCCTTTTTCAAAATACAAGATTTATGATTTATGATTTCCATGTTTGAATTAGATTGAATTCATGTTCATGGTATTGTTTGAGTTTTAATCCATGATTTAGATTAAAAGTTCCAAGAATTGATTCTAGTATGTGTTGAATTACATGGTATTTTTTCTGTCATTCTGGTCACTTGCAAAGTTAGCATCTAAATACCCAACTAAATCAAAATAAGAGGAACAAGGGTACCATAGTCCAATATTTTATGTCCCGATGTGATATCAAATAATTCTTTTGATGACTGTCATATGGGAATCTTTGGGAGCCGACAGGAACCTTGCATACTTACACATGCTAAACATTATATCTAGTCATCTTGCATTCAATTAAAGAAGTGATCCAATCATTCCTATGTATGTCTTTTCATCAACATCTTTTCCATATGAGTCTAAATCAAGATCAGTGGAGGGGCTCATTGGAGTTCCACAGGCCTTTCCTTTTTCCATACCAAACTTTTTGATGAGTTCCTTCATATATTTGGCTTGACTAATAAAAGTACCTTTGGGAATTTATTTGATTTGTTATCACTGAAAGAATGCGAGCTCTCCCATGAGACTCATTTCAAATTATCCTTTTATTATGTTTGCAAAATTCTCACACAAAGAAATGTTAGGGCTACCAAAGATAATATCGTTAACATAAATTTGCGCAATGAGTAAATTGGATTCAAGCTTTTGAGTGAACAGAGTTGTATCTATTTTACCTTTTTGGAAATTATTGTTTAACAGAAAAGTATTAAACTTCTCATACCAAGCTTTTGGATCTTGTTTGATACCATAGAGTGTTTTTAATAGTTTAAAAACATGGTTTGGATATGGTGGGTTTTCAAAACTGGGAGGTTGTTTTACAAAAACCTCTTTATGAATAAACCCATTTAGAAAGGCACTCTTGATTTCCATTTAATATAATTTAAAGCATTTGAAGGCAACAAAAGCTAACAAAATTTGAATTCACTCTAACCTTGCTACGGGAGTAAAGGTTTTGTCATAATCAATACCTTCATGTTTGGAGTAGCCTTGAGCTACAAGTCTAGCCTTGTTTCGATAACCTTACCTTCTTTAGTTAATTTATTCTTATAGACCCATCTGGTTTCAACTGTTGTGCAGTTCTTGGGTCTTTTAACTAGATTCCAGACTTGATTTTGTTGAAATTATTCTAATTCTTCCTTCATGGCCTCGACCCAGGACACATCATTGGGGGCCTCATCAACCTTCTTCGGCTTGATTTAAGACACAAGAGCAACATATGCTTGTTTTATAAATAAGGCTCTTGTCCGCATCTTATCATCTAGGTTCTTGATGATAAATTTATTTGAAAAAGAAGTATTGTGTCTCCATTCTCTTGGAACATTTTTTTTAGTTGTCTCATCAATGAGAACCAGCTCTGGATGGGTTGTTGTCGACTCATCGCTTGATAGTTCAAGAGTTATGTCTTCTTTGGCTCTTGATTATAGATTATTTACCTACTCTTTGTCAAAACTCAAACTCGTAGGAGAGTGATTATCTATATCAAATACAATATGCATAAATTCTTTAACACATAAAGTTTGTTAATTATAGGCTCTCTAAGCATGACAAGAGGGAGATTACCCAAGAAAAATACCTTCGTTACTTCGTGGATCAAACTTATCTAAGTTATTCTTACTGTTGATATGGATGAAGTATTTGAATCTAAAAGGAAAAAATCAACGGGTGTTGGGTTTTTCCCTCTCCATAGCTCATAAGGAGTTTTCTTTAGTATTTATCTGATGAGACATCTATTGAGAATGTGATATGTTGTGCTTACTGCTTCTGCCCAAAGATAATCTAGAAGCATGGTTATTGCAGCTTCTTGAAAAGATCAATTTTTCTGTTCTACCACACCATTCTGTTAGGGAGATTGGGGAGATGAAAAGTTATGAGTGTAGCCATTTTGAGCACAGTATTCCTCGAAAGCTTGGTTTTCAAATAGTCCACCATGATCACGATGAACATAGGTGATGAAATGTCCTGCTTCTCTTTATACTCTTCTACAAAATATCTCAAAATTAGTGAATTCTATATGCTTATGAGCAAGAAACATTACCCAAGTAAAATGATAATAATCATCAATAATAACAAATACATATCTTTTTCCACAATACTTGCGGTCTTGGTGAGGCCAAACCAATCCAAGTGGATTATTTGAAGAGGTTTGGTGGTAGTGACAATATCTATTACTTTAAATAATGTTTGAGTCTGTTTACCATGTTGACAAGTATCACATATGTGATCCTTTTCAAATTTTAGCTTTGGAAGACCCTTCACCAGTTCATGTCTAGAGAGTTTTTTTATGGCATGCATATTGGTATGCCCAAGTTTTCTGTGCCACAACAAGGTGTCATTGGTTGGCACAGTGAGACAAGTTAGAGTAGCAAAGTCAGGATATTAAGAACATAAATAATGTCAACATGTTTATCGAATAAGAGAAATGTATCATCTTTAATGTTTGATGGAGCAACTCTCATCTTTGAAGGAGACTCCAAATCCTGCATCACATAATTGACTGATACTCAGTAGATTATGTTTGAGTCCGTCCATGAGATATATATCATGATTGGAGCTAGGGCCTAGCCGTGATGGGTATCTTAAGTCCCACGTGGATTGAATATCACCCCCTATACCTAAACAAACCAAACACAACACACTCCAAGGTCAAATGAATTCCAAACAAATAACAAGATAACGTGCAATATCTTAAGTAAATTTTAATGCATGTCTATAACCAGTGACCGTCTAATCAATCAACCAATACCGCCTAATAACTACAGTAGTCCAAACATAGCCTTCTAATAATGAACAAAAACTAAATATCAACAAAGACTCAGGACATACCCTCCACTAAAGCTAAAAAAAAGTCTAAAAAGTTTGGGACATAAAAGACCAAAATATGAAACAAAGTATTTCGATGTATGAAAGCTCACCACTTTAATGCCAACTCATGATCTGATCCTGAATCCTTATCACTGAGCAGGGGGAGTAAAAGTATGGCCAATTCTTGTATCGCATGGGGATACAACATTTGAAGATGGTTAGTAGGATGAACTCTAGTATGTAACTCAGGGATAAGGATAACATAATGAAATGATAAACAGTTTAACATCATTCAAACCAATGCACTTAATTCAAGGCATATACATATTTATATATCACATGTTGGGGCAGAGAACAATGCTTAATATGCATTTACAAAATTTAGTCTGAATTGTATAGCTTAACCGTTATAACATATACCCATGGGCTATATGGGACCCAGCTCGACCCCCTTATCGGGAACTAGTGTGTGTAGCCATACGAACAGGATAATAATCTCATATATATGCATGGGGATCTCAAACCTCCCAACCAGATACTAAGGTGACTTAAGCACCCAATTATGTAATGATTTATGGGGGACTCAAACCTCCCTAATCATGAAGTAATAATGAGAGGGACTCGAACTTCTCTAGTTATTTTGACCCCTACATCAGCAAATACGATTTTCAATATCGATCACTTGGACCTCCACTTTCACTACTGGACTACACAACCCTTATTAAAGCCCAATTAAAACATTTCTCAACTTGTCAGTTCCTTCGTTCCTCTTCAAGCTTTCATTTTAAACGAGTTTCCTAATTTTTGTTTTCTTGAGCAAGGTTATTGTATTCATAAATAAATTTTTGAAGCTCGCCAATAATCATATCAAGATTTGTTTGAAGAATGTTGCAATTATGACAATTTTAGGGTCTTACCTCACTTGATTCACCTTTTTCCATAAAGTACATGTTGGTCGTTTCTGTCTTATCTTCCATGTCATCTTCATCACTCCATGCCCCAAAGTTTTATTTCTTCTAAGATGAGCTTTTTCTCAATTCTAGACAATTTTATTTAATGTGACTATCTTTCCCAATAATAACAGCGATCATTATTTGAATTCATTATTTTTGAATCCTTGTGGTCTCTACTGCCTTTGTTTCAAGATCTTCTTTACTCCATAATTAATGAAAGCCATTCACTCACTATTGTCCTTATCCAGGGATTTTTCTTCTCTAGTTGTTGCAACAACGAAGGCCACTGGTTTCTTTTTTTCTTCCTTTTTATACCTATTGATATGATTATGTTCACACGCAATGAGATTACCTTTTAATTCATCATAGGTTAAATTATGGAGATCCCTATCTTCTAAAATGATAGATTTAGTTTCTCATGCTTTTGGGAGGCTTCATACAAGCTTTTGAACTTACAGAAAGTATAGATAGGTCATTCTTCACATGCAATTTACTGAATCTAGTAAACATTGATTCCATGCCTTTATTTTCTTATATCTTGAAGAGCTCTACTCATAGACTAGAGCACTGATTTTTGCCTTTTTGACCTTGGTGGTACCTTCGTAGGTTACTTTTAATATCTCACATTTCTTTTACAGTTTCACAAGTTGATATCTTGTCATATTCTTCACCACTAACTACACAAAGGAGTAAACTTATATCTCTTGCATTAGTTTGAATGACCTTTTGTTGTTCTTTAGTGACTTTTAAATTTTCATAGTCATCCAGGTCAACACTATTTGATTCCTTGTCCTTCTATTTTTCTTAGAGTCCTGGGATAGGCTTTGGTCCCTTCTTAATGACAACCTATTCTTGTAATTCATTTGACTGAAGATAGATTTTAAATCTATTTTTTCAATAGGAGTAGTGTTGTCCGTTGAAGTATGGTGTTCTTGTGGAAGAGTGACCATCTTGAAGAAGAGCTCCTGGAATCTGATAGTTTGTGAATCTTTGCTCACTTGTAATTAAGCAATTCTGTTAGTGAGACCTGATCTTATACCAATTGAAATTCAAGAATGGGGTGAATTGAAAAATATTTCTTGAGCCGACTAGTCTACCTTAACAATCAACTCACTTACAAATTGGTATACTTAACTAAACAGATTAGATTCAAATAAACAAGCAAGTAAACAAATAACTAAAATTAAGACATAAAGATTTATCCTAGTTTGAAACACCAATATGGTTTCTACTTCCAATCCCCTTGGGTTTCAAAATTTTCCTTAGAGGTTTTCAACGTGGAGTCGGAGTACAACTGTAGTGGACAAGTTCTGAAGCGTATTTTAATTTTTCAGATCTTGTGACACTGCCTCAACTTGTATGACTAAGTTGACTTGATCTTGCTCTTTTCTAACTATTGTAAACTAAGAAGTACAAAACTTTATTGAGACTAAGATTGAGATACACTAAGAATGGCCTATGAAGTTTCGTGTTGTCTTCGGTCTTTAATATTTTCTTTTATATCCTTCAGCTACTTCGGCTTCATCCCTTCATAAGGAAACCCAAGGGATTCCTTCTTAATCAAGGATTTGAATTGATTCCTTGACTGAGGGATTGCACTATGTGGTATGTCCATATCAGATATTTCCATACTTTTGGTGTTGCCTTCTTTCTCAAATATAAGCTCACAGCCATACATGTTTATATCAGTTATGTCCATGTAGAGAGTGTGATCTTCTTTCCTTTTTCCTTGACGTGGGAGATGTTGTTGTGATTGATTGTCACTCATCTTCCTTATACTTAGGGATCTAATAAGATCCTTGATTGATATAATTTCAAATCCAGCGCCGGCTCCTTGTGGGTGGATACAAATTTCCTTACACGAGATATCTTTCCATGTTTTGCTCTTGAAAGATCTTCTTTTATGCGACTCTATCTTTATTATATCCTGTAAAATAAGTGTTTATTAGTTTTTCATTATTAAAACATATTATGTGAATGTGGGTCTAATAAAATATTGTGTCAAATGGAAATATTTCACTTGGGAATATTGTTACGCATACTAGCTAATATCCTCTATGATCTGAAGGATCTTGGATAGATCATTCCTAATTTACTTTTGTTCTTTATCTAGTCTTCACGCCACAAGCCCCTTTTTTCTTGATTAATGACTTTGGGCCATGCATTTTTGCCCTTTTATCCCACAATAATCACTCGGTTGATATGAAAATAAAATAAAAATAAGCACACTAAGCATGTAACAGTTTAGATACTTAAGTTATGGATATTTTATTGATTATCTTCCCGATTCTAAATTATTCTTTGACATAATTCTGGTGCCAGGTATCATTTTATCATATACTGTTGCACATATGATAATTTTTCCCAATACAATCTCTTCCTCATAGATATATAGTTGAAGCCACATATAAAATAGAATACCCTTTTTGATAATTAGAGAATGAATCTGGTGAGCAAACTCAACAAGTTGTAATGGAAATAATAATATTAAAACTAGAAGAATAAACTTGGAACAGTATTGGAGAGCTTGGTGTATTTTGTGAAAGTGATAACTTGCTACTGCACATAGATTAGTGTTTACTTGGATCTAGAAATTGTGGTACATTTGCAGCATTAGAAGTGAAGAACGGGATATGATCTAGCATAGAAATATGACTTTTCTAATAAGGCTATCTTTAAATAAATAAAATAAAATAAAATAAAAGGGAACATTTATAAGATAGAATGAATATCATTTAATGATACAAGGTTACAGGTCTGGCGGATAATTAAGAGTAGTGGTGATTAATTAAAAGTAATGGTTCACAGCATGGGATGCAGGTAGAGAGTGTTGCAAGAAATAATTGAAGAATTTTTCCTTTTTAAATACTTTGAAAAAAAAATTGTCATAGCATTTGCTATCCCAACTACTTCTAGCAATGTAAATGTGACAATCAAGAACTTCTTTGATCAACAGTAAGACTTAAGAACTAGAAGCATACCATTTTTCTCATTTGAACTAGTGATTTCCTTGATAATTAAACAATAGATTTCCTTTTTTACATAAAGAAAAGAAGGCTCATTTTCTTTATATAAGGAAAATAAGGCTCTAAATGAAAACAGTTTATCGGAAAATTAGTACAGTTGAATTTGTATGAGGTCAAGGACATATATCTCAGTTTAACTATTTATGATCGTTACTAGTAATTAAATATGAATTTTAAAGTAAATAATTTAAACTCCAATGATGCAACTTTTCATGGGATCCAGTGATATTTATGTTGATGGGCTCATATCAGATGTTATGTTATAAGATAATTAGAAGAGAGAAAAGACCTTATCAAAATATGCAAGATTTGGAGTGCAAGAATATTATTTTATTTCCTTTGTATTGTTCAGAATACAATGCATTACTTTTTTGAAGCAAAATTGGGTCCATGGCTAATTTTATAAAATAAAAATAACAAAGTCACTACAAGGCGGTCCAAAAGTGAACTAGGCTCAAAATAAATAAAAAAATAAAAGCTAAGAAAATCAAAAGGCAATAGTTGTTATAAAACAAATTCTGAAAGTAGAAGAGACAGATCTTTCTAGAAGTTCTTCTTAGGCTACTAAAAATAAATCCAATCTATCTTCTTTATAATTGTACATATTTGATCATATCTTAGCCAAAATCAGCTCTAAGACACTGATGAAGGCTATATCTTCATGATCGATGGAGCAAACTCTAGTGAGTCACTGTTACCTTGTTTCATTTGATGAAGATCCTTTAACTTATGTGATGAACTTGATTCACTAATTCCCAGCTTTTTTATGTTGTCTCTTCATAGATTAGGATCTTTCCCATATGCTAAACTCATGTTCTATCTAAAAAATATTCAAATCATCAAGGCTTAGTTACTACCAGATCTAAAGTTAAAGGAGAGTATATCATATAAGACAAAAGATAATTCCTTTGAAATCTCTAATGCAGGTTTTTCCAATAAGGCTCTAGAACCAATAAAAGATCGTAGATAAACTATCATCACTCCAAAGTTGATTTGAAATTAGAGAAACACCCAAAAAGCTATCACTGGTGTGGAACCAAACACATGAAATTTCTTTAGTATTTAGTACTTATCTAGCATTAATATTGTGTTTATTAGTTCTAGAAGCATAGTTGAAACCTGCTTTCCGTATTACTCAGTCAAGTGTTACTTATTGTTGTTGCCTCCTTATATGAGGGACTACCAATTTATCAAGAGTAATTATCTTTATTCCTTTGCTTGATAACTCATGAAAATGACTAAAATAAAATTCACCTGCAAAACAAAAAACAAGGCTAGAAAAATATTCTGTAAGAGTATTTCTCTCTTTAAATGAGTGTTGTACTCTTGTTGTAATTTGTGTCCTCAATCATTTAATACAATCCAACTCCATTGAGATACTCTATGTAATCTCCTAATTTTCCTCTAAAATTTGAACTAAATCCATAGTATATGATTCTATAATAACACAAGATATGTTATTATCTCTGCAATATAATAATCCTTCTCTAATGGATCTAGCCTCTACCACAGTATTTGTAGTACCATTAATTCTAACTACTTTAGCAATGAAAAAATTTTCTTCTGAGTCTCTAATTCAAAAAGAAGTTTATCTAAGGCCTAGATTACCACTGGAATCTCCATTATTTTTTAATTTAAACCAATGCATAGGGGGATGAATCCACTTTACAATTTTAAAACCAAAAAAGGTTTGTAATTCTCCAAAGCAGTAACTATTTCATGCCACTTCTTCCCTTCATAATTTACTTTGAATCTAAGTTCAATGAACTTTCTTATTGACTCTGTAATCTCCCATATATAATTTTACCACTATAATAATTACATCCATGTAAAACTGTATTTTTATTTTCCATTAAAACCAGAGGAAAAGGATAAGTGTCCCCTGGAAAACCTTTTTGAGTCTGTGATTGCCATCCCACCTTCACCTATGCCTAAAAATATTATTTCCAATGAAGTTGAGGAATATTGACAATTGAATTAGTGAAGTAGTGCCAAATAATTTGAGCTATTTTTTCTCTAAGAAATAGGTGTTCAATAGTTTCTATCTCTGGAATTGTACAACACCTACGAAAAGAGAAACATTAGGATTCCAAACATGCATAATTTGTGCCACTGAAACAAGGTCTTTCCACACCCTCCATGCTAAGAAATAGTACTGGAATGGAAGTCCCTTACAACACAAATGCCTAGAATTATCTCTAACTTCCCTTTTAGCTCTCAAAAGCTCCCAAGCACTTTTTACACAACACTTTTAAGTTCTTGGAACCTGGTATTTTCCACCACATAATTAAGAACATAATTCTAAATTTCATCATAATGTCACCCTTCTTCAATCAAGAATTTTTCTATATCTTTCATTACATGAAAAGTGTGAACTTCAGTCTGATATTTGAATATAAAGGACCAAAATCTAAAGTTAATACCAAATACTAGAATTTTCACCCTTTGGTTCCCACCACATAGCTTTTTCTATCTTGTCCCTATTTTCCTAATTGTTTTTCCATACTTTAGATCCCTTTTTTCTATCCATAAGTATTGGTATCTATTTTAAGCAATATTTGTTCAATATGAAATTGGACCATATTTTTTTTTTTGAGTTATGAATCTCCACCATAGTTGACCATACAATTCTTGAGAAACTTCAAAAAATGATCTAAAACACAATCCTTCTTCTTGCTTTAATAATCAAACCTTCTTTCATTTTTCCCTATTTTTACTTCTTTTGATTTTCTTTTACACAAAAGGAACTTAGAAAAAAAAAATTGAAGTTCTTTTATGACACAAATAGGAGGAATAATATGGCATACAATATGAATAAGGGTACTTTTTTGTACACTAGTGATAAGGAATTCTTTACCTCGATAAGGTAACATCTTACCTTTCCAGGCCTGCAGATTTCCTTTAACCTTGTCAATATTATCAACATAATGTTCTTTCCTTTTTATGAATTGGGTGATAGGAAAACCTTAGTACTTTATATGAAAATCTCCTTCATTCATCCCTAAGAACTGTTTTACCATTTTTGAAATTTTCCAGGCAGTGTTTTGGTGCAAGTAGTATAGACTCTTTTCTTTATTCACCTTTTGGCCAGATTATTTCTTATAGTCTTAAAGAGTTCCTATAATATTCTTCAAAGGGTGTTTATGATAAGAAGAGAATATTATAGCATCATCGGCACAAGGAAGGTGATTCAAATAGGGGTCTATTTAGTCATACCATATCCCACAACTCGATTATTACTAAATAAAGCAATAAGAGCCCAAGTGACAAAATTATGTGATAAAACAAATAGGGTTGGGGAAAGGGGATCCCTTGTTTCACTCCTCTGGTAGAATGAAAAAATCTATAATGTTTACCTTTTTATAAGCATTGAATAATAATTATTAGTGATCAACCTCCGAATCAGATCTACCACTAAGTGGGAGAAGCCCGTCATCCTCAAAACCTTTATTATAAAGAACTAGGATACTCTGCCATAAGTTTTTCCATATCTAACATAATGACAACATTGAAGGCTTTCCTTTTTTTCATTATCAGTAACCAATTCCTGAGTTAGCATCACATTTTTTAATACTTCTTCCTTTCACAAAACCATATTGATTAGAATAAATAAGTTTAGGCAGTCTTCTAATCTATCATGTATGATTCTGGAAAAATCGTATTGTAAAAATTACAAAAATTAATTGGTCACATATCAGAGAACGTTTGAACATTTTCCTTATTTAGTATGAGGACCAAATTAGTATGCGTAATGATTGAGGAAGAGAGTACCATCATAGGAATCATATACGATCCTAACAATATTTGTCCCCACAATATCCCAGCAGCATTGATAGAATTTAGCATACAAACCATTTGAGCCCCCTGAACTTTCTCTATTTCAGCTTGAAGACTATATTTTAACCTCTTCACTGTCATTCATTTCCCCTAATGAATTCTTTTTCTTTACTATTTACTAATATTAGGATATGAGCTAATAAGGACTGGTCTATAGAATCCCTTTCTGGCATATATTATTTTTGAAAAAAATGCACTGATTCTCCTATCTATCTCTAATAGATATTCTAACCAATCACCTCAGTATTTTATATTTGCATAATCTTAAGCCACTATATTCTGCGCTTAACTAGGTTGTTAAATAATCTAGTGTTTCTATCTCCATTCACAAACTAGTCATATCCTACTTTTTGTTGCCAATAACATTCTTCAAACTACGGATATTTAGTGTATTTTCTTTTTTCCTTTGCCTTACTTATCTATTTTCCCTAGAATGGTTTCCTTAAAAATTCTCCTTAATTTTTTATATCTCCTCTTTAGTAATCAATGGCTAGAAAATGTCCTATAACTGTGTCTGCTCCACAATGTAAGAGCCTTCTTAGTCTTTTCTATAAAGTCTAAAAAAGGATTGGATGTAACCTCATCATCAATTTTAGCCTAACCGAACCACTCATGAGTAGTCCAAAAATTAAGAAATTTGAAAGGACTTTGGTACCTGTAAGTACCGCTCCCAAAATTAAGTGACATTGGATCATGATCTTACCGATTTCTTGAAAAATGCTCTACTTCGATATGAGAATAAATCTCCTAAAAATTATAATTAATCAAGATTCTTTTCAATCTTTAAAATATGCAATCATCTCTAACTCTTTCATTCCATCAAGTAAATGGTGTTCCCTTACATTAAACTTGCTCAAGATCACAAGATTCAATACAAAGTTTGAAATTCTCCTAATCAGAACTAATCATGGGAAGACCACTTAGTTTTTCTTCACTATTTAAGACCACATTAATGACTCCACCATTTATCTAGGGATTGTTTATAACCTGATGCTATAGAATAAATGTCTTCCCACATCTCCCCATTCTTATAAAATTATCACACTTTACATACATTAGAGTAGCATTAAAGGATGAAAGGGTAGACTAATCTTGCAGTTTAATGGTAATTTGCTACTTTGTACTACTAATCATAGCAGAGACATACCCATGATTAATAAACACCCATATCTTACCAGTAATATTCTTGTTGGGTTCGAAATCGAGAGGGCGTCATGCGGAAGCTTTTAGTTTGCAAACCAACGATGATAATTCAGATGACAAATAAAACATATATTAAAAAGACATATTATTAATATGATTCGGTCAAACGACCTACATATTAAGAACAATATTAAAAAAAATAAAAACTATGAAAAAACATAAACCTATGGGAGAAATCTCCCCCTAAACCAGACTCTTTTAACGACTACATTGTGGATGCTATTGTGTTATTGTATGAGAAGAGGGGACTTCTATTTATAGATGTCCAAAACCTTTCCTCCAAGAAAGAGGTTTGCTAAAATATGGAAAAGTTTTATATTTTTATTTCAGGAAAAGTAAAAGTATTTATGGTTACTTTTATTTTTCTTAAAAGAAAAAGTAAAACTTAAATTAGGTAAGAAAATCGGGGCAAAAATCCTAACAAATCCTCTTTTTGGCTTGATTTTCTGGCAAAATATTCTTCCTCCTTCTTCTTCACACAATCTTCATATATCAACGATCTTCATATACCACTGTTGCTTACCATTATTAAAATTTGAAATGGGTTAAAAGTTGGAGCCCTATGCATTAAAAATAAAAGCACGGGTTGAAAAGATTAAAAGTAGAGCCTTGTGCATTGAAAGTGAGCACAGGTTAAGAGTGGAGCTCATGCGTTAAAAATAAATGCACGAGTTGAAAGGAGCCCAAGCGTTTAAGCAAGTATGGGTTGAAAATTGGAGACCATAAACATGGGTTGAAAATTGGTTTTGGTTTTAAAGATGGATAAGCAGCAGGATTGATGAAATTTTGTTAGAAATTTTTTCTCCACATGTAGTTTAACAAAAATCTTCATTATCATCCAAATTGTTGCAGCTTGATTTTGAAACCGCTTTGAACCTGTTTAATTTTGTCTCACCACACCATTGTACCATTAAACCATAAGCTTTGATACCACTTGTTGGGTTCGAAATCGAGAGGGCGTCATACGGAAGCGTTTAGTTTGCAAACCAACGGTTATAATTCAGATGTCAAATAAAACATATATTAAAAAGACATATTATTAATATGATTCAGTCAAACGACCTACATATTAAGAACAATATTAAAAAAATAAAACCTATGAAAAAACATAAACCTATGGGAGAAATCTCCCCCTAAATCAGACTCTTTTAACGACTACATTGTGGATGTTATTGTGTTATTGTATGAGAAGAGGGGACTTTTATTTATAGATGTCCAAAACCTTTCCTCCAATAAAGAGGTTTGACAAATATGAAAAAGTTTTATATTTTCCTTTCAGGAAAAGTAAAAGTATTTATGGTTACTTTTATTTTCCTTATAAGAAAAAGTAAAACTCAAATTTGGTAAGAAAATAAGGGCAAAAATCCTAACAATTCTGACTAACTTTGGGCATTTTCAATCTAGCTCTATATCTATCAATGCATATACTATGTTGAAAAAGTTCCATTAAAGCCACAAAAGCAAATTTAAGATAATTATGCAACATCAGCACCCTTTGAAAATCTTTTTGTGAATTAACTGGCCTAATATTCCAAGTGAGAGCTTTCATCATTTAGAGACTTGCATTTTAATCCCCATCCCTTTTGGTTGCACTCTAATTGATTGAGATAATTCTTCATTACTATGTGTTGTCCCTTTGCTTGCAGATTTAATAGCATCCAACACTCTTGGTGACACATCTGCATCATTGAGATTTTGATTTTTGTTTTGTAAACTCTCCTGCTCCTTTAGATTATTGTCATGATCCAAACCCAAAATGAGTGGCATCTACACTAACTCCCGATATAAGAACCATCTAACCCCAAATCTACAAATCAACACTTAGCCAAAAATAAGGCAAACTAGTAATTTGTATTAAATAAGATAATGTCATCCAAAGTCTAAATGATAGCCATGCGAAAATTATCAAACACCTAAAACATCCCCTAAAAATTGAAAGTCATTTGTACAAAAATACTACAAATGTAAATAAAAGGGGATTCAATTTGAAATAATGGACAAGAAACTAAGTAAGGAACTTATGGCATCCCGAAAGATGTAACTCACCCCTGAGTTTGAATTTTATATGATGTTCAACTAAGTTCTTGAAATAGTCTCCAAGAAATGCTCAAACACTCGATAAAAATAGGAGCACGTGTAGTATCAATACACAAGAAATAATAGCGTACTAGTAGGGTCATCGGCCTACCCAAAATAAGATATATGAACAAGAAGCCATAAATTAGTAAAGCAATAACAAGAATAAACACCTACCGAGTAGCCTTACCATAATTTATGACACCTAACTTTATTAAAAAACCATAGAATTTAATCAATATAGGTCACCATGGACAACAAGTAAAGTCAAGACCATGACTATCGACACGTCTCCAAGTCAACAACTAATGACTTTATCAAATATATCAACCATATCTCAATAATAATGATAATAGTCACGAATCCTAGTTTACATCAAGTAACCAAATATACCAAGTCAAAAAGTAAGCTCGGTTCACTCAAGGAACCACTATAATAAGTCAACACTTAATCCTAATTCACTCAAGGAACCAGTACAAAATAATTGGCAATTAAGCCTAGTTCACTCGAGGAACCAACATAAAAATAAGCACATGACCTTAGTTCGCTTAAGGAACTGTCACACTCACTTGTCCTTGTACATGCATACTAAGGATCTTATGGTCTCCCAGTAGCCATGACCTGTAGAGGACGAGCTCTTGTCCGTGTACCAACTCCAATAGATCAAGTGATTGCTAACCTTATACCAACTGATTCTATGAAGATGTCCAAATATCAGTACAACTAACAATAATCAATAGATATAACAGCTAGCACAACCACAATGATAACAATAATTACACTTGTAAAACCAACAAGCTTTTCACATAAGTTTACTAACACTTAGGATACCAAACAGTCATTCATATTTCTAGAAAATACATTGTAACAAGTAATACGAATGAACAATTATCATGAACACATAGAAACAAGTTGAGTTTCCACTACATTAAATCATCATCTCCTCAATCCAACCTAAAATGCTCTAACAAACTTGATCTTTGTCCTTCTTACAACCTCGGCTTGATTGTGGTCTAAAATCATGAATATAGCACACAATCAATCAAATGACCTAACAATATCACGGATTATAACCTGATACTAAAACACCCAAGTCCAAATTCATGATCATTCCCCCTCACCATTATAGGGTTTTCTATGATAATTCCACCTTAATCCCATTAATTTTTTAGATTAAACCCTGTGGTACTAATTTGATTTAGGAGTTATTGGATAGAGTCAGGGTGATTTAGGATAGGTTGAGGGGCAGCTTACGCAGAAAGATTATGTAGATCGTGTACTTTATTCCTTGAGATGTGGTATTAGTGGCCGGGCATTCCTCCATGTATCACTCGTGAAGGTTTTGATGAGGTTTGGGAGGAAATGTTAGCTCAGCCTCAGCTATATTTTTTTAGATTCTTTGCATAGTTGGTGAGGTAGCTTATGAGTTAGACTTACCTTCATTTATGTTGTTGTTCATCCGATTTTCAATGTTCTATGTTGCAGTGATACATTCCTGATTTGTCTCATATGCTTATATCAGAATTAGTTTAGTTGGATGAGCAGTTGACATTCGTGGAGAAGCCTGTTCTCATATTAGCTAGTGATGTCAGATGATTTCACACTAAAGAAATTATTATGATTAAGGTTTAGTGGAGGCACCGCCCAACAACGAAGGCTACTTGGGAGATGGAGAGCAAGATATAGACCCAGTATCTTCACTGATTTAAGTCTTAAGGTGCATCCTAATCCTTTACTTTTACAGATGAAAGTTCTTTTAATAGTGGATATTGTAATGACCCATAGGTCATTTGTGTATGTCCAATCATTTTTGTCCTTTGGAGCTTTCCTATATCTACCCAAAGTCATTTATGACTAGCTGAAACTGACAGTTTTGGTTATCCAGTAGTTTATTTGGTTTACAGAGTTAATTCACTATTTTGAAGTTCTCATTGGTTCAAATTAGCTACCAGACAAAATCTTTAGTAAAACAGTCTTGTATGTCAATTATAATAGTTCCAACAACTCTAGAACACCAATTTTAGGCTTGGTGGATCCGTGGTTTGGGTCCTGAGGTTCCCGAACTTATTTTTGGCTATTGGCCAAAATTTAAGAAAAATGGAACATGGGTGAGGGATCCACTTTTTGTCAAGACAACATCTGGTGGAAATTTTGACTGCATGATTGAGTCCAGAACATTGAATTTTTTAAGTTAGCGTAATTCATTTGCGTATATATGATTTTAGATAAAACCCGAGAGGTTGACAGAGACGAAAAAATTCCAAGTCTTATTTGGTATTGAAGAGATAAAAAGATGTGTAATGGAGCTTAAAATGATCAAAAGGAAGCAAGAAAAGTGCAGCTGAAGACTTGGAGCAGAAGAGCCTCAATTACTACAATCGTGGTAGTCAAAGTATGGTCAATCAACCATGGTTGAAGAAACGTGGTTGCGGCCACACCCACGTGATTGCGACTTAGAAAAAGAAAGAATCCCAAGGGAAAATCTGGAAATGCACGTGGTTAATCCCAATTTTGACAAAAAGACTCAAACTCTAGCATCATGGATCATATTCCATCTTCCCTAATTATTAGGTTTAGATTTTGAGTTCATAGCCTCCATATTTAGAGAAGAAAATATTGTATAAATTTTGGGTGAAGAATACATTGGATACTTTCCAAGTGGAGGATTATCTAACTTCTATTGTTGATTTGTAGGAGTGCAAAGTTTGAAGTAACATTCACTTAATCTTCAACAAGTCATTTCAATAGAGATTTTGGGTCTATCTATGCTTATTTATCTTATGTGTAGCTAGATCTCCCTCTTGGGGTTATGTGCGAATAGGGGTTAATAGTGTGTGTGGGTTGTTATTGTTTGCCTTTACTTGGTAGTTCATACTTATGGGTTTTATCATTGCTATGCTAACTTGGTTGGGATTTATGGGTGAAAGCCCCAAATACCCACATGGGTTTGATGAGTGAAAGCTCCAAATACTAGAAAGCTCAAGGCCATCTTCCAAAGAAGGGTTTTAGGTGAACTTTAAGAATCTACATCATCCTTGAAAGAGGGATGTGGAGACCGAAGCAATGATAGAAAATTATGTGTGTAGTTTGCTAAATTTTCACTATCTTAGAGATAAGGGTGATTGTGGAGTTATCTATACCATGGGAATTATCCTATAAATAGAGATGCCTAGATTGGGGTTGTGGTTACCAATTATTAAACATATCCGTTAGGCATTCGAAAGAATCAATGGTGAAAGTTTGGTGCTTTGTTGAAAGACTAGCATCAAAATCTATAACCTAGCCTACCCATGTTTGAACTACTAAATTGATGTTGATTAGTAACACCCACATGGTATTCCCTTAGTAATGCATAATCACAAGATCCGTGCCTAATTGTTAAAACTCTAATTATTCATAGCCCCGAATTTATACTAGAAAAAACTAAAAAGAAACATTAGTGTTGATACTTGTACCACCTATTTTTATCTTTTTGTACCATTGGTTTGAATTTAACTTGTATGTATTATTTCAAATAAACTTGATTGTCACTCACATTGTTCCTCGTGGATTCGGCCCCGACTCCAAAGTTGGATAAATATATTGACTACAACTGTCTTGCACTTAAATTGACGTGTAAGTTGAGTGTTATCAGTCCCCGACTCCGACAGATGACAATGATAATGATAATGAAAAATTATCAACTCAAATCTAAAAATAGAAACTGATGAAATGCCAAGTCTTTCGAAGAATGGAAGCTCAAAACTTCACCACAACAAACTGACGAGCTGAGCCAATACACCTAACTCTGTGCAGGAAAAATAGAGGTATCTCCGGCACCTGCCTCGCATGTAACTCGGGGATAGGGGATAAAATAATGTCATGGATAGCAATTCAAAACCAATATATATATATATATATGTAAGTATCACGTGTCGAGGTAGGGAACTAGGCTTAACATGCACTTTAAAAAATTTATCCTGGATCGTGTAGCTCAATCATCATAACATAAGAAGGCACCCACTGTCTATATGGTCCTAGATCTCCCCCAGCGGGTAGGTCCCCAGTACATGAGGCCACACGAACCATAGGGTTTACATATGCACTATGGGGGACCTGAACCTCCTGACATATCAAGGTGACTTAAGCACCCAATCATGTAATATGATGTAAGGGACTCAAACCTCCCAATCATAGGATAATAATAACGTCGGCAACTGCGTTTTCCAGTAGTGGTTCCTTAAGACCTCATTTTCACGACTCAGTTGTACAACACATATTGAAGCCTAATTAAAACAATTATCACACATTCTCATTCATTGAACCTTGATACACATTTAGGCATACATTGTTGGTATCGTTATACCAACTACACTTGTAAGGTAACATAAATATGCCAAAATAAATTCATTATTTAGGGAAATTCATGGCCCCTTGGTTTGATTATACATTATCTTGGGGAATTACACAACCCACAAGGTTAAATTTAAAATCATTATGCTCAAATAACCTTTCCTATTATGCAATAATTCAAGAGTAGTTCAATATTCATGCTTATTCACCATACCCATGCATCCAATTTATTTTAAAACCACCATTTAAATGTAACCCATGCAGGGACAAACATGAAACATCACATAAACAACAATTATTTCATACCCTCAACCCATGTATCAAAACCAACATCAATATCATATGAACAACACATTAAAATAGATGATTTTAGCAAATTAGAAATTTAGAAAGAGTAAAATGCCTTAAATACCAATTTTTACAGAAAGAATTCAATCCTTGAGCCCTTGGATGACCTACTTCTTGGAAACCCTAAGTGTGCCTACTTAAGAGACTAGAGAGAGATTTGGAAAATTTTGAGTAATTTATGAATGAGAAATAACCCCCTTAAGTTCTTTATGAATGTGGGGTTTTAATTGGGTAATAAGGGAATTATCCAAAAATGCCCTTAATTTAAAACTGAAATTTAGTCGTCGGTGACTACGGGTCACTGTATGACTCGTACAGACTCATTACAACTAGTTACCATGAATCATAACCAAGATAGTTTCCATGGCACCTACACATTGTATACCCTATGACTCAACTAATACGACTTGTGATGGGTCCCTGCAACTTGTAGGGTCCAATCGTAGTCAACATAGAACCCATTTGGCGTAAATATTGGACATCCTACGATTTGCACCCAACGACTCATAACAAGTTCTTATAACTCTTAGTGATCCAATCATACTCAGATAAGAACTTAGTCACACATTTACTATTAAGGTTATGATTTTAGCCCAATGACTCATCAAGACTCCCTATGACTCATAGGGTAAGTCATAGTCAAGGCAGTAAGGATAAAATTTTAGAAATTTTCAAGGACCATAAACTCCGAAGTGATACAACAAAATAGGGAATTTAGGTATAGTCCCATCCTAAATGAAAATCATAACATCATTCAATTAAGATTATGATACTATTCTATCTCTCCCAAGTTCTACCCTTTTATTGTTTCTTCCGGGTTTATGATAGAGTTAAGCATGTATTATAAGAATTGTGAATTCTTAAAATAGGGAAAAAGGATAAAAAAACAATCAACAATGATAAATAACCAAAACCAAATCAATTAATAATAAGAGTAATCATGTTCTTGGCCTTAACCCCGGAAAGGGTGTTTAGCGGCTCATAGACGTAACAAGAATCATAATGAAATAATTCATGTTAAAATCCACAAACGAACTAATGTAAAGGAATGAAAACCCTATTTTCATCCTTCTCAATCGTTCCTCCAAGCCGTATGGTATTCCAAGTTGTCTACCATAATGTTTAAGTGTCATATTTATACTATGACAAGATTTCCCATTTTTGAGTTGCCTCTAAGCCACACCCCTATCGCGGTGTGTAGGAAGCGTAGCATCCTACTATTGCACCTAGATACTGGAAATTTCATTACAAAATGAATCCAAGGGAATTCCACAGCCATATGGCACTATCTAAGCAACATGGCACACCAATAAACCTAGAAATTCCAGATTTGCATAATGTTTGTCCTATGTGTTTGTCCCTTCATTCCTAGCTTTGTGGTGGTGTTTTCTCTTGATTATTAGCTTGTGTGTTATCCATTAATCATATTTATAACCTCACAAAGCATCCTATAATATCAAACACGACGAATTATAGCTCAAATCCACAAGAATCCAACACAGAGAACTAGAATTGAACATAGCTCAAGCTAAGCGTTCTAGTTTTCGCACTTGACATTAACTTAATGTTTTGACTCCAAAATCACTATGAACGTGCCTTAAACACTATAAATACATAACTAAACACTTATATTCTCATTTATACATAAATTACATCATTACACACTCAAGATGTCCTCAAAACTAAGCTAAGCAAGCATAGATAACTACACTTAGATGCATAAATCCACCTAAGATCAGTAGGCTCAATTTACACATTTTTTCTCCAAGTTCTTGGTAAGTTTCATCAAACTCCATACTAAATTTCTCCATTAAATTCTATAATCCCTAGAATATTGGTGGGTTGATTGTAGCACCATTTGAGCTCGAAATTCATCTATTTTTTAGGGTAAATTCTCCTTGAGCATAGAGGGACGTTTTGTCTTGTTTGAATGTGTGATTCTATAAATGGATCCCACATGAGATTTTTACGTAACTTTGGACCCAAAGCACAATAGTGCAATATGAATATCATTTTTCTCATTTTGATAAGTGGATTATGATTTTGATAGGATGGCATCTTGCGAAAGCTTCTCGAAAAGGGAAATCAATGATTTAGTAGATTCTTTGGGCTTAACTTTGGTATTCATGTAGGAAAATTTTACCCTCCTCATAGATTGATATAATTCATAGTATAATTAATATATTGTGCTAGATATGGGATGGGATTTAGGTATTGGGGGTATGATTGATAATATTAGGACTATTTGGACCATTTTGGCTATCTTGGAATCGTAATTTTTTCGGATTTAACTTAGTTGCTCATGTTTTGGGGAGAATTTCTATCTTAGGTTTGGTTATGGCTTATTTAACATCTATAAGTGAATTTAGATACCTTAGCCTAGTCTGGGGTAGAATTTAAATGGATTCTAATGTGTCTAATGAGTTACTATGGGTATAATTATGTAATTATGTGTGGAATAACTTGTTTATAGTGTTTAAGATTCAATTGAAATATGCTAAGAGACAAAACATTAAGTTAAAGTTCAAACTCAAAAATTAGAACTCTAAGCTTGAGCTATATTCCTTCCTAGTTCATCGTGTTGGATTTGATTGTGTTTTTAGCTATAATTTCAAGTGTTTGATGTTGGAGGATGCTTGGCGAATTGATCAAGATGATATATGGTTAATATATAAGTCGGTAATCAAGAGAAAAAGTCACCACAAAGAAAGGAACAAAGAACCAAATGGACGGGGAACAATGCAACCAAATCTGGAATTTTGGGACTCTTAGGCATGACACGGGCCTTAGGAACCGCTTTAGGGTCTTTCCATACCCTTGGAGGCATCCCAAATTGTTATTTCTAGTAGCTCACTGTGATAACAATATGCCACGGACCCTAGTCCATGTGATAAGGGTGTGGAACGTTGGTTAATCAAAATTGATAAATTTTGTCCTACTATAAATAGGACACTTAAACTATTATGTAACCACCTTGGACGACCTTGGGTCTTTGAAATTGTAATGACCTGAATTTTTATGAAATATGTGTTTTGTATGATTTGACTATTTTACCCCTTTCCATGGTTGCATTATGATATTTTTGGGGAGTGGGTATGATTGTCATATTCTACAATGCATTTTGGTGTTATTTATGTGATATTGTGGTTTTTAACATCTTTGAGAGCCTTATAGTAAAATTCAGTTTTTATCTTTTGATCCATGTGATGGGAGGAAAAACAGACTACATTGGCAGATCCAAATTGTTAATTTTAGGGTGGTTACATAGTTGGTATGGTTTTATGGCTTTTAAATCTCATTTCAATTGTCGGTTTGGAAAGTTGTGATTTTTGATTGCGAGAGTCAACTTTGTAAAAATGACATTTTTTCAAAAATTTGATATCTTCATTGATTCCAGAACATCTAATTTGATAGAGTAGCATAATTCATTTGCATTCATGAGATTCTGGATGAATCTCGAGGGCCTGCGGAGACTTGGAATGCACCAAGTCCCCAGATTGTGCACCACTCAATTGGTGCACCCACGATCATGATGCTCCTGTCGCAATCACAGTTGGGTCTGTAATTGAGGTGTTGCGATTAAGATACCCTTTCCGTGATTCTGATACCCTTGACAAGTGAGGTATTGCAATCACGGCCATGTTCTATAATCATGAAGCCTGGTATATAAATACTTAGTTTTTGCGATTTTTCACCATTTTTAAGACTTGGAACTTAAGGTTTCAGGGTTTTGAGCTACTTTCTTTATTTCTAGCATTTTCACCGAGTATGAGAAAATTCATAAGTTCATGAAAGGTTTGGATGTCACTCTTCAATTGGCTACATCTTAGATGGTTGTATTTGGAGTGTCTTCTTGGAGTATAGTGAATCATGCTAAGATGACTGAGGGTATTCTTCAAGCACCCAGGGAGGCACCAAAAAGATGAATTATTTTAATGAGTTTAAATGTTATACCTCTTGATGTAGAGATTTCCAAGGTTATCATGGGTTTCTTGGTAGACCAGTGTAGGCAGCTTTGTAGAATTTGGGTACTTGGTCTTCTGGTCCAGTAGTTCAGGGTGGATATCTGATCCAAGTGGTACATTTTTCTATTAAATTGGGGCATAGAGCTTTCTATGTGTGTGATGAGACTGGCTATTTGGGCAAGGACTATCTCCGTCATATGATTAGAGTTACTCTTATTATAGTTGTAAGAGGAAGAGGTTCTACCAGATGTGTGAGAGGCAGAGATAGTAGATCTCGTTGGTGGTTATGGGGCTATTCAATCGGTTGACAGTCATAGATAGTGTTATGTTATACCTACCATAACAAAGGAAAAGGCTTCAAATATTGTGATTATAGGTATCATCCTTATTTGTTTCAAATCTGCATCTGTATTATTTGATCCAGGATCAACTTTCTCTTATATATCTGCATATTTTGCTTTGGTCTTTAATTTTTTTAGTAATCCTCTTGCTATGCTCATTCGTGTATATACCTCATTAGGAGATTCTTTACTGGTAGATCGGGTGTACCGATCTTGTATTTTGACTTTTTATGGGCGTGAGACTTGGGTAGACTTAGTTATGTTAGATATGATTGATTTCGACGTCACCTTGGGTATGGATTGGTTGGATCCTTACCATGTTGTCCTAGATTATTATGCTAAAACTATGACTTTGGCTTCGCTGGGTGTGTCGAGGATAGTTTGGAAGGGTGCACTTTATTTAGGTCCTAAGAGGGGTATATCTTATGTTCATGCTCGCCGATTGGTTAAGAGAGGATATTTATCTTATTTGTCTCATATTCATGATCCTAGTGTTGTTTCACCTCCTTCTTTGGATTCTGTGTGTGTTATCTATGAGTTTATGGATGTGTTCCCTATAGATTTGCCTAGAATGCCTCCACATCGTGATATTGATTTTGCTAATAATGTTGAGCCATACACCAAGCCCAATTTTATTCCTCCTTATAGGATGGCCCCAGCCGAGTTGAATGAATTAAAAGATCAGTTTCAGTTGGATAAGGGATTTATCCAACCTAGTGTATCACCTTGGGGCCAACTTGTTTTGTTTGTGAAGAAGAATACTGGATCTATGCGGATGTGTATTGATTATCGGTAGTTGAACAAGGTGATCCTTAAGAACAAGTATTCTCTTCCTTGTATTAATGACTTGTTTGATCAGTTTAAGGGTGTTGCGGTGTTTTTGAAGATTGATTTGAAGTCCAGGTCTCACCAACTTAGAATTAGAGCTTTGGATATTTCAAAGATTGCTTTTCAAACTCGATATAGTAATTATGAGTTCTTGGTCATGTCTATTGGTTTGACCAATGCCCCAGCTGCATTCATAGAGTTGATTAATTGGGTATTTTAACTGTATCTTAATTTCTTTTTTACTGTATTTATAGAAGATATCTTAGTTTATTCTAAGAGTGAGGTCGATCATGAGGAGATTTAGCAGATTGTGCTTCAGAGATTGAGGGATGAGAAAGTGTATTCAAGTTCTCCAAGTGTGAGTTTTAGTGGGAGTCTATTTCTCTCTAGGGTCATGTAGTGACAAAGGAGGGTATTATGGTTGATCCAACCAAGATTGCAGCAGTTTGTGATAAAGATACACCTACTTCACCCACCGAGATTCTGAGTTTTGTTGGATTGGTAAGTTACTATCGGCATTTTGCTGAGGGTTTTTCATCTATCGCAGCTTCGTTGACCAATTTGACTCAGATGAAGATTTCCTTTCAATAGTCCGATGCATATGAGGCGAGGTTCCAAAATCTTAAGGATTTTTTGTCTCTAGCTCCTATCTTGACTTTTCCCAAGGAAGGCATGGGTTTTATCATTTTTTGTGATGCTGCAGATGTTTGGTTAGGTTCTATATTGATACAGGAAGGCAAGGTGATTGCATATGCTTCTCATCAGTTGAAGCCCCATCACAAAAATTACCCTACCCATAATTTGGAGTTGTGTGCGGTTTTTTTTACTTTAAAGTTGTGTAGGCACTACTTGTATGGAGTCCATTGTGAGATTTTCTCGAATCATCATAGTCCTTAGTACTTCTTCACCAAGAGGTATCTTAATATGAGGCAGCGTCGTTGGCTTAAGTCTCTTAAGTATTATGACTTGACTATTCTCTATCATCCATGCAAGGCTAATGTGGTTGCAGATGCCTTAAGTCGGAAGTCGACTAGCATGGGTAGCTTGGTGCATTTTTTAACCCAAGAGAGTTCTCCTTTGTCCTTAGAGGTTCAGTCATTAGCTAACCAGATAGTTAGGTTTGATATTTTGACACCTTGGTGTGTTTTGGCATTTGTGAAGGCTAGGTTTTCCTTAATGGAGCAGATTCAAGTTTATTAGTTTGATGATGCAGGATTGAGGTTGATTTAGGATAAGGTGTTGAGTGGTGAGGTTAAGGAAGCCTTGCTTAATTTTGATGGTGTTTTGAGGATTGGGGGCCGAGTTTGTGTGACGAGAGTGGGTGGCTAGATTAGATTGATTTTGAAGGAGGCCCATTTTTTGGGGTATTCCATCCACCCGAGAGTGACTAAAATGTATCGTTACTTAAGACAATATTACTGGTGAGGTGGTATGAGGAAGGATGTAGCAGATTTTATAGCCCATTGTCTTTTTTGCCAACAAGTAAAGGCTGAGCATTTGAGACCTGGAGGAATTCTTCAGAGATTACCCATTCCCCAGTAAAAGTAGGAATAAATCACTATAGACTTTGTGAACAGGTTGCCTCACACTTCCCAAGGATCTGATATTGTTTGGGTCATCGTGGATTGAATGACCAGGTCTTCATATTTTATTTCTGTACAAATCTCTTTTAGTGCTGAGAGGCTAGCCCGTATCTACATTCTAGATATTGTGCGACTATATGTTGTGCTAGTGTCTATCATTTATATTGAGGTGTTGTGTTTACATCTCACTTTTAGAAGGATATTCAGGATGAGTTGGGTACTTAGGTTGATCTTAGTGCAGCGTTTCACCCCTAGACTAACGATCAATTAGAACGGACTATCCAAGTTTTGAAGGACATGTTTCACGCTTATGTGATGGATTTTGGTGGCTAGTGGGAGCAACATTTAGCCTTGGCAGAGTTTGCATATAATAATAGCTACTATTCCAGTATTGATATGTCTTCTTTTTAGGCATTGTATGGTGGGCGTTGCCAATCTCCAATGGGTTGATTTGAGGTTTTTGAGGTTAGACCACGTCGTATGGACTTGCTTTATTTAGTCTTTGAATTGAGCTTAGATAATTCAGGAGAGACTTTGAGCAGAGTAGGCAGAAGTACTATGCAGATCGTACACTTCGTGCCTTGAGATTTGGTGTTGGTGATCGTACTTTCCTTCAAGTTTCACCCATGAGGGGTGTGATGAGGTTTGGGAAGAAGGGCAAGCTTAGTCCTAGGTATATTGGCCCATTTGAGATTCTTCAGACTGTTGATGATGTGGCTTATGAGTTAGCTTTGCCCCTAGTTTTAATAGTTGTTCATCTAGTTTTTTATGTTTCCATGCTTCACCATTACATTCTGAATGTCTCATGGCATTCGTTGGGAGTCGGTTCAGAGATAAGAGATTGTCATTTATTGAAGAGCCCGTCTCCATATTGGCTAGGGATGTTAGACAGTTGCGCTCTATAGTTATTCATGTAGTTAAGGTCAAGCGAAGGCATCGACCTATAAATAAGGCTACTTGGGAGGTTGAGTTTGATATACATAGTTCTTATCCCCAGCTCTTCACTAATTTAGGTATTTCTTTTGCCTTTAGTTCGAGGATGAACTAGATTTTTAGTGATGGGTGATGTAACGACCTAAATTTTTATGAAATATGTATTTTTGTATGATTTGACTATTTTACTACTCTCCGTGGTTGCATTGTGGTATTTTTGGGGTGTGGAAATGATTGGTACATTTCCTGATGCATTTTGGTGTCATTTATTCGATATTGTGCTTTTTGACGGCTTTAAGAGCCTTATAGTAAAGTTAGTTGTTATATTTTGATTCGTGTGATTGATGCAGCAGATTTAGAATGTCAATTATAGGATGGAAATATGGTTGGTGTGGTTTTATGGTTTTTAAATCTCATTTCAACCCTTGATTTGGAATATTGCATGTTTTAGGTTTTGGGGTTCAACTTTGTGAAAATGACATTTTTTGGATAGCTGGTATTGCCATTGTGTCTGGAGCATCAAATTTGATAGGTTAGCATAGTTTGTTTGCATTCACGAGATTTTAAATGAATCTCGAGGGGTCGTGGAAACTTGGAATGCACCAAGTCCCTGGCTGGTGCACCACTCAACTGGTCCACCCGCAATTGTAATGCTCCTGTTGCGATCTCAATTAGGCTTGTAATCGAGGTGTCGTGATCATAATACCCCTTTTGCGATTGTGACACCTGTGACAGGCGAGGTACCACGATCGCGACCCTGAACCGCAATCACGATGCCAGGGTATGTAAATACCTAGTTTTCATTATTTTTTATACTTGGAGCTTAGGGTTTCATCTATTAGACTCATTTCAACTAATTTCTTCCATTTCTAATATTAAATTCTTATTTTAAACACGGATTAAGGTATGGAATTTGGGCATTTTAGCTTGTAAGACTTAAAAATGGTATTCTCCAATTTAAACTTTAATTTCACTCTTTTTTTTGCTTAAATGGGACTGTAATCCTATAATTATCAGTTTTCCCTTAATTTCATCTTCAAAACAACTTCGATTCTTGATTTTTAAATGGATTTTAAAGATTTTACCTGATGTTGGGTGTATTTATGCACTCTAAGCGTTGCTATTCTAGATTATTTAGCCTTGTTTTGAGGACAATTCTTGTGCTTTATGTGTTAATATGGTATAAACAAGAATATTGGTATTCAAGGACGTGATTATAATGTTCAAAGTGTATTTCAAACAAGTTTGTACCTAATTGAGTCATTTAGAGTTCAATCGAGAAAACTAGTTTTACTGGCTTGATCTAGTTGTGTGTCTAGTTGGTTTCGTGGGATTCTAATGTGTTAAAGGAGATCCAAATGGTTTAATATATGAAATTATATATGGAACAACTTGTTTGTAATGGGCAAAGTTTAACTGGATTAAGCCTATAGTCGGAACAATAAGTGAAGATCTTTGCGAACTAGCCTTGTGTTAGCTTGTGTTCTTGATTCATCATTGAGGATATTGTGCTGTATGATCTCTAATATGTGATGTGTGATTATGTAGGAAGCCTTGTGAGTTGAGTATGGTTATATATTGATGATATAAAGGCTGGAAATTCATTGGAAATACACTACAAAATGCGTGGGAAAAATATGAGACGTTCAACACTTAACCAAAATTTTGGATGCAACTTCCGTTAAACGATGATATATGGACACATCGGGTCACTTCTCCCTATGCATAAACCAGTGCGACGCACCACCATATCCATAAAATACCCAACACGGCGCGTTGATTATTTCCATGAAATCATCAATGTGTCGCACCATATGCGATGCAGGAATCGGACGTTCTATTCGTCCTACTTAGTGATTGGATTTGGGATCATCTATTGGATTGAAGTGGTGAGCTTCCATATTTTGGAAGTCTCCAATTCATATCATGGATTTCTTCATATAATTTAGTCATTTTATGGATATTGGTTTTGGTTATGGTTGGGGGCATGTCCCAATCGAATATTGTTTTTCTTTTAGTTAGAAGCTTTATTTGACTACTATGGGTTGGAATGGGCGGTGTCAATATTAATGTCAGCCTTGGTATTGGCATTGGTATTGGGTTGATACTGTTTGACTGAATTTATGATTGTTCCATCCTACTATGTGATGTTATGGATAGGAACTTCATTTTTATATTGGTTTTGTTATGGTTGATGGTTGAACTTGTTTGGGTTGGTCACGGTTATAGACCTATCCGAGATACTGGAATCATAATAAATGTTATCTTGTTATACATTCAGAATTCATCTAACTCAGAGTATGCATATTTGGAGGTTAGGTTGGGTAACGGGGTTGGTCCCCGATCTTGGATGGACTTAGGATGCCCATTACAAAAGGCCCTAGTTTGGGTTGCATCAAGTTAGTATAAGAGCTTTAGGTTCATGGTCAATTGGGAGTCCACAAAGTTGTGTCGAGTAGATTCTCTTTTAAGGGTATGTAGTGTATCACATTCATAAGAGTGAGGCTACAAGCTCAGAGTCTAAGTCCTGGAATCTTCTCTAATCCTGGTTTGTTCATTTTTTAGATCATGCCTCAACGATCTGAGATGCAAGGAAACTTCTTTGTCCCAACTGGAGACAATGTTGAATGGACACATACTACTCAGGGGATCCATACTCGGTCTAGGGGTCTCATCCCTGATTGTTCTTGAGTTCCACTGGATGCTACTAATCCTTCTCAGGGTGAGGTGATGAATGCGAAATTTATTCAATCGATTCATATTATTACTCAGTTGGTTGCTACTTAGGATAAGCGAGATGCATCTGGTGTTTCATCTGCTGAGGCCATAAGGGTTGGCCAATTTATGAAGATAAATCCTTCTATTTTTACTGGTGTGAGGATGGAGAAGGATCCTCAGGTTTTTTTGGATGAGATAGAGAAAATCTTCAGGGTGATGCAGGCCATAAATGTGGAAGGGGTAAATTTTGCTTCTTATCAACTTAAGGATGTAGCTTACCAATTGTACCAGGAGTGGGATATGGCGAGAGGTGATATTGAAGAGTCGACTTTGTGGGATACTTTCTCTATTGCTTTTTTAGATCGCTTTTTTTCCTCAGAAGTTGAGGGAAGAAAAGACGGAGGAATTTGTCAATCTGAGACAAGGGAAAATATTTTTTGAGGAGTATTCCTTAAAATTTCACTAGCTATCTAGGTATACTCAAGAATTGTTGTTTGATATAATGGCAAGGATGAGAAAGTTCACATCTAGAGTGGCTCGGGATTTGATCCTTTAAAGCAAGACTACATTGTTGATCAAGGATATGGATATTTCTAGGTTGGTGGTTCATATGCAACAGGTGGAGGAGAAAAAGAGGAAGCAGACTGAGTTTGAGAAAAGCCAGGGTAAGAAGTTTAGGTCATCTGAATAGGGTGGTGCTCAATAAAAGGTGGTCGAGATGGTGGTAAGTGGAGAAAGAAGAAGTGGGAGAGTTCTGGTTTCTTCTCTACAGCTAGTGCTCCTTACCTGAAATAGTCGAGTTATAGACGTCAGTAGGGTTGCAATAATTTTTGGGCATAGGATGCCCAATCTCAGGTAAGTGGGTCTCAGTTGGCCTAATCGTGCCCTTCTTGACAGTTCTGTGGTAGGTTTTATAGGGGTTTGTGTGATAAGAAAAGGGACAAATATTTCAAATATGGTCAGCCAAGCCATATGCTCAGAATTTTCTATTTGGTAAGGGTGCTTCGGGAGCGAGTAAGGCTCTGGTTGCTTCATTTTCTACTCCTACACCAAAGGGTATTGCATTTGCATTTTTTTATACTTCTTGTACCGACACAGGTCCGAATCAGTTTTATGCTCTTGCTACTCGGCAGGAATCTGAGGCGTCACCTGATATTGTTACTGGTACGTTACAACTCTTTTCTCATGAAGTGTATTATTTTTTTGATCTGGGGTCCACTCTCTTTTATGGACCCTATTTGTGGTTGTGTATTTTGGTTTTGATTTTGAGGTTATTTTGGATCCATTTTTTGTTTCTACCCCAGTAGGTGACTGTGAATTCTAAATGAGTCTATAGGGGGTGGTATCTGTTGGTTGTAAGCAGACTTTGGTGGATTTGTTTGAACTTGATATGGTAGATATTAATGTTATTCTAGGGATGGATTGGTTACACTCTTGTTATGCGTCCTTAGATTGTCAGACCCGTAAGGTTGTCTTTAGGTTCTCTTGTGAACCAGTTATTGAGTGGATGAGTGGTTCCCTAGATCCTAGGGGGAGGTTTATTTCTTATCTTAAAGCTCGGATATTAATCTCCAAAGGGTGTCTCTATCAACTGGCTTGGGTTAAAGATTCTAACTCGAAAGGTTCTTCTTTATATTCAGTTTCGGTGGAAAATGAGCTTCCTAAGGTCTTTTTGGATGATCTTCCTGGTGTTCCTCCGGATAGGGAGATTGAGTTTGGTATTGACTTGGTTCCAAACACTCCTCCAATATATATTTCTCCTTATTAAATAGCTCCAGCTGAGTTTAGAAAACTCAAGGAGCAATTTAAGGATCTTTTAAATAAGGGTTTCATTCATCCTAGTGTGTCCCTGTGGGGTGCACCGGTGTTATTAGTGTGAAAGAAGGATGGTTCTCTTTAGATGGGCATTGACTATCGGCAATTGAATAAGATAATGGCTAAGAACAAGTATCCTCTCCCAAGGATAGATGACTTGTTTGATCAAATGCAAGGTGACATTCTTTTCTAACATAAATCTTCGGTCTGAGTATCATCAGCTCAAGATTAGGGAGGTGGATATCCCTAAGACAGCTTTTTATACTTGGCATGGGCATTTTGAATTCTTAGTTATGTCATTCGGTTTGAGTAATGCCCTAGTGGCATTTATGAATTTGATGAACAAGGTTTTCAGGCAGTTTCTAGACCTTTTTGTTATTATGTTCATTGATGACATCTTGGTGTATTCTTAAAGTGAGGTGGATCATGCCAATCATCTCCATATGGTGTTGCAGACCTTGAAAGAGCAGCAATTGTATGCCAAATTATCTAAATGTGAGTTCTGGTTGAACGTTGTATCTTTTCTTGGTCATATTTTTTCTAGAGAGGGGATCATGGTGGATTCGGAAAATGTGACGGTGGTTAAAAGGCGGCCTAGACCCATGACTCCAACCGACATTCGAAGCTTCTTGGGTTTGGCTGGGTATTATAGGCAGTTCGTGAAAATTTTCTTGACGGTAGCTGCCCCATTGACTAAGTTGACTCAGAAGAATGTAAAGTTTAGTCAGATACTTGTAAAGGTAGTTTTGAGAAGCTTAAGGATAAGCTAACTTTAGCTTCATTTTTGACTTTGCCTGAAGGTAATGAGGGGTTTGTGGTTTATTGTGATGCGTCATGGGTGGGACTTGGTTGTGTTTTGATGCAACATGGGAAGGTGATTGCCTATGCTTCCAGGCAGTTGAAGATCCATGATTAGAATTATCCTACTCATATTTGGATATTTTAGCGGTAGTTTTTTCTTTGAAAATCTGGCGGCATTATTTATATGGAGTGAACATGGATATCTTTTCAGATCATAAGAGTCTACAGTACATGTTCACTCAGAAGGAGCTTAATCTCAGGTAGAGGATATGGTTGGAGATTCTCAAGGACTATTAGATGAGTCTTCATAATCATCCAGGTAAAGCTAACGTGGTTGATGCTCTTAGCAGGTTGTCCATGGGGAGTTTAGCTTATATGGATAAGAAGAGGCAAGAGTTGGTGAAAGATATTCACTGCTTGGCTAATCTTTGAGTTTCGTCTCTTGGACTCCAGTGATGCTGGTTTGATGATACAAGAAATGGTTCGGTAGTCTCTTGGTACAAAGATTAAGGAGAAGCAAATGCTAGATCTTATTTTGATAAAAATTAAGGATGATGTAGGTGGGAAAAAGGTGATGGTATTTGAGATCAGCGGTGATGGTACTATGCGGTTTCAAGAGCGGTTATGTGTTCTTGATGTCGATGGTTTTCAACAAAGGATTTTGCTGAGGCACATGAATCATACTATGTGGTGCATACGAGTTCGATGAAAATGTATTATGATCTAAAGGAGATGTATTGGTGGAATGGTATGAAAAGGGATTGGCTAATTTTTTTGTCAAGTGTAGGGTGTGTCAATAAGTCAAAGTTGAGCACATGAGGCCAAGTGGGTTGTATCAGGAAATAGAATTGTCAGAATAGAAATAAGAGGTGATCAATATGGATTTTGTTACCAGCCTTCCTCGATATCGAAATCAATTTGATTCAGTTTGGGTTATCGTGGATAGGATGACAAAGTACGCTCACTTCTTGCCAGTGAGGACTAATGTTTTGGCTGAGGACTATGTACGGTTGTATCTTCATGAGATTAATAAGATGCATGGGGTACCTATTTTGATTATGTCTGATCGTGGTACACAGTTTTCATCTCATTTTGTATTTTTTTAGAAAGGGTTGGAGACCAAGGTTTGTCAGAGTACTGCTTTCCACCCGCAGACAGATGGGCAAGAAGGGAGGACTATTCAAAACAATAGAGGACATGCTCCGGGCATATGTTATTGATTATGGTGGCAATTGGGTTGAGCATTTACCTTTGGTAGAGTTTTCTTACAACAATAGTTATCATTCTAGCATTGAGATGGCCCTTTTTAAGGAATTGTATGGTAGGAGGTGTGAATCTCTTATTAGGTGGTTTAAGCTTATTGAGGTGGATATGTCAGTTCGAATTTGATTTATCAGGCTATGGAAAAGGTAAAGGTGATTCAGGATAGGCATAAGGTTGGTAAAAGTTACCAAAAGTCTTATGCGGATGTAAGGCGTAAAGACTTGGAGTTTGAGGTTGGGGATAAGGTATTCCTAAGGGTGTCTCCCATGAAGGGAGTGATACGATTTGGTAAAAAAGGAAAGCTCAATCCCTGATATGTTGGTCCTTATATGGTTTTGTGGAGGGTTGGTAACATGGCGTATGAATTGGAGTTGTCTTCTAGTTTGAGCTCCGTTTATCCGGTATTTCATGTCTCTATGTTGAGAAAGTGTCTTGGTGATCCTTCCTTGGTGGTTCCTTTTGAAGGATTGGGTATCTCAGATTCTCTGTCTTATGAAGAGGTCTCGGTTGAGATATTGGATCAGCAAGTTCATCGGTTACGAAACAAGGATGTGGCCTCGGTTAAGGTTCTATGGCGGAAGCACAAGATGGAAGAGGCTACATTGGAAGTGGAAGTGGACATAAAGTCCAAATATCCGCATTTGTTTTTTTCTCTGGATATTCATGCGGAAGGTATGTGTTCTTGATCACATCATTGTTTTCTAACTTGTTTAAAGGTTGGATTAATGTTTGATAATGCAAATGACTCTTGCTTGTGTTTGGCCTACCTTGTCCGTCATTCGAGAAGGAATGATCCTAGTGGTTGAGACTGAAACACCCTGTGTTTTGGAACCTTGGAAAATTTCCTAGATTTCTAGATTCTGGACATCTTACGACTTGTGGGTACCAGTCGTATGATGGGATACAGTTGGTATGCTCTTGGTCGTATACTAACCAGTGCTGGTTGGTGGGTTGGATTGGTTTCTAGAATGGGTATGACTTGGTGGGTACGAGTCGCATGGTTTGTGATGGGTCATATGGTTTGGTTTTTTCCTTTACTTAATCTGAGACTTAGTTACTTAACTTAGATCTAAGTATGAGTGGCTCACCATGATCCGTAAGTTAGGGTACGAGTCATACCATTGACTCGTAAGGTAGACAGTGTTCAAACTTTCTTTGATTGTATTCTTCTAGGGATACGGTTTAGGGGTACTAATCATATGTTTGGGTACGACTTAGTTTGGGTAAGTCATATGTTGGATAGTATTGGGTCGAAGGAGGAGGTCTAGGGTACGAGTGGTGGATACCATTTAAATGGAAGGGTATAATTGGTATGGGGGAGTCGTACCATCTGACGGAAATTTTAAGCAGTTTAAGTTGGGGGTAATCAGGACATTTCCCCTCTTAAACTCTTAAGGCCCTACGACTTATATCACTATTAGGACATCATTTACTCTATTATTCAAATCTTAAACACTTAGAAACTCTCTCAAATTCTCTCTAAGGCTCTTGGGTAAGGAAGCCTATGGTTTCATCTAGAGGATCAATTTGGGGCTTGTATGAGTGATTTCTTTCAATCATCTTCGTAATCTAAGGCATGTCCTACTCCCTCATTGTTAGTTCCAACTAAAGGCATGCTTAATATAATGTTTTCATGGTATAATTCTTGTATGGTTTTGGGGTTTTCAAATATGTGTTGGGGTTTTGGTATTAAATGTTTGGTTATGGTTTCCCATGTTTTAATTCTGAAATTTATATGCTTTAATGGTGGTTTGGACAATTGGTTGCATAGGAATGATTAATTGGTAATTGGAATTGGTTTTGGAAACACTATGCCCCCAACATGTTTGAGAAAATGCCTATGATAATGTTTTGACTATACTATTGAACTTTAAATAGAATTATTGCCAACATGTTTGATAAAATGCCTATGATAATGCTTTTACTATACTATTGGACTTTTAATGGAACTATTGCATGGTATGGTTTGGTAATAGAATCCTAATGGTTTGGAATGGTTAAATAATAAGGTTTAGTGGTCATGGTTATGGTCAAATAAACTTCCTTGTAGGGTACGATTGAATCCCCCAAGTAAACATGATAATGAACAACTTGTGGGGTACATGGGATTCCTCCAAGTAAACTTAATAACATAACACTTGTGGGGTAAACGGGATTCCCCCAAGTTAACTTTATAATGTAATCTATGGGTACATGGGAATCCTTTTATATAAATAGGTTGTCTAAAGACATCGCTTGCAAGCTATAGTTGGTATGATGATACCCCTACTTATAGCTTAGTTTATTAATAAAGAAACAATGGTTTGGTTAGATGATAAGGGTTTTTAATTGGGTAATAATAGAGGGGTGTGATATAGCTATCCGTGAAGGTTCGAGTCCAATGGACGGACACTGAAAACTCATGTTTGCCGATATGAGGGATGGTCATAGTGACCATATATAATACTATGAGGTACATGGGAATCCTCTAAGTACACTATAGATATGTATCATAGAGAGCAAAGGGTACTTGGGAGTCCCCTACTTTTATGGTAACTCTCGTTTGTGCGGCTACACACATTGGGGCCCGTTCAGGGGGTTACACTGGACCCATATAGCCCATGGGTGGTTCTAGGATGGTTAAGCTACACATACCCAAGTTAATGATTTTAAAGAAATGATAAACTTATCTCCCTTTCCCGACATGGTTATCTATATGTGTATATATATATATATTTATGGTTTGTATGCACATGGTTGGTTTACTTGGTTTTATTGGATGGCATTATTTTATCCTTGTACTGAGTTTATGCTAGAGTTTACCTGCAAACCCGACTTTGGGAAGCTGTATCCCCATGCGATGCAGGAACTGACTCTTCTACTCCTCTTTCTTAGTGATCGGATTTGGGATCACCTCTTAGATTGATATTGTGAGTTTTCATATTCTGGAAGGCTCAATTTGGTATTATTGATGTCTTAACATACTTTAGCCATTTTATGGATATTGGTTTTGGTTATGGTTGTGGGCATGTCCCAATGAGATATTGTTTTTCTTTTGGTTAGAGGATTTGTGTGACTACTATGGGTTTGTAACGACCCGGAATCACCTCCCGGGGCGTCACATGGTTCTAGGTCTATAAGTAGCCCCAAGCTAACCCATAAATCCGGTTCCTACTGATAACCCTTAATTCAAGGAGAAAATTTGAATTCAAACACTAGCACATCCATATTCATAGAAGGGAATAAAGGAAAGAAGGGGTACTCGGTGCAAATGGTCATGATAAAGAAATCCCAACAAAACCACAATCTACCAAATAGTCTGACAAAACCTCTACAAATCCATAATCTAGAGAGCCGATGGGACAGTCCCCCAACTGACTCAGGACGAACTACAGGTAACAACATAGTCTTTCAGTTCCTGGAATATCTGAAGATCGGTCCTCGAACCAAGAGGACTCACCACTGTAGGAAAGGTACGTGAGGTACTCGGAGATCACGGGCGAGGCTGTGACTTACCACCTGAACCTACATTATGAGACAATGTAGCACATAGACATATATGTGGATCAGTACTTGGAAATGTACTAAGTATGCGGGGGTGAATGCATGTATATAAAACAGTATCAATTTTCTTCATTCAAATCATGTATGCAATATGAGATAACTCACATGGGTTGAATTAAGTATGAAATATAAAGTTCATAAATCATATAAGATGAGGCATACTATACAATTCTCGTGAGTCATCATTCTTCAACCTCAAAATCGGAAATCTTCTCTTATTCTCAATACTCAAGGCAAAATGCTTTAGTTTAGTGAAAATGATTCATAGGAGTGAAAAATACCTTCGTTTGCAAAGGAGTAGCTGATTTAAAGTTTAAAAGGGCAAGGGAGGTTCTCGTAACCGACATAAACCATGCGAGCTACATGGAGTCCAACATTTTGTCCTCTTAAGGAAGAGACTCCATGTTGGGGAGGAGCGCCATACTCTTTCCAGGGAGTATAACCTAGCTCTAGTGATCACTAAACGAAACTCGGCCTCGGGCCTTATCATAATCATCATAAACTCGACCTCAGGCCCAACCTATATTGGCACGTGGTTTTGGGGTGAGAAATCGTAGCAAATTACCCACTCGGTGCTAAATACTACCTTTAGATTATCTGCGCTCATCTCATAAAAATCCACTTTTAGAATAATCTCATGGTTTACCACGAATCCAATAATCAAATCGATAATCTCATATAGTGAAGTGGATTTCAAAGCTCAAGGGCCATTAGGTCAATTCATTTCTCAATCATCTCGAAATACTCAAATCATGGGTGCTTATAGCACAAGAGTTCATAAATTCACAAGTCTCAAATAGGGCTTACTGACCCATAGTTCAATATCAAGTTAAAGCTCATCAAAAACATAATATATAGCATATAGATTCATAAATAATATGGAAAGTTAACTCAATTTCCCACACCATAGGAAGTCATTTTTATGATAAATTCCACAAGGTTAAAACAATAATCAATTAGGGAGTCCTTTCTAAATCTCTTAGGGCCAGAATTACACTTCATTCAACACACATCCAAGGTTTAAACTACAAGAGAACTTTGCGGGGTCTTATAATATCACCCCCTTGGGAACATTCGTCCTCGAATGTCACTAGTTAGGCTAGGGGTACAGGAAAATCAGAGTACACATAGCTGAAACAATTACTAAATGGTTCCAGATCTTTATAAACTCATGACCGCTTTGGATATTGCAAGAACTCATACAACGATGGATGCATAGCTAAACTTTAGATAAGAAGGGCTGAATTAAGAAAGAATAGTACCTTCGAATTGATCTGAACTCGTGGAAAAGAGGTGCGGGTATTTGGCTCGCATGTCTGCTTCCGCCTCCCAAGTAGCACCCTCAATAGATTGGTTCCACCATAAAACCTTGACCAAGGGAACTCTTTGTTCCTGAGTCTACGGATCTGAAAATATAGGATCTCCATGGGAATCTCATCGAAGGAAAAACTATCCTGAATATTGACTCTCTGAAGGATCAACCACAATAGAATCACCAATATGCTTCTTGAGCATGGAGACATGAAAGATAGGGTGAACGGCGGACAACTCTGAGGGAAACTCAACCTCATATGCTACCTTACCAACAGGGCTCAAGACTCTATACGGGACAACATAACGAGGACTCAGCTTCCCCTTTTTACCAAATCTTTTCACCCCTTTCATGGGTGAAATCTTCAAGTACACCAAATCACCCACCTCAAACTCAAGATCTATCCTCCTCACATCGGAATAAGTCTTTTGACGACTTTGAGCCGTCTTTAACCTTTCTCTAATCAACTTAACTTTTTCCATATCTTCAAACACTGCATCGAGTATAATTGTGGCCGTCTCACCCACTTTGAACCAACCTACGGGCGATCTACACCTCCTACCATACAAGGCCTCAAACGATGCCATCTCAATGCTAGCATGGAAACTACTATTATAGGCAAACTCAATCAATGGCAAATGCTCACCCCAACTACCTTTGAAATCAAGAGCACACGCCCTCAACATATCCTCCAGGGTCTGAATGGTCCTCTCAGCCATACCATCTGTCTGCGGGTGAAATGCGGAACTCAAGATAACTTGGGTACCATGACCCTGCTGAAACGCCTTCAAAAACTGAGAAGTAAATAGTGTACCCCTATCCGAAATGATAGACAAAGGGACTCCATGCAGCCTGATGATGATAGGCGTATTTACACGCCTAAAGTACTATAATTTACCCATATTTTAGCTAAGTTTTGAGGACAAAATATATAATTCATGCACTTTTAGTCCTTTTTCCTGTAAGTGAGCTAACAAACGTGATTAGCAAGTTTTCAGGTATAAATGATGAAGATTTCAGCATTTTATGGATAACTTGACGCCCAAGGAAGCTTCAAGAAAGAAGGAAAGGAGAGCTTGGACGCCTAGGGACTAAAAGTGACGCATGGAAAACCTGTCCCGGGCAAAAACAGCATTTCTAAAGACTTTGGGGATCAGCAGTAACTTAGTAGGATTAGGATAATGATGCAGTAACCTAGTAGGACTAGGATAAGTAATGCAGTAGCTTAGTAGGAATAGGATATGGGTGTTATAAATACCCTATTTTGCTGGAGATTTTTATTATTCCCATCCATCCACTATCCATCCATCCATCAAAACAATTCTCCACCACCCTCATCCCTATTCTATCCTTCCCTTTTTTCTTCATTAATTCATTGTTGACATTATTTTTCATATATTCGACTTTTAATTTTTACAACAAGAGAAAAGCTATTTGCAAGGAATTCACGTGAGATTTTTATGATGATAATGTCTATTGTGTTTTTCGTTGCACTCATGCGTAGCTAAACTTCTCTGTTGGGGTTATGGAAGCCTTATGAGATACTATCTATTGCTATGATTTTGTGAATTCTTGACACGTATGCTGCTTATATCATTACTCTCTTCATCTTAATCTAAATTCTTGTGGTTGCAAACACATAGAATACGCCAGTATAGCATTAACTTGTTCGAAAGAAAAGTTATATGTCTGGAAAAGAGATAATGTCAAGGTAATAGGGCACCAACCCCTGTTAAAAAGTTAGTGACGTAACTGTATTAACCTCTTGGAGAATTTGTACCGTTAGATACGCTTTAAGCTCGAAAGAGTTAAAGTGAAATAATCCTTGATGGTCGAAAGACGCCTGAATTTACCATAGAATACAATTCTCTATAAGCACATGCATGTCTGAATTCCGCATAACTCATAGCCAATAGAGACGTATAACTCATAAGGTGGATATAACCCCAACTCTCAATTCTCATTGGTTAAACATCTTACTAAACATTCTTTCTTTTTACTTTGCTATTTTTCGTTTTCACTTTGTTACATTATTGCACGTTACAATCCCCCCTTTTATGAAACTTTCACCAAAAGTCTATTAATCTTTGCTTACTTAGTGACCAAGTATTCTCTGTGGGATTCGACACCCAACCCAGTTGGGTTCTATATTTGACAACGACCGCTTACACTCTTACGAGAGCTGTAGTTTGAGCGTTATCAAAAATTGGCGTCGTTGCCGGGGAATACGGTTGTCAACTAAGTTTGTGATAGTTACTAGACCCTTTGGTCAAAAGTTCTCAGATTTTACTTTTAGTTGTTGTTTTTGTTCTATTCAGGTTCTATTGGCAGGATGGATGCACAACGTGACATTGACAGAAGGGCGGCTCAACAGGAGTAGGCTAGACTAGCTGCACTGGCAGCTGCTCAAGTGCATCAACAGAATATTGATAACCCAGGTCGGGTAACAAATCCTGATGATGAGGACTTGGGTGATGAGGAGCTACTAAATCCTAGGCGTACTGATGAGGTGGCGGCACCTATGCATAGGAGAGATCATCAAGCTAGAATGAGACCTGACCACCGAGCTGTGCAGGATCCTTTTGATGATGATGATGACGATCTGGATGGAGCTGGTACTACAGGAGCTATTATTCCTCCTCCCTTGGCACCTGGAGCAAAGTTCAATATCACTAGCACCATGATTCTGCTATTGCAGCTCAAAGGTTTATTTGGTGGACTCATAGGCGATGATCCGAATATGCACCTGATCAACTTCATCTCTACATGCAAGTCATTCGACAATCCAGGAGTTGGACAGAATGCAATTCGGCAGCGCTTATTTCCATTGTCTCTATCTGGGGAGGCAACTCTATGGTTGAATGGGCTGACTCCTGATTCTATCACCAATTAGAGGCAATTGAAAGACGCTTTCCTAGAAAGATTCTTTCCGCCATCCAAGAGAGCACAGTTGAGAGATGAGATCAGCAACTTCCGACAGCTTCCAACTGAAGCTCTCCACGAAACATGGGAGAGATTCAAGAAGAAGCTTATGCGGTGCCCAAACCATCATATGACCAATGTCCACTTGATGGAGATATTATACAGGGCTTTGAACTCAGTGACTAAGCCAGTGGTGGATAATGCGGCTGGAGGATCATTCATGGACCTTAATTTTTTGAGGCAAGTGATATGCTAGATCGTATGAAAAATCGGAGCAGAGCTTGGCATACCAGGGATTCTGAGGTAGCAAGCTCTACTATATCTATTGGCATGACTGCAGAGCAGAGGCGTAGACAAGAGGAACGCGATCAAGATATGGATCACATGAAAACGCAGATGGATCTTCTTACCAAACATTTATTATCAGGGAAGACCAAAAAAGTCAAAGCAGTTGGATCAAAAAGAAGAGACGAATTCGATTCAGAGGAAGAAGCCAACTACTTGAATAATCAGGGGGGTTTCCGAGGCAATGCCCAAGGAAACCAAGGTCGGATCTATTATGATAAATCTAGATACAAGGACCGCGATCAAGGTAGTTGGAAAAAAAATACCGACAGGAGTGGTTTGTATGTTCCTCCTGGAAGACGTGACGCCGCTGCATCTGGCTCTGGAAATATGTCCATGGAAGATATGATGGCTAAGTTGTTGAAAGGAGTAGAGGCAACCAGTACAGGAGTAACTGAGGTAATAAATGATCTGTCCTCAATGAAGCAATTGGTTGACTCGCATTCCACTTCAATAAAACAGCTGGAGCAATAATTGAGTCAATTATCTGCGGCATTCAACCAAAGAAAGGCTGGAACGCTACCTAGCGACACTGTACAAAATTCGAGGAATAATGGATCGTGTATGGCTATTACTACCCGAAGTGGTAAAGTGTTGGAAAATCCATCCAAAGGCAAGCAGGTGGTTGATAATATAGCAGAGAATGTTAGTGATGCAGATTTTAATGATTCTGTAGAAGCTGCAAATCAGAATGAGAGCGTTCATGAGAAAACTATTCCCCTTCCACCACCACCTTTTCCTCAGAGACTGAAGAAGAAGGCTGATGACACTCCTGAAAAGGTTGATAATCGGAAGCAAGATAAAGAGAAAGTGGTGGAGAAAACGATTCCCCTTCCACCACCACCTTTTCCGCAGAGACTAAAGAAGAAAGATGATGACACTAGGTTCAGCAAATTCATGACGATGTTGAAGCAGCTGACCATTAATACTCCTTTGGTGGAAGCGCTAGACCAAATGCCCGGATACGCTAAATTCATGAAGGAACTTTTGATAAAGAAGCGGGCAGTAAGTTATGACTTGGCAGATGAGGTTCATCATTGCAGTGCGATTGCCACGAGATCGTTAGTTCAAAAGAAAGCAGACCCTGGTGCTTTCACTATTCCTTGCACAATTGGGTCATTGGATTTTGCTAAGGCATTGTGCGATTTGGGAGCTAGCATCAATTTGATGCCACTATCTATTTATAGAAAGTTGGGGTTGGGAGACCCTACACCAACCAATATACGGCTTGTAATGGCAGATAGGTCGGTAAAATGACCTGTTGGTATCCTACATGATGTGTTGGTGAAGGTTTCCACCTTCATCTTTCCTGCAGACTTTGTGATTTTGGATTGTGAGGTGGATTCTGAAGTTCCCATAATCTTGGGACGTCCTTTCCTTGCAACAGGAAGTGTGCTTATTGACATGAGAACTAATGAGCTTTTATTTCGGTTGAATAATGAAGTGGTACGCTTTGATATATGCAAAGAAATGAAGCAGCCGAGCTATATGAATGTGTTCTCTGTAGCTGATGTTCATTATGAGGATAAGAAAGCATTATCTGTAGAGAAACAGCTTACTGTTGAGCCATTGTCTACTGCGCTGCTGAATGTTGAGCATGAGGATGATGAATATTATGAAGAAACTATGTGTGCTCTAACAGAAATAGGGTCCTATTCTCATACTCCTAAGCAGTCGGACCTTGAACTTAAGAATCAACCGTCACCAACAGCGAAGACTTCCATTGAAGAGCCCCCAGTGCTAGAATCGAAAGAGCTCCCCAATTATCTAAGGTATGCATGCTTGGGAAGTAGAAATACACTTCCGGTGAGTGTGACGGATGATTTAAGTGAACAGCACGTAGAGGCTCTCATCTCTGCTCTAAAAGGTATAAGAGATCCATTGGTTAGTCTATTGATGATATAATTGGTATCCTACCTGGGATATGTATGCACAAGATGCATCTCTAAGAAGATTGCGTGCCCACAATGAAGCATCAGCGTCGTCTGAATCCATTCAGAAAATAATGCACCAAATATCTCGGTGAAGTCTAAGTAATCGAGATAACTATGTCGTGCTACGACAATAAATCAAGCGCTTGGTGGGAGGCAACCCATCGTTTTTAATTGTTTTTGTTGTTTTTGTTTTCTTAGGATTTTGTCAAGCCACGACCAAAACTAAGGCGCTTGATGGGAGGCAACCCATCGTTCTAATCGTTTTTGATGTTTTTGAGTAATTGTAGGTGCAAGAGGTGTAAAGGAGGAGATTGGTTTTAAATTTTGATTTGAAAGTATTGAATGTTTAAGGTGGTAAGTTAGGAATGAAGAAGCAAAAGGCTATGGGTTAGGCATTGCTTATGAAAATATAGGCAAAGAACAAGGCAAGGCCTATGTAAATCTAGGCCACGAACAAGGCAAGGCCTATGCTATGGCATAAGCTCTCGGATTCTAGAGTGCCATAGCATAGGCGCCGTCTATGCTCAACAATGCCATAGCATAGGCGCCGCCTATGCAAAAGCCTTCTGCTCAACTAGGCAAAGCATTAGGCATGGCCTATGCTATGGCCTTCTGCTCAACTAGGCAAAGCTAAAGGCGCCGCCTTTGCCTCCAAAAACTCTCAAAACTTTTATTTTTGCTCTTTTAACTTTGCAAGAACATATTCCGAGGCCATCAACCAAGTAAGTACTTCTTTGCTCTTCTTTTATATTACGTAAGTATTACAATACTACGCCTATAATAAGTTGTTAAATCGTTAAGTAGTGTTGGTGATTTGAATGTGGTTGATTTTTTGTGATACTACTAAGTGAGTGAAAGAATACGTAAGGATGATTTTAACTTGTTTCCAACTTGTCTTTGATTTTCATACACTGTCATACTTTTACGGAATTGACATGGGCACAAAAATTGCATAATCTTGTAAATAGAAAGCTTACATGTTGGAATGACTTGTTCATCGAGATGAGAATCATGGTTAAACTACCAACTTGTGAGGTTGTGATTATTTCTAGATGTTATAACTTGATTCAATCTCTATGTAGTAGTTTTGATCAAAAGATGTATCAACCATGAAAGTATTGCCAAGATTTTTTTGGAAGTATGACTGCACTGATTATATTGTTGGAATATAGTGCCTAAAACGTATATCGATGAAGTCTGAGTAATCGACATCGTTCACTTCACTAGTCCATACCAACAAACTAAGTGTGGGGTGGTGCCACTACTGTTTGTTCATTGATTGTATCCACCGAGATGAAGCTAACATGAATATTATTTTAATCTCAGGTACAATGGCACCAAAAGCAAGGCAAGGAAAGGATAAAGCAACCACTTCACAAAAAGGCCAAAAAAGGGGACGAAAAGAGCAAGGCGAATCCTCCGTGCTGCAAATACCTCGACGCACTCTTGGAATCAAGTGGGGTACTTATGAGGAACTTCTAAGGATGACGACTCTAATGATGATTCCGACGCAGGGGGTATGACCCCAGACATAGAGGAGGAGTCCGACTAACCAGGTTCTTCTTATTTATTTTTCACTGAGGGCAGTGTGTCCCGTCTAAGTGTGGGGTGCTGGTATTTGTATGCTTTACTTCTTTATCTGCATTTGCATCTATCTATGTTTGTTTGTTTTGTTTGTTAGTAGTTAAATTTAAAAAAAAAAAATTAACTTTGCATGAAATTGTTCTGAGGGGCAGCATGGTATTATAACAAGAGTTTGTGCTAAAATCATTACTATTGAGATGTTTAGGCTCTAATTGTGACTCACTATGTGATAATTGTGTAGTTCAATTCCTTCATCTGTTGGGTCAAGAGTCTATACTACTCCCAATAAAGTCGACCATGTGCCTTGTATGTGTTTGGATATAGTATATTTTATGTTTGTGGCTGATGCTAGAACTTGCCTGGTGTGTGTGTAAAGCGAAATAAAGAGTGTGAGTCTAGGAGATGATTTAGACATTTCTTTGGAAACCGATACTTGTTTACCTTCGTTTTACCTACCCGTGGACATTATCCTAGTCAACCCCTTTGAGCCTTTAGCCATTTTCTTTGACAACCTCATATGTAGCCTAATCCATTTTTTCAAGACCATAATTTGATCCAAATTCCTAAGTGCGTTAAAGTGTAAAGTCATGTGACAAAATAAAAAGAAATTGGGTGAGTATGAAGCCTTAGAATGAACTGGTGCTTAAAGTTGTTATGAAAAAAAATTGATATCATAAGAGGTATGTTATGAAAAGAAAAAGGAAAAGAAAACTAAAAAGTTAGTTATGTTTAAAATTGAAAAAAAAACAAAAGAGGAGAGAAGGGGTGGTAGAATAAAAGAAAGTAGAAAGGTTGTTTGAAAGAAAGTGTTAATGACATAATGTGATGTATTAAAGTGCTTAGGAACATAGTCACTATTTCTGGCCAAAATAGTCCTACCAGTCCCTTAGCCTACATTACAACCTATAGAAGACCTATTTGATCCTAAGCTTAGCATTCTGATATTTAGTGGAGCATTACATTAAGGGCAAGCCTATGGTCATCAGTTGCAAACATATGAATTCTTTGTGAGAGTGAGAGCAGGGATAATATTATACCCATGTTTTGAAAAATGAAATACTTGTGAGTAATTATGGGTGACATATTGTGAGACACACATGGTTGATGAGTTTTGGGTAAGTCGTATATGATTCTTTGGGCCTTAACTTTTGGATACGAATTAACCATCATCACGAGTCTATGTTGGAGGCTGAATTGTTTCTAGAAGTGATTAGAAAACTACTCTTTGTTAATGACTGTCGTGCCTGTCTTGACGAATATTTTTGTTGTTGCTGTGAAACCCTAAGTAGATGTTTAGATGGACATGATATTTTGTTCGAGGATGAACAAAGCTTTAAGTGTGGGGTGTTGATGATAGGCGTATTTACACGCCTAAAGTACTATAATTTACCCATATTTTAGCTAAGTTTTGAGGACAAAATATATAATTCATGCACTTTTAGTCCTTTTTCCTATAAGTGAGCTAACAAACGTGATTAGCAAGTTTTCAGGTATAAATGATGAAGATTTCAGCATTTTATGGATAACTTGATGCCCAAGGAAGCTTCACGAAAGAAGGAAAGGAGAGCTTGGACGCCTAGGGACTAAAAGTGACGCATGGAAAACCTGTCCCGGGCAAAAACAGCATTTCTAAAGACTTTGGGGATCAGCAGTAACTTAGTAGGATTAGGATAATGATGCAGTAACCTAGTAGGACTAGGATAAGTAATGCAGTAGCTTAGTAGGAATAGGATATGGGTTTTATAAATACCCTATTTTGCTGGAGATTTTTATTATTCCCATCCATCCACTATCCATCCATCCATCAAAACAATTCTCCACCACCCTCATCCCTATTCTATCCTTCCCCTTTTTCTTCATTAATTCATTGTTGACATTATTTTTCATATATTCGAATTTTAATTTTTACAACAAGAGAAAAGCTATTTGCAAGGAATTCACGTGAGATTTTTATGATGATAATGTCTATTGTGTTTTTCGTTGCACTCATGCGTAGCTAAACTTCTCTGTTGGGGTTATGGAAGTCTTATGAGATACTATCTATTTCTATGATTTTGTGAATTCTTGACACGTATGCTGCTTATATCATTACTCTCTTCATCTTAATCTAAATTCTTGTGGTTGCAAACACATAGAATACGCCAGTATAGCATTAACTTGTTCGAAAGAAAAGTTATATGTCTGGAAAAGAGATAATGTCAAGGTAATAGGGCACCAACCCCTGTTAAAAAGTTAGTGCCGTAACTAGATTAACCTCTTGGAGAATTTGTACCGTTAGATACGCTTTAAGCTCGAAAGAGTTAAAGTGAAATAATCCTTGATGGTCGAAAGACGCCTGAATTTACCATAGAATACAATTCTCTATAAGCACATGCATGTCTGAATTCCGCATAACTCATACACAATAGAGATGTATAACTCATAAGGTGGATATAACCCCAACTCTCAATTCTCATTGGTTAAACATCTTACTAAACATTCTTTCTTTTTACTTTGCTATTTTCCGTTTTCACTTTGTTACATTATTGCACGTTACAATCCCCCCTTTTACGAAACTTTCACCAAAAGTCTATTAATCCTTGCTTACTTAGTGACCAAGTATTCTCTGTGGGATTCGACATCCAACACAGTTGGGTTCTATATTTGACAACGACCGCTTACACTTTTACGAGAGCTGTAGTTTGAGCGTTATCACCTGACCAACTCCCGGATATACAATCTAGCATAATCCTCAGCCGTATAAGAAGTATACACGGGCAACAAATGTGCGGACTTTGTCAACCTATCCACAACAACCCAAATAGAGTCATGATGATGATGCGAAAGACACAATCCGCTCCCACTTCCAAGTGGGTATACTAAACTCTTGCATCACGCCACCAGGTCTTTGGTACTCTACCTTTACGTGTTGACACGTTACATACCTCGCTACAAACTCGGCTATGTCCTTCTTTATACCGTTCTACCAATAGATTTCCCGCAAGTCGCGGTATATCTTGGTAGTGCCGGGATGAATGGAATAACACGCGCTATGTGCTTTGGCCAAAACCCTCTACCTCAAATCATCAACACACGGGACACACAACCTACCATGCAATCTCAACACACCATCTCCCCCTTGGGAGAAAACCTCGACCTTTTCGTCCTTAACTGACTCCTTCAGTTTGACCAAACTAGGATCCCTATCCTGCTTCTCCTTCACTTCTGAGACTAAAGAGGAGTCGGAACTACTCTGCACCAATGCACTCCCCTCTGTTTAATCAAGTAACCTAGCACCCACCCTGGCCAAACAGTGAACATCACGAGACAACTCTCTCTTACCTTCCCCTATATGTGCAACACTACCCATGGACAATCTGCTAAAGGGCGTCCGCCACTACAATGGCCTTGACCAAGTGATACAACACACTCATATCATAATCTTTCAGCAACTCCAACCATCTCTTCTGCCTAAGATTCAACTCCTTCTGGGTGAACACATATTGCAGGCTCTTATGATTAGTAAACACATCCACATGGACACCATAAAGATATTGTCTCCAAATTTTTAAAGCAAAGACCACAGCAGCTAGCTCAAGGTCATGGGTCAGGTAATTCTTTTCATGCAGTTTCGATTGTCTAAAGGCATAGGGTATAACCTTACCTCTCTATATCAAAACATATCCAAAACCAACTCTAGAGGCATCTCAATACATCATAAAACCATCAGAACCATCAGGCAAAGTCAACACAGGGGCTAAAGTGAGCCGAGTCTTCAGCTCCTGAAAACTCTTCTCATAGGACTCGTACCACCAAAATTTAACATTCTTTTGGGTCAATTGGGTCATAGGAGATGCAAGGGAAGAAAAACCCTCAACAAAACAGCGGTAATAGCCAGCTAGACCTAAGAAACTCCTAATGTTGGATGGGGAGATAGGTCTAGGCCAATTTCTAACAGCTTCGGTCTTTTGGGGATCAACTCTAACACCCTCAGCTGAAACTATATGGCCTAGAAAGGGTACAGACCTTAGCCAAAATTCACACTTACTGAATTCGGCGAACAACTAATGGTCTCTAAGAGTTTGCAAGACAATTCTAAGGTGTTGTGCATGGTTATTCTCATCACAGGAGTACATAAGGATGTCATCTATGAAGACAATGACGAACATATTAAGATATTGCTTGAACACTCAATTCATAAGGTCCGTGAAAACAGTCGGGGCATTGGTTATCCTGAAGGACATGACTAGGAACTCAAAGTGACCATAGCGGATTCAAAAGTCTATCTTTAAAATATCACACTTCCTGACCTTAAGTTGATGATAGCCGGATCTAAGGTCTATCTTGGAAAAATAACTTGCACCTTACAACTGATCAAATAGGTCATCAATTCTTGGAAGAGGATACCTATTTTTTATCGTGACCTTGTTCAGTTGACGGTAGTCAATACACATACGCAAGGATTAATCCTTCTTTCGCACGAATAAAACAGGTGCACCCCAAGAAGAAATACTAGGCCTAATGAAACCTTTATCTAGAAGATCTTTGAGTTACTTTTTTAGCTCCTTGAGCTCAGCAGGTGCCATACGGTATGGGGGATAAAAATAGGCCAAGTATCGGGAAGGAGATCATCTCTGAACTCTATCTCTCTATCGGAAGGTACCCCTGGGAGATCTTCCGAAAAGACATCTGGGAACTCATTAACAACATCGACTGACTGAATAGTTGGAGTTTCGGACTGAGTGTCTTTGACTCTAACTAGGTGATAAAATCAACCTTTGGATATTAGCTTTCTGGCTTTGATGTAGGAGATGAAATGACTTGTGGGAGATACCGAACTCCCGTACCACTCAAACACTGGTTCGTCAGGAAACTGAAACTTGACTACATGGGTACGACAATCTATAAATGCATAGAAAGAATGAAGCCAATCCATACCCAGAATAAGGTTAAAATCCACCATGTCTAACTCTATCAAGTCCGCAAGTATGACTCTATGAAGCATAGTGACATGGCAATCTCTATGCACTTGTTTAGCAACAACTGACTCTCCAACTGGTGTAGAAACTAGGAAAGGCTCGGGACCCCTTTTGAAATTCACAGCCATAAGTTGGATCACATAAGAGAGATTTGACCCGGGATCCAAGAACACATAAATATCAAGACAAAAGACTCAAAGCATACTAGTAACAACATCAGGGGAGTCCTCCTACTCCCGATGGGATGGCAAGGCATAGAATCTGTTCTGGCATTGAATGCCAGCAGTGCTAGAAGAAGCGCCCTGAATAGGGGTGGGACGAGGTACATGAGCTGGTGCACTAGTAGCCGGTGTTAGAGGTCGAGCATTTTCGTTCCCCTGTCTGGCATGGGGGAAATCTCTAAGTCTGTGGCCTGCTTGCCACAACCAAAACAACCTCTCGCATCACCAAAACACTCGCCGAGATGATTCCTACCACATTTAGCACAAGGAGGATGACGGGGCTGGTTACCAATATTGTTCTCCAATCTAGACATAGAAGGCCTACCCCTTGCTCCGGCCTCCCTCTAAGAACGGGAGCGCTAGCTGATAAAGGCACTAGAGCAGACAGACGTCTCTAAAACTGAGGGTGGTTCCCTCCATGGAACCTAGGCCAGCTAAACTCATGCTCATCAGATCTCGCCCTCTTGCTACCTCTCATCATTTCTCTCTCCCTAAGCTTATCCACCTCTATCTTTTAGGCATGAATCATCAACCTAGCTAGATCCATATCCCTATTCAACATCGCAGTCCTACACTCTTTTAGCACCATTCCAGAAACACCGGTCACAAATTTACTCATACACGCCCGGGTGTTGGAGATCAATCAGGAGCGTATTTGACCAACTGACTGAACTTCAAGCAGTACTCCTTAACAGTCATAGAGCCCTGCCTCAAGTTCATGAAATCCTCAATCTTGGCCTCCCTTATCTCAAGCGGAAAGAATCGGTCTAAGAATGCATCTTCGAATACTTGCCAAATCACAGGAGAGGCTTCTTCATCTCTGCCCTTCCTCCACGACACAACCCAATCATAAGCAATGTCCTTCAGACTGTAAGATGCCAACTCAACACTTTCTTTGTCCAAGACATGTATCACGTCAGTGATCTTCCTTACCTCCTCCAAATACAGCTGTGGGTCTTCATAAGTTCCCGACCCATAGAACTCAGGAGGGTTCATCCATAGAAAGTCATGAATTCTAGTTGCAGCTATATCACCTCCCTGCTGATTAGAACCTGGGACCCATTTATTGGCCCAAACATTAGTAGTGACTGCTTGGGCCAACGCCTGAAAGGCCGCCCTAAATTCAGCATGGGACACCATCTCATTCAGAGGCTCAATGGGTGGGGGCTGCTCATCATTGTTCCCGTAAACATTTGCCATTCGAAGAGGCATTTTCTGTAAATAGAGAAGCACAAATCATTAGATAAGGAGGAGACAACCGAAGGTACGATAAAATCTGAAAAAAAGACAACTTTTCCTAAAACGTCTCGTAGCCTCCTACCCATAGATGTGGCACACTACACACCGATGAGCAAGACTCTACTCAATGCGGCTTGTCAGACTCCCTAGGACTCGTTAGAAACCAGGCTCTGATACAACTTTATAACGACCCAAAATTGCCTCCCGGGGTGTCACATGGTGCATAGGGCTATAAATAGCCCCAAGCTAACCCATAGAGCCGGTTCCTACTGATAACCCTTAATTCAAGGAGAAAATTTGAATTCAAACACTAGCAGATCTATGTTCATAGAAGGGAATAAAGGAAAGAAGGGGTACCCGTCCAAATGATCATGCTAAAAAAATCCCAACAAAACCACAATCTACCAAATAGTCTGACAAAACCTCTACAAATCCATAATCTAGAGAGCTGATGGGACAGTCCCCCAACTGACTCGGGATGAACTACTGGTAACAACATAGTTTTTCAGTCCCTGGAATATCTGAAGATCGATCCTCGAACCAAGAAGACTCACCAAAGTAGGAAAGGTACGCGAGGTACTCAGAGATCACGGGCGAGGCTGGGACTGAGCACCTAACCTACATTATGAGACAATGTAGCACATAGACATATATATGGATCAGTACTTGGAAATGTACTGAGTATGCGGGGGTGAATGCATGTATATAATACAGTATCAATTTTCTTCATTCAAATCATGTATACAATATGAGATGACTCACATGGCTTGAATAAGTATGAAATATAAAGTTCATAAATCATATAAGATGAGGCATATTATACAATTCTCGTGAGTCATTTTTCTTCTACCTCAAAACCGAAAATCTTCTCTTATTCTTAATACTCAAGGAAAAATGCTCTAGTTTAGTGAAAATAATTCATAGGAGGAAAAAATACCTTCGTTTGCAAAGGAGTAGTTGATTTAAAGTTTAAAAGGGCAAGGGAGGTTCTCGTAACCGACATAAACCATGTGAGCTACATGGATTCCAACATTTTGTCCTCCTAAGGAAGAGACCCCACGTTGGAGAGGTGCATCATACTCTTGCCAGGGAGTATAACCTAGTTCTAGTGATTACTAAATGAAACTCGGCCTCGTGCCCAATCATAATCATCATAAACTCGGCCTCAGGCCCAACCTATGGTGGTACGTAGTTTTGGTGTAAGAAACCATAGTAAATTACCCGCTCGGTACTAAATGCTACTCTCTTTAGATTATCTGCGCTCATCTCATAAAAATCCACTTTTAGAATAATCGCATGGTTCACCACGAATCCAATAATCAAATTGATAATCTCATATAGTGAAGTGGATTTCAAATCTCAAGGACCATTAGGTCAATTCATTTCTCAATCATCTCAAAATACTCAAATCATGGGTTCTTATAGTACAAGAGTTCATAAATTCACAAGTGTCAAATAGGGCTTACTAACCCATAGTTCAATATCAAGTTAAAGCTCATCAAAAGCATAATATATAGCATATAGATTCATAAATCATATGGAAATATGGAAATTTCAGCAATTTATCTCAAAGTCATAATTTAGTCATATGCTTCAATATCTCAAACATTGCAAATATTAACTTCTCATGGAGTAAAATCATAGGGTTTATACTCAGTTGTAATTTCTCAAGGAAACATGTAAAAATCATGCCATTTGACTCTTAATTCATGGGGAATATCAAGAAAATGTATTCAATAATAATAGGTGAAAAAAAAATTCAATTTCATGTATAACCTCATCAATTTCAGGAAAGTCATAATGTAAATAAGTCTTTTGGGCACAATGGTGAAAGGGTTACCCTTGTTCAATACCCATCCAAGGTTCAAACTATGAGGGAACTTTGCGGGGTCTTACAGGGTTATATATGGCGGTGTTGGTATTAGTGTTAGACTTAGTATTGGCATTGGTATTAGGGTTGATACCGTTTAACTGAATTTATGATTGTTCCATACTTTTGTGTTATGTTTTGGACAGGAACTTGGTTTTTATATTGGTTTGGTTTTGGTTGATGGTTGGACTTGTTTTGCTAGTCAAGGCTATAAACCTATCATAGAGTCTGTAATTATAATAAATGTTATCTTGTTATATATTCAAAATTCATTGGACTCAGGGTATGCATATTTAGAGGTTGGGTTGGGTAATGGGGGTGGTCCCTGACCCTGGATGGACTTGAGATACCCATTACGATATGCTTCGTGAGTCTTCGAATAAAGTTTGGTTCATACAGGCAGCATTGTAGATTTTGGATAGGTATATTCCTATCCTAAATGCATATAGTGGATGCTAAGATGACTGAGGTATTCTTCAAGCATCTTAGGAAGTCGCCAAAAAGGTGCACTATTTTTGTAAGTTCAAAGGTCATACCTCTTGAGGTAGAGATTTCCAAGGTTATCATGGGTATCATAGTAGACCAGTGTAGGCAGTTTTATATAGTTTGGGTACTTGGTCTTCTGGTCCAGCAGTTTAGGGTGGCCGTTTGGGCCCAGTTGTATCTTTTCTATTGAGTTGGGGTATAGATCTTACTATGTGTGTGATGGGACTAGCCATTTGACCAAGGACTATCACCGCCATACATTAGAGCTACTCATATTATAGCTGCGAGAGGTAGAGGTTGTAGTAGAGCTGCAAGAGGTACAAATAGTAGAGCCCATGGTAGTGGTCGTGGGGCTATTCAGTCAGTTGGTAGTCGTGGATAGTGATATGCTATACCCGCCAAGCCAAAGGGGGAGGTTTTTGATGCTATGATCATAGGTATCATCCTTGTTTGTTTTAGATCTGCATTTGTATTATTTGATCTGAGATTGACTTTCTCCTATATGACAACATATTTTACTTTGGGCTTTGATTTTTTTAGTGATCCTCTTATTATGCCTATTAGTGTATCTACCCCAGTAAGAGATTTTATAGTGGTAGATCAGGTGTACCGATATTGTATTATGACTTTTTATGGGCATGAGAATTGGGTAGACTTGGTTGTTTTAGATATAGTTGATTTCGACATCACCTTGGGTATGGATTGGTTGATTTTGATGTCACCCTTGCTCGTTACCATGTTGTCTTAGATTATTATGCTAAAACATGACTTTAGCTTCACCAAGTGTGTCGAGGATATCTTGGAAAGGTGTGCTTCATTTTGGTTCTAAGAGGGTTATATCTTATATTCAGGCGCATCGATTGGTTAAGATAGGATTTTTATCTTATTTGTCTCATATTCATGATATTACTATTGTTTCACCTCCTTTTTGGATTCTATGCGTGTTATCCATTTGTTCATCAATGTGGTCCTTACAGATTTTCCTGGTATGCCTCCAGATCATGATATCTATTTGGTCATTAATGTTAAGCCAGACACCAAGCCCATCTCTATTCCTCCTTGTTGAATGGCCCCAATCGATTTGAAGGAATTGAAAGGTCAATTACAGTTGGATAAGGGATTTATCCAACCTAGTGTATCACCTTGGAAGGGACTTATTTTGTTTCTGAAGAAGAAGGATAGATCTATGTGGATGTGTATTGATTATCAGCAATTGAATCAGGTGACAGTTAAGAACAAGTATCCTCTTTTTTGTATTAATGATTTGTTCGATCATTTTTAGGGGGTTGCAGTGTTTTCAAAGATTGATTTAAGGTCCAGGTATCACCAGCTGAGAATTAAAGCTTTGGATATTTCAAAGATTTCTTTTTTAACTCGATATGGTCCTTATGAGTTCTTGGTCATGTCCATTGGGTTGATCAATCGCATTAATGGAGTTAATGTATTGGGTATTTCAACCATATCTTAATTTATTTGTTACCGAGTTTATAGATGATATCTTAGTTTATTCCAAGAGTGAGGCTGATCATGGGGAGCATTAGCAGATTGTGCATTAATGAGGGATGAGAAGTTGTATGCCAAGTTCTCCAAGTGTAAGTTCTGGTTGGAGTCTGTTTCATTTTTGGATCATGTAGTGACTAAGAAAGGTATTATGGTTGATCCAACCAAGATTGCAGCGGTTTTTTGATTGGGCTAGACCTACTTTGTCCATCAAGATTCTGAGTTTTATTGGCTTGGTAGGTTATTATTGGCGTTCTGCTATGGGTTTTTCATCTATCACAGCTCGATTGACCAAGTTGACTCAGAAGATGATTTTCTTTCAGTGGTCGGATATTTGTGAGGCGAGCTTTCAAAAGCTCAAGGATTTGTTGAATCTAAATCCTATCTTGACTTTGCCCAAGGAAGGTGTGGTTTTTTCCATCTTTTGTAATGCTTCAAGGGTTGGGTTAGATACTATATTGATACAGGAGGTCAAGGTGATTGGATATGTTTCTCGTCAGTTGAAGCCCCATCAGAGAAATTACCCTACCCATAATTTGGAGTTGTGTGCGGTTGTTTTTGCTTTGAAGTTGTGGAGACACTACTTATTTGGAGTCCGTTGTGAGATTTTCTCGAATCATCATAACCGTCAATACTTCTTCACCCAGTGGTATCTTAATATAAGGTAGCGTCATTGGCTTAAGTTGCTTAAGGATTATGACTTGACTATTCTCTATCATCCAGGCAAGGCTAAAGTAGTTGCAGATGCCTTGAGCTGGGAGTCAACTACTATGGGTAGCTTAGCATATCTTTAGACCTAGGAGAGGCCTTTAGCCTTAGAGGTTCAGTCATTATCTAGCCAGATAATAAGGTTTGATATTTCAATACCTGGGTGTGTTTTGGAATTTGTGGAGGCTAGGTTTTCCTTGATGGAGTATATTTCAGTTTATTAGTTTGATGATACGGGATTGAGGTTGATTTGGGATAGGGTGATGATTGATGAGGTTTAGGAAGCCTCGCTTGATTCTGATGGTGTTTTAAGGATTGGGGGTTGAGTTTGTATGACGAGAGTATGTGACTAGATTAGATTGATTTTGGAGGAGACCCATTATTCTAGGTATTCTATCCACCTGGGAGTGACGAAGATATATCGTGACTTGAGACAGCATTACTAGTGGGTGGTATGAGGAAGGATATAGCAGATTTTGTAGCTCGTTGCCTATGTTGCAAGCTGGTGATGGCCGAGCATTTGAGACCTAGTGGATTGATTCAAAGATTACCCATTCCCGAGTAGAAGTGGGAATGAATCACAATGGACTTAATGACCAGGTTTCCTCGCACTTCCCATAGATATGGTATTGTTTGGGTCATCGTGGATTGAATTACCAAGTTTACATATTTCATTCCTGTATAGGTCTCTCTCAGTGCTGAGAGGCTATCCCGTATCTACATTCGGGAGATTATGTGATTACATGGTGTGCCAGTGTCTATCATTTCAGATCGTGGTGTTGTGTTTACATCTCACTTTTGGAAGGCTTTTCAGGATGAGTTGGATACTCAGGTTAATCTTAGTACAACATTTCACCCTAAATTGGCGATCAGTTAGAGTGGACTATCCAGGTTTTGAAGGACATATTCCATACTTGTGTGATGGATTTTGGAGATTAGTGGTGGCAGTATTTAGCATTGGCAGAGTTTGAGTATAATAATAGCTACCATTCCAATATTGATATGGCTCCTTTTTAGGATTTGTATGGTAGGTGTTGTCGGTCTACAGTGGGTTGATTTGAGGTTTTTGAGGTTAGACCTCGCGGTATGGACTTGCTTCATGAGTCTTTGAATAGATCTTAGATCATTCAGGATAGACTTCGAGCATCTTAGAGTAGGAAAAAGTGCTATACAGATCATAGACTTTGTGCCTTGAGATTTGGTGTTAGTGATCGTATTTTCCTTCGAGTTTCACCCATGGGGGGTGTGATGAGGTTTGGGGGAGGGGAAAGCTTAGACCTAGGTATATTGGCCTATTTGATATTCTTTGAACTGTTGGTGATATGGCTTATGAGTTAGATTTGGCCCCAGTTTTAATAGTTTTTCATCTAGTTTTTCACGTTTCTATGCTTCACAATTACATTCTGAATAAGTCTCATGTCATTTGGTGGGAGTCGTTTCAAAGATGAGAGATTGCCATTTATTAAGGAGACAGTCTCCATATTGTCTAGGGATGTTAGACAGTTTTGCTCCATAGTTATTCATGTAGTTAAGGTCCAGTAACGGCATCGACCTGTAGATGAGGCTACTTAGGAGGTCGAGTTTGATATGCATAGTTTTTACCCCCAGCTCTTCGCTAATTCAGGTATTTTATTTGCTTTTAGTTCGAAGATGAACTAGATTTTTAGTGATGGGTGATGTAATGACCTAAATTTTTATGAAATATGTAGTTTTGTATAATTTGACTATTTTACCCTTCCCCGTGGTAGCATTGTGGTATTTCTGGAGTGTGGGAACGATTGGCATGTTTCTCGATGTATTTTGGTGCAATTTATGTAATATTATGGTTTTTGACATCTTTGAGAGACTTATAGTGGAGTTAGTTGTTATCTTTTGATCCGTTCGATGGTTGCAGTAGATCCGAAATGTCAATTATATGAAGGTAATATGGTTAGTGTGGTTTTATGGATTTTAAATTTCATTTCAATCCTCAATTTGGAAAGTTGCAATTTTAGGTTTCGGGGTTCAACTTTGTGAAAATTATATTTTTTTTGGAAATCCGATATTTCCATTGAGTGTGGAGCATCGGATTTGATAGGGTGGCATAGTTTTTTTGCATTCACGGGATTTAGGATGAATCGTGAGAGGCCCGTGGAGACTTGAAATGCACCCACTCCCTAGCTGGTGCACCACTCGGCTGGTGCACCCGCAATTGCAATGCTCCTGTTGTGATCGTAACTAGGCCTATAGTCGAGGTGTTATAATCCTGATACCCTTTCCGCGATTGCGATACCCATGACATATGATGTACCATGATCGCGATCGTGATCCGCAATCGTGATGAATTGGTATATAAATACCTGGTTTTCATAAGTTTTGAGACTTGAAGCTTAGGGTTTCATCTATTACACTAATTTCAACTAATTTCTTCCATTTCTAACATTAAATTTTTATTTTAAACACGGATTAAAGTATGAAATTTTGGGATTTTAGCTTGTAAGGCTTAAAAATGAAATTCTCCCATTTAAACCCCAATTTCACTTCTTTTTTCACTTGAAGGAGTCTCTAATCATATAATTATCAGTTTCTTCGCAATTTTATCTTCAAAACAACTTTGATTCTTGATTTTTAAATGGATTCTGAAGATTTTACCCATGGGTAAAAAATGATTTTTCTTTGATTTGAACCTCATATTTGCTTGGGTTTTTAGTTGTAGATTTCTAAAAATATGGAGAACATAATTTTGGAACAAAGTTATGATTTTGCCCTTCTTTTTTGAAAAAAAATTTCGGGGATCCATTTTAATCCCGGCTTGAAATTAGGTAATATGGGTATCGTTGGCTTACTTTTGATGCATAGATTCTATATTTTGATGTTTTAGTTGATTTCAGGTTCGTTCGTGAAGAGTAGTGCCTCAGGATCGAAGCATTACAGACCGGTTTTTGGCCTTCGAGGTAGGTTATGTCTTAACTCCTTTCAGACTGGGCTAGGTAGTTAATATTGATACAAAATACATATTAAAGGTATGGGAACTAATCATAAAAATGGCTATCTAATTATGGTTGTATGGGTGTTGGGGCCTATATGTGATATAATTGGTGGATTAGGTATATTATGTGCTATGTGTGACCGTATGGGGTCCTATTGATGTTGATTGCTTGTGTACATAAGAATAATTGTGTTTTTTTTTATGAAAAGCATATTTTGGTACCGATTGTGTATTGTTATGTATTCATATACTCTATTGGTATATTAATCAGGTTGAATTTCATGAATAGTTAGAAACAATAAGTGGATGTTTGGCTCACGTGATAGTATATTGGATGGTTGAAGAAATATTCATTGTGTTTGGTTGTGAAGATACTTATGGTGGTTTGTTGTGAGCATTGAATCCTCATTCTCATTTCTAAAACAATAGTACCATCATGGAAATACTGAGAAATATTAGCAACTCTTTTTTATGACAGAAAATGTAACATCTTATAAACCCTTCCTGAGGGATGTGTCGGGGAGGAGATATGGATATATGGATTGTATATGGGTTGACAAACCTCCCATGGATCCTACATTGGGAAGTTTTAGCTCCATAGGTGTATAAGGGGGCTATGTGACCATCTCGAAAGTTGTGTGATGACCTCGTGCATTATATCATCATTATTTTCATTGTATTTACTTTATTATGCTTGTGATATGATTGTATTTATGTCTTGACTTGTTACTTATACATTTGTTATATCTTCTGTTACTTGTACTTGGCGTTCTTGTCTATACTATTCTTCTATGCTCTACTTATATGTGATATAAATGTATATTTGTATTCTATTCCGGTGCTTTGCTAAATTATATTTGGATATTATAGAACTATTATTGCAAGCGGTGTGGGGTACCGTTGTAGGACATTTTCTTATTATAGGTGGTGTTCCCTTGGTGTGTATTTTTTATGCTTTATTTTCTACTTTGCTCGGTCGGCCTAGGATACCTACTGAGTACAAATGGACCGTACCCATCCCTACCATTCCCTTTTGATGTAGATTCTAGTGCTGGTGCATCTCGTGTGGCTTGTTTCCAGGTGCCTTTAGATTTCTTCAAGATAGCGGTTGGACTTTCAAGCATCCGGGGTTCACTTTTATATTTTTGTGTGTGTTTATCTCTTTACTTATATTCAGAGACAGACATTGTTCCTGTTGGATATTCTGATGTATTTGATTCATGGATTGTATTAGTAATTCTTACACTATTGACACCAGGTTTTGGGAGTTTAGTATAATGATCTTTGATTGTATGTTCCATTTTCATATTATATTTGTATGGTTTGGCTTCATTTTGGAGGCCTTGCATTGGGGTTATTTCTATTTTTCCCCTGTGTGTAGCAATTTGGGTGAGACTTACTTGTCAAGGTTCATCGCTATTAGTGCCATCATGACCTTTGTTTTTGGGTCATAACAGAAATATATTGGATAAGGATTCAATTAGGATTTTTATTTCTTTACTCTAGTTTGTTTATGGATTATAACATGGATTTATCTATTGTGATTACGTGTATGTCCATGAGCGATTAAATGTTTTTTTCTGGGGTTAAGGCCAAAAATATGATTACACTTGTTATGAAGTGAATTGGTTTTGGATGTTTATTTATCCTTGTGTTAACTATTTTAAGGATTCGTGGTCCTTAGAATACATGCTTAATTCTATCATGAACCTGAAAGGAGGAAGGATAGGATAGAATCTAGGATAGATAGAATAGGATCGTAATCTCTAAGAACTGAAGTTATGATTTTCATTTAGGAAAGGAATATACCTAATTTCCCTATTTGGTTTAATAACGGGATGAATCATGAATGCATTTAACTTAGTTATCGTGACCCCTCTCAATGATGCATTTGTGCAACTAAGTTAGATAATTGATTAGAGGTTCGAAAGGCCATAGTCATAATATCGACCTCGCGGAGCAAGAACCACGATAATTAACCTAACCAACAAATTCATATAGCTTAGTATAGTTGTTCATAGTGTCTTAACCTTGGGTTTATCCCTATTGATTGTTCAAGAACCTTTAATTTATCGTATTGTTTACTTTACTTTTAGTTTATAACTCTCAAACTATTTTGGTGACTTGAGCACTTGATTAATCTTGACAGATAAACTAGAATTGGATAGTTATCTAACACAAGTCCCTTTGGGATTGATATTTGGCTTTTATAGGCCATTTTTCTACTTGGTGAGCCACTTACACTTATGTGTGCGCTTGGGCACAACAAGTTTTTGGTCTTGTTGCTAGGGACTTGTAAATTTGGCAACTGTCTTGGTTTTAGTTTTTCTTTTTGATTTCGTAAGTGTTAATTACTTGATCTTAGCTTCTGAATTTCCAGGCACAGGTTTGAAAAGCTAGTAAGCTTGAAATAGACAGTGAATTGGTTGAACCATATCCCATACCTGAGCAACGGTTACACCAACTGAGGAGAAAAGCAGTCTTTTTCTATCGGATTCTACAAATTCAACTAAAGGAAGCTATACATGTACCCATGTCTTAAGATCCACCAGCCTATAGAACCATACGCAAAGTGGAATTCCCACTCGCAATGATTATTACCTCCGTTATCCGAAGACCCACACCTGGAGGCACATTTGAACTAAAACAGAACATAGTGTAGATTTTGGACAATAGCGGGTAGTTTATTAGCTTTTTACAAAAGGATCTACAGGTTCACTTGCAAAATTTCTTGGAGATAAAGGACACGTTCATCCCTACTGGAGTCTCCATTGATTATATGAGGTTCAGTTATTCCCCTTGTCACTTTTGGGGAAAGCTAAGAAGTGATTGGAAGCAGAGCCAACAAGTTCCATCACTACATGGGATGATCTAGCAAAGAAGTTCCTCATCAACTTCTTCCCATCCGGCAAGACTACAAAGTTGCACAGTGAGATTTTGAGATTCAAACAGAAGCCGGAGAGAAATTTGTATCATTCTTGGAAAAGGTTTAAATTACTTCTCAGGGACTATCCACATCACCAACAGTCCAATGAGGTATTGGCTCATACTTTTGTAGAATCTCTTGACCATAATACAAAAAATTTTGTTAGATTCAACTGCAAGTGGTCAAGCATTGGAGAAAACATATGATGAGTTATACACCTTGTTGAACCAAATTGTGCAAGGTAATCTTGACTAGCATGGTGACATCTCTAGAAATACAGTGAAAAAGCTTGCGGGGATGATAGAAGTTGATAGTGCCACAGCCTTAGCCGCCCAATTATCCGTTTTTCAAAATCAGATGATGACACAGTTTAGCAAATTATGTGTGAATCAAACTCAGACACAAGTAAATGCAGTTCAGCAGGTCTCTTCATGGTGTCATATTTACGGAAATAATAGGCATTGTGCATACTTTTGTGGAGCAAATCTGGAGTTTGTAAACTTTATAGGTAAAGTACAAAAGCCAAATTATGGGAATACCTACAACCAAAAGTGCTAGATTCAGCCTAATTATGCATGGGGGAACAATCAAAATCAGCAGTTTGAGTAGCAACATTACATATAGGCCAGTAACATAGAGAAAACATTGAAGAAGATCCTATCCAAGCAAGAAGAAATGGTTGTTGAGATAAAAAATCAGCAAGTGGCTTAGAAAAAGTTAGAAAGCCAGTTGGGGCACTAGATCAGGCTCAGAAGACCAGGTTAGAAGGTGGTTTGCCAAGTGATAATGAACTTTTGAAGAAAGTTATGGGAATCATCTTGAGGAGTGGCAGAGATCTTATCGACAAGCCTCTTAAGAAAAATAAGGAGGTTGATGCAGAGTTAGTCTCAAGTAGGATGCAGAGAAGCAAATTGATGATGCTAAAAATTCTTGGAAGTCTGAGTACCTGAAGACAAAGGTTGTTATTGCTAAAATATCACCACCACCATTCCCTCGGAGGCTTAAAAATTCCAAGAAGGATGCATGCAAGAAAAAGATTTTGATTTTCTTCGTTTTCAATCTGGTTCCTTCTAATCGCAGATAAAAGAACCAAATTACTTAATTAAATTCTTTAAAAAATCATGATTGTTGGATCTATTGCGAACCTTGAAGGGAAAGAAGAAGTGGATTTAGATTATGAAAAAGGAATTGTGTTCTCTACAATAAAGCATTATGCATTTTTGTGTAATGGCAATCTTTATCATAAGAATTATATTTTCGTTCATTTAATTTGTGTGTCAGTTAATGCAACGCATTATTTACCTATGATTTGTGTAAATTTATAATTTAATTATTTATACTATTATTATTATTGATTTTTATATTTGTTAGAAAATTTATACTTGTTAAATTTTGAATTTGTGTATGAAATTTGCATGATGATTGAAAACTTAGTGAACTTTCGATTCTGAACCTGATGTGAAATAAATATTGAAATTGTTACTTATTTTAATAAATTATTATGTATATGAATTTAGGCTCAAGCAATGTACATAGATGTCTCATAATGGTTTATACTAATTGATTTTATCAATATAAAAACTACTCAAAAGAAGTTGTCACTGAGCTTAATAAGGATGAAAATATCTACGATGATAATTATGAAATATAGTCATGAACATCATGTATGTACTAAAAGAGTAAGAGGATCTTGAGCCTCTAGATATACCTCTGAATCATCCTGGCAAAGAACATTCCAATTAATCTAGCCTAACATATATGTGATTTACTCCTTCCAAGATAATCTTTCCGTTCCATTTTATGTGTCGTCATTTTTTTGTTAGTCCCAAAAAGAATGTTACCTTTCCTTATTTGATAACTATTTAAAGACACAATTTAACTTTTATCCTTATTAGTTTCACTTATAAGGCCCTACTTAGTTAAAAATAATAGTAGTACATTTTCTAATAATGAACAATTTAATAAAAATCATCAAATCTTTTCTTATAAGTTATGGATGGGTGATAACCGAAGAATATTAAATCCAAGGAGGATGAATATTGATTATTCATGATACTTTTCATAATTCAAAATGTGGTTCATAAGTGAGTATCTACAACAAATAATTGAATTTTGATCACGTGTAAGTAAAGACTTGCTCTTCATGAAATGGTGGATCAAAATTGCTTTCACTATATAAACTCAAATGGATTAATGATCCTAGCTAGAGGAATAAATTAATTGATAATTAGTTTGTCAATCTCAACCTTGATGAATGAGCCGCCACTTATATTTCTCCTCATCAATTTGATATCGCAGAGAAAGCATTTATAGTTACTCCATACAATAAAAAGAGTCACAATATATGAATAAGACTCATCGATACCCTACAAAGGGCAAATAGTTAACGTAATAAAAGTTGAAATTAAAGTTAGTAAAATTAAATTAAGTGGGACTTGATTAATGTGCTTTCGGTCATACAACTATTGAAATATGTGTTCTCAACCTCAAGAATAATATCTATGGTAAATTCTTGGAGTCAAGATTTTAAGCAATTTCAGAGAGATTGTATTCTCTTCACAAAAATATTTAGTTAAGAAAAATCTTGAATAATTAAATATGTAAGCTACAAATCATAAATATTTAGTCAAAATATGTGTCGTTAGGTTCCTCAAGAAATAGAACAAATTAAAAAATTATCTTATGTTAGTGCATTGGGACAATAATACTAAACAACGGTTAAAATGATACAAATATATCAAAAAGCACAATCAATTATTTCTTGTATTGTCAAGAAAAAAATGTGTATTTCAAAGACTATACTTCTGATGATTTAGATGAATAGATAAAATCTAAATTTGAACATGTGTTTCTTGACAAACAATAATGTCGTGCATATTATTGAGTATTAAAGAAAATTATAAACTCTATTCAGTTAATGAGTCGAATCTACAATATTTAAATAATTATGCAAGAAGTTGTTTGGTTCAAACGTCTTTATTTAAGTATATTTTGATAATGTTATTGAATTAGTGATAGTCAAGTGTAGCAATCAAGCATCAATAGCTTTTACAAAATACTCAAGTACCATTGAAAGATGACTCATATTGATATACGGTATATTTTATATTAGAGATATAATTGTACTAAAAATGGGTGAACATGAAATTCATTTTACGCATCACTATTTCATAACATCTGTTTCTTATGAAAGATATGATGAGTCTTGAATTTGTATAGTGCTAATGCATTTATATATTTTAATTTTTCTCAATACCGTTCACGTCAAATAACATTTTTGAGGAAAATGTTAGTTGATGACAACATTATTTATTTTTGTTAATTCATGTACCTGTAAGTATGCCAAACAAGCAAAAAGATTACTCTATTCACACAGACCATCGTCTCTATTGTCTATGTGAAAAATAGAGATGAGATGATATAAAATGATTATTATCAAAAGTGACGATAAAATAGACATGAAAGTTTATCATACAAATTTCATTTGTTTAGTTGTGTTTAATCATATGAGATTAAAATGAGTTAGTTTGTTTTTAATGTCAGATGTGAGTTCTGAAGAATAAAATGATTGAGTAGATTTGTGAACTCAAAGTTAGGCATGAGTTGTTTGAACTATCATAAGCACAATAGTTAATTTATAAAATACATATGCTTCTTAGAAAAGGAGGCAATACTGTTATATATACTTCATACCATGTATGAGTATGATGTCCCATACGGATGACACAAGTTTAATCTCTACTAGCTGTAGTATGAAACCCTAAAAAATTCTAATAATTTTCTATTTGCACCCGCATGATTTTGACTAGTTTCTTGAGATTTAATTTTGTGTTTGCTATCTTAGGGTGTTTCTAAGAGAACGTGAATGATTCGGTTTGACGGGATAGTTCTATAAAAGCATGCCTGATTGAGATTAATGAGAAAATTAATGAAGTATTATCATATTAATTGTGTTCATTGGTCGAACCTTTATGTTTTTCTTCAAGACAAGAACATAATGATGAATTCAAGTTAAGATAAAATAGATGTTGAGATGTGACTGTGATAAATTATCTAGGGTACTGCCTACTACAATATACTCCAAGCTCCATTAATCAAGATGTTATATATTCCTAAAACATGTATAGAAACCTAGCCCGTGAAGTCTGCACCGGTCACATAGTTTATTTGTTATGTATGAAAGTTACAGAAAAATCAATATGTGACTTGACCCAGATATTTGAAATTGAAATTGAATCACCTATGTGGGTCAAATACGGATTCATATCCAATTAAATTACTATGTAAGTATTATATATTTATCATTATAACAATAATAATAAAAGAGAGAAGAGACACATCTCTTCTGAAGGGTTGTGTCACTTCAAAAATATAAAATATCCCTAATATTGTTAGAAACTATTAATTGAAAACAAAGCATATTGAAGTTCTACAAAAACAAACTCTCTTCTTCTCCATGAAGAACCACAGTGGTAGACTCCTAATAAAATTGAAAGCGGTCTTCACAGAATACTGGAACAATCTCCATACAACTTAGATTGTGAAAATTTACAGTATGGTTCGTACTTATTATATGTGAATATACTAACGACTAGTGAAACAAATAGAATGAATCTTGAGATGAATTTTGTGTTCTCTGTTAATTATTTTCCTTCAGTTATTAATCGAATCTTGACCATAAAAATCATCACCTATATCTACTTATCGAGTTTCTTCAAAAATTAATTATTTTGGGTTTTTGTTTTCAATTACAACTTCATATGCTTACAGGAGTACCATAAGGTAATTCTTGCAAGTCTATCGCATAATCACTAGGTAGTTCAACGAATTTGGTGTTCTAACGTCAAGTCTTAATAAGAGGTATCAAGTAGATTTAGTAAAATTAGTTTTGTGAGCACACGTGCATTTCGTGCGACTCACGGCATCTCATATGCCGTACTTGTATCTCGTGCGACTTACGTATATCTTATGTGCATTTCATCCATACATCCCATTGTCAAATAATAAAAATATTTAGATAAAATGAAACCCAAGTGATAACGCTCAATCTACAGCTCTCGTAGGAGTGTAAAGCGGTCGTTAGCAAATATAGAACCCAACTGGGTTGGGTATCGATCCCACAGGGAATAGCTTGGTCAACAAGTAAGTAAAGATTGCTAGACTTTTAGTGCAAGTCTCGTAAAAAGGGGGGATTGTAATGTGTCACCAAAACAATTAAATAAAAGCTGAAAATAGCAAAGCAAAAGAGAAAGATTGTTACGTAAGTTGTAAACAATGAGAATTGAGAAGTTGGGGTTATGTCCACCTTCTGAGGTATACGTCTCTATTGGCTATGAGTGTGTAGAATTCTGACATGCAACTGCTTATAGAGAATTGTATTCGATGGTAAATCCAAGCGTCTTTCGACCTAAACAAGGACTATTTCACTTTAACTCTCTCGAGCTTAAAGCGTATCTAACGGTACGAATTCTCCAAGAGGTTAGTCCAGTTACGGCACTAGCTTTTTAATAGGAAAGGGTGTCCTACTACCTTGACATTATCTCTTTTCCAGCCAAATAACTTTTCTCTCGAACAAGTTAAATGTTAGACTGGCGTATTCTTGCGTTTGCAACCGCAAAGAATGTAGATTAAGATGAAGAGAATAATGATATAAGCAATATACGTGCCTCGAACTCACAAACTCACAGCAATAGATAGTATCTCATACGGCTTCCATAACCCCAACAGAGAGGTTTAGTTACCCATGAATGCGAAGAAAACCACAATTGACATTGTTATTATACCACAATAATGATCAATTTCGTGTAGCCCAAGAGTGGTAGGCGTTAGGTGTGATTTCTTGTAGAGTAACGTTTCTCTTGTTGCGGAAATTTAAGAATATAAGAATAGACGAAAATAGAATTGATGGAAAGAGTAGAAGAGTTGTAGAATTGTTTGTATTGTAGAATAAGAGAGGAGTAGCCGCTCTCTCTAAATCTCTAGCATGATAGGGTATTTATAATACCCATATCCTAATCCTACTAAGCTAATGAAATAAATAACCAAATCCTATTAAAATAATGAAATACATAACCTAATTGTACTAGGTTAATGTATCATTGTCAAAATCCAGCTTTGTGTCTGTAAGTCCCCAAAGTCTTCAGAATTGCTGTTTTAGCCCGGGACAGATTTTCCATGCAGCAGTTTTGGTCCCCCAAAGTCTTCAGAAATGCTGTTTTAGCCCGGAACAGATTTTCCATGCAGCAGTTTTGGTCCTTAGGCGTGTAAACTCCCTTCCCTTCCTTCGTGAGCTTTCTTTAGCGTCAAGTAAGCCATAAAATGCTGAATTATGCATCATTTATACCTGAAACTTTACTAATCATGTTCGTTAGCTCATTTACAGGAAAAAGGACTAAAAGTGCATGAAATATATAATTTGTTCTCAAAACTAGGCTAAAATATGGACAAAATATATTGATATAGGCGCGTAAATTCGCCTATCATCAACACCCCACACTTAGAGCTTTGTTCGTCCTCGAACAACATATCATGTCCTTCTAAGCATCAACTTAAGGTTTTTACAGCAAAAGCACAAAACATTTATTAAGACAAGCACAACGATTATCAACCAAGAGTATCTTTCCGATTATAAGTAGAAACAATTTAACCTCAAGTATAGACTCGTGATGGTGATCAACTCGCATGCAAACGTTAAAGTGCATAGAATCATATACAACTATCCAAAACTCATCAACCATGTGTGTCTCACCATATAGTACCCATAATCACTCACAAAATATAGCATATTTTTCAAACATAGGTATTAAAATGTCCTTGCTCTCACTCTCACAAAGAGTTCATATGTAGCAACTGATGACCATAGGCTTGCCCTTAATGTAGTACTCCACTAAATGTCGGAATGTTAAGATTAGGATCAAGTAGGTCTTTTGATGGTTGTAATGTAGGCTAAGGGACGGGTAGGACTATTTTGGCCAGGAATAGTGACTAAGTTCCTAAGCGCTTTAATACATCACTTTGTATCATTGACACTTTTTTCTTTCAACCTTTCTTCTTTCTTTTGTTATACCACCCTTGTTCTCCTCTTTTGTTTTTCAATTTTAAGCACAACTCGCTTTTCAGCTTTCTTTTCCTTTTTCTTTTCACAACATACCTCTTATGATAGCACTTTTTTTTTTTCATAACACATTCAAGCACCATTACAATTTATAGCATCATACTCACCCAATTTCCTCTTATGTTGTCACATGACTTTTTCACTTTAAAGCACTTAGGAATTTGGATCAAATTATGGTCTTGAAAAAAATGGATTAGGCTTACATACAAGGTTGTCAAAGAAATAGGCTAAAGGCTCAAAAGGGTTAACTAGGATGATGTCCATGGGTAGGTAAAACTGAAGGTAAACATGTATAGGTTGCCAAAGAAATGCCTAAATCATATCCTAAACTTACACTCCTTATTTTCGCTTTGCATACATACCAGGCAAGTTCTAGCATCAGCCACATACATAGAATATACTATTATCTCACACACACAAGGCACATGGTCGACTTGATTGGAAGTAATATAGACTCTCGACCCAACAAGTGAAGGAATTGAATCACACAATATCACATATTGAGTCACAACTAGAGCCTAAATGTCTCAATAGTCACAATTGAAGCACATACTCTTGTTCTAATCTCATGCTGCCTATCAAAATAATTTCATGCGAAGCTAGAAAAAATTTACTACTAAAAAATGAAAAAAAACGAAACAAAAACAAAGCAAACAAACATAGATGCAATAGAGAAGTATAGCATACGATACTGCCACCCCACACTTAAACGGGACACTGCCCTCAGTGGAAATAAATACGAGGAACCTGGTTAGTCGGACTCTTCCTCATTGTCGGGGGTCATACCCCCTTCGTCGGAATCATCATAAGAGTCGTCGTCAGAGTTCTCCTCCTCGTCAGAGTCTGGTAAGCGTCGATCGTCATCAGTCGGCACATCATCATCTAGAGGTTCCTCAAAGTATACGCCCACTCCACACATCTCCCGTGCATGCATGTTCATGGGATAATCGTGGTCCAGCTGTTGGAGCTCTGCAGCAGTTGGAATACGACCTCCGCTCATCATTGTAAACCTCATCATGCCGTACATATGGCGGGAGAAACTCTCATCCCGAGCATGTCTCTCTGCCGTAGTAAGGTTTATGCCATGTGTTGATTCAGCATCTTTGACCTTTGTGAGGTCAACCTTCTTCGGATTGTGTGGGAGTTTATGATCAGCTGGTTCCTCTTCGATATCCTCCTTCCGCAATATTGCTGTCAACAAATTGCCAAATGTGAAATGGGACCTTTTGTGTAGTCTGGCCTTCCTCATGGTGGATCGAATGATTGCCCCAAAGTTGATTGGGACATTCGTCATCAAAGCATAGACCAAACACACTCTATCTCTTGATATCTTGGTGTATTGAGTCCCAGGAATAAGACATGAGTTGACAATGCGCATCCAGATTCTTGCTTCCCTATTTAGTGGAGCACAGGGAAAGGTGTTGTGTCGGCCTGTTTCTTTATGTCTGCCCCACCTTGCCATTGATCTGCTTCCACAAAGCGTGTGTCGTATTGCTCTATAAGGAGGCCTGCTGCACAGCTCTTTGAATGGTGCTGCGTCGATTGAAGGTAAGCCAAGAAAAGAGTTGATCCAGTCCGCGGTGAGCTGTAACACCTGGCCCCGAATTTTGACTTCATTGCCTGTTGTGTTTGGCGACCAGTTGGCATAAAACTCTCTTGTTAGATCCAGATTGCACTCTCCCATGTCGCGGAAGATGAAATCCAACTTCAAAGCCATTATTTTTGCCAACATACGCGGCTCCTTCTTTGCTAAGGTATCCTTGTTGATCAAGTCGACGTGCACATATTTTCTTTCTTTGTTGTTGTTGTACCATGCTTTGGCTTCTTCCTCAAGAACCCATTTTATTCCAAACATTCTGCGTGGTGGTTGTGCTGAGGATGATTCTCCTTGGTCTTTTCGACTTCTCTTCTTGCCCTTTTGGGAAGTGGTCGCCTTCTCCTTGCCTTGCCTCGCTTTAGGTGCCATTGTACCTGAGACTAGAAATAGTGTTAGTTGCAGCACAGTTTCGCTTGATACAATCTATAAGCAAGCATTAGGGGTACCACCCCACACTTAGTTTTGTTATCACAAATCAGTGAGGTGAAAGTAGTTGATTTACTCAGATTTTGTTGACATACGTTTAAGGATTGCATTCCGGCAAGAAAATCAGTAATGCATCACTTACTTGCAGCCATTGGGCTACTTTCATGGTAAATATAGCAACACTACTACATGGGGGTTATCGTTATTCTTACAACAATCACAACCTCCTAAGTCGGTAGGTACTATAAGTCTTATCCCGATGGCCGGGATAGTCTAACATGTCAGTATCCAAACAACAATCTTAAGCAATATTCATAGCCATAGCAATTCCGCAAATATCATAATAATGCTATTGAAACCAAATTCAAGTCGGAAACAAGTCAAGATTTACCTACGTATATGTTCACTCACATGATTTTGTAACAACAATCCAAACACATGAACATCACCAACAATCTTATATAATTTAGCAGTTAATAATAGCCATAGCAACGTAGTACTTACGAGAAATAAATGAAGAATAAGAGAGCACTTACTTGCTTGAAGCTTGTGGAGATGGTTTTGTGAATTGGAAGAGCAAAAGAAGAAAAATTTTAGAGGATTTGGGAGAGTATGCGGCGCCTTTAGGGTAGTTTCTATTGTGGTTGTGTTTATAAGACTAAGTCCTCTTTATATAGGAAGAGTATGGGTCGGGTTATGACCCATTTACAATCGGTTTTGGAGACAAAATTCCTACATATGCGGCGCATTGTCTATGGCATAATGGGACATATGCGCCGCATAGTCTATGGCATTTGTAGACATATGCGGCGCATTGTCTATGGCATAATGGGACATATGCGCCGCATAGTCTATGGCATATGAGATACTGAGACCAAATGCCATAGCATAGGCGGCGCATAGTCAAAAGCATACTTAGGAATAGGCGGCGCATAGTGTATAGCACACTAGATTCCGAGACCTTAGGCTATAGGATAGGTTGTGCATCGTTTGTGGCCTAGTTTTTCCAAGGCCTAGCCTTCCTCGAAGCCTATTTTGGCGTGGGAAAGGCTCAATCCATAGCCTTATGCATCACCCTTCCTAATTTACCAACTTTACCATACAATGCGTCCAAATCGTCAATTGAAATCAATCTCCTCGTTGAAAACTTCTTGCACCTATATTCGCTCAAACAAATGAAAACGATTAGTACGATGGGTTGCCTCCCACCAAGCGCCTTAGTTTTGGTCGTGGCACGACTCTTATTTTTGGATTTTTATTTATCAAAAGCAAAACACATACTGAAATAAAAAAATGATAAACGATAAACGATAAACGATAAACGATGGGTTGCCTCCCATCTAGCGCCTTATTTATTGTCGTGGCTCGACGTAGTAATCTCGAGTACTTAGACTTCGTCGAGATAAGTGATGGCCATGTTATTCATCGAGTCAAGAGGGCCGATATACGGCTTAACACGTTGGCCGTTCACTTTGAAGAGAACACCCTTATTGTCTTCCAATTCAACTACTCCAGATGAGTAGACTTGGATAACTTTAAATGGACCAGACCACTTAGATTTTAACTTACCTGGGAAGAGCTTAAATCTGGAGTTGAAGAGTAGTACCATATCACCCTTTTGGAAGTTTCGTCGAACAATCCGCTGATCATGATACTTCTTCATCCGCTCCTTGTATAAATCCGATCTTTCATATGCATGGAGACGGAACTCATCTAATTCGTTCAGCTGCTCCAACCTCAGATTCTTCACATCATTCCAATTCAGATTCAAGTGCTTCAATGCCCACAATGCCTTGTATTCAAGCTCGATGGGTAGATGACAAGCCTTTCCATAAACTAGTTGATAAGGAGACATGCCAATGGGTGTCTTGAATGCAGTCCTATATGCCCATAGTGCATCATCTAGCTTTCGAGACCAATCCTTCCTATTTGCATTAACCGTCTTTGCAAGGATTTGCTTAATCTCACGATTGGAAACCTCTACTTGTCCACTAGTTTGGGGATGATAAGGCGTAGCTACCTTGTGTTGCTTGACACCATACTTGGCCAATACAGATTTGAATAGCTTGTTGCAAAAGTGAGATCCTCCATCACTTATGATAGTACGAGGTACCCCAAAGCGAGAGAAGATATTCTTCTTTAAGAACGTTACAACACGCTTTCCTTCGTTGTCGGCCAATGCTACAGCTTCAACCCATTTCGAAACATAATCCACAGCAACCAAGATGTACTTCATTCCAAACGAATTCACGAATGGTCCCATGAAATCAATACCCCACACATCAAAAAGTTCTACCTCCATAATTTTAGACATGGGCATTTCATGGTGTTTTGAAATAGTACCTTGACGTTGGCATTGGTCACACCTTCTCACATAGTCGTATGCATCTCTGAATATCGAGGGCCAATAATATCCACTTTACAATACTTTTCTTGCGGTTCGATTCCCTGCATGATGTCCACCAACTTGCGAAGTGTGGCATGCTTCCAATATAACAGGTACTTCTTCATGGGATATACATCGTCGAATGATCCCATCCGCGCATCTTCGAAACAAATAAGGTTCATCCCAATAGTAGTGCTGAACGTCATGCATAAACTTCCTCCTTTGGTGGTAAGATAAGTTGGCAAGTATCACATTACTCTCTACGAAATTTGCAAAGTCGGCATACCATGGTACTTTCTCCATTTTTGTCGCCAATATCTCCTCGTCAGGGAATGCATCATCAATCTGAATTTTAGGTTGCGCCACATGTTCATTCTCAAGTCTAGATAGGTGATCAGCCACTTGGTTCTCGCAACCTCTTCTATCTTTGACTTCGAAATCAAACTCTTGCAGCAGCAGTACCCATCGAATTAACCTTGGTTTGGCATCCTTCTTCGTCATTAGATACTTAAGAGCTGCATGGTCTGTATGGACGATCACATTGGTACCCAATAGATAGGCACGAAACTTCTCAAACGCATATACAACCGCTAGGAGCTCTTGTTCAGTAACAGTGTAGTTCCTTTGGGCTTCATTTAGGACCTTACTCGCATAGTAGATAGGATGAAATAGTTTCTCCTTTCTTTGTCCAAGAACAGCACCAACGGCTACACCACTAGCATCGCACATGACTTCAAACGGGAGCGTCCAATCTGGTGATACCATGATAGGGGCTTCAATAAGTTTTCCTTTAAGACATTTGAATGACTTTAAGCAATTGTCATTGAAGTCGAACTTCGCATCTTTCTCCAGTAGTTTGCACAATGGACTAGAGATTTTGGAAAAGTCTTTGATGAATCTACGATAAAAACCAGCATGGCCAAGAAAACTACGGACTCCCTTCACCGAAATTGGAGGCGGTAGCTTCTCAATTACCTCTATTTTTGCTCGATCAACCTCTATTCCTTTTTCAGAGATCTTGTGCCCAAGAACGATTCCTTCTTTTACCATGAAGTGGCACTTCTCCCAATTCAGCACAAGGTTGAACTCTACACATCTTTGCAATGCCATGCTCAAGTTTGCCAAACATGCTTCAAAAGACTCACCGACAACTGAAAAGTCGTCCATAAATACCTCCAAAGTGTCTTCAACCATATCAGAGAAAATAGACATCATACACCGTTGAAAGGTGGCTGGTGCATTACACAACCCGAATGGCATGCGTTTGAAGGCAAACGTACCATATGGGCATGTGAACGTTGTCTTCTCTTGATCTTCGGGAGAAATACAAATCTGATTATAACCTGAATAACCATCCAAGAAGCAAAACCATCCTTTCCCCGCTAATCGATCTAGCATTTGGTCCATAAATGGCATGGGGAAGTGATCCTTGAGTGTCCACGAATTCAGCTTGCGGTAGTCCATGCATACTCTCCATCCAGTAACGGGCCTGAGTGGAATCAGTTCATTCTTTGCATTTGCGACTACCGTCATTCCTCCTTTCTTGGGAACACATTGTACAGGACTTACCCACGTACTATCAGAGATAGGATATACAACTCCTGCATCTAACCACTTTATAATCTCCTTCTTCACCACTTCTTGCATAGGTGGGTTTAAACGCCTTTGATGTTCAATGGTGGGTGTGCACTTTTCTTGAAGCTGAATTTTATGTGAGCAAATCCTAGGTGGAATACCAATAATATCCGCAATGGTCCATCCAATGGCTCTAATATATTTTTGTAAGATCGAAATAAGAGCTGCAACTTGTTGCTCACCCAAATCGGCTGCCACTATGACTGGAAGTGTGTTTCCGCTTCCTAAGAATGCGTACTTCAGATGACTTGGCAGCTCCTTCAATTCTAGTGTGGGTGGTTCTTCAATAGATGGCTTGGCTGGTGGTGTGGGTCGATTCTTGAGATCAAGATCCAGCTTCTTGGTAATATAGCGATATGTCCCTAATCCCGATAGCGCACAAACAGCTTCTTCAGAAACTTCAGCATCCTCGTTCTCTCCTTCATGAGCAAAACCTCCAAAGGATCATCAAGAATTTGCTCTTCTTCACGGCATCCTTTCTCATCGTTAAAGACAACATCAGCCACAGAAAATACACTCAGATCTTTGGGTTGCTTCATTGATTTGCAAACATCAAATCGAACCACTTCGTCATTTATTCTGAATGAAAGTTCATTAGCTCTCAAATCAATGAGCACACTTCCTGTAGCAAGGAAAGGGCGTCCCAAGATTATGGGAACCTCTGAATCCGCTTCACAATCCAAGATGACAAAGTCTGCTGGAAAGATAAATGAAGAAACCTTTACCAAGACATCACATAGAATACCAACCGGTCGTTTTACCGACCTATCTGCCATAACCAGCCTCATGTTAGTTGGCGTAGGATCTCCTAACCCCAACTTCTTGTAGATCGATAATGGCATCAAGTTGATGCTGGCTCCTAAGTCACATAATGCTTTGGCAAAGTTCAAAGATCCGACAGTGCAAGGAATAGTGAAAGCTCCGGGGTCGGCCTTCTTCTGAACTATCGATCGGGTAGCAATTGCACTACAATGATGCACATCATCCTTCAGCTCATAACTTGCTGCCCTCTTCTTAGTCAAAAGATCTTTCATAAACTTTGCATACCCAGGCATTTGTTCAAGTGCCTCCACCAATGGAACATTAATGGTCAGCTGCTTTAACATAGTCATGAATTTGCTGAACTTCGTGTCCTCAGCCACCTTCTTCAATCTTTGGGGAAAAGGTGGTGGTGGGTATGGAAGTGTTCTCTCCATGGCTTTCTTCTCCTCTTGCTTCCGTTTTTCCATTTTTTCAGGTTGCACGTCACTGGGCGTGACGTCCTTGACGTCAGGACTGGTTGTTGCGGCATCTTCTCCTTTTGCGTTATCATCCATGTCCACAATTTCTTCAACCACTTGCTTGCCTTTTGATGAAGGTTCCAGCACCTTACCACTTCTGGTAGTGATGTCCATGCATGACCCATCATTCCTTGGGTTTTGCACAGTATCGCTAGGTAAAGTGCCAGCCTTTCTTTGATTGAGTGCTGCTGAGAGTTGGCTTAGTTGCTGCTCTATTTGCTTGATTGAAGTAGAATGAGAATCAACTAGTTGTTTCATGGAGGACAAATCATTAATTACCTCAGTAACTCCCGCGCTTGTTGCTTCGACTCCTTTCAATAATTTAGCCATCATGTCTTCCATACTTCCAGAACTAGATGTGGTGGTATCACGTCTACCAGGGGGAACATAAACACCACTCTTTTCATTGTTTTTTCTCCAACTACCTTGGTCCTTGTTTCCAGAATTATCATAATAGTTCCGACCTTGGTTTCCTTGGGCATTCCCTCGGAAACCCCCCTGATTGTTCAAGTAGTTGGCTTCTTCTTCTGAATCAGATTCGTCTCTTCCTTTTAGCGCCACAGCTTTCACTTTTTCGGTCTTCCCTGATAATAAATGCTTTGTAAGAAGATCCATTTGTGTTTTCATGTGCGCCATATCTTGATCATGTTCTTCTTGTCTTCTTCTTTGGTCTGCATTCATGCCTATAGAATAAGTAGGGCTTGCTACCTCAGAATCCCTGGTATGCCAAGCTCTACTTTGTTTCTTCATGCGATCTAGCATATTGCTTGCTTGACCAAATGTGAGGTCCATAAAAGATCCTCCAGCTGCGTTATCCACCACTGGCTTAGTTATTGAATTCAAGGCTCTATACAATATCTCCATGAGGTGAACATTAGTCATGTGATGGTTTGGGCATCTTGCTAGCTTTGTCTTGAACCTCTCCCATGTTTCATGAAGAGCTTCAGTGGGAAGCTGACGAAAGTTGCTGATTTCATCTCTCAATTGTGCCCTTTTGGAAGGCGGAAAGAATCTTTCTAGGAAAGCGTCTCTCAATTGCCTCCAATTTGTAATTGAATCAGGAGTCAGCCCATTCAACCATAGTGTTGCTTCCCCAGACAGAGACAATGGAAATAGACGTAATCGAATTGCATTCTGACCAACACCAGGATTGTCAAAAGACTTGCATGTAGAAATAAAGTTGATGAGATGCATATTCGGATCATCGCCTGCTAGTCCACCAAACAATCCCTTGAGTTGCAATAACTGAATCATGGTGCTTGTGATGTTGAACTTGGCTCCGGGCGCTAATGGTGGTGGAATGATAGCTCCAGTGGCTCCGGCACCATCAAGATCATCATCATCATCGTCGAAAGCTGGCTGCATAGGTTGGTGATCATATCTATACCGAGCTTGTCGACCTCTTCTGTTGGCAGGTGTTACGATTTCAGCATCACGCCTCGGGTTTAGTAACTCGTCATCACCTAAATCCTCATCGTCAGGATTTGGTGCTCGTGCAGGGTTATCAATGTTCTGCTGTTGAACCTGGGCTGCGGCAAGGGCAGCCAATCTTGCTTGTTCCTGTTGAGCAGCCATCCTTGCGATTTCAGCTTGTGCTTCCATTCTACCAATGCGTTGTGGTTCAGGATTGATTGGTAATAACGGTTGACCAGAACTTCGAGTATGGGGCATGCACTAAAATAAAAACCTGCAGTAGACAAAAACAAAAACTAAAAGTAAAAGTACGAGAATCTTTGACCAAAGGGTCTAGTAATTATTACGAACTTAATTGACACTTGTATTCCCCGGCAACGGCGCCAATTTTTGATAACGCTCAATCTACAGCTCTCGTAGGAGTGTAAAGCGGTCGTTAGCAAATATAGAACCCAACTGGGTTGGGTATCGATCCCACAGGGAATAGCTTGGTCAACAAGTAAGTAAAGATTGCTAGACTTTTAGTGCAAGTCTCGTAAAAAGGAGGGATTGTAATGTGTCACCAAAACAATTAAATAAAAGCTGAAAATAGCAAAGCAAAAGAGAAAGATTGTTACGTAAGTTGTAAACAATGAGAATTGAGAAGTTGGGGTTATGTCCACCTTCTGAGGTATACGTCTCTATTGGCTATGAGTGTGTAGAATTCTGACATGCAACTGCTTATAGAGAATTGTATTCGATGGTAAATCCAAGCGTCTTTCGACCTAAACAAGGACTATTTCACTTTAACTCTCTCGAGCTTAAAGCGTATCTAACGGTACGAATTCTCCAAGAGGTTAGTCCAGTTACGGCACTAGCTTTTTAATAGGAAAGGGTGTCCTACTACCTTGACATTATCTCTTTTCCAGCCAAATAACTTTTCTCTCGAACAAGTTAAATGTTAGACTGGCGTATTCTTGCGTTTGCAACCGCAAAGAATGTAGATTAAGATGAAGAGAATAATGATATAAGCAATATACGTGCCTCGAACTCACAAACTCACAGCAATAGATAGTATCTCATACGGCTTCCATAACCCCAACAGAGAGGTTTAGTTACCCATGAATGCGAAGAAAACCACAATTGACATTGTTATTATACCACAATAATGATCAATTTCGTGTAGCCCAAGAGTGGTAGGCGTTAGGTGTGATTTCTTGTAGAGTAACGTTTCTCTTGTTGCGGAAATTTAAGAATATAAGAATAGACGAAAATAGAATTGATGGAAAGAGTAGAAGAGTTGTAGAATTGTTTGTATTGTAGAATAAGAGAGGAGTAGCCGCTCTCTCTAAATCTCTAGCATGATAGGGTATTTATAATACCCATATCCTAATCCTACTAAGCTAATGAAATAAATAACCAAATCCTATTAAAATAATGAAATACATAACCTAATTGTACTAGGTTAATGTATCATTGTCAAAATCCAGCTTTGTGTCTGTAAGTCCCCAAAGTCTTCAGAATTGCTGTTTTAGCCCGGGACAGATTTTCCATGCAGCAGTTTTGGTCCCCCAAAGTCTTCAGAAATGCTGTTTTAGCCCGGAACAGATTTTCCATGCAGCAGTTTTGGTCCTTAGGCGTGTAAACTCCCTTCCCTTCCTTCGTGAGCTTTCTTTAGCGTCAAGTAAGCCATAAAATGCTGAATTATGCATCATTTATACCTGAAACTTTACTAATCATGTTCGTTAGCTCATTTACAGGAAAAAGGACTAAAAGTGCATGAAATATATAATTTGTTCTCAAAACTAGGCTAAAATATGGACAAAATATATTGATATAGGCGCGTAAATTCGCCTATCATCACCAAGTCATTGCTTTAATGGATTTATGGTCGAGCCATCCTGATAATCACTTTGATTAATTATCAACACTGGCCACGAGTTGCACCAATAGAGCACAACCATGGAAAGTACAATAAGTGTTTTGAATAAAATAATACTATCATTATACTATTAGCACTCTTCTTAAAATTATCAAAAGAGAATCAAGAAATGGCTCCAAAAGGTACACTATGATGGCCTGTGTACAGATACAGTATTTTAGGCACTTGGGTTGCTTTGAATGAGAACACATGGTGTTAGCTTCCCATATCAAAGTAATATATTTTAATACTAACAAACTAATATATTGCTAATATGAAAGATACACAAGATGGATAATCAAAGCAAGAAAGATCATCATGGAGATATACTTGGAAGGCAAAACTAATCCCAAATACGGTATCATTAAAAGATCTCTCAATATCATCTCAGATACCAAAATACAAGGAAGATAATCAACAAGATTGATGAGCAACATGGAAAGGAAATCACATCCTCTTCATGGACATATCTGATATGGACATGAATGGTAGTGATGAAAGGCAAGCGACATCTTATATACGGACATATCTAATATGAACGTATTACCCTCAATCAAGGAACCAAATCAAATCCTTGATTAAGAAGAAATCCCTTGGGTTTCCTTCTGAAGCAAGCAGCAGTCGAAGGATATAAAAAGAGAAGACTGAAGACTCAAATACTCACACAACTTTACGAAAAATCTTAGTATGTCTCAATCATAGTCTTGATAAAGCTTTGTACTTCTTTGTTTACAATAGTTACAAAACAAATATAGAGTCAACTTAGTTATACCAGCTGAGGCTGTGTCACAAGATCTGAATATCAAAATAAGCCCAGAACTTGTCTTCTACATCTGTACTTCGAATCTACTTTGAAGGATCTAAAGGGAACTCTTGAAACCCAAGGGGACTTGAAGTAGGCACCACATTGGTGTTCCAAACCAAAATAAATCTTTGTGTTGTTACTTTGTTTACTTATTTATTTACCTGCATATTTAATCTTAAATTTTTTCTATTTAATTATACTTAGTTGCAGGTTAGTTGACTGTCAAGCCTGACTAGTCAACTCAGGAAAATTTCAATTCAACCCCCCTTCTCTTGAATTTCAGTCGATATTAGAATAGTTTTCACCTACAGTGTTGCTTAAACAAACATGAGAAAAGATCCAATGGCAAACTACCAGATTCCAGGAGCTCTCCTTTAATACAGTCACTCTTCCACAAGACCACCACACTTCAATGGACAGCACTACTCTTATTGGAAGAATAAATTTAAAATTTGTGCTCAGTTAAGTGAATTCCAAGCATGGGTTGTCATTAAGAAGGGACCAAAGTCTATTCCAGGACTCAAAGAAAAACAGAATGAAAAGGAATCAAGCAGTGTTTACTTGGATCAATCTGAAAACATCAAAGTCGCCAAAGAATAACAAGAGGTAATTAAAAATAATGCAAGAGCTATAATCTTACACTATTGTGTAGTTAGCGGTGTAGAATATGACACGATATCAACCTGTGAAACTGCAAAATAGGTGCGGCAAAAATTAGAAGTAACCTACGAAGAAACCACCAAAGTCAAAATGGCAAGAATCATCGCTCTGGTCAATGAGTACGACCTCTTCAACATGGAAGAAAATAAAGGAGTGGAATCAATATTTACTAGATTTAGTAAAATTGTATGTGAACTAAAGTCCTTAGGAATTATCTATCCAAACAGTCTGCAAGTCCAAAAGTTTGTAAAAAGCCTCCCAAAAGCATGAAAACTAAAGTTGCCATTCTAGAAGATAGGAATCTCCATAACATGACCTACGATGAAATTAGAGGTAATCTCATTGCCTATTAATAAAATCATATCAACAGGTACAATAAGGAAGAAAAGGACAAACCAGTGGCCTTTAATATTATAACAACTGGAGAACAAGAATCCTTGGATGAGGACAACAGTGAGGGAATGGCTCTCATAAATTATGGAGTAAGGCAGATCTTAAAACAAAGGCAGCAGAGACCTCAAGGATACAAAAATAATGAATTCATAAAAAATAATGATTGGTGTTATTACTATGAAAAACTGTGACACATCAAGCAGGATTGTCCAAAATTGAGGAGAAGATCATCTAAGAAAAAACAAAACCTTTAGGGCATGGAGTGATGAAGATGAAACTGAGGAAGAAACAGAAGCGGCAAATATATGCTTCATGGAAAGAGGTGAACCAAGTGAGGTAAGACAATATGATTATCATAATTACAATATTCTTCAAACAAATATTGATATGATTACTGACGAGCACGAAAAAATTATTGATGAATATAATAAACTTGCTCAAGAAAAGAAAAATTAGAAAGCTCGGTCAAAATGCAAAGCTTGAAGAGGAAAGAAGGAATTGGCAAATTGAACTTGAAGCCTGTCAGATTGAAAGTAACTTACTTAAAGAAGAACTTGATAATGTGAAAATGCAATCAAATAGCATTAGAAAATCACCAAGTCACAGTTCCATAAGATCAAATTCTTTTAAAACTAAATCAAACTCCTTATCAAGTTTATTTGAGTCAGCTAAAACCGCTTTCTCCTTTCAAGGACCAATATGTTACACTTGTGGTAAAAATGGGAATAAATCACATAACTGCAGACAAAGGTCTAAAGGTTTGTGGATGTGGCAACCCAAAGTAAGTACATTTAACCTTCAAGGACCCAATACTACTTGGGTACCTAAACAAAATTAATCTCTTTTTATTATAGGAACACATCCGCAAAAGCTATAAGAGAGGAATGTAGGTCATAGATAGAGGATGTTCTAGACATATTACTATCAAAAAGAAAAGTTTTTTGTTCTCTAAAGAAAATTAAAGGAGGATCGATTAGATTTGGAGATAATTTCAAAGGTGACATCATCGAAGTCGTCTCTGTGAAGCTCAACTCCTCCTGCAAACTTATTAAAGTATATCTTATGGAAGGACTCAAACACAATCTATTGAGTATCAGTCAACTATGTGACGCATGATTTGGAGTCTTCTTCAAAGTTGAGAGTTGCTCCATTAAACATGAAAAAAAGACATCTCTCTTATCAGTAAACGTGATGACAATATTTATGTTCTTAATAATCCTGACTTTTCTACTATGACTTGTCTCACTATGCAAACCAACGACACTTGGTTATGGAACCGAAAGCTTGGCCATGCCATCATGCATCCCATCGAGAATCTCTCCAGACTTGAACTGGTGATTGGTCTGCCAAAACTAAAGTTTGAAAAAGATCACTATGTGATGTTTTCCAACTTAGTAAACAGACTCGGACATTATTTAAAGTCAAAGATATTGTCACTACAACCAAACCCCTTTAAACAATCCACACACATTTGTTTGGACCCACTAAGACCGAAAGTATTGGAGGAAAAAGATATGTATTTGTTGTTGATGATGATTATTCTCGTTTAACTTAGGTTATGTTTCTTTCTCATAAGCATGAAGCATTCACAAATTTTGAGATCTTTTCTATAAGAGTAAAAAGAGAAGCAGGATATTTTATCACCTATGTTCATAGTAATCATGGAGTAGAATTTGAAAATAAAGATTTCGAGAAATATTGTGCTCAACACAGCTACTCTCAAAACTTTTCATCTCCCCAATTTCCCTAACAAAATGATTGGTGGAATGAAAGAACCGATCTATTTGAGAAACTACAAGAACCATGCTTCTAGAACATAACTTACCAGATTATTTTTGGGTAGGGAAAGTAAGCACAACATGTCACATTCTCAAAAGATGTCTCATCAGACTAATTCTAAAGAAAACTCCTTATGAGATGTGAAGAGGAAAAAAGCCTAATATTACTTACTTTTATCCTCTTGGATGTAAGTGTTTCATCCACAGCAACAGTAAGATAGTTTGACCCGCGAAGTGATGAAGGTATTTTTCTTCGGTACTCTCCCACTAGTCGTACTTATAGAGCCTATAATAAATGGGCTATATGTGTTAAAGAATCTATGCATGTCATATTTGATGAAATTAATCACTCTCCTATGAGTTTGAGTTTTGATGAAGAATAGGTAAATGGTTTACATCGAGGAGTCAAAGCATGCATAACTCCTGAACCATCAATTGATGAGTCGACTACAATCAATACTGGGTCAGCTCCCATTGATAAAATAACTAAAACCAAAGTTCCACGAGAATGGAGGCATAATGCAAGTTTTTTGAATGAGTTTATCATCAAAAATCCAGATGATAAGATGCAGACTAAAGCCTCATTAAGAAAACAAGTGTCGGTTGCTCTTATGTCTCAAATTGAGCCCAAAAAGGTTGATGAGGCCCTCCAAGATGAGTATTGGATTGAAGCTATTAAGGAAGAATTAGAACAGTTTAAATGAAATCAAATATGGAGTCTAGTTGAAAGACCCAAGAACTGTTCAGTTGTTGGAAACAGATGGGTCTACAAGAATAAACTAAGCAAGTAAGGTAAGGTTATCCGTAATAAGGCCAGACTAATAGCTCAAGGCTACTATCTACATGAAGGTATAGACTATGATGAAACCATTCCTCCCGTAGCAAGGTTAGAACCCATTCAAATTTTTTTAGCTTTTGCTACTTCCAAACGCTTTGAACTATATCAAATAGATGTAAAAAGTGCTTTCCCAAATGGTTATATTCATGAAGAGGTTTATGTTAAACAAATTTTGAGTTTTAAAATCCATCATATCCAAACCATGTTTTTGAACTTTCAAAAGCACTTTACGGTCTCAAAGAAGCTTCAAAAGCTTGGTATGAGAGGTTGTGTACTTTTCTGCTAAAAAATAATTTTTAAAGAAAAAAGGTTGATACTACTCTCTTTACCCAAAAACTGGACTTGAACTTACTTATTGTGTAAATCTATGTTGATGATATTATTTTTGGGAGCTCTAATGTTTCTTGGTGTGAGAATTTTTTAAATCTAATAAAAGGAGAGTTTGAAATTAGCCTCATGGGAGAACTCACGTTCTTCTTAGGGTTATAGATCAATTAAACTTCCAAAGGTGCACTCATCAGTCAAGTTAAGTACACCATGAAGCTCATCAAAAATATGGAATGGAAAAAAGAAAGGCTTTTGGAACTCCAATGAGTCCTTCAACAATCACGGATTTTGATACATATGAAAAAAATATTGATGAAAAGGCATATAGAGGAATGACTGAATCCCTACTCTACTTAACCGCGAGTCGACCAGACATTATATTCAGCATGTATAAATGAGAAAGGTTTTAGTTGGCTCCCAAAGAGTCCCACTTAACTGTTGTCAAAAGAATTATTTATTATCTCATCAGGACACAAGACGTCGGACTTTGGTATCCTCACTCCTCAAACTTTGACTTAGTTTGCTCTTAAGATATTGATTTTCCAGGTGACAAAAGTGATAGAAAGAGCACGAGTTGAATGTGTCAGATTCTTCGTGATGCTTAATTTCATGGCATAGAAAGAAACAAACTTCAGTTGCTCTATCAACTACCGATGTCGAATACATAGCCTGGAAATTATGGTACTCAAATCTTATGGATAATGCATCAATTGCTTGATTTTAATTTATCATTTGAGTTTGTGCCTATCATGTGTGATAATACAAGTGAAATTAGTTTATCAAAATATACGGTGCATTATTCTGGGGCCACGCACATAGACATTAAGCATCATTTCATTCGTGATCATGTAGAAAGTGGAGATTTTTCCTTACAATTTGCTGATTTTGAAAATCAGCTTACTGGTATCTTTACTAAACCCTTGCTTGAAGTAAGATTTTTTTAAGGAAAAAAATTGGTCTATTATGTATTAATGACCTTTAAATGCTTAAACCCATTTATTTTGGTGTAAAAAAATCTTTTGTACAATTTTTTGTCCATAATTTTACCCCTCTAACTCCCGTCTTTTCCTTTTTTATACAACTCCTTTCATGCCTCCTCTTTCTTTTCCCTCATAATTACCATATTTTAACCTTTGTAACTTTCCAATGCATCTATCACTTCTTCATCTCTATAGTCACCTCAGTGCACTGCACCTGTTTCAACTTCTATCTCTTTGTCTTCCCTCTCTTTTTTTATACCCTTCTCACACTATCACTTCCATCCATGGCAAAAACTCATTCAATGGATAATATCTCTAAACCCACTCCAGACTTCCTCTCTGACAACTATAACTTATTTCTCATCTCTAGATCCTCTGACGAAGCCTCCTCTCATTCCACTCAATCAACTATCAATAAAAAATGATCCGTATCTAGCCCTAACTCTTCTCTAAAGAAAATCCATCTCTCTCTTCTAGACTCTCGTCCACTAGAAGACATGCACAAATTATGTACTTGCACTCAAAGGAGAAGTTCATCACCTTCAGAAGCCGCTCTATGTAATACCCTCAAAATTTTGGGTATTTTATTTTTGGAATTCCCATGTTTGAAATAATTTTTGACTCAACTTATGTTCGGGGATATTAAAAGGGTAATCTGAAAGAGTTTAAAAAATTTTAGATGGGGTTCGAGGTAGTTTTGGGTCACGGAGGCAGTGAGCCCCCGAGATAGCCCCATGTCATGGAGATAATCTCTGCAAGATGGTTTATGTTAGGTAGGTTATCCTTCATAATAGTTTTCGTGTCAGGGAGGTTAGCCTCTGCAATAGGGTCTGTGTCACGAAGGTTGGACCTCCGCGATAAGTTTTGCACCACGGACCTATGTTATTTTGTGGCTGGTTTATTTAATTAAAGGAGGATGAGGGGAAATGGGGTCCTTTAACTTATAAATGACCCTAAGGAACTATATAAACTAATTCTCAATAGTTTTTACGATGCAGAGGCTATTGCTTCACTCCCAAAGCCCTCTCTCTCAAATTTCCCTTTTCAAGGCAAGGCTAGGGTTCAAGAAGGAGATCATCTAGGGTCCTAAGGGTGTTGTTTTCTTCAAGTTCTTGGAAATTATGGAATGTATTTGTTTCCCTAGAATTTATATTTTATAATGGCATAAATTGATTATTAATGCATGGTATTGATGTGGGTTTTGACCTAGTTGATGGCTTTTAACATGATTGATTATTAAATTGATTTTACCATGGTTTATTATTCAATATTCATGTTTTATTATTAATTTTGAACATTGTGGGGTGCATGAGAATGGTGAATAAATTGTGGGGTCATGTGTAAACCCCAATTTGATAATTTTGCCTTGATATATGGTTTGAAAACAATGTGCCCTCAACCTATTTATGAAATTGACAATAAATATAATTTTGTCACATAGTTCGAATTGCTCACTTGTACAAATACATTGGCATAAAAAGATTAATGGAGTATAAATGCTTTCTTTGAAAGGCTTTGGTGGCCATGGATTAATTTCGAATTAAAACCTTGGGGTTTGGTTGGTTAAATGGTTTTGAGTCCCAGTTGGCTAAATAATTGACAATGGCATGATGATATTAGCTTGCAATAAAGTTGGTATAATGATACCAATGGGTTGCCTTGATGCATAATTGGTTTAATAAAATGGAAATATGTGTTAAATGTTTTAATTGGGCTTAGAAGAGGGTTGTGTAGCTAACCACGGAAGGTGGAGGTATCGAGGGCAATACTTAAAACCATGCTAGCCGATGCGAGTGTCGATATGGCTTGGGGTTAGAGTCCCTTATTTAAGCTTATGACCATGTGGTTCAAGTCCACCTTATTATATAATTGGGAGGTTTGAGTCCCCCATATTACATTACATGATTGGGTTCTTAAGTCACCTTAGTATATAATTGAGAGGTTCGAGTCCCCCGTGCATATATATGAGATTATTCTTCAATTTGTGTGGTTACACACACTAGGGCCCTACCAAGGGGTAAGAGTTGGAGCCCATATAGCCCATCAGTACTATTATATAACGATTAAGCTACACATTCCAGGTTAATATTTTAAACATATGTGTTAAGCCTTGTTCCCTACCTTGGCATGTGATATATATATATATGTGTGTGTATTTGCATTTGATGGTGGGCATGAGTTTTAAATGGTTTTGAATTATTACACACGGCATTATTTGTTCCTTTATCCCTGGTTACATGCTAGAGCACCAACCGCTGACCATCTCCAGATGTTGTATCCCCATACGATGCAGGAACTAGATATACTTCTACTTTTTATGCATAGTGATCAGGTGTTCATGGTTAGTTTTTGAGTTGACTTAAAGTGGTGAGCTTTCATCCTTTAAAAGACTTTATTTCATGTTTTGTTTCTTATAACATAGGCTTTATTTCATATTTTCTTTGGCTATGGTCGGGGGCATGTCCCGACACTTTATTGGTACTTGATTTTTGATAGAGCTTTGTGGATACTGTGGAATTAGGTATTGTGAATGTTTTCGTATGTTGATCCGATACAGATTCTTTTTCTTGACTTCTTATTAAATTGTATCTTATATTGATATTCATCTGCTGCTACGTGTTATTAGTTGTATTGGAATAGGCTCAAGGGGCGATCTTCGTTCCTCGATAGACTTGGTATACCCGTTATGTTTAAACCCTAGTTTGGGTCGTGACAAAGTTGGCATCAGAGCCTAGGTTTTGGTGTCATAGGGTGTCCATAAAATTATGCCAAGTAAAGTCTCTTTTAGGGTCTTGTAGCATGCCACACTTATAAGAGAGAGGCTACAAGGCATTTAGGAATGTTTCCCTTTTTTCTTATCTTATTTTTGGGTTATAAAGTCTAAGGTCTTGGATTCCTCTACCTCCCATTTGTTCGTCTTTCAGATCATACCTCCTAGAGCATCTAAAGGTCATGGAATCTAGTCTGTCCCACCTGAGGACAATATTGGCGGATCTCATCCAACTTATAGGGTACAGACCCGATCTGGGTCGCTACTTCTAATTTTCCCTGTGGGGTTCTACCTATCTCCACTAATCCTTCTCCAGCTGGTGACACTCATACTTAGCCATCTTAGGGAGATATTACTAATTTTGAGTTTCGCCAATCATTCATCTGTTGACTTAGTTAGTGATATCTCAGTCACGTCAGACTAATTCTGCTGGTATTGCTGGAAGTTCATCTGAGGCCACTAGAGTTGGCCAGTTTATGAGACTTATCCCTCTGACTTTCATTGGTACTAAGGTTGAGGAGGACCCTCAAATTTTTATAGATGAAATAGAGAAGATCTTTTGAGTTATGCATGGTACTGAAGTGGAGGGTAAGGAATTCATTATTGATCAGCTGAAGGATGTACCGTACCAATTGTATGAAGAGTGGGAGCAGCTTAGGGTTGATGATGTTGAGTCTGCTTTGTGGGATGATTTCTCTAGTGCCTTTTTGGATTACTTCTTTCCTCAGGAGTTGAGGGAGGCAAAATCTAAGGAATTTGTGAATTTAAAGTAAGGCAGGATGACAATAAATGAGTGTGTCTAGAAGTTTCATTAGCTTTCATGATATGTTCCTAAGCTATTATCTAGCATGAGGTCTAGAATGAGGAAATTTGGTTTTAGTTTGTCTCATGAGTTGATTTGAAGAGCAGGGTTGCCTTGTTAAATAAGGATATATACATCTCTAGACTTGTGGTGTGTATGCAGCAGGTTGAGGAGGAAAACAAGAAGCAAGGAGATATAGAGTAGAGACAGAGTAAGAAGTTTCGATACTCGGATCAAGGTGGAGGTAAACAGCAGAGTGGTAGAGATTGTGGAAAATGGTCAAAAAAGAGGTAGGGCAACTCGGGTTCATATTTAATGGTTAGTGCTCCTTATTCGAAGTTGTCCAGGGATTATCATTTTCAGAATGGTGATGGTTATAGGGCACAGAATGCCTAATCTCAAGCAAGTAGGGCCTATTCAGCTCCATCATTTCCTCCTTGCAAATTTTGTGATCGGTTGCATTGTGATTTCTGTGATAAGTGGAAGAACAGGTGCTTTGGTTGTGGTCAGATTGGCCATATGTAAAGACATTTTCCTTCAAAGGTTTCTTCTTGGTCCAACAAGGTTGCTATTACTACTTCATCAGCTTCTGCACCAAAGGGTGACACTTCTAGCTCTGGCATTGGTCGGAACCGCCACTATGCTCTTACTACTCATCAGAAGTCTGAGGTATCACCTGATGTCGTCACTAGTATGTTAAAACTCTTCTCTTATGATGTGTATTGGTTACTTAACCCCGGGTCTACTCTTTCTTATGTTACCCCATTTGTGGCTATGCATTTTGGTTTTGATCAAGAGTGTATTTCGAATCCTTTTTCTATTTCTACCCCGGTGGGTGACTCGATGGTTGCTAAAAGGGGTTATAGGGTTATGTGGTATCCATTGGTGGTAGGGAAACCTTGGTGGATCTTCTTGAATTAGACATGCTAGATTTTGATATTATCTTGGGGGTGGACTAGTTGCACTCGTGCTATGCCTCCTTAGACTGTCGAACCCGTAAGATCATCTTTAAATTCCCTAATGAGCCGGTAATTGAGTGGTAAGGGAGTTCCATAGTTCCTAAGGAAAGGTTCATATGGTATCTCAGAGCCCGAAAATTAATTTCTAAGTGGTATCTTTATTATTTGGTTTGGATTAAAGATTCTCACTCGAAAGGTCATTCCTTACAATATGTACTTGAGGTCCTTCCTTACAGTCTGTACCTGTGGTTAGTGAATTTACAGAGATTTTCCCTGATGATTTTCCTATTGTTCGTCCCGATAGGAAAATTAACTTTAGGATTGATTTTCTTATGGACACTCATCCTATCTCTATCCCTTTTTATAGAATGGATCTTGCTGAGTTGAAAGAGCCTAAGGATCATTTGAAGGAACTTTTTGACAAGGGTTTTATCCGCCTTAATGTGTCTCCGTAGGGTGTTTTTGTTCTCTTCGTTCCTAAAAAGGATGGTTATCTTTGTAACTGTATTGATTACCGTTAGTTGAATAATGTAACTGTGAATAATAAGTACCTTTTTCCTAGGATTGATGATCTATTTAACCAGCTTCAGGGTGCTAAGTATTTGTCTAAGATTAACTTCTGTTTGGGCTATCATCAATTAAAGATTAAAGAGGAGGATAACCCTAAAATTACCTTTCGTAATGGACATTTTGAGTTCTTGGTTATGTCTTTTGGGTTGACCAATGCCCCTACGGTATTTATGGATCTCATGAATTGGGTATTTCGTCAGTTTTTGGACTTGTTCATGATTGTATTTATAGATGATATTTTGGTGTATTCGAAAAGTAAGGTGCATCATGTCAATCACCTCCATGTTGTGTTGCAGACTTAAAGGGCAATTTGTATGCTATGTTTTTAAATGCGAATTGTGGTTTAATGTTGTTACTTTTCTAGGTCATGTTATTTCTAGTAAAGGGATCATGGTGGATCCAAAAAAGGTTGTGGTGGTTAAGAAGTGTCCTAGACCTGAGAATCCAATTGATATTTAGATCTTCTTGGGTTTAGCGGGTTATTATAAGAGGTTTGTAGAGAGCTTTTCGTCGATTACTACACCTTTGACTAGGTTGACTCAAAAGAAGGTGAAGTTTCTATGGTCTGATGCTTGTGAAGGGAGTTTTAAGAAGCTGAAAGATAAATTGACTTCTGCTCCAATTTTGACCCTGCTCGAGGGTAGTGATGGATTCATGATTTATTGTGATGCGTCCCGTGTGGGCCTTGGTTGTGTTTTGATATAGCATGGCAAGGTGGTAGCTATTTTTCTAGGCATTTGAAAGTTTATGAGAGGAATTATCTGACTTGTGATTTGGAGTTGTTAGCGGTGGTGTTTGCCTTGAAGATTTGGTGGCATTATCTATATGGGGTCCATGTAGACATCTTTCAGATCATAAGATCCTGTAATATATATTTTCCCAGAAAAAGTTAAATCTCAGGCAAAGAAGATGGCTTGAGTTTCTCAAGAATTACAACATGAGTCTCCACTATAACCCAGGTAAAGTTAACATGGTTGTTGATACTTTTAGCATGTTATCTATGGGGATCTTGTCTCATGTGGAAGAGAAAAAATGGGATTTGGTGAAGGATATTCACCATTTGGGTAATTTTAGAGTTCGTCTCCTAGATTCTGAGGATGATGATGTGTTTGTGCAAGAGGTGGCGAAGTCATCTCTTGGTGCTGAGATGAAGAAGAAACAGATATTGGATCCTATCTTGATGCAAATCAAGATGATATAGGTAGGAAAAAGGTGATGGCTTTCGAGATTGGTGGTGATGGTACTTTAAGGTACCAAGAGAGGTCGTGTGTTCCCGGTGTGGATGGACTACGAGGTAGGATTTTGTCTGAAGCTCATGAGTCACCTTATTCAATTCATCCTGGTTTAATGAAGATGTATCATGACCGAAGGAGATCTATTGGTGGAATAACATGAAGAAGGATGTAGCTAATTTTGTAGCTAAATGAATGGTGTGTCAACAAGTGAAAGTGGAGTGCTTGAGTCCTGGTGGGTTGTCTCAAGAAATTGAGTTGCTTGTATGGAAATGGGAAGTGATAAATATGAATTTTATTATCGGTTTTCCGCGGTCTCGGAACCAGTTTGATTCTATTTGGGTCGTCATGGATAGGATGACTAAGTTTGCTCACTTCTTGTTGGTGAGTACTAATTATTTGGCCAATAATTATGCAAGGTTGTATATTCAGGAAGTTGTGAAGCTGCATGGTACTCCTGTTTCCATTATTTTGGATCATGGTACTCAGTTGTCATCTCATCTTTGGCAATCGTTTCAGCGAGGTTTGGGGACTAAGGTGACCCTTAGTACAGCTTTCCACCCATAGACAGATAGACAAGCAAAAAGGACCATTCAGACCTTAGAGAATATACTTTGGGCTTATGTAATTGACTTAGGTGGTAGCTTGGTTGACTACTTACCTCTTGTAGAGTTTGCATACAACGATAGCAATCAATCTAGTATTGGTATGGCCCCGTTTGAGGTATTATATGGCAGGAGGTATAGATCTCCTATTGGGTAGTTTAAAGTTGGTAAGGCGAGGTTTTTCGGTCCCGATTTAGTTCATCAAGCTATGGAGAAAGTGAGGGTGATTCGGGATAGGCTTAAGACTGCCCAAAGTCGCCAAAAGTCATATACAAACATAAGGTAGAGAGAGTTGGAGCTCGATGTGGGTGATTGGGTGTTCTTAAAGGTGTCTTCCAGGAGTGATGCACTTTGGCAAGAAGGGAAAGCTCAGTCCCCATTACGTTGGTCCTTATTTGATTTTGAAGAGAGTAGAAATTATTGTTATGAGTTAGAATTGCCTGCGATTCTGGGTTCTATTCACCCTGTGTTTCATATGTCCATGCTGAGGAAATACGTGGGTGATCCTTCCTTGGCGGTGTTTATTGAGAATGTTCGTGTCTCAGATTCCCTATTTTATGAACAGGTTCCGGTAGAGATCTTAGATAGATAAGTTCATAGATTACAAACTAAATATGTATCATTGGTAAAGGTCCTTTGGAGGAACCATAAAGTGGAAGAAGCCACTTGGGAAGCGAAAGAGGATATGAAGGCTAAGTATCTATTTCTATTCCGTGTGACGGATGAAGAAGCTTAAGGTATGAATTTTGTTCTTCCTTGTTATTATCCAGGTTTATCTTTTGATTCTAGCGTAATATTGCTATTCTCGCGCAAAATATGTCCTAGGTCATCATTTGAGGACGAATTATCCTAAGGAGGAGATAGTGTAACACCCTTGAAATTTTAGGTATTTTATTTTTGGCCTTCCTGTGCTTAAAATATTGATTTTTTACTCAAATTATGTTCGATAATATTAATAGGGTAACCCGAAAGAGTTTCAAAATTTTTGAACGAGGTTCAGGGTAGTTTTGAGGCACAAAGGTAGTGAGCCTCCGCGATAGCCCCATGTCACGAAGGATAATCTCTGCGATACGGTCCATTTCACATAGGTTAGCCTTTGCAATAGGTTCTGTGTCACAGAGGTTGGACCTCCGCGATAAGGTCTGTGTCACAGACCTGTGTTATTTTGCAGTTGTTTTGTTTAAATAAAAGGGGATGGAGCAATGGGAACTTTTCACTTATAAACGACCCTTAGTCACTATATAAACCAATTCTCATCAGTTTTTACGATGCTAAGGCTATTACTTCACTCTCAACGTCTTCTCTCTCAAATTGCCCTTTTCAAGGCAAGGCTAGGGTTCAAGAAGGTGATCATCTAGGGTCCTAAGGGTGTTGTTTTCTTCAAGTTCTTGGCAATTAAGGCATGTATCTCTTTCCCTAGAATTTATATTTTCTCAATGGAAAAAATTGATTATTAATGCATGGTTTTGATGTGGGTTTTGATAGTTGAGGGCTTTTGACATAATTGGTTATTAAATAGATTTTTCCATGGTTTATTATGCAATATTCATGTTTTATTAATGATTTTGAACATTATGGGGTGCATGGGAATGGTGGATAAATTAATGGGTCATGTGTAAACCCTAATTTGATGATTTTTCCTTGATATATGGTTTGAAAACAATGTGCCCTCAACCTGTTTGTGAAATTGACAATAAATATGATTTTGTCACATAGTTCCAATTGCTCACTTGTACTAATGCATTGGCATAAAAAGATTAATGGAGAATAAATGCTCTCTTTGAAAGGCCGTAGTGGCCATGGATTGATTTTGAATTGAAACCTTGGGGTTTGGTTGGTTAAATGGGTTTGAGTCCCAAATGGTAAATTACTTAGAGGTCATTTGAGCTGATGGGTTAGAGTCCCAGTTGGCTAAATAATTGACAATGGCATGATGATATTAGCTTGTAAGTGAAGTTGGTATGACGATACCAACGGGTTGCCTTGATGCATAACTGGTTTAATAAAATAAGAATGTGTGTTAAATATTTTAATTGGGCTTAGAAGAGGGTTGTGTATCTAATCGTGGAAGGTGGAGGTCCCGGAGGGGTCAATACTGAAAACCGCACTAGCCAGTGTAGGGGTCGATATAGCTTGGGGTTAGAGTCCTTTTTTTATGCTAATAACCAGGTGGTTTGAGTCAACCTTATTATATGATTGGGAGGTTAGAGTCCCCCATCTTACATTACATGATCGGGTGCTTAAGTCACCTTAGTATATGATTAGGAGGTTCCAGTCCCATGTGCATATATATGAGATTATTATTCGATTAGTGCGGCTACACGTACTGGGGACCGACTAGGGGTGAGAGTTGGGGCCCATTTAGCCCGTGGGTCCTATTATATGACAGTTAAGCTACACAGTCCAGGTTAATATTTTAAACATCTATGTTAAGCTTTGTTTCTTACCTCGGCATGTGATATATATATGTGTGTGTGTGTGTGTGTATTTGCATTTGATGATGTGCATGAGTTTTGACTGGCTTTGAATTATTACGCATGGCATTATTTTTTCCTTTATCCTTGAGTTACATGTTAGCACTCCAACCGCTAACCATCTTCAGATGTTGTATCCCCACGTGATGCAGGAACTGGCCATACTTCTACCTTTCCTACGCAGTGATCAGGTGTTCGTGAGTTGACTTAAAATGGTGAGATATCATCCTTCGAAAGACTTTATTTCATGTTTGGTTTCTTATGACATAGGCTTCTTTTCATTTTTGCTTTGGCAATGGTCAGGGGCATGTCTTGACACTTTATTGGTACTCGGTTTTTGTTAGAGTCTGTGTGGATACTGTGGACTTAGGTATTTTGGATGTTTTTGGATGTTGATCCAATGCAGATTCTTTTTTTGACTTCTTATTACATTGTGTCTTATATTGGTATTCATTCGCTGCTAGGTTTTCTTAGTTGTGTTGGAATAGGCTCAGGGGGCGATCACTGGTCCTCGATGGACTTGGGATGCCCGTCATGGCCAGGCCCTGGTTTGGGTTGTGACACTCTATTGTGCCCAGAAGAATCATAAATCTCTCTCAGTTAGAGGAATCCCATTGTAATGTAAGTGCCTTCTTTAAAGCCCAAGATCTGCCTATGGTTTTTCGTCTCTATGGTATGGTGTCTTTAAAATTCTTGTTCGTATATTTTATGCGAATCTTTGCATCTCCCAATATAGTGGTGAATTGGAAACTCGAGTCTAGGAACAAGAATCATTCTAAATGACTTCTCGTTTGAAAAGGTCTTTGACACCAAGTTTTCTGGAGTCATTCCCTTCTTGAATGACTCTTGGCCTGATAATTTTGAGGTTAGTTTCAAGAAGCCAAGAAGGTTGTTTCAGACCCCGAAATAAGTGTTTCCAACTTTAGTCCTCTATCTCTCAGTTTAAAGTATAGAATTTTGGCTCATATTATTGCCACCACTCTAATTCCTCGGAAAGGTTCTCTCAGCAATGTGACTTGTTGGGACGTATTCATGCTATATTATTTGGTTAAAAGGTATAAAATCAATTGGGCTGCCTGTATTTATGAATACATGTTCGAAACTAATGCCGATGCTCATGCCTCATACATCTTGCCCTATGGATTGCGGATCACCAGAATCCTCCTTCACTATTCAATTGATCTCTCTACTTACCCCATGGTAGAAGTTTTAGCCACATATGACTCCAATACCTTTACAAACATAGGATACGTCCTGGTCGATAATGAATGGAGCAAGAAGGAAATTGCCAAAACCCAGCCTGACACTCCCAAGGTAAGCAAATCTATGTCTAACCCTGTGCTCTCTGCAGCTAAAGAGATTAAGAAGCTTAAAGATCGGCTCAAGGCTATTGAAGAAGGGTTGGTGAGTCTCCAGGAGTCGACTACTAGGTTGCTACAACTGAGTAAGGAAACAAGCATTGACATGGGCAAGGTGTGACTATCTCTTGATGGTCTCAAACAGGAAGGTGTGAAACTGTTTAATAGACTATTTGCAAAGATGGACACCATAAAATCTGAGACCTCTTTCTCCAACAATGAGCTTGCAATCTCTGTCCAGAATTTCTATTCCAGCTTTATCAAAAATGTTGAAAAATCCTATGAATGATTCCGCAACAACATGCACAACACCTTAACCTATTTCTTGGGCAAACGATAAAATTCTAAACTACTATTCAAAAGGGGTATGTCTCTTTCCATGTGTTGGGTTGTACACTGATATTTTTAACTTGTCTTGCTATAATTTCTGTTATGTTTTGAAACATTGCATGGTTATCTGCACATATCTTGTCTTGTATACCTTTTTGTTTTGTGTGTTTTGCTTTTTTTGGTTATGTTAAAAGGGGGAGAAAGAGACTCACATCAAATGAGGCTACAACTAAGGGGGAGCCAGTCGACTACCAAAGGCACTGAGTCAGCAAGGCACGGAGTCAGCAAAATAGGAGAGCTAGTTGTAATAACCCGATCATTTCGTAAGGTTAAATTCATCTTTTGAGCGAATGGGAAAGACTTCCAAAGTGAATGACGTTTAAACCGTATTGTATTTACCTAATTTCTATTTTCTATCATGTGGAGATTTGAATAAGCTTTCCGTCGATACCAATTTCGTCAAAATCGAAGATCGGAGCAAGAAGTTATGACTATCTGAAGTCCCAGTCATGAAACATCGTTATTTAGACCCTCAGCGCGTTACGGAGATGTGTAATATCCCAATTGTCACTTTCTAGTGAACCTCCGCGATATTACCGCATCACGCCAAGGCTAAATATCAGGATTGTCAAATTCCAGTGCACCAAAACGATTTCACCGCCTCACGGTGCCCTTTCATGTCATAACCAAAGTAGCAACGCGATTTTACCATGTCGTGCCACTGAGTAGTTTCCCAGTTTTCCAAATCCAGTGAAGGACCGCAATCATGGCGCGTCGCGCCAGGGACAAAAATAGGTCTCCAATTTTAGAATTTGCTCAAGGGCATTTTGATCTTTTCGCCCAGTTTAGCCCTCTATATATAGATTCAAGTAGAGAAGAGAAATCCATTCTTCTCCATTTCTCTTCCAAGAAATATCTAGAACTAGGGTTTCTCTCTTCCAAATCCAAATCAAATCTTCTCTATGAAATTCAAGAAATTTTCCATAGATTTCACCAAGTTGTTCAAGAATCAAGTTCTCTAAGTCAAAGGCATCAAGAAACTTAGCTCAAAAGTGTGAAGAAGAGTCCCCAATCAAGTCTTTTAATCTTAAAGTTATAATCCAAGGTATGTGGGGCTTGAACAAGAATATCCTTTCATTCTTATGCCCAAAGAATTGATTTTTACTATTGGAATTTCATGATCTTTGCAAGTGGGTTTACACCCAAATTACTTTATTGATGATCTATGAGATTTGAGTTGATTAAGTTTGATATTGATGATTATTTTACCATCATATTTCTTAAATTGAGAACTTATGCCATGAGTTGTATATTGTTATTATGTATTGATGATTTCTAAGTGATTTGAGATAAGTGTCATGATTTAAGCATTTCGACGAGAAGTTGATTTTTGAATATATATTGATATTTGAGATTGAGAGTCAAGAATGAGTTCTATGATGTTTTCTTGAAGTTTGTGACGTTTGATATGAGTTAATAAGCAAGTCTATTTGATGATGAGAAAGATTGCTTTGAGTTGAGTCGAGTTAGGAATCCACAAATTGTTTATGATTTACAAATGATATATATTTATGATTTTGGTCTCTATGATAGACCCTTGAGTTGATTGAGGTGGATTTCCTAACGCGCTCTGAGCTGAGTTTGGGAGGAGTATTTAGCACCGAGCAGGAAGTGTGGGTTCAGCGCATCCTACTTCTCCAGAACTACGTGCCACCGTAGGATTGAGATTTGAGGGCCGAAGTGCTGAGTTTGTGATCACAGAGATGAGTTTGAGGTTATACTCCCTGGCAAGAGTATAACGCTCCCGCCAATGTGGGGTTCCTTCCTTAGGAGGGCAAAACGTTGGACTCCATGTATCTCGCATAGTTTATGTCAGTTAAAAGAAACTCCCAAGTCCATAAGATTTCAAATTTCATGAATTACCGAGTCACTCTAAGTCTTGAGTCAAAGAGTTTGAGTTGAGTAAAATGAAATGATTTATGAGATTTATAAAGCATGTGTTACTGTTGATGATTTATGAGAAACTATATTACAGTTTAATTCAAGCGAAGAGTATCACTGTCATCAGCATGCATGATTTTCTTATTCATTTATGATATTATTTATAATGTTGCATACGCCCTCATATACTCAGTACACTCCCAAGTACTGATTCCCCATACTCTTCTGTGTGCTACATTTCCTCGTAATGTAGGTTCAGGTGCTCAGTCTCAGCAGCGAAAGTGATCTTCGAGTACCTTCATTTACACTTCTGCAATTGGTGAGTCCTCATGGTTTGAGGACCTATGTCCCTGAGTTTTGCTCGTTAAGCAGGTGATTATTTCTTTTTAGTTCAGTGTGAGTCGGTTGGGGGTTTGTCCCAATGGCTCTTTAGTCTTGATTAGTAGAGGCTTTGTCAGACTAGAGTATCAGTATGTACAGAATGTCAGTATTTTGATTGTACAGGTCAGCATATCTTTGCTTTCGAGTATGTCCATGATATGATATCCTTTCTTATTTTTTCATGACTTCTATCAAAGTGAGTTCTGAAAGGAATGACAGGCTTAGAGGGTTAGCTTGAGGCCACGTGTGGCCTTAAGCACCGTGTGACATCTCGAGATAGGTATGTGGGGCGTTACATAGTCAACTGCATTGACAGGAAAGTCAACTGATGTTTAATGTTTGTCATTATCAAAAAGAGGGAGATTGTTAGCTTGCCATATCAAAGTAATATATTTTAATAATGATAAAATAATTTATTGCTAATGTGCAGGATACACCAGAAGGATAATCAAGGCAAGAAATATCATCATGAAGATATACTTGGAAGGAAAAACTAATCCCGGATACGGCATCAATTGAAGATCTCTCAAAATCTTCTCAGATCTCAAAATACAAGAAAAATTACCCCTTCTTCATGGACATGAATGGTAGTGATAAAAGGCGAGCAACATCTCATATACGGACATATCTGATATGGACGTATCATCCTCAATCAAGGAACCAAATCAAATCCTTAATTGAGAAGAAATCCCTTGGATTTCCTTTTGAAGCAAATCAGCAGCCGAAGGATACAAAAAGAAAAGGCTGAAGACTCAAAGACTCACGCAACTTCACGAAAAATCTTAGTGTGTCTCAATCTTAGTTTTGATAAAGTTTTTTACTTCTTTGTTTACAATAATTACAAAAGAAAGAATGAGTCAACTTAGTTATACCAGTTGAGGTTGTGTCAGAAGATCTGAATATCAAAATAGGTTTCAGAACTTGTCTTCTACATCTGTACTTCGAATCTACTTTGACGGTTCTAAAAGAAACTCTTGAAATCCAAGGAAATTGGAAATAGGTACCACATTGATGTTTCGAATAAGAATAAATCTTTGTGTTATTACTTTATTTACTTATTTATTTACCTGCATATTTAATCTTAAATATGTTCTGTTTAAGTATACTTATTTGCAGATGAGTTGACTATCAAGCCTAACTAGTCGACTCAAAAAAAATTCAATCCCCCCCTCCTCTTGAATTTCACATGGTTCCTCCAAGCCAGCAATTAGTGTTTTTATTTTGTTTTATAAAAAGTCGGATTAGTTTGTGGCACCTGATACCTCTCTCCCAGTACAAGTATGTGTTATTCCGCCTACCAATGTCTAAGCAGATCAGGAATTTCTAGCCTTTTTTGTGTGTGCTGGAATTTGAATAGTAATCTCATCCGATTACCATAGTGTTTTCACAGATTGCAATTGTGGGTAAGTACTGGGAAGGGATCCAGTCTTAATTCTAAATTTGACTTCTTCCAACTCAAATCATCATTCTATATTGTTCCTTTGCGCACTATGTTAGTTCTTGCCACCAATCTTTTCTGGTTGAACCTATCTACTTGGAAATAATGTTGATCAATCAAACGTCAAAGGATCTAGGAGAGAGGGTCGGTTGCCTAAGGTGGCGTTTGGTAGAGTGTATAAGAATAATGCAGAATATAGTGTATTAGTAATGTTTGTATTAGTTATACTTGTATTAGTTATGCTGATATTATTTTTTATACATTGTTTGGTTTGATGTATTAGAAATAACATATCATACATAATTTCTATAAAAGAAATGTTTGTTTACAAAAATACCCTTCTTTGACTTTGTACACTTTTTTCGCAACATCATTCTTTTGTCATCTTAAATATAATTAGTATTGTTAAACTAGTATATAGAGGTTTAAGATTAATTGCAAGACCATCATCTTTGCGCATGAAATGTTACGCCGACGAATTAATATAGTTGAAACAAAAATAAAATACAAGATGTAAAATTAAGGAATAGTCTCAAGAATATTTTTTTTAATCTTTTTAAAGACCCTCGAACCAGGGCAAAAATATGTTGAAGTTATTTAAATCAACTATTTATTATTGTAAATTAAAATGATGTAAAAATGAATTGTGAAATGTTTTGAGAAAAATCACTTTTGCAAATTTAAATGGTGGGAAAAGGAATTGTGAAATATTTTGAGAGGGAAATTAAAGAGTATTAAGATCATTTAATAAGTTAATGTATGTGTTTGAAATCTTTGTATTACTAATACATAGAAAATGGTAAGTATTACTAATAGACACCTCAATACACCATAGAATGTATACACAAGCAAAAAGATGTACCAAACAAACTACTAGTAATACACATTAATTAATGCATTCATTATATTTTTTAATACACTCTACCAAAAGGCCCCTTAAATGTCCAGCTGATACCTTGCTTTGCCAATTGCAATAAGTAGATTTTTTCTACCCCAAGAGACGCTGTGGACCAATTTGATCCATAAAAGAGGAAGAAAGAACTACATGATGAAAATTGTAGAGAGATTCTGTTCTTTTAGCACATGCTTATGATTCCTTTTGTTCCTTATGGCAAACAATCAGTATATGAGTGTGCCTCATCAAATCATACAGAGACCAAACAAGTAGAAGTTCGGGTAATAACCCGAATAAGAGAGAAAAAGGAACGCATAATCAAATATTTAAACTTTTGGCTTTCTAGTGCTCAAATTTGCAGTTTCCAGTGTTGATGCTGATTAACTCGGTAGAGGCATTGTTTCTGGCAGTTCAAGATCATGATTTGATATTTGGAACCAAGTGACTTTTGATCTACATGACTTGCTGGCCATAGTAACACGACCTCCATCTTACTATTGACATCTGACAACGTAACTGTAAATTGTTATGAATCGCTTATAATCACCAAAAGGAAAACCTGACATGTGGAAGAACCAAATTATCAAGTTAAGGAAGAACCTAATTATCAAGTTGAGTGTCGGACAAAATTTATTAATGGCATTCATTCTTTCTTGATGGACTCTGCTTTGCTCATCCAAAACACCAAAAAGTCCTACAGTATCATTTTAGAGCAAAATCATGGTATTACCAATTGGTACCCAACAGAAAAAAATAATACCAGGGGTCGTTTGGTTGGGAATGTAGTTATGCTGGGATAAGTTATGATGGGATTAGTTATGCTGGAATTATTTTTTATTGAGTGTGGTTTGTTGTTTTCAAAATAATGTGTATGATATAATTTCTAAAAATAAATTAATTGATTACCAAAATACCATTCATCTTATTTAACTTCATTTTTATTTATATATATTTTTTTTCAAGTTTTAAATATTTATTCTTAAAAATAAAACTTTCATCTTATTTAACTTAATTTTGTAGTATGTGCATTTTCATGATTATATCGTGTGTATTTTAAAAATAAAACTTTCATCTTATTAATTTTAATTTTTCTGCATATGTCTTCCCATGATTATGCCGTGTGTGTTTAAAAAAAAATCTTACTATATCTTATTTAGTTTGAAATAAAAACTTCCAACTTAAGTTTGTTAAAGTAAAAGAAGATTTGTTGTTTATGTCACTTCATTTAAATACATATTACATAGAATATTAAAATTCATTTTAATTGATATACACAATATCAATTTTCAAGTGATTAAAAAACTATTTAATTTAAAATATGTAATTGAATAATAGAGTCGATTGTGAAACAATAATGTGTATTAAAGCTAGGCACGGCCTTTGTAGTTGCTAAAATATTTTACAGATTACTGGTGAATGATAATTATTATTATAAAATCTACTTACTTTAATTAATCCTTTCATTGTCTAGTAAGAACTTTTTGTGTTATCAATTCACAAAAATAACACTTGGAAGGAAAAAGTTGATGTTGAATTTTCTTTTTTTTATGCTTAAAAATTATAGTACCTATATTTTGTTGGATATATAAAAAATTATAGTACCTAATTTTGATCCTTATTAGCTATGAATCTAACATATTTTAATTTTTAATTTGTTAATTTTGCATTTTGATTCTTTATATAAGAAAATAACATATAAGTTTATAAAATTCACAAGCAATGGGATGAAAAGAAATGCAAAGTTAATTTTTCTTAGTCATATATTTCCGTCGTTTCAAAATAAGATATTCTAGTCTTTTTTCGTTTTAGATAATCAAGCAGATATCAATAATCTTTTTTCAATTTTAAAAGCAATAATTAGAGATTGAAGAAATAAAAGGAGATGAAAAAGATTGGAGCAATGTGTTTGTAATGAATTTGAGGGTATTTTTGTTATTTTATAATATTATCCAAGGATAAATTAAGGTGGGATAACTTATACCACCAAATATGTGGTATAACTTATCCCTAGACTATTATTAATTCCGAAATAAGTTATCCTGAATATTACCAAACCAAACGATGTATTAAAATATTTATTTCGAAACTATTATTTTATCCCGAGATAATTTATCTTAATACCTCGGACTAAACCACCCCTAACTCCACCATTTAGCCTAGAATATGCAAGCTTTGAAGGATGTCGAGCACCTTCCACATACAAAAAGTTAAGCAATTTTCTTAGGAAGACGAGTTCAAAACAAATTCAAAGATTGTAATAAATCAAACAGTTTCCGAATACATATCTTGTGATGCTAAACATAATTCACAGATTCATGAACAAAACTAACCTCCACAAAGGGGTTGCTGGAGGGGAGGAAAACAGATTCAAATCTTTTAAATGAAGGATGACACCAATTCTTACTAATTTCCCGCACAACTTCGAGCAATTGAACGCTATCAATCATGCCTGTATAATGAAAAACTGGCTGGTTCTGACTACCTTGACAAGCAAACATACGACCTGAAAATCCCTAGCTTCTATACTTCCCCTTAAACAAAAAGGTACGGCAAATCAACCAACCTCCTGATCAGCAGCAGTTGTAGGAGTAGCATCAGCATGTCCACCTGATGCAGCAGTAGCAGGTTGCCCCAATCCTGTTTCAACATCCACTGCTGTTGTTGTGTTCTGTTCCAGCAATGATTGTCGACATGTTGGACAAGAAGAATGTAAAGCCAACCAAATATCTATGCACTTCACATGAAACCCATGGTGACATCTCGGCAAAACTCTTACTTTCTCACCGTCCATGAATTCGCCGAGGCAAATGGGACAATCCGTGGCTGGAATATTAACTCCTGATCCATAAACAGACACCGGAAGTTGCCTAAGTGTGCTCTTTTTCAGCCCTGCGGCAGCTAAGCGTGCAGCCGTGGCATTTTCTGACTCAAAAGCAAATCTCCGGCTGCAACGTAACGCACACCTCACAATTGAATTTAGGCCAAGAGCACATATTAATGCACAGAGCAGAGCTGCTAAAATGATCACCATGTTGGTGTCAAAATTTGCTTCGTTTGAGTAACCGTGGTGGGGTTTGCTTACAGTACTACTAGGTGGGATAAAAGGATGGGGATCAAGAAGTAACCGCCGGTAAGGACGATGATAAACCTCCATGATCTTTAAATTCTTAATCTTGGATTTTGCAGCAGGAAATTGCAGTAGAATATACCCAATTCTTGGCAAAAATAATGAATATACTATGATGGGACTAGTATGCAAGTGTTCATCTTCTTCATATGATGAAATTAAACCGTCCTCCTGATCTTCCCTGAAACTAGAAATTGTTAATAGCACTTGTGGGTTCTGAGACTTTATGGTAGCGAACGAAGGACGATATAAAGAACAAGTGGTAGGGGCTATGTGGTCGGTTTGTCTTTGGTGTCTTTATGGGAGTGGTAAAGAAGGGAAGTGATAAATAGTGACTGAAAGGTGATATTTGGTTGTAACCTGAAAATTTAGGAATTCCAATTCCGAACCTGTTCTTTTTTGGAAAGCAAAAGCCATTAGGTCCGTCTGCGACAAGACAGTATAATTAGACCTGTTCCAAGTAGTAATCTATACCATAAAGTTCAATACAAACAAATCTTTCTTTTTACTCTTTCCTTTCCTTTCAAAGTGAAGAAGTTGCATTACTTATTTAGTAGAAGAAGAGGCATAGGGGGTTTTGGATTTTCTTGCAATTTTTGTTTTTGTTGTTCTAGTGAATTATTGCACGGGATCTTTTTGGTGTTAATTTGAATATCTTTATTAAGTAACATTATAGAAGAATCGACAACATTAGTTCTACATTCTATAGGCGGTTTGAGATTGCTTTTCTAAAAAAAAAAAAAAAAAAATACTTTTCTTGAAGAAAATATTTTTGTAAAACGGAAAGTGGTGTTTGATAAATTTGTAAAGTGTTTTAGAAAAAAATAAAAAGAATTTTTTTTCTTGTTGGAAAGAAATAGAAATTTTCTATTTTTCAAAAAAAGCAGAAACAGAAGCAGTTTTTCACAAATAACAAAATGAAAAAAAAAAAATTACGACAAAAATTACATACCCACATATTCTGAAGTGTTTTAGAAAAAAATAAAAAGAATTTTTTTTCTTGTTGGAAAGAAATAGAAATTTTCTATTTTTCAAAAAAAGCAGAAACAGAAGCAGTTTTTCACAAATAACAAAATGAAAAAAAAAAATTACGACAAAAATTACATACCCACATATTCTGATATGAATATATATATATATATATATATATATATATATATATATATATATAACTTGTTAGTTAATTAGCATATCTTATAAATTTCATTATACTTTAAATTTACATCATAATTCTTTATTTCATTATATGATTTATTATGATTATTTTATATTTTACATTTTTAAAAATAAAGATAAAAATATAATTAATGATGATGGTCGACGAATATATAACTTTTAAATTTTTATTATTAATGTCAATAAATAACAAATAAATCATACTGATCAAATATTATATTATTATTTAATATTTATAATGTATCCATGTATATAAATATTGATTGAAACTATTATAATATGTACTTTTTAATTAAATAAAAAATTTAATTGAAAATAGATAATTGTTATAAAACAATAAAAAACAAGAAGAAGAGTAGAGGAAATAGAGAGATTGATTCTTATTTCTTATCTTAAGGGATGCGAGATCATAAAATTGTAAATACAATGAACAAAACCACTCTATTTATAGGGGAAATTTACTCCTAGTCTGAGTAAAAGACAGATGCTTCAAATCCTAATAGATATCTTGATAGATCTTGATAGACATTCACTATAATGTAAATACATTTATAACACTCCCTCTTGAATGTCTAATTGGTAGATAATGTGCCTCGTTAAAACCTTATTAGAAAAAATTCAGTAGGAAAAAAAATCTAGTGAAGGAAAAAGAGTACACATTTCTAATAATATGCATTTCGACTGCCTTATTAAAAACCTTACAAGGAAAACCTAGTGGGACAAATCCTCATAAGGAAAAAAGAGTACAATGCGTATGAAACTCCTCCTGATGAGAACATCCTTGACCTTTGCATCTCGATCTTGTGCAACATCTTCTTGAAAGTTGCAATTGGAGAAGATTTGGTGAATAAATCAGTCACATTGTCAGTTGAACGAATTTGTTGCATGTTAATAGCATCATTCTTTGTAGCTCATGTATGTAGAAAAGTTTTGGCAAAATATGTTTCGTTCTATCTCCATTTATGAATTCTTCCTTAAGATATGCTATGTATGCTGAATTATCTCTATATAAAATTGTGGGTAGATTGTCATATTTCACACCACATTTTCTCGAATGAGATGTATCATGGAACTCAACAATATACATTTTCGGCTTGCTTTATGAATAGCTATTATCTCAGTATGATTCGATGAAGTGGCTACGATAGACTGCTTTGTATATCTCCAAGATATAATTGTACCACCACATATGGACACATAGCCTAGTTGAGATCGAGCTTATGCGGGTCAAATAAGTACCCAACATCAGCATGACCAATAAGATCGGGACTGCAATCTTTAGAATAAACCAAGCTCATGTGTTTTATCTCATTTTAATGTCTCATAGTAGGAGCAGAAATATACCTTGCTAACAAATTGACTGAAAAGGCTATAGGCCTTGTAGTATTTGCAAGGTACATGAGTGCATCAATTGCACTAAGATATGGTACTTCATAACCAATCCAATTCGATATATTTCGAATTTCAGCAAATAATCTATTTCTTTGAAAACTCTCCAAGAGTTCCAATGATGTTCAAGCAATAAGTTTATACAATATAAGAATTATAAATAAGTTTCCCAGAAACTTTTATATGCTTCAAGTAGTTTGAATCCTTAAAAGTTTTCACATAAGTTTTGTCAAGTGACAATATTCAACATTTCATGAGTGACATCTTCAAGTGTCTGGACTGCAAATCAAATAAGTTTTACGCTTACCAAAATGCATCCTTTCATGTCACTTGATAAATGTTTCTACGTCAGCATGCTTAAATTAACATAGAATTCAGATCCTCATAATCTTTTACAATATTGTGCCAATATTGTATCAAAAATATCATCGACGATTTCTTATTTTGTATCGGTTCACAATGCGACATAACATTTTGAGATCTCATCACTTCATTATTTTCAGGTACCTAAACCTCTCATAAGATTTCATGAAGTGTTATGTCGTAGGCTCTTTAAGAGCACATTGCTTTCTTATCATGATTATTTGCTCCTTATCATTTTCAAGGATTATTTCATTTGGAACCGATTGGTCTATCATGCTTCACGCATGCATAGACCTTATTCTTTAAGAACACAAAGTAGGAGTATTTGCAGCTTAATATGAGATGTTTTCGACATTTGACTTGAATTATCTTTTGAATGAAGATCCGATGATAATTCCTAACATATTTCATAGCTGCTTATAATCTCCCTCTTATGTTAGGAAAACTAACATACATCCTCCATCTTCTTTGATGGATCCATCTTTGTGCATCATGGTACATTCATTAATCGAATACCGCACATTAAACTATTAGATGGAATAGTTGATTCCCGATCTTGAACCAATTGAGAGAGAAGAAATAATCATAATTTATTGGTCTAATGCATACAAATGATATTGTATGCAACATATCATATTTCATACCAATACATGAAAATTTGTTCTCATTAGTAATGATTCAGTTATTTATGAAAGACATTCAATGGTAAACCATCATTATCAAGATGAATTATCTCGATTACACAATCTGAAAATTATGCTCAATTTATATTGAACAAGTAACTTTATGAATGTCAAACATAGGTTGACCATGAATGTACATGTGATCATTTTATTGATGCATCTTTTCAACATATCACATTATAAGTGAACGGGCCCTTATTCACCTTTTATTCTTTTCAGATTTTGAGGGATCCAATCCCAAAATTAGTTGGTCCAACCAACTTATCATGAGAACAAGCAACATTAAAGTTCATGAAGAATTTTCTAATTCTTCAATATATGTTCAATACTCAGTATGCACATCTTCGAGATATCACAATCGTTCATGTCAACTTATGAACTTTTAATCTAGTAAACTCCAAGTTTACCATGATATATGTTTTTGCTTTAGTAAATTATTTCAGATTTACTATTATATGAATAAATTTCAGATTTACTACTTCAGAAGTAGATTTCAAAATTATTCAACCTCTTTCGGAGGTGAGTTGTGATACAATCACAATCAAGTGCACGTTTGCATTAATAAGTTTCTCATTCCCCAGGAATGGAATATAATCGTTCCTTAAGCCTATAAATTATGATAGCTTATAACCTCTTTCAAGATTTTGCTACTTCAGAAGCAAATCGAGGCATACATATGATGTAGAGAATTTTTCTCTAGTATATCTTATAATCATATAAGTGTGTGAAAATATATCATTTTTGATGATCATTATCACATTGTCCATCCACGCGTATATTCGTGCATTCAATCACTTGTCTTCTTTTAGACATATTATGCACTGCTACCATATACACCTCAGGAATGAAGTAAGTTGTCATATTTCAGACTTATCATATATTGCTACCACATTCACTTCATGGAATGAAGCATATTCGATGGATCAAATTTCATGACTTTTCATTAAACATCCATTATTTTGCCTTAGCCATCATAATATCATCAATATGGTGTATTAAGATTCAAACCCAACATCTTATCCATATAAAAGCATCTTAGGCATAAATCGCTGGGACTTGAACCCAATATCGTATCATCATGGTGCATTAATGTCTTATCTTTTATTAATGCGATGAAACTTCAGTGCGTCGTTTTACTCAAAACTAATGCCATAATAGGCCATGTATTCAATCAAAAATAAAAAATTTGTGAATTTTGATTCATCACGTAAGCGGAAGTAGAAAAATAATAATAGATACTTAACATTTGTTAAATCATAAATTACTACAATTATAAATACGAGTACCAATAAAACAAAGTCATATTCTAATGACTGTCAAAGGTTAGTAATTAACCGTAGATATAATTATTTACAAATAATTAAAGCATTTGAATTTCAACGAAAAGGAAATAAAACTAGTCCAAAAGAACGACAATAAAATTCTCAAGCAACGAAAAAAAAAGAAGAGGAAGTGATACCCATATATGCAGAAATCTTACCTTGATTACTTTATACAATTTTTTCTTTCAAGTATAAAGTACCTCTGTAGTAACACATAATGATTTAGTTGTAAGCACCATTGTTTTCAAGGCCACGTGAACATCTTCTAAGACTCGAAGTATATATGACATAACCATCTTCTCAGTTGGTTAGAGCATCGTGCTGATAACGTGTTATAAAACAATAAAGAACTAGAAGAAGAGTAAGAGAAAATAGAGAGTGATTCTTATTTCTTCTCTTGAGGGATGAGAGATCATAAGATTGTAAATATAATGAACAAAACTCCTATATTTATAGGGGAAATTTACTCCTAATCTGAGTAAAAGACAGATGCTTCAAATCCTAATAGATATCAAAGTAGATCTTGCTAGATCTTGATAGACATTCACTATAATGTAAATACATTTATAACAATAATAGATATTTAAAATAAATATTTTTTATAAAATAATTTTAACAGTAAAAGTCTATTAATATATGTTCTTTTTATCCATTAGCCCTTTAAAATATTTGTTAAAAAGAATTATTCAAATACGGTCTATTCTTCCAACTCACTTTTCAAACATAAATTAATTTTAAAAAAAGTATATTTAAAAAATTATTTGATAAAAATATTTCTGAAATAACCAGTTTTTATAAGAAACTCCAAACTGACTCTTAATTAAAGAAGAGTAGAGAAAAAAAAAAAAAAAAAAAAAAGGCTATATTGGGCAGGGGGCCTGTCAATGTGGATTATGGCACCTGATCCTCTCTAATCACCATTTGCTTCACACACGAAAAAATATGTTTAAAATGCTTATTCTGAGCACCAAATCCTACTTTAAAATTAGTATATCTGGAAGTCACTCGAGCAAATTTTATGGGTGGTTATTCAATTTTTATATTTTTACTTAAAAATTATTTTTTTTATTTTGTTATATAAAAATTATTTAATTTTATTTCGTCTTTCATAAAAGTCATTTTGATATAATTTGATTAAAATTCTATTAAAAATATGAGATAAAATTTTAAAAATCCCTTATATTTGAGAGTAGGTTTAAAATGATCCCTCAAATTTATTTTTGAGAAGTTTTGATGCTTTAAGTTTACTATATGTGAGTACATTTGATTTTTTCAAATACTTAATAAATTTTAATTATTAAATTTTATAAAATTTGGGGAAAAAGTTAATATTGAGTCACATTTAGAGGTTTATTATCTGTAATTTTTTTTTTTGATTTATTAGAGAATTTGGTGTAGCTTTTTAGATTAATTTATTTATTTGTAGAATGATTTCATAAATCCCTTCACAAATTTCGCTTTTAAAAGTTGATCTCTCGTGCTACATATGATACCACACTTACTTTGATTATTTTAATTTCTTTATAACAATTCTTTTAATTTATTTATCACTATACAAAACTGTATACTTGAAATTGATTCTTTTATAAAATAATTGAAATACCAAAGAGTGAAATACTATTGTAAATTTTTTAAATTTTCATTATGCCCATTATTATAAAATTTCAACAAATCTTTCAGCTCCGTCCCCAGCCTTTTCAAAATATCTATCATTCAAAAAAAAAATTCTTTTTTTATTTCATAATAAGTAACATAATCGAAAACAACCTCTCTACTTCCTCGGAGGTAGTGGTATGGACTGCGTACATTTTACCCTCTCCAGACCTTACTTTGTGGGAATATACTGGATCTGTTGTTGTTGTTGTTGTATAATAAGTAATATTATTTTATTTTTTGTTTCTTTTACTAACTCTATTTACTAAAAATTATTTCAGTTTACTTTGCATAATTAATGTATTGAAAAGAATATTCATAGAAATTATTACAAAATAATTTGAAAATCATATCTACTTATTTAATAGTGTACTGATAATAGGAACAAAATAATATGTAGCAAAAGTAAAAAAAAATTCTATAAATTAATCAAACAAAATAGTATATTAGTAAAAGGGTAAGAAAATGAAAAGATTTTAATTTTTTATTTACCTTTTTTTCAATATCGTTAATTTAGTAGGTAGAGTTTATCAAACATATGAAAATAAAATAATTCTTTTTATTAGCAATATAGTGGATCAAAATTGTTTAAAAGTATATATGAGGGGTTATTTTGAACCTACCTTTAAACATAAGATATCGTTTTTTATTTTATCTCAAATTTTAGGTAGTGTTTTAACTAAATTATATCAAAATGACTTTTGTGAAAGATGAGATAAAGTTAAATAACTTTTGTATAATAAAATAAAAAATAATAATTTTTGAATAAAAAAAAATATAAAGTTGGATGACCACTCGTGAAATTTACTCGAAGTCACCCTTGCTTTTGTCATTTTAATCTTTTTTTTTTTTTTTTTTGAAGTAAGCCAATTCCACAGACTATTAATGTCTTGTCATTTTAGTCGACTTTCCCTACTTAGATTGAGAGGTCAAAACTCGTGAAGAAGAAGTAGTTCTACCATAAATGAACTTTACCTCATCACGGCTTTTTCTTCTTCTTCTTCCAACAAAAGGGAAGTTAAGAAGAAAAAAAAACGCTTTTTATTCTCATTTAAAATTCGCCTTTCTAACGATAAGAAAAGAAATGCAAACAAGTCCACAACCAAATTGGTGCATGATAACAAAGGAAATCACTTTAAAGATATTGCTATCTTGACTTGGTAAATCTATAATTCAAAAGGTACATTGACTTCCCTCTTATATTTACTTGTTGAATTGAATGACATAAGGTACATAACACAATAGAACGAAACGTTTCATTTGTCTTGCTTGTTAGGCTGCTAGTGTTACAAAGGGACACGCTCTAGTTGCCTTGAGCGCACATATAAATAGGCTTTGATGTTTATCTTCAAAACTTTGACAGGGACATTTAGAAGATCTTTGATGAAAAGATATAAGCGTGGAGCAATTGGCAATTGTTTGTGTTTTTGTAAGTCTTTTTTTTTGTTTAGAAAATTTATTAATCCAATTAATCTTAATTCATGCCAAATAAATTCACTGTCGGAATAAAGAACTTCCAGCCTTCATTTTTCAAATTCAAATTTTGAACTTTTATTTAAAAATAAAATAATCTACACCATTCTATCATACTTTACAGAAATAACTTCAAAGGAATTACGTGTGAATGAATGAGTGGTTTCATGAATTGCCAGTAGCTTATGCAACTAAACCATGGCCACTCAAATAGCAAAGATAGGTCCACATGATGGATTCTAAGAGATGCAAGACAGGTGTCTAGTTCCTTAATCACTCTGTCTCATTTAAGTTCCACCACCTACATGTCCCTCTCGCCAACTTTGGGTACATCACATTTATTAAGAGGTCGTTTGACAGGGATAAAAATAATTAATTTTGAAATTATTTTTTTATAAAAAAGTTTATTTTATGTGATTGAGATAAAATGTATGAAATAATTTATTTTAAAATTATAATATTATTTTATTCCTCTTTAAGGATGAAATTAATAATTTCAGAATAACTAATTTCAAAATAAGCGGTTCCCAACAAAACGACCCCTAAATTTTCATAAATCTTAAGTCTCACAAAACCATCATTATTGGTGAAACAAAAAAAAAATCACTAATATGACTAGCTTACTATTTAGCCCACCATCACTAAATAAAAAATATATTTTCTCCGTTTTGAAAAGAATGATCTACTTTTTTTTTTAGTTTATTTTAAAAGGAATGATTCTTTCCTTTATTGACAATACTTTAATTTCAACTTTCCACGTAGCATGTTTAGGACCATAAGATTAAAAGTCATTTTGATACATTTGACATAACTTTAATTTAAGGTCAAAAAATTCAAAAATCTTCTTTATTTTCTTAAACTTTATATCAAGTCAACGTAGGTAATTCTTTTTTAAACGGAGAAAATAGTAATTATTGTATAAGATTTGCTTCCGGTTAATTAGTCAAATACAATGATATGTAGTGTCTCTTAAGAGTTGTAAAGGTAACTTTTTACTTATTCTATAATAGTTCCTCCGTTTCATAATAAGTTAATTGTTGAATTTTAACATATATATTAAAAAAAAAAATATGAATTTATCATATTTTTCTATTTTTATTCTTTTCAAATTTCAAAATCTTAATAATGATACATCTCAATGCACATTTAATGGAGATCCATTTTGAACCTAAATGTTTATTTTCTGGAGGAAGATCAACCAAACGAAGTTTAACCTATATACATTTAAATAAAATGAACAAAGAAGAATTTATAATAGACGAAAAAATATATAAAAATCACGAAGGATTAAAAATAAAAATAATATTCTCTAATTTAGGAAGAAGATATAAGAAAATAGGTGAACATTTATATTTAATGTTAGAAAAAGAAGAATTAAAGTTAGAAGATAAGTTGACAGTCATGGTAAGAATAGAAAGAGAAAACGAAGAGATAGACAGAAAAAAGAAAATAGATAAAATAAAACAATAAACCACAAAAGAAATACGAAAAATAGAAGAAACTAAAAATAGTAGGATTGCTGAATTAGAAAAAGAACTACAAAATGCTAAAAGATTTATATGAAAAGAGACAGAAAGAAAAAGAAGAAAAAGATAAAGAACAACAATTATTAAACGAGATAAATCAATTTAAAGAAAAATTAGAAATAAAAAATAAAGAACCAAAAACCAGTGAATTAGAAATAAATACAATAGATGCTGAAGAAACAGATAATTATGATTCGGAAGATAGTGAAACATATACAGAAATTCTAGAAAAAATAGGAAAACTAGAAATTAATGAAAAAAAAGAAATAATTAATAAAGAAAATCTAGAACTAATAAATACAGAAGTAAATACTCTAGATAAAAATATAATACCTAGTACATTAGAAATAAGAAAACCAACATATAATTACAAAAGTAAGTTTAAAAGATATAATCCAAAGGATGAATATAATAAATGGACACCAAAATAAATAATTAACTACAACTTTTTAGATTTAGACTGTGTAATAGACACGAATAAAATAATACAACTATGGGTAGGATATATGTCAAAATAATTATTAGATAATAAAATAGATACAACAAACACACCAGAATATATAGAAAAGACACTAATAGGAACAGTAAATTATGGTTTTTAAACCTAGCCGAAGAAAGTAAAAAAGTATTAAGATCTGATAATAAAACAGAAGGAACATCAACAACTACTAAAATATCACCAACAAAAATACTGAAAAAATATGAAATAACTATAAGAGATGAATTTAGCAGTATGATAACAGAAGAAGCAGAACAAAATAAAGAAAAAGATACGAATAAAAATTTAATGTTAAAACTAGCAATATGTAATATGTGTTATATAGATGAGTATACGTGCGCATTTAAAGAATATTATTATAAAGGAACATATAATATAGAAGAAAGTAAAGAAATAAGAAGATTATATTTTAGTAAATTACCTGAACCATTTAGTTCAAAAATAATAAAGAATTGGGATGAAGCAAAAATAGTAGATACCCTAGGAGCAAGAATAAAATTTTTACAACAATGGTGTAGAAATCTATGTGAAAAATATAGAGAAGAACTAAAAATGGAAAAAATATTAATAAGAAATTTAGCATGTTTCAAAGATAAAATAACACTTCAATTTGGATGTGAAGAAAGATATTATAAGAAAAGAAAAAGACATAAGAAATATTAGAAATACAAAAAATCAAAATATAAATATAAGAAACCAAGAAAAAGATATTATGTAAAAAATTATAAACATAAAAGACCATATAGAAAAAATAAATCTATAAAAGAATGTACTTGTTATAATTGTGGAAAACTAGGACATTTAGCTAGAGATTGTAAATTACCAAAAAACCCAAAAAAGAAACAAATATCAGAAATAAAAATAGAAAATACAGAATATATGCAGATAGATTATATAGATTATGAATTAGAAAGTGAAGATAGTATATATGAAATTTCGGAGAATGAAACAGATAATGAAATAGATAGTGAATTAGATGAATCAAATGACTGAAGAAGAGATAAAAATGAACCAAATAACTGAAGAAGATATAAAAATAATAACAAAGGAAGAATATTTAAATGAAGAAGGAACAGATCAAAAAAATAATATTTGACAGTAATATATTTGATGAAATAAAAGTAAAAGAGTTAGACTTAAGTGTAGAAAAATATTTAAAATACCAACAATAAAAAATATATTTAGTAGAAAAAAGGAAGAATACTACGTAGTAAGTCAAAAGGAACATGTAATAGACTGTAGATATGCAAAAGGTAGAGCTAGTATACAACTAGTAAAAAAAAGAAGAAATAAACGATATAAAAAGTAAAGACCCAATAAAATATGTACACCTTGGGGGAACAGAGATATTAATAAAAACATGTTTTAGAGAAGGAATAGATACACCAATAGAATTATATTTAGTAGATGATAGAATTATAAAACCTATAGAAAAAAAGTATAATAACAACCATAAAAGAAAATTTAATATACCAAAAATTTAAATTTATAATAAGTGTGAATTATTCAGTAGCAATAACAGATAAAAATATAGATAAATCATTAGTATTATATTGGAAAATATCAGGAATAGAACTAACCCCAGGAAGTAAAATATTTACAACAAGATGTAAAAATCTATACGTATTAACAACAAAATATAAAATAACGGAAAAAAACAAAATTAATAAAATATGAATAGAAAGTCCTTTCGAACAATTTGTAAAAACAATTGATAATAATGATTATAGTTACAAAGACATAGATATAGAAGAAGATTTAGAAATAATAAATGATAGAATAAGCACAACAAAAAGAATAACTCATGAAAAACCAGAATCATCAAGCTCATAAAAAAGAACAAGTTATGAAATAACTTCAACAGTTAATTTAAATCAATATTATATAACAGGAACAATAAATGAAAAAGAATATTTAATACTCTTAAACATAGGACAGGAGAAAAATTATATAGCAAAATATCAGAGAACCCGCGGTGAAGAAATAAAGAGATCCTTTTATATCGAAATCTCAGTTGAGAAAATAATATAAAAAGTGAAGAAATAAAATCTAATAGTAATATATGCTCAGATCTACCAATGAGTCTATAAACATTAAAGATACGACAGAAAAAGAAATAATAATAGGAGTCAGAAAAATAAAAATAGAATTTGAAATAAAGGAAGAAATGCAAAAAACAGACATAATATTAGGAATAAAATGGTTAGAACAAGTAAAACCATACAATATAGAACATACACAATTATCTATAACATATAATAAAGAAAGATTATTAATAAAAAGAGCTTTGACATGATATGAAAATATATGTACTTGTAAAAATAATAGTAAAAGGATATTATAATAGGTATTATACACCTATGATAGATACAGGAGCAGAAGCAAACTTATGTAGATACAACTGTTTATCAGAAAGTAAATGGGATAAATTAAAAACACCAATAGTAGTCAAAAGATTTAATAATGAAGGAAGCTTAATTACATATAAAACTAAGAATGTAAAAATACAGATATGGAATAAAATAATAACAATAGAAGAAATCTATAATCATGAACTAACATCAAAAGATATGCTTTTAGGAATGCCATTTTTAGATAAATTATACCCACATATAATAACTAAAACAGATTGGTGGTTTACAACACCATGCAAATAAAAAGTAAGAGCAAAAAGAGTTATTAATAAAATAAGAAAGAAAAATGATTGGATAAAAGGAAGTGAAAAAATTACACAAACGTTAGAAAATATAAAAAATACAGAAGACACAATAGAACTAGTTGTATTTTCGATAAATAAAAAAGAAATAACTATATTTTCAATAGATAAGGTAGAAATAATAAAGAAAAAATTAAGACAATTATATAGTGAAGATCCATTAAAAGGATGAGAAAAAACATAAAACTACTATAAAAATTGAATTAATAGATAAAAATAACATAATAACTCAAAAACCATTAACATATAATTTTGACGATTTAAAAGAATTTAAAATGCATATAGATGAATTATTAGAAAAACAGTATATACAAAAAAGTAATAGTAAACACAATAGTCCAGCATTTATAGTAAATAAACACAGTGAACAAAAAAGAGGAAAAAGTAGAATGGTTATTGATTATAGAAACCTAAATGCAAAAACTATGGCATATAATTATCCAATACCAAATAAGATACTAAAAATAAGACAATTACAAGGATATAATTATTTTAGTAAATTTGATTATAAATCAGAATTTTACCACTTAAAATTAGATGAAAATTCTAAGGAATTAACCGCATTTACGGTACCACAAGGATTTTATGAATGGAACGTATTACCATTTGGATATAAAAATGCACCAGGTAGATACCAACATTTTATGGATAGTTATTTTAAACAATTACCTAATTGTATAGTATACATAAATGAGATACTACTATATACAAAAACTAAAGAAGAACATTTAAAATTATTAGAATAATTTACAGATATAATAGAAAAATCAGGAATAAGTTTAAGTGAAAAGAAAGCCGAAATTATGAAAAACCAGATAGAGTTTTTAGGAATACAAATAGATAAAAGTGGAGTAAAAATGCAACAACATATAGTACAAAAAATAATAAATTCAAAAGAAGAATTAGATGTAAAAAAGAAATTACAATCATTTTTAAGATTAGTAAACCAAGTAAGAGAATATATACCAAAATTAGCAGAAAACCTAAAGCCTTTACAATTTTTTTTTAAAAAGGATATAGAATATAATTACAACGAAGAAGATAAAAAGCAAGTTCAGAAAATAAAAATACTTTATACAGAGTTACCAAAATTACAATTTCCAGACGAAAATAAAAAATTTATATATATAGTAGAAGTAGATGATAGTGAATATAGTTATGGAGGAGTACTTAAATATAGATATGAAGAAGAAAAATTAGAACATCATTGTAGATACTACTCAGGTACGTTTAACGAAATAAAAATAAAATGAAAAATAAATAGAAAAGAATTATGTTTATTATATAAATGTTTATTAGCATTTGAGCCATATATTGTATACAACAAATTTATTGTTCGAACAGATAATACACATGTACGTTGGTGGTTAACAAAGAAAATACAAAATTTAGTTACAACGAAAGAAATTCGGAGACTAGTATTGAATATATTAAATTTTACATTTACAATTGAAGTAATTAGTACTAACAAAAATGTTATTGTAGATTACATATCAAGACAAAACTACACAGACTGATATAATAGAAGATGATGCTTTAGAAAAAATACTCAAAACCCTAACTACGCTTTCAATGAAAGTGGATAGTATGGGTAATGAAATAGAAAAACTAAAGACTAATGAAGTTAAATTGAAGTCTAAAGCTATGAATCAGCTAACTCAGCAGTGTGCAGAGCTATGTCAATCGGAAGACAATAAAATTGCAGAGCTAAAAGGAGACGTTGGGACACTCCATAAAACCCATAACGTTTATCAATCTACAATTGCAGGTACAAACAAAGGAGTTAGTGGACAAAGATACCAGAACATGAACATGAATAAGATATTTGTAAAACCATTTATACCAAAAGCACAAAAAGACCCCTTGTTCATACCCCCACAAATTACCACATATCGAGATAGTTTGAGCCAAGATAAAAAAACTTATAACCATATAGCCTGAGGATATATAGAAAATATCTACAAAGTACAAACTTTTCTAAACCTTAACCCCAGAGCTACAAATATCCAAGAACCAAACACAAAATATATAATCCAAAAATTGCAAGGTTACAACAAGCTAATCACACTACCCAAAACCAACTCAAGCTTAGTAAAAACTTGTTTCGACTATGGATTATTAAATATCGTATATACCCAAGATGGAGAAGAACTAACAGCTATAGAAGAATTACATAAAGTATTTACCACCTATAAAAGAGTAACAAAAGGAAATCTATTTTATATAAAGTTTTATACTGCACCAGTAGAGATATTATACGACGAGATCAAACCAGTTATACAAATTATAAAAACAGGATTAACCAGAGATATGATTGTACTGAAAAATATTGTGCAGCAGCCAGAGATACCCAAAATCGAGATACCTGATTTTTACGCAAATAAATGACTTATTGAAATAGCTACAATTATTCAAGAATTAGCAAATAATTATATCAATGGAAACCCAATGTGGAGCTATTATTCCAGAGATCATCAAATGATTTGTTCAAATTCAAGAGAACTACAACAAACAGATATGGAAGATGTTAGGCAATGAATAATGACGTTACTTAACCCAGAAAAATAATCTACTGCAAGAGCAATTAGGAAGGGATTTATTTCAGACAGATTATTAACAAGATATTGTAAGATAATTGGACACAAATATCCAGACCATCAATGTTCGAGATATAATGGAGAACATAATATTATCCCGGAAGTCCATCTAGAATAAAAGAAAAAATCAACCAAGAAGATAAGGATGCCAGCTAGAAGATAAAAATCAACGGAGCAATAATGAAAGAGAAAGAAGACAAAATAGTAAAAGTTATGAAAGAAAATGATATGTGAATAGTTTCCTTGACTTTAGATACGTAAGTTATTATAGCATTTACTATTTTTTTATAACTTTTTGACTTTTCTATGGAAAAGTGTCATTATTGTATAGCTTTAGTCTTTATCAATTTTGTCTTTTTGTAGAATAGTCTTAAGATTTTTTGTAAAGTCTTTTGCAAATAGGACAAGTGTAAAGTAGAAAATAGTTTACATGTAAAACGTGTAAATTAGGAATAGTAGTAGGAATAGTTTCTTTTTTCCTTATAAATATGTAGGCCATTCGGCAAGATAAAGGCAAGACTTTCATGTGTTGAAAGCAAGCCTCCTCCTTTGTAAACAAACTTTTCAATATTTAATAAAAAATAGATATATTTCCAAGGAAAAACTATGGATAAACAAAGCCCAGAATTATCAAACCTATCAGAACAGATATATTTATTTACGATTATGAATAGCTAAATTCATAAATTTCTGACAATCATGATATGATAAAATAAGTTCATGTTAGTTACTTTATAGTAGAATTATTCGAAAAACAACATGTTAAGAAGTTTATTAGCAAAGTGAAAAAGGAGAAAAATTCCTAAGAACTATGTCATCCTAAAGGTGAAACCGGTGAGGCAAGAAAGGCGTGGTGGGGAGTAGCCAGAGTAGAGACGCTGTTTAAGGGAAAAGTATCCAGATTACCATGCTAATAGTGACCGAAGAACATGTTATTTAAGAATAATCTAGTATATAGTAATCTAAAATGATCATATTTTGTTATGTGTATGATTGGAGGGAATATTTTGAAAATAGCATCATATGAAAAAACATGACTACCTATTTATTTGATGGAATGATAGATAAATTTAAAGTATTTGTTTTGTATGTGCTTAAAGATATAGAAATAGTAGACATAAGAAAAATTATATACGAAGAGGTATTTTATTTTAATGAAGATTTATTAAGTTCTATAGAAAACTTACACCTATATAATGAAAGTTGCTGCTCATATTTAGATAGTTGTTACTCAGATGGATATTATACAGATTAGAAATGTTAGAATATATTAGAAAAATTAGAGAAAACCAAAGTGACATATATGAACAAATTAATTATAGAAACCGACTCAAAGAAATAATAGAAAATCTAAAAGAAAACTTAATATGGATAAAACAAACCTTAGAAAATTTAGAAAAAAGTACAGATAATAGTTTATACAACATAAAAAACTCATTAAGAGAAGAAGAAGAAGAGATAATTGATAGTATTAATAACCTTAATTCAGATATAAATTATAGTACAATCAGAATAGAATATTACACAAAAATTAGTAAACAAGCAACTACTTTAGAATAAAATGATAGACTACGAGTATTTAAAATACTGGAAACAAAATATGGAAGAAATAAAATTAATAGAAATACTTATGAAAGACAATTTAATTGAATATTTTGAAAAAAAAAGATATAGAATATTTAGAATACCTCCAAAATAATATACAAGAATTACAAAGACTAACAGAAAAAACTAAAGAATATTACAGTAAAATATTTAATCAATTACCATATAATCACCCCTCAAGATATGAACATTAATAAAATTAAAATAAATAAAATAAAAATAAAAATGATTAGAGAAGTTAAGAAATATCCACGCACAAACAAAAATAGATCTATTAGAGCTATAATAGATCTATTTAAGTTACCCAAGTTATCTGCACCCCCTGCTAGACACCCCCACACTTTGAAATATTTTAAGTTGGATTTTCTTCCTTTCCATTTTTCATATGGAATTGATTGTGTTTTACTATGGGGCACTCTATTGAGTATTCGGCTAGCTGTACGGATAACTTCCTCCCATAAGTTTTGCGATAAACCTGAACTTATAAGTAAGACATTCATCATTTCCTTCAAGGTTCGGTTTTTTCTTTCCGCAATTTTATTAGATTGGGGTGAATACGGGGCCGTATTTTGATGGACAATTTCTTTCTCTACACATATTTCTGCAAAGGGAGATTCAAATTCTCCACCCCTATCACTTCTTATAGTTTTGATCTTTTTCTCTAACTGATTTTTAATTTTTATTTTATATTTCCTAAACTCATCTAATACTTCATCCTTATTGTTTAACAAATAGACATAACAATATCTAGTGCAATCGTCAATAAAAGTTATAAAATATTTTTTTTTACCACGAGATGGTGTTGACTTCATATCACAAATGTCAGTGTGGATTAAGTCTAAGGGATTGAAATTCCTTTCAACGGACCTATACAGATGCTTAGCATACTTTGATTCCACACATGTTTGACATTTTGATTTATTGCACTCAAAGTTTCACAAAACTTTTAAGTTGATCAATTTTTTGCAATGTTTTGTAATTGACATGTCCTAATCGTTCATTCCACAAATCATTAGACTTAAGCAAGTAAGAAGAAACTGAATTTTTATTGATTTCAACATTCATTATATTCACTTTGAATGGGCTTTTAGTAAGGTAGCCTTTTCCTACGTACACTTCTCATTTACTAAGTACAATTTTTCTGGAAATAAATACATATTTGAATCTATTTTTTGTCAAGAAGTGATACAGAAATCAAGTTCTTCCATAACTACGGTACATACAGGACATTGTTCAAAATCAACACTTTGCCTGATGTCATTTTCAGGCAGACTTTTCTTGTTCCTTCAACCTTTGCTGTTGCGGAGTTGGCCATATATATCTTCTCCACCTTGAGCCAAAGAAAAAACAACAAACAACTCCTTATTTGCGCAAACGTGGCGGGTGGCACTGGAATCCATCCACCACTCTCGAGGATTTTCCAACAAGTTGCATTCAGACAACATGGCTCACAGATCGTCCATTTTTTTCTTGGATTCAGTCATATTTGCTTGGTTCTTCTTTTTGCCTTTCTTTGGGACACGACAATCCGTTGACTTATGGACAATCTTTCCACAGTTAAAGCATTTTCTCTTGAATTTCTTCTTAGTTTGATTTCTTTCCTGTTCAGCTTTCTTTTATTTTTTGGAGTTGTTGTGGTCGTCTTCTACAGTATTTGCTCCACTTATTGCAGAGTTTTCTTTTGACCTTTTTTCCTCGGTTTTGTTGTCTTCTTTAATACGCTGTCTAACTATAAGATCTTCGACTGACATCTCTTTTCGCTTATGTTTCAAGTAGTTTTGAAGTCGTTCCATATAGGTGGTAACTTCTCTATTATCGACGCGACTTGAAATGCCTCGTTCACGATCAAACCTACAATAAAATTTATGTGAATATCAAGAACATTTTTAATATGGTTTAACTAAGGTATTCATCAAACTCATACCTTCCGCGAGGAGATCGTAGATGATCACTTGCAGTTCCTGGACTTGAGACACAACAGACTTGTTGTCAATCATTTTAAAATCAAGGAATTTTAGAACGAAGAACTTCTTGGTTCCGGTATCCTCAGTCTTGTATTTTCTTACTAGTGCACTCTACAACTCTTTTGTCATCTTCATTCCATTGTACATGTTGTACAGTTCATCTTGGAGGCTATTTAGAATGTAATTTCTGCATAGGAAATTGGAGTGTCTTCACGCCTCCATAATGACAAATTTCTCCTGGTTCGAAGTTCCCTCGGGCACCTCTGGAGATTCTTCAGATGTGAATCTTTAAAGACATAGAGTTGTAAGGTAGAAGAACATCTTCTGTTGCCACCTTTTGAAATCAACACCCGTGAATTTTTTGGGTTTCTCCGCTAGTGTCATTGCTTGCGGAGCACTCGTACGACTCGTTATGGAAACATTAGTTGCTACCACAGTCATTGCAACATCATTCACTTAACTGTTAGAAGTCATTTTTCTGTCACAACAACACAGTAAATTTAGTATATCGAAATACTACTTATAAAGTTGTAGCAATTTTAAACACCCCTTGTTTCTAGTTTAACGATGAAGTTTTTATGACTTTCAATCGTCAACCAAATGACCTCTCACTTGTGATGAAGATTTTATTTTTTCAAATCACTTGTTAAGTTCAAATGGAGGAGAAAGCTTAAAGCTTTAATCACCAGAAACCAAACAATATAGATTTTGAGAAAAAAAAACTTTAGTGAAAAGAAAATTTCACCAAACAAGCAAAAAAATTTATTTTTTTTCCAAGTTATTTTCTTAAGATTGTTGTTTTCGGGTACAAAAAAAATATTATATTTTGGCAAAACAACGTCAACACACATTCAAGAATAAATCAACAACACTTATGAAGTTTCCAACACCTTCAACACAAGATAAAAAATAAACTTTCAAAGAAGTGTTTTCATTATTTTAAAGAAAATTAGATTAAGAAGAAAAACCCAAGTCCTCCGAATTCACGGAGTGGTCTTAAGAAAATAATTTTCCTCAAGAACCTGAGGTTGCGAAATTTTTCTTCCAGGATAAAATGGCTTAACAATTCGACTGTAGTGGTCCCTAAAATGATTGGATTCTTTTCGAACTCACTCAACAATTAGAAGATCACACAGAGTATTTTAGAAGACAGGAAATGTTTTCAAGTGTAAAAAAATTTGTTTTAAACCTGTGGAAAATGTAGGTTTATATAGCCATTAAGTGCGCCTTTCGAAAAGTGGAAATGGTTCATCGGAAAGGTATATCCTTTTTGAACAATCATGTCTGTCCATTCAAAAGAGTTTGTCTTTTTACAACAGCCACAACCATCCAAACAGTCATACATTTTCCCAAAATATAGTGTCTTTTACTCGAAAAGTTGTATCCCTTTCAAGCAACTTTACATTTTTCATTCACACCAATTGAACCCAACAATTCCCTACATAAATGAGGAATGACTATTTTTTCGTAAATCTTTACGGACAAGTATGTGATCATCAAGCAAAGACTGATTCCATCTGGATAAGTGAGTTTTCCTTTGAACTTTTCATAGTGAACATGCATCGGATGCACTCGGTCAATCGATTGATTTGATATCTTTGAACCGTCGAGCTTTAATATACACCTAGACAATACATGTCACACAACTAGCCTTTGACCGTTTATGGTTTTCACGGTCTTATTCATTTCAGCTATGAACACGTCTTGGTCTCATGAGAGCTTAGAGAATAGGCCTTTACTAACATTTTTTTAAGCGGCTTCACTTTTCCCTCACATAGGTGTTTTATAAACGTTCAATCCTTTGGATTAAACTATTTGGTCAAATCTGCCAAACTTAGATAATCATTAAAAGACTTCACTCCATAAGTCTTATCCTATTTTACTAAACATTGTCTACATCATGAGAATTGGTTGGATATATTGACGATGTGAACCTGTCAGATACAACTTTGTTTGATCTCCTTGAACCTAGCTCTTTGGATCTCCAGTATTCTAGGTAGAGTTACCGCCATGCTGATTTGTCCTAGACCGTAAACCGATTCCCTTGGATGTCCTCTCAACTCCTTCTCTAGATAGGCCTTTTGTAAGTGGATCCTACACATTATCCTTTGACTTCACATAGTCAATAATGATAATTCCACTAAAGAGAAGTTCTCTAACGATATTATGTCCCCTTCTTATGTGGCGAGATTTATTGTTGTACATTATGCTCCCTGCGCTACCTATTGCAGCTTGACTATCACAGTGTATACATACTGGTGCCAATGGTTTGGGCCAATAAGGAATATCATCCAAGAAATTTTGGAGTCATTCTTCTTCTTCACTGACTTTATCTAATGCAATAAATTTCGATTCCATTGTAGAGCAAGCAATACATGTCTATTTGGATGATTTCCAAGAGACTACTTCTCTACCTATAGTAAATACATATCCACTTGTGGATTTTACTTCATTCGATCCTGTGATCCAATTTGCATCATTATATCCTTCAAGTACCACGGGATATTTATTATAATGCAAAGCATAGTATTGAGTGTATTTAAGATACCCCAAAACTCTTTTCATTTCCATCCAATGAGTTTTATTGGGATTACTCGTATACCAACTCAACTTACTAATAGCACATTCTATATCTGGTCGTGTACAATTCCTGATATACATTAAACATTCCAAGACTTTTGCGTATTTTAACTGTGAGTCACTTTCCCCCTCATTCTTTTGAAGTGCGAAGCTCATGTCTAATGGAGTCTTGGCAATACGAAATTTCAATTACTTGAATTTTTCAAGTATCTTTTTGATGTAATAAAACTGTGACAATGCCAGCCCTTGTGGAGTTCTATGGATTCTTATTCCTAAGATCACATCCGTAACTCCAAGGTCTTTCATATCAAACTTGCTCTCGAGCATTCATTTTGTAGCATTTATGTCAGAAATGTCTCTACTGATGATCAACATATCATCCACGTACAAACAAATAATGACTTGGTGATTTGGAGTGTCTTTAATGTAAACACATTTATCACATTCATTTATCTTGAGCCCGTTTGCCAACATGGTTTGGTCAAACTTCGCATGCCACTGTTTAGGTGCCTGCTTTAGTCCATAAAGTGACTTAACATGTTTACACACCTTATTTTCTTTTCCTAGAACCACAAAACCCTCAGGCTATTCCATGTAAATTTGTTCCTCCAATTCTCTATTTAGGAATGCTGTTTTCGCATCCATTTGGTGGATTTCAAGATCATATACCGCCGCCAAGGCAATTAACATTCGAATTGACAAAATCCTCATTACAGGCGAGTATGTATCAAAGCAATCAAGGCCTTCTTTCTGTTTGAAGCCTTTTACTACAAGTCATGTCTTGTATTTGTCAATAGTATCTCCTACTTTTATTTTTGTTTTGAAGATCTATTTAAAACCTAAAGGTTTATTTCCTGGAAGAAGATCAACCAACTCTCACATATAGTTGCTTAAGATTGAATCAATCTCACTATTGACTACCTCTTTCCAAAATGATGAGTCTGAAGACGTCATCGCTTTTTTAAATGTTTGAGGCTCATTTTCTAAGAGAAATGTTACAAAATCTGATCCAAACGAAGTTGACATTTATTGACGTGTACTACATCTTGGATTCTCATCATTATGTACATCCTCACTTGGTTCATTCCGAGGTCGTTTAGACCCCCCACTAGACTGTTCATGTCTAGTTTTATACGAATAAATGTGTTCAAAGAATTCAACATTATCTGATTCAATTACCGTATTTTCATTGATATTCGGATGATCAGATTTATGAACCAAAAAACAACATGCTTTACAACTTTTAGCATATCCTATGAACAACAGTCCATCGTCTTAGGTCCTATTTTACCCTTTTAGGTATAGGAACTAGGACCTTCGCTAGACACCCCCACACTTTGAAATATTTCAAGTTAGGTTTCCTTTCTTTCCATTTTTCATATGGAATTAATTGTGTCTTACTATAGGGCACCTTATTGAGTATTCGGCTAGCTGTACGGATAGCTTACCCGTACAAGTTTTGCAGTAAACCTGAACTTATAAGTAAGACATTCATCATTTCCTTCAAGGTTTGGTGTTTTCTTTCCACAATTCCATTAGATTGAGGTGATTACGGGGTCGTACTTTGATGGACAATTCCATTCTCTACACATATTTTTGCAAAGGGAGATTCAAATTCTCCGCCCCTATCACTTCTTATAGTTTTGATCTTTTTCGCTAGCTGATTTTCAACTTTTGTTTTATATTGCCTAAACTCATCTAATGCTTCATCCTTTTATTTAGCAAATAGACATAACAATATCTAGTGCAATCGTCAATAAAAGTTATAAAATAATTTTTTCTACCACGAGATGGTGTTGACTGTATATCACAAATGTCAGTATAAATTAAGTCTAAGGGATTGGAATTCCTTTCAACAGATTTATATGGATGCTTAGCATACTTTGATTCCACACACTTTGACATTTTGATTTATTGCACTCAATGTTTGACAAAACTTCTAAGTTAATTAGTTTTTGCAATGTTTTATAATTGACATGTCCTAATCATTCATACCACAAATCATAAGACTCAAGCAAGTAAGAAGAAACTAAACTTTTATTGATTTCAACATTCATTACATTCATTTTGAATAGGCCTTCAGTGAGGTAGCCTTTTCCTATGTACACTCCTCCTTTACTAAGTACAGTTTTTCAGAAACAAATACACATTTAAATCTATTTTAGTCAAGAAGTAATACAAAAATCAAGTTCTTCCGTAACTCCGATACATACAGAACATTGTTCAAAGTTAATACTTTGCCTGATGTCATTTTCAGGTAGACTTTTCCTATTCTTTCAACCTTTGAGGTTGAAGAGTTGGCCATATATATCTTCTCCGCCTTGAGCCGGAGCAAAATCAACAAACAAGTCCTTATCTGCGCAAACGTGGCGGGTGGCACTGGAATATATCCACCACTCTCGAGGATTTCCCACCAATTTGCATTCAGACAACATGACACACAAATCGTCTATTTCTTTCTTGGATTCAGTCATATTTACTTGGTCCTTCTTTTTGCCTTTCTCTGGGGCACGACAATCCGTTGACTTGTGGACAATCTTTCCACAGTTAAAGCATTTTCTCTTGAATCTCTTCTTAGGTTGATTTCTTTCCCGTCCACCTTTCTTTTATTTTTTGGAGTTGTTGTGGTCGTCTTCTACAATATTTACTCCACTTATTGCAGAGTTTTCTTTCGACCTTTTTTCCTCGGCTTTGTTGTCTTCTTCAATGCGCAGTCTAACTATAAGATCTTCGACTTACATCTTTTTTCATTTATGTTTCAAGTAGTTTTGAAGTCCTTCCATATAGGTGGTAACTTCTCTATTATCGTCGCGACTTGAAACGCCTCGTTCACGATCAAACCTACAATAAAGTTTATTTGAATATCAAGAACATTTTTAATATGGTTCAACTAAGGTATTCATCAAACTCATACCTCCCGCGAGGAGATCGTGGATGATCACTTGCAGTTCCTGGACTTGAGACACAACAAACTTGCTGTCAATCATTTTAAAATCAAGGAATTTTGCAATGAAGAACTTCTTGGTTCCGGCATCCTCAGTCTTGTATTTTCTTTCTAGTGCACTCCACAACTCTTTTGTCTTCTTCATTCCATTGTACCTGTTGTACAGTTCATCTTGGAGGCCATTTAGAATGTAATTTCTACATAGGAAATTGGAGTGTTTTCACGCCTCCATAATGACAAATTTCTCCTGGTTCAAAGTTCCCTTGGGCACCTCTGGAGCTTCTTCAGATGTGAATCTTTAAAGACATAGAGTTGTAAGGTAGAAGAATATCTTCTGTTGCCACCTTTTGAAATCAACACCCGTGAATTTTTTGGGTTTCTCCGCTGGTGCCATTGCCTGCGGAGAACTCGTATGACTCGTTGTGGCAACATTAGTTGCTGCCACAGTCATTGCAACATCATTCACTTGACTTTTAGAAGTCATTTTTCTGTCACAACAACATAGTAAATTTAGTATATCGAAATACTACTTATAAAGTTGTAGCAATTTTAAACACCTCTTGTTTCTAGTTTAGCGATGAAGTTTTTATGGCGTTTTTATGACTTCCAATCGTCAACCAAATGACCTCTAACTTGTGATGAATATTTTATTTCTTCAAATCACTTGTTAAGTTCAAACAGAGTAGAAAGCTTAAAGCTTTAATCTCCAGAAATCAAACAATATAGATTATAAAAAAAAACTTTAGTGAAAAGAAAATTCCACCAAACAAGCAATTTTTTTTTTCCAAGTTATTTCCTTAAGATTGTTGTTTTCGGGTACACAAAAATCTGTATTTGGCAAACCAACTTCAACACAAGTTCAAGAATAAATCAAGAACACTTATGAAGTTTCCAACACGTTAAATACAAGATAAAAAATGACCTTTCAAAGAAGTGTGTTTTCAGTATTTTAAAGAAAATTAGATGAAGCAGAAAAAATCAAGTCCTCCGAATTCACGGATTGTCCTTAAGGAAATAATTCCCCTTAAGTACCCGAGGTTGCGGAATTTTCCTTCCAGAATAAAATGGCTAACAATCTGACTATAGTGGTAACTTAAACGATCGGATTCTCTCGAACTCACTCAACAGTTAGATGATCACACGGAGTATCTTAGAAGACAAGAAACTTTTCAAGTGCAGAAAAATTCATACTAAACTTGTCGAAAAATACAGGTTTATATAGCCACTAAGTGCCCCTTCCGAAAGGTAGCAATGGTTCACCGAAAAGGTGTATCCTTTCTGAACAGTCATGTCTGTCCATTTGAAAGAGTGTATCTTTTTCGAACAGCCTCAACCATCCAAACAGTCATACTTTTTTACGAAACAGTGTGTCTTTTACTCTAAGATTGTGTCCCTTTCAAGCAACTTTTCATTTTTCATTCACACCAATTGAACCCAACAGTCTCGGCAACAACTACAACACAACAAGAACAAGATAACAAGGTGTTATTACACCAAAAAAGCCAACATCCAAACTAACAGGATGACCACAACAGTAAGAGAACAACAATCCGACGACTTCACTATAACAACAACAAACGATTACAAGAAAGTAAAGATAAGTAGTGTGACATAAACTACTACAAGACTTAAGAACTAAAGTGTGTATCAAACACCAAAACCCTTAAGACATGTAATAGCAACGCCGACACTCTTACGTGGACACAAGAGGGATGTAAATCTCCCCAAGCACCTACGTTTTCAAGACAAGAACACAACACAAGTGAATCCACACTTGGATTACCCTAGTTTCGGGTTTGGTCTTCTCTCCTGGAGAGGAATTGTATTTCAAGTGTTGTACAACTTACAATATCATCAAAATCTAATGAACTAACCCTAAAATTTTTTATTTATAGTCTATTACAAAATAAAGGTGAAATGTCCAAATGACCCCTTAAGAGAAAGACGCCCTTCAAGTGTAATGTAGTGGTTGTTTTTGGTGTTGTTTAGGCCCTCTTTTACACTTCACTTGCACACTCCCTTGGACGGATTCAATATGCACTCACTTACGTCCACCTTCGTGATCATGCCCGTATCATCCTCTTATTTATAAGAGGAAGTTAAGCAGCTCAAGCAGGTACGAGGTTGAAATGTTTGCTTGTGTTGTCTGCGTCAGCTGCTTCAGTCGTAATTTTACCGTATCACCCCTAATTAATTATTATAAATTATTTACGTATTAAAAAATTAATAATATTTAATAAAAATAAGCAAAATGGGCATTTCTGACATGCTTGCTTCAGCTGCTTCAATCGTAATTTTACTATATCACTCCTAATTATTTATTATAAGTTATTTAAGTATTAAAAAAATAATAATATTTAATAAAAAAGGTAAAATAGCCATAAAATGATAAATTAACTTTTGATGTTTTAAATTAACTTAAAGTCTTATATGAGGCCCATTTATTTTTTTTTATTTAAATTTTTTTCATAAGTATTTTTTATAGTAATTTTGCTATATCACTTCTAATTAGTTAATTATAAATCATTTAAGACATGTCAATTTCGTTGTTTCTATCGTGATATAGTAAGTTAACCTGCTGAAGCAGGCACGAGGTCGACATGTGTGCTTGTGTTGCCTGCTTCAGCTGTTTCAACCGTGATTTTACTATATCACTCTTAATTAATTATTATAAGTCATTTACATATTAGAAAATTAATAACTATTTAATTAAAAAATAAAATAGCTATTTATGACATGTCGGCACAATCATAATTTTACTAAATCACCCCTAATTAATTATTATAAGTCATCTAAGTATTAAAAATTAATAATATTTAATAAAAAAAGTAAAATAGACATAAAATGATAAATTAACTCTCGATGTTTTAAAGTAACTTGACGTCTTATATGAGGCCCACTTAATTTTTTTTCACAAGTATTTTTTATAGTAATTTCTTTATATGGCTTTTAATTAATTATTATAAGTCATTTAAGATATGTCTGTTTCGCTACTTCCATCATGATTTTACTATATCACCCCTAATTAATTATTATTGTAATTAAAGTATTAAAAAATTAATAATATTTCATAAAAAGGTAAAATGAACACAAAATGATATATCGACAAAAATTTTTTTTGATTGAATATCAAAATTATATTAGTGCCACATAAATTGAGATGTGTCAGAAAGACATAAAGTAACATATATTATTTGAAAATGAAATAAAAAATATTGCAAACCACAATAATTAATAAATTAATATAAATATATATTTATAAAAAAATAATTTACTATCGAAATTTTGTCACATAAACTAGGACGAAGAGAGTATTCGTATCTTTTTAAAAAATTATGTAAAAAATATTATAAATTACATAATTAAAAACTTAAAAAATTTAAATGATATAAAATATTTGGCTGATTCTCGAAATTATATCAATCACTTAAATTGGAATAAAAGAAAAAATATTATAAATCACAATAATTAAAAATTTAAATTATTTCAGTTATTGATTATCTAAATTTTATTTGTATCACATAAATTAAGATTAAAAAATAATATATATTGGACCCTTGCTAGCACGGACCATCGATATCTAGTACTTAATTATATGACATGGTTGTGAATTGTGATGATGAAATTTGAAATGGAAATATTAAAAGGAAAGGGTACTGATTGAATTAGCTGTTTGTATAGTTAATTTTCTTTTTGCCCAGGGCCATCTTTTTTCGTTCGGTTCATACACGTCATAATTAAAGCAAAACTGAAGTTGTTTCTTTTTTGCATCAAGTTGTTGGATATTACAACAACATCCCCCTTTTAATATAAAATGAGAACAAAAAAATCATTAGTAGATCGAGTGACCATATTTTTATAGATACAAACACTTCATATGTAAAATATATTTGTAGAGATTATTTTTCGTGAGCATTCATGAATTAAACATAGAGACAATACTCATTAGTATAATCGTTATATCCACTTCAGTAACCTTCACTTTTTTTAAAAAGGTGAAGTATATATGTTGTTATTAAGGGATACATAAACAACACAAATCACAAGAATTAAAAATAAAAATAATTTTTTTAAAGAAAAACATCTGTAAATAAAGTTGCAAGCTTTGCCCGAACACTTCATAAGTGCCTAGTCATGACAAAACAGTTTAAGAGTGTGGCATAAGAAAACATATCAAGAACATTATTTGTATAGTAATACTAGATGAGGTACGTCTGCCACATAAAACATATTCATAACGTACCTTATATTATAAGGTTAATATATTAGTATTTGTAGTAACATAATTAATTTAATCCTCTTTGCAGGTTTAAATGATACCGTTCATTTGAAATTTAGGATTACATCAATGTTAATAATTTAAGGGACATTTTTAGACCTAAAATATAACTCAAAACACTAATTTTCACAATAGATGAATGTGTTTTAGAAGGTACAAATAAGATAGAATAACCCATCACCATCAATTATCAACTCTAATAATACCACTGCAATTTATCCAGTTCATGATACTCCATATCCATCATTTATCCATTAGCCATATGCACGAGTTTCCGGAATGAATGAAAAAATTAAACTGAAAAAAATCCCAAAAACCCTAACCGAGGCGATTTCAAAAAATCTCTTTGTACGTTGAATCATGGCTACTAGCTCCGGTGGAGATGATCCACCGGATGGAAATATGAAAAACAAGCAAGAGGAAGGAGATAAGCAACAAAGTGTGGCACCAAACTATGCAGATCTATTGAAAGGAAAGCCATACGTGCATGAAAATAACAAAGTTCTGCCTAAATCAGTCATAATGGTGCATGGGGAGCCAACAGTGACATGGAAATCATCTGAAGTTCAATCTTTAATTATACAAGAAAATCTATAATATGCAGTCATTGGTAAGTTCTCTTATGGCAGGGCGGTGATTAATGTTTTACGAAAAATAATCCTTACTCAGTGTGGCATAAAAGGAGATCGTATAATAAGGGTATTGGATTCAAGGCATGTTTTAATATGATTGAATCAGCTTGAGGATTATGTGAATTTGTTATCGACAGTAGCTATTCATATTAAGGTCAATGATGTATATTGGCAAATGAGAACTCTCAAATGGGACCCTTGGTTTGAACCAGATGTTGAAACAACAATTGGAATTGCATGGATCTCCATGCCAGATCTACCACCGAACTTCTTTGCCAAAGAAGCAACTTTTTCAATTGCTTCAGCAATTGGGAAACCTTTGATGGTGGATATGGCAGCAAAAAATCACACAAGGCCAAGTTGTACAAGAGTAAAGATTGAAGTGGACCTGGTGGCTACGTTACCCCACAGTGTAAAGATCAATGAAGAAGATGATGTAAGTGGGAAAATTAAATCAAAGTGGATCAGTATTGATATGACCATAGGCCCAAATACTGCCAGGAATGTTGTTTGCAAGGTCATGATGAAAATTCATGCTGGAATATTCACCCAGAAATGTATGAAAAGATTCAGGAGCAAAAAAGAAGTAAGGAATATGGTAAAGAGAAGGATGAATGGCAGAAGGAACAAGTCCAAATAACAATACAAGGGAGTAATAGTAATCAATGGTTACTCAGGAAGAACAAGTGCAAAAAAGATAGATTTGGCCATATAGTTGGGGAGGTTGGAGATAAGACTGATGATATTTAGAAGTCAAATTCATTTGAGGCTTTAAACCAAGAACAACATGAACATCAAAATAAAACTTCCAGCATGCAGCAGAATGAAAGAACTAAAGACTGGGTGAATAAAAACTTTGACAAAGGTGCAATAAGAGAATAGAGAGAAAGTGGAGAGAGTATTAGAGATAAAAAGGAAGAGGCAGTGCAGAACAACAAAGAAGAATACCAACAAGGTCGAATTCATAATCAGGAGGAGGCAGTGATAAGAGAAGTAACAACAGAAGTGTAGAATAATAAACAAGATAATCAGGAGAAGGAAGTGCAGAACCATACAGAAACAGAGAGGAGTAACAATATAGAGTTGGCTCTAGTGCAGTATGATCATATAGACAAGAAGGAGAAGATAATGGAAGATGTATTTCCCATTGCAGTGGATACATGCAATCTTCTGGAGTTGGTCAATAGTAAGAAAGCTGATTTGGATGAGGACAACATGGCAGATAATATTGAAAATGCTATAAAAGAAGGGGACTTATCACTAGAACAAGCTCAGTCCTTGAATCAAAAGCATAGAAAAAGACAGAAGAAGAATAAAAAGACAAGTGCAAGCAAAATGCAGACAAAGAGTCACATGTTGAAATCATTATCAAAATGAATGCTTTAATTTGGAATATCAGATCAGTTAACACACAGAAAGCATTCACAAGGTTGATTACAATGCATAGAAGGCTACATTTTGGCTTTATAGGTTTAATGGAACCTTTTCAAGAGCGTCATCTTGTAAAGAATTATAAAAGAAGATTGGGTATGCAGTATGCAGTGGTGAATTACTCAGGTAAAATATAGGCTTTTATGGATCATTCTATTGATTTTACTATAGCAAGGGATGAAGAACAACTAATTACTCTTAAATTGGTGGATCAATCTATTGGGGTAGAGGTTTATGTTACTTTAGTATATGCAAAATGCAGTCAGGTTGAAAGGCTAATGTTGTGGGATTCTTTGGGGAAGACTGCTAATAATATGCAACAACCTTGGTTAGTAGGAGGTAATTTTAATGTGATTAGGAGTGAGAAGGAAAAACTTGATGGACTGCAGGTAACAGTAGATGAAACTAATGACTTTAATCACTATATTAGCATGTGTAATCTGGAAGATTGTGTCTTCAAAGGAAGAAAGTTTACATGGTGGAATGGTATAGTGGGTGAAGACTGTATTTTTAAAAGGTTAGACAGAGTTCTGGTTAATGATAAAATGCAGGAGTTATTCCCAGTCTTAGAATTGGAAAATCTAGTAAGAAGTAGCTCTGACTGTGCTCCAATATTGCTAAAGTTTAGCACATCATGTGAACAACTGATCAGACCATTCAGATTTCTAAACTTTTGGTTGAAGGAAGAGTTTTGTTTAGATGTTATCAAGGAAAGCTGGAATATTGAATATGAAGGAAATCTCTTTATCAAATTTCATCAAAAGATAAAGAAAACAAAGGTTGCATTGACTAAATGGAGTAAGCAAACTTTTGGAAATATTTTGCAAGAGATTGCCATTCTGGAAAAAGTAATTAAGGTAAGGGAGCAACAGTTTGAGATGGAGCCATCATGTATTAATAGAGCAAGTTTGTCACAGGCTTAAGCACAACTACCAATTCAATTGAAAATGAAGGAGGAGTATTGGAGACAGAAGGATGGTTTTGAATGGTTTAAAGATGGAGAAAAGAATACTAAGTTTTTTCATACTGTAGTCAAAGGGAGAAGGATCGGATCAAAGATAAACAGAACTCAGAATGCAGGGGGGATTTGGTTGGACAAACAAGAAGAAATAGCTGAAGCAGCAGAAGTTTTCTTTCAGAAATAATTTGAAAAGCAAGAGGATGAAGAAGATTTTACAATGTTAGATGAGCTACCCAAGCTAGTCACTGATGATCAGAATGAAGAATTAAAGAAGATCCCAACATCTGAGGAAGTTCAACAAGCAGTTATGGGATTAAACAATAACAATGTTGGAGGTCCTGATGAGATGACTGGAGCTTTTTTCCAGGATGCATGGAGTATTGTTACAGATGACCTACATCAGATAGTTATAGCTTTTTTCTGTGGTCAGGATCTTCCTAGATTTATCACTCATACTAATTTGGTTTTACTTTCAAAGAAGTTAGTGGGAAATACTTTCTCAGATCTAAGACCAATTTTCATTAGTAATTTTGTGAATAAAATTTTCTCTAGAATTATTCATGAAAGAATTAAGGGTATTTCCCCCCCCACATAGTATCTGAAAAGCAAACTGGTTTTGTGCAAAGAAGGAGCATAACTGAAAATATTTTATTGGTGCAAGAGATTATAGCTGAGATTTAAAAGAGGGGCAAAACTCGTAATATGGTTATGAAACTTGATATAATGAAGGCTTATGATAGGGTAGAATGGCCATTTATGGCCAAAGTACTGAGAAAGTTAGGTTTTTGTGAACTATTGATAGATATGGTGTTCAGGCTTTTGGCAAATAATTGGTATTCCATTCTGTTAAATGGACAACCAAAGGGTTTCTTTAAATTCACCAGAGATCTTAACTAAGGTGATCCTATGTTACCAACTCTATTTATCATTGCAGCTGAGGTTTTATCTAGGGGATTGAAGAAACTATTGTCTAAAAAGAAATTCAAGCCTTTTTGGATGCCCAGGGGAAGTCCTAAGCTAAAGCATATGGCTTTTGCAGATAATATGATTATTCTTTGTAAGGCAGAACTAAGCATCTTGCAGATAGTGAATTCTACTCTAGAAAGATATGAAAGATTTTCAGGGCAGAAAATCAATAAGGAAAAAAGTGTCATCTATGTGCATCATAGTATTTCAAATGGAGTAGTGGTGATGGCAGAAGTTGCTATAGGTATTTTGAGGCAACAATTTCCTTTTAATTACTTGGGATGTCCTATATTCTACATGAGGAATAAAAAAATGTACTATCAGCATATCATGAATAGGATAAGTTCCAAGCTACAATCTTGGAAAGGAAAGTTGTTGTCTTATGGTGGTAGAGCAGCACTTATCAAGCATATGTTACAAAGTATATCAATTCATTGTCTGTCAGTGATGAATCTACCTAAGAATGTTATTAACACTATTCAGAGGACAATTGCTAAATTTTTCTAGAGTAGTACTGTAGGTAGAAGTGGTAGACATTGGGTATCTTGGAATTCTATGTGTCTTCCAGAAGCAGAAGGAGGATTGGGTTTTAGAAAAATTCAGGATATATCAACAACCCTTTTCTGTAAGCTGTGGTGGAATTTTAGAACACAGAAGTCTATATAAAGTACTTATATAATGAACAAGTATTGCAGAAAGTATCATCCAAAGAAAGTTGAATGGAAGGCAGATTGTGGTTCTCATGTGTGGAAGAAAATATTACAAGTAAGGGAGTTAATAGAGTGTCTCATCATTTGGCAAGTCAGAAGAGGGGATGTTCATTTGTGGTATGATAATTGGAGTTGATTAGGGGATCTGTATACTATCATTAAGGAAAGTTATGAATGGGATGAAAGATATTAGTGGATGAAGAACATGATGACTAATGAGAGGTGGAATGAAGAAGGTTTAAGGAGCATTTTTGCAGAGAATATAGTAGCACATGTGATGAATAAAGTTAGAATAGGGGGATTTAATGAAAAAGACAAGCCAATTTGGAGTTTGGAGGCTAGAGGTAACTTCACAGTAAAATCTGCCTGGAACTATGTAAGGCAAAGAGGAGAATCCAATGAATTCTACAAGCAATTATGGATAAAAGGGATGCCTTTTAAGATTGTGTTCTTTATGTGGAGAATGTGGAAAGACAGGATTTCTGTGGATGATAATATAAGAAGATGGGGGTTCATGGTCTTTCCAAGTGTTGGTGTTGTCTAAACCCAACACAAGAGATCATTGTACATGTGCTACTGAGATCATATTTAGTTAATAGGACTTGGTCCTATTTTTCTTTTTTTGCAGGAATAAATATACAAGGAAGGAGCCTAAGAGAGGCAATCTATGCTTGGTGGAATGGCCAGGTAAAACCAAGAGAGAAGGCATATTTCAGAGCTATACTAACAATTATAGTGTGGGAATTATGGAGGAGAAGAAATAGCAGAAAACATGAAGGGAAGGAAGTCAGCATGCATAGGTTGATTTTCAATGTTACAAAACAACTAAGGATGCTTCTTAAAGTGAGGAAACCATTGCTAGAATTTTCCACAAAGTGGCTAGTCATATTACATCAACTAAGTCAGCCAAAACCTAGAGTTACAACCAAAATTGTACTTTGGGAATTACCAGAACATGGTTGGTGTAAATATAACACAGATGGTGCATCTAAAGGGAATCCAGGAAACAGCTCATGGGCCTTTTGCTTAAGGGATGAAAATGGAAATTTAATGCATGCAGAGGGAGCAATTATGGAAGATACAGATAACATGATAGCAGAAACAAAAGCTATTAAACAAGTAACACATCATTATAGTCAGTCAAGACAAGACAAGTTTATCATAAAGACTAATTCATTGGCTATGTAAAAGTTCTTAAATCAAGAATGGAAAGTACCATGGATGCTAACAGATATAGTAAACAGGGTAAGGATGCTACTACAACACAAACAGGTACAATTTAGGCACATATATAGAGAAGGCAATCAAGTGGATGATTACTTAGCTAAGTTAGCATTTGAAAAGAAAAAGTTCATCTTTACAGCTTTCAACCAGCTACCAAGTGCAGGTAGAAAGTTACTGAACAGTGACAAGCAACAATATCCATATCTGAGGCTAAAAGTAGCAACATGCTAACAGGACTGGAAAGGCTACATAAAATGTTTTTACTAACATCGTATATACAAACTGAGATGAACAAAAAAGTAAAAATGTTATGTCTATCTACACCAGCCAACAAAAAGGGAATCTCAGTAGATCAGGGGTCACCAAGTCAGATCGAATGCAAGCAACTGAATTTTTTGTTCCTCTTCAACTATCAACGGGTTCGAGCTTCCCAGTATCTCCATTCCAGCTATAGATACATAGGGAGAAACAAAAGAGAGTCAGGGTCCAATGCAAGTCAGAATACAAAATACTCAAGGCAGAAGACTTACAAGAAGAAAGAAACAAGCTTCAGAAGAAGAGACCCTCTTTTTAAGCACCAAAAATCATGAAAAGTATACTGAAGATTTCACCTGAAGAAAATACAAGGTTAGAAGATGAAGTCCATAAGAAGAAATGGAGAAGCTTACTCACTCCTGCAAGCTGGAAGCATCCAAAATGAGCAGCAAAGGCAGGGTGTCGATCACCCAGAGCTGAAGAAGAATAAATCGGGGGTTGAGGAAGCTAAGCATGATAAAAGAGACAGTGGAGTGAAAAGATCAGCTTAGCTGATGAATTTAGAAACTCTACTCCTTTTAAAGGAGTATAGTGGAACGGGTCAAGCAATTGGGCGGGACCTTTTTTCTTTTAATTGGGTCATTGGATTTTTGGGCCAGATTTGTTTTAATTTTACAATTTCCCAATCATGTATTAGACCATTTTTATTATGATTAATAAAAAACAAAATTAAACCAAAAAAATAAATGAATGTGTTTAATTGTTCTTTGCAACCGCAAAAAAAAAGATTAAGAACCCGTTTAGATTAGCTTAAAATAAGTAGCTTTTAAGCAACAAGCATGAAAAAAACTTTTGATGTGCTGGAGCTTATTCTACAGATAAGCAGTTACGTGTTTAGATAAAAGTATTGAAACTAAAAATAAGCAGTTGATGTGTTTGGTAAGAAAAGCTGATAAGCAAATTTTTCTGTTAAAAAATGACATAAATACCCTTAATTATGAAAGTTTGTAAAACTGATCATTGCAAAATTTTTAATTCAAATTGATTAAAATATAATTTATTTTATATTCAATTAGATAATTTTTTTTTTAACAATTTCAAATTGTTTATTGAAAACATTGGATGAAAGTTGAAAATAGCTAAAAAAAATTGGTTTTCAATATAAAGTTATGAATTACAACAAAAATAAAAAGAATTCTCATGCCAATCTTTTTCTCATGAGGAAATTTAAAAAGTGACATTCAACGTAATGGAAGAGGAACATGCTCGGCCTCCACCCACAAACCTTTTCAAATAAGATGTCATATTTTTTTCTAATTAATACAATCTTTGAATAATAAAATTTGAATGACGAAATGAACTAATCAATCACAATATTACAAAGTGCAAAGAAAAAGAAATATAAATTACGAAGAGAGAAGCTTGCTATGGAGGAGAAGCAGCAGCCATGGAAGAGAGCGAGAAACGGAAGAACAAGTTGGGATAAGGAAGGGCATTTTAGGAGTTTCAAGAACATGCAAGGGATAATAAAGTAAATTACTTGGGTCAAACTTGAATAATTTTTAAGCCAAAAGCAATAAGTTGGGGTAGACCAACTTATAGCTTTTGGCTTATTTTAGCTTAAAAGCACTTATTTTTAAGCACTTTTATTATTTGCCAAAAAATGCTTTTAAGTTGGTTTGATCAGCTTTTAAGCCAATCCAAACACCCTCTAAAACGAATTTTTTTTTAATAATTTAAACACGCATGAACGCACCAAGTAACAAGAACAAATAAATATAATATTTACATTTAAAAAAATAAATAATTATCTATACGACCTCCTAATTAAAAGCTAATCATTCCATCCACTTCAGAAAGCGTCCATCAGTACATGCCTAAACCCCTCCCATTCATGACAAAGGTCGTTTGGTAAAGTGTATTAAAAGAAAAATAATGTAACTATTAGCTTTGTATATTAGTATTAATATTTTATTTGGTAAAAATTTTCATTCTACGTATTATAAAGGGATAATAATCCAAAAAATATTTATACTTTTTCTAAATTTATAGTTGCGCATATTGAACATTGTGGGGGTCCTATTACCCCTAAATTATTTTAAAGTTAAATTATTACACCCTTAAAGGCTTATATGGGGCAAAGAGAGTGTATCTCACTCTCTTTGAGAGAATGAGTCATCCAAAAGTATTAAAAAAATATTTTTTATATTTCTTTTTAATATAAATATATATATATTATTTAATTTATTATTATTAATTTTTTTCTTCTCCCACCACCAAATTTCTCCACCACCATCCAACCAACGCCGCCGCACAACCACCTCCATGTCCACTTCTTCATCTCCCTCCATTTTTCCCCATATAAATCATCAATCTATATTATTTAAATTATTATTATTATATTTTTAATTTATTTCTTCTTTTCTTCACCATAGCCAAATTTTCTCCACCACCATCCCACTATTGCCACTACGCTCACAACCATCACCATCTCCACCATTTGCCCACTTTTTCATCTTCCTCCATTTTTCTTCCTATATAAATCCTCAAACTAATTATTTAAATTATTATTATATTTTTTTAGTGTTACTTTCTTTCTTAGTCCAATCACCATAGTCAAATTCTCTCCACCTCCAACCACCATTGCCGCCGCGCAGCCATCACCACTTTTTTTGGCCACTTCTTCACCTTCCTTCATTTAATTTCTCCCCCATACAAATTCTCAACCTTCTCTCTCTTTTTCATTGCTAAAGTCACCAAAAATCTTGCCGAAATTTTAAGAATTAAGAATTAAGCATAAAAAATCAAGAATCTTTAAGATATTTTTCAGAAATGTGGCTTATTTTTGCATTTTGAGCTGTTAGTTGAACCTTTAATATAGTTGTAATGGTGAAAAAATGATGAAAAGAATAAGAATAAAGAAGAAGGTAAATAAAAATTAATTTTAAACAAAAATACACGTGTAAATATGAGATTGACGCGTGTATTACACTGTCTACTCCAAAATTGGGTATAGCATTTCGGTCACTTTAAAATAATTTAGGGGGGTAATAGGAATCACGCAAAGTTCAGTATGCGCAACTACAAATTTAGGCAAAGTACAGATATTTTTCGAACTATTATCCCTATTATTAATACTTGTATTAGTTATATATTTTATTTGGGATTAAGGAGTGTATTATTAATATATAGAAATTTCTAGTTTTAACAATGCAATGGATTCTAATGCATGTATTAGTATGATTTAAGTCACAATTATTCCTCAAAATCTTTTCCACATTCTTTCACTATATTTATAAAAAGTATTTTTGTAAAAAAAAATATTTTTTTAAATAAAATTATGCAATTCATATTATTTCTAATAAATTAAATCAAATAATGCATAAGAAAAATACAAACATAACTAATGTACATATAACTAATACAAGCATTACTAATACGCCATGTTTGTTAGGATTTTTTCTGAATTTCCTACTTTACCTGGTATTCTACAATAATTAGAATTACCTTTCTTAGTGGAAAAAAGTTTCCTTATAGAAAAGATCTCTTTCCTATTAGGTTTATTCTTTCTTAGAGAAAGAGTTTTGTACCTTATTAATAAAAGATCTATCTTCTCAAGCCATAACACAATAACATCTATAATTTAGTCATTTAAGAATTTTATTTAGGGACAGATTATCAGTTTTTATGTTTTTTAATATTAGGTTTATTATTTAGGCCAATCGACCAAATCATAAATAGTATTATATTTTCAGTTTTGTTTTGCTTCATCTAAATTATATATCGCCTCTATGGGTTGCAAATTTTAAGCTTCCGCATGACGTCCTCTCAATTTTGAACCCAACAAGTGGTACCAGAGCCTATGATTCAGTGGTTTGATGGTTCAGATTGAAGACATGTTGATATCAAAGTTGCAACCAATTTGATGATAATGAAGATCTTTGATAACGCTTAACTTACATGTCAATTTAAGTGCAAGCCAGTCGTTTGTCAATAAGTTTACCCAACTAAGATTCAGGATCAAATCCACGAGGAATAATGTGAGTGATGATTGAGTAATTCAAAATAAAAGTTGCTTGCTAGGGTCAAACCTATGGTACAAAATAGTTTAGCGGAGGGGGGGGGGGTCAATCTTGTCGAATGTAAATGCACTTCTTGGGCTTCTAAGGGACTGATTTAAGGCTAAAATCAATCAGAGAGTAATCAATTTAGAATGGATCTTGGGGTTATGCTTTCCTAGGGGAAGTTTAGTATGTGCCGATATATGAAAATAACATCCAATTCAAGTTAGTGCATGAGTGTGTAGGCTAGGTTAGAGGTTTTCGATGTTAGATTTTCAACAAAACATCAAAAATGTTACCTATGGATTCTTTTGAATACCTAATGGGTGTTGCCAACTAAAGTCACCCAAAACATCAATTTAACATTTCTATTTCTAGCATGATGTTCAAGAGATAGCAATTCCACATTTTATCTTTATTTTTAAGACAACAAAATGGAATAACTACTATCTATGTTATTGTTCACAAATGTTTATGTCACCTACATCCCCTTTTTAAGGATGATGTAGGATCTAGACTACCCACATTCCTCTTTCAAGGATGATGTGGTAATTTTTTTAGGGAAATTGAGGTTCTCACCAACAATTTCCATTTTTGCATTCAAATATTTGTGAAACCCATCAACATTAACCACAAATCGGAGCTAGCAATCAATATCCACACACTTGCACCCTACTCAAACATAACCTCAAGAGGTAGATCTAGCAAATCATAAAGATAATAAACATAAATATACCAAGATTTCTATCAAAGTTATTCATCAAAAATAAAGAGAGGGCAAATCATACTTTAAAATCCAATGAATCTTCAATGGGTGATGCTAAATCTACACTTTGGAGTTTCTCTAATTAATTCTTGCTTTAAATTAGTGTAAATTTAAGCTCCAAGCTCTAAGGAATTACAAAACCCTAAACTAAGGATGGGAGGTCCGGATGTGGAATGATGATGATCTAGAATGTATGAGTTTTGAGCCTTAAATGGGATTTGGGGTCAGCTGGCCAAAATAACATAATTGCCCTTGGGCATAATCTCGCTTGTGCGCGATCGCGTCAACCGTGATTGCGTTAATATTACTGCGATCATGGTCCTTTGACCTGTCTTGACTGACCGTGATCGCTGGTTGAGGACCGTGATTGCGGTAACTGAGACCGTATTCTTCTCTAGGTCTACTAGTTGCACTTCTTCTATCCATTTAGATCCTTTTTAGCTTGCATCCATATCTTTACTTCTCATAACCTGTATGCCTACAAAATGTGAATATTAGTCCATTTAATCACTAGTATGTCTCACTTATTCATTCAAAATATGGTGATGTGCACGAATGTTGAGTGCAAATGAATGGTAAATTCACCCCTCATCAACACCCCCAACTTAAAGTTTTGCTTGTCCTCAAGCAACTGAAACACCTAGACTTTGAACCATTGAAAAATTTCTTCAATCAATGTCACTAGGGTGGGTACGACTAGGGGTATAAGTCATACCCCTTGGTAACGAGTTGTATCCTCCTTTCCCTCCCCTCTCATATACTAGGCAGTGTGGTGAGGGTTACTCATTGTCCTAGGTATGAGTGACCCCCTCCTCAATCGTACCAAAGGGTACGAGTCGCACCAAGTGAGTCGTATAGAGTTTGGACTTGAACTTTGAGTGGACTATTTTTCATACGGGTAAAGTATACGAGTTAGGGATTAAGTCGTACCCTCTGGAGACTACTCAAAGGAGTGTATTCATACCCTTAACAGTATAGGTGACCTAGGAGAAGCCTAGAGTACGAGTCAGGTTACCACCCATACCCTAGGGTACGGTTCCTCTTATGAGTTGTATCCCTTGACGGGTCCATTTTCCAGCTTTTAACTAAGGGCATTATGGTCATTTCCTATGCCAAAAACCCTAAGTCCCCTTAATATATAAGTTCTTGTATCCTCCTAAACATCCATTTTGATGGATCAAACACCCTAAAAACTCTCTCAAACTCATTTTTGAAGAATTGGAGGTTGGGGTTTCAAGGGTGATCTTCAAGAGGCAAAGTGAAGTCAAAACTCTTGGTGAATCAAGTTGTCTAAGGCATTTAACTCTTCCCGTTGATAAATAACTCTAAACCCATGTATTTTGCACTTGAATTAGTAAGTGTACATGGTGATTTTAAAATCAAATGAAAAGGGTTTCGTTGCCTAATGATGAATAATGTTGACTTTTGCTTAGACTTGTGTTTATACATGTTATTGATGATGATTTGCATATGTGGGTGGTTGTTGTATGTGTTATAACATGTGAGTCTTGAGTAACTCTAATATTGATGATTTCTACCATGAAAATGGCCTTGGTAAAAGGCATGTGCACAAGGTGTTTGTGAAAATGTCTAAGTGAACTGTTTAGTCTTATGTTGATGATGTTTTGAACTAGGTAAATGGCCCAATAAGTATGAATAGTTGTTAAATGATATTGTAAAGGTATCATGAGCCATGTATGGTGAAATTGTTGATCTTGTTGGGCGATGATAAGAGGTTAAAATCCCTAAACATAAAAATAAACTTGAATTGTGTGTTGAACCAAAGTGTGGTATGAATGTGGCATGAGATTGCTTATGAAATGTGAATAGTTTGTGAGGGTATTTATGACCATAAATTAAATTGCATGATGAATTGAATTAAGGCATTAGCCTATTGATATGGTTGAGCATCAAAGGCTCCCATGAGGATCATGTGGTCAAGTATAGTGTTGAGTTGTCTAAATGGGTTAAAGTCCTTGAGTATGAATTGAATAGATGATGATGTATGGACTACGGGTTGGAGTCCCATTATCGACTAATGATAGTCGTGATGGCTTTAGGTTAAAGTCTCTTCCCTAGTGAAATGGCTTAAGGTTAAAGTCCCTCGCCTAATAAAATCGTTTGTGGTTAAAGTCCCTTGCACAATGAGATCTCTTGAGATTGAGTGCCTCGCTAAATAAAATGGCTTGGGTATGAGTCCCCTATCTAATATGGCATGAGGTTAGAGTCCCTTGCCTAATATGGGCATGTGGTTAGAGTCCCTTGCCTAAATAAATGTGAGTATGTGGTTAGAGTCCCTTGCTTAATAAGTGTATACATGGTTAAAGTCCTTCGTCTAAGTGATATGTGAATATGGTTGAAGTCCCATACCTAATAAGAATTGTTGAATCTGAGTGTGGAAGGTCGAAGTCCCTCACTTCATGTCTTATGATTGAGTGCTTTGAGAATGTTGTAATGACTTGTTTACTTGTTAGCATGTGATATACCTATATGTCTGGATAAGGTCATGGATATGGTTGAATATGATATATTGACTTGTTGTTGATTGATGATGCTATTTTATCCTTATTCTTGAGTTACATGCTAGCGTTCCAACCGCTAACCGTCTCCAAACGCTATGCCCCCACACGATATAGGGGCTGGAGAATCATTTTCTCTTCCTGTGCAACGATTAGGAGATCGAAGCAGTTCGTGCATTGACTTCGGAGTGGTGCACTTCCTTATTTTGGAAGACATTCATTCTTGGTCTCCTATCTTTAGACTTAGTCTTATTTTGACTTGGTTTGTCTATTATTGGGGGCTTGTCCCGACATATACATTTTTAAACATAGATTTGAATAGAGGTGTTGTGGATAACTGTGTACTTGGATGTAGTGGTTAGATTGATGAATCTAATAAAGCGTTTAGACATGATTAAGTTATGACTTGTAGTGTGTTTCCTCTATCTTATTATAGGGTCGGGATTCATCCGACCCTTGTGATTTATATTGATGGTTAGGTTGGGTTATCAGGGCAACTTTCGGTTCATATGGGCTTGAGGTGCCCATACGACATGGCCCAGTTTTGGGGCGTCTCACCAACACTACCGCTTACCATGAGACAATGCACATTTATGCCCAAAATAGATAACCCAATGATCACAATGGCATCAACCTTAGTTACTACCTTAAGTAGCTCTTCAAACATGTGTAAAGGCATTCTCCCGACACCCCTCAACATAAAATACAATAATGAAGGATGCAAAAGACTTCAAAGAGAAACAATGCAACAATCACCGATACTCTAGAAGTGACTCACTTTTTGACATCAACTACACTATAATCCTTTTTGCCTCTTTTCTTGGAAGATGACAAAATTACTCACCTCAACTTGTTCACATGCCTCCTCACAAGAAGGAAAATTTCACACACCAAGCTACCAAACATGCAACAAGGAATTTAAGTGCAAAACTCTCTTTCTCTCACAAGTACTCTCTATGATAACAAGTGTTATACCATAGGCTTTCCCCTATTTTCAATCGCCACTACAATGAAAGTAAATGGTTGGAGATCACGAAGGGATTTTTAAGCTTGTAACGTAGGTTCGGAGTAGGGTAAGATATCTTTTTGGAACAACATGGTTAAACCCTTCTTGAACATCTACATCATACTATTCCATCCAACTTTTGATCATGGGTCACTTCTTTTGGTTTTACTCTTTATGCATGTTCCTACTTTTTATTTCCTTGGATCACCCATTTTCTTTACATTTCTTTTTCTTGCACCCTTTGTGCTTTTCTTTCCTTTGTTGGATCCTTTCCTTTTTCTTATTTATTTGATCTTAATACTTAAGCTCGTAGGCATTCACTTACTACTTTGTGGCCGAAAGTTACTTCCTTTAATCTTCACCACCCCTAACTTAGGATTTTAGCCTCAAGTTACATTTTTAAGTTTAAGAAGGGTACGGTTCAAAAGAGGGATAAAAATTAAATGGCTCACGACTTGTAATGTGTTTGCCAAAGAATGGTCCAAAGGCTTAAAGTGGGTGACTAGGGATAACATCTATGCATGGGTAGGCTTTTTAGACTAAGTGGGCTTCCAATGTCACAAAGACGACCTATGATTATCTCACCGACCAAATACAATCAAAATTTAGCCTTGAGAGAATAATGGGGCAAGTTCTAGATGACACAAGTATATAAGAGATTGATGCAAATAAACTCACTACACATGGTATGTAAATTCACTGAGGGGACTCAATTTCCCCCCCCCCCCCGTTAGAGACAAATAATCAGAAATCTATCAATTTTTGCAAGATAAAATTTTAGGAGTAACAAAAGAGAAAAAGTTTTGTCACAGGGTTCCTCACGTCCATGCCCTTGATTTTTAAAAGATTTTGGACAGATGGGGTGTTTGCTATTACATTTCCACCACGCACAATTTGCTAACCAAGGCAACAATCCAATCCTTTGCCTCACCTTGTGGCTTTTATACGGGAAAACTAACCATATAGCTACTCAATTTTTTCCATAAGTATGAAGGTGATCCCAAATCCGAAATGCCACAGGTACTCAGATTACCCTTGCATTTGCAACTTTGATGCTACAGGTACTTAAACTTCCCTTGAATCCATATCCCCAAACTCTATCACGACGAGCATCTCTTAAGAAAGTCGTCACTCAATCTATCATAGGAAAAGGCTCGCCCAATGTCATTATTAAAAGAAACAGAAAACTAAAAATAGAAATCATCAATTCACAAAATTTCCATGCTGTAATGCCCCGCATTTTCCTAAGCTAGAAAGCAAACCGTTGTTCGTACATGTGAAACCCCCAATTCTGTAAGCCATATTTGGGCACATGAATTACCAAGAGTACCATAGTTATAAGAGAGCTTATGATCTGTTAAGTGTGGTTATATGAGTCACTTAAGGTAGTACAAGTTAAATGTTTCAAAATCCATTGAGTTTTAGTGTTTGAATTCGCTAGGGTCATCTTTGAATGAGCATAAATTGATAAATATGTGGTATATTTCTACCCACCAACTTATAGAGAATCGAATTATCTTTCCAACGATACCAATTTCATTAAAATCCAACACCCGAGCAAGGAGTTATGGCTTTGCGAAGTAGAGTGTGTCGCCTAACCAATCGCACATGGCACCTGGAATAGGTGTGCGATAAGCAATACGGCTCATACTTAAATGTGTGTGATAAGCAATTCGGCGCATATGTAAATGTATGCGATAAGAAATACGGCGCATATGTAAATGTATGCGATAAGCAATGCAGCACACACTTGGTGTTTCAGGTAGTAAAAACACTTCGTTTTGAGTTATTTTGAGGGCAATTAAGTCTTTTGGCACTCCTTAAACACCCCTAAATTTAACCTTACAAATTTAATAGAATCTAAACACATCATAACCCTATTATCAATCTAAGTTCATCATCCAAGAGCACTAAAGGAGAAAAACAACTAGGGTTGCACAATCAACATTGAGGGTCCAATCTTTCAACGAATCCGTTACCATAAAGGTATGTGGGGTTTTCAACAAGAACATCCTTTCGTTCTTGTTCCCAAAAATTTGTATTATTTTATGAAGATACATGATTTTACTTGTTTAATTATAAATTTGAGATGGAAACTATTATCCTATATTCTTGTTCAAGAAACTATGATATTTTTGTGATGTGTTACAGATAAATTCCTTGAGTTTTGATGTTAATATCATGTTTCAAGTTGAATTTCCAGATTTTCATGTGAGTTATACTTATTTGCTATACAAAGTATGAATCTTGAAATGTTTTGCTCTAGTGTTGATATATGGGATTTAAACCCACTTTGATATTATGATCTTTGGTGAAGTAATGTGTTATACACACCTTGATATTTGAATGATTTGACCTTTTGGTCTTGAAAGAGTTATTTTTGAACTCGAATGAGAAAAGAAATCCATATGTTGATTTATTATGAAAAAGGGGTAGTATGATGGCTCCTGATATGAATTGTTGAATTGCGTTGTTGTGGATTTTCTATTTAAATGATCTGAGCTCAGTCCGGGAGTAGTCTTTAGCACTGACTGGGAGGTATAGCTATGATTGGTACTTCCCTAGAACTACGTGCCCCCATAGGATATGAGCCTAAGGCTGATTGATAGAGTGATCACTAGTGAACAAAAGATTAAGGTCCTACTCCAATAGCAAGGATAGGATAGCTCTCCCAAACATAGGTTGGACGTTGGACTCCATGTAGCTCACATAGTTTATGTCGGTTATAAGAGACTCCCAGTGTGTGTGTGTGTATTCTTCTGATTGAGACGAAAAATGTAATAGTTTGAAAGTGTGAGTTGAGAAAGTTATCGTTTCTAAAGAATTTAATCGATATTTCTATATCTTAAAGAGAATTGTTATGAAAGCTACTCGTTTTGATGACTTGAAAATGATCATGAAAATGATTGGGATTTGCTATGATGACTCACATGTTTTCACCCGATGTGTTTTACTCTATGGTGATTATGATGATTTTCTTTCGAGCTATGTGAGTCTCTTATTACAGCCTGCATATTTTCCTATGAATATTTGTGATATAGGACTTTTATGAAAACTTGCATACACCCTCATATACTCGATCCATATTCCATGGTACTGACCCATGTATTCGTACGTGGGCTACATTTTCCCTATAACGTAGGTCCAGGTGCTTATTCCCAGGCTTGATGTGATTCTCCGAGCATATTGGTCTACATTTTCTGCAGTGGTGAGTCCTCATGGTTCGAGGACTGGTTATTTTAGATTTCACTCTTTTATTTTGAGTTATCATTTTATTCCCTGATGTTAGGGTCAGTTGGGGTCTGTCCCAATGGCTCAGTGTTATACAGTTTAGTAGAGGCTTGTCAGAGTAGATGGTTAGATTGATCAATCTTGTGGAGAGGTCGTATTTTGTTACTTTTCACATCTCTTTCGTCTTGAATTATGATATTATGGAGAATATCTTGATGTTCGATTATAGTAATCTTGTCGATGAGTGTTGAATGGTACGAAAATGGCTCAAAGGGGTAGCTTGGGGCTACTTGTAGCCTTAAGCACCGTGTGATGCTTCGGGACCCATTTTCAGGGCATTACAAACTTGGTATCAGAGCCTAAGGTTATTGGAGTCCTAGGGAGTTTAGCAAGCCGCGTTAAGTAGAGTCTTGATCATCGGTGTGTAGCGCGCCATATCTATGAGCAAGAGGCTACGAGACGTTTTAGGAAAAAGTGTTATTTCTTTCTTTTAGAAGTCCATCGTGCTTACAGTTACTTCCTTTCCGCTATTAATTCGTGTTCTCCTCTTTCAGAATATGCTTCCTCGCCGAGCTAGAAGAAATAACGATGGTCAGCAACCCCAGCCTGCTGCCCTACTGAATGAAAATATGTCCCATGCCGAATTTTGGGCAGCCTTTCAGGCGCTGGCCCAAGTTGTCATTGCGAATGTTCAGGCCAATTCGGCCCTGGATCCACAGCAGCAGGGAGGTGATTCAGCTGCTGCGAGGATCCATGACTTTATGCAGATGAATCCGCTGGAATTTTATGGGTCCAAGCCAGATGAAGATCCACAGTTGTACTTGGAGGAGGTGCGAAAGATTACTTAGGTGATGCATTTCTCTGAGGAGCATAGTGTGGAGTTTGAAGCATATCGGTTGAAAGACCTTTCTTATGATTGGGTAGTTGCTTGGAGGAAGGGTAGAGGTGAGGGTGCCTCCCCTACGTCTTGGCAGAAGTTCCAGGATACATTCCTGGATAATTTTTTCCCTTTAGAGATGAGAGAGGCGAAGGTATTGCGACAGGGCTCTATGACTATTAAAGAGTACTGTCTAAAGTCAATTAGTTGGCCAAATATGCTCCTGAATTAGTAGCTGATAATCGGGCCAGTATGAGTAAATTTGTGACAGGAGTGTCTAGCTATGTTGTTAAGGAGTGCAGGTCTGCTATGTTAAATAGTGAGATGAATCTTTCCAGGATGATGACTCATGCCCAACAGATTGAAGCAGACAAGATCAAGGAGACGAATAGAATGAGAGGGAATAAGAGAGCTAGGTCCGAGCAGCACGGACAGGGTCAGATGTAATGCCTCGCACTTTCCTAAGCTAGAAAGCGAACCGTTGTTCGTAAATGTGAAACCCCCAATTCTGTAAGCCATATTTGGGCACATGAATTACCAAGAGTACCCAAGTTATAAGAGAGCTTATGATGTGTTAAGTGTGGTTATATGAGTCACTTAAGGAAGTACAAGCTAAGAGTTTTGAAATCCATCAAGTTTTAGTGTTTGAATTTGCTAGGGTCATCTTTGAATGAGCATAAATTGATAAATATATCGTATTTCTGCATATTTCTACCCACCAACTTATAGAGAATCGAATTATCTTTCCAATAATACCAATTTCATAAAAATCCGACACCCGAGCAAGGAGTTATGGCTTTGCGAAGTAGAGTGCGTCGCCTAACCAATCACACATGGCTACTAGAATAGGTGTGCGATAAGCAATGCAGCGCATATGTAAATGTATGCAATAAAAAATGCGGCGCATATGTAAATGTATGCGATAAGAAATGCGGCGCATATGTAAATGTATACGATAAGCAATGTGGCGCACACTTGGTGTTTCAGGTAGTAAAAATACTCCGTTTTGAGTTATTTTGAGGGCAATTAAGTCTTTTGGCATTCCTTACACACCCCTAAATTTAACCTTAAAAATTTAATAGAATTAAAACATATCATAACCCTATTATCAATCTAAGTTCATCATCCAAGAGCACTAAAGGAGAAAAATAACTAGGGTTGCACAATCATCATTGAGGGTCCAATCTTTCAATGAATCCGTTACCATAAAGGTATGTGGGATTTTCAACAAGAACATCCTTTCGTTCTTGTGCCCAAAAATTTGTATTATTTTACGAAGATTCATGATTTTACTTGTTTAATTATGAATTTGAGATGAAAACTATTATCCTATATTCTTGTTCAAGAAACTATGATATTTTTGTGATGTCTTAAAGATAAATTCCTTGAGTTTTGATGTTAATATTATGTTTCAAGTTGAATTTCCAAATTTTCATATGAGTTATACTTATTTGCTATACAAAGTATGAATCTTGAAATGTTTTGCTCAAGTGTTGATATATGGGATTTAAACCCTCTTTGAGATTATGATCTTTGGTGAAGTAATGTGTTATACACACCTTGATATTTGAATGATTTGACCTTTAGGTCTTGAAAGAGTTAGTTTTGAACTCGAATAAGAAAAGAAATCCACATGTTGATTTATTATGAAAAAGGGGTAGCATGATGGCTCCCGATATGAATTGTTGAATTGCGTTGTTGTGGATTTTCTTTTGAAATGATCTGAGCTCAGTCCGGGAGTAGTCTTTAGAACCGAGTGGGAGGTATAGCTGTGATTGGTACTTCCCTAAAACTACGTGCCCCCGTAGGATGTGAGCCTAAGGCTAATTGATATAGTGATCACTAGTGAACAAAAAACTAAGGTCCTACTCCAATGGCAAGGATAGGACATCTCTCCCCAATGTGGATTGGACGTTGGACTCCATGTAGCTCACATGGTTTATGTCGATTGTAAGAGACTCCCAGTGTGTGTGTGTGTATTCTTCTGATTGAGATGAAAAATATAATAGTTTGAAAGTATGAGTTGAGAAAGTTATCGTTTCTGAAGAATTTGTTGGATATTTCAATATCTTAAAGAGAATTGTTATGAAAGCTACTCGTTTTGATGACTTGAAAATAATCATGAAAGTGATTGGGATTTTCTATGATGACTCACATGTTTTCACCCGATGTGTTTTACACTATGGTGATTATGATGATTTTATTTCGAGCTATGTGAGTCTTTTATTACAGCATGAATATTTTCCTATGAATATTTGTGATATAGGACTTTTATGAAAACTTGCATACACCCTCATATACTCGATCCATATTCCATGGTACTGACCCATGTATTCGTACGTGGGCTACATTTTCCCTATAATATAGGTCCAGGTGCTCATTCCTAGGCTTGACATGATTCTCCGAGCACATTGGTCTATATTTTCTGCAGTGGTGAGTCCTCATGGTTCGAGGACTGGTTATTTTAGATTTCACTCTTTTATTTTGAGTTATCATTTTATTTCCTGATGTTAGGGTCAGTTGGGGTCTGTCCCAATGGCTCAATGTTATACTTTTTAGTAGAGGCTTATCAGACTAGATGGTTAGATTGATCAGTCTTGTGGAGAGTTCGTATTTTGTTACTTTCCGCATCTCTTTCGTCTTGAATTATGATATTATGGAGAATATCTTGATGTTTGATTATAGTAATCCTGTCGATCAGTGTTGAATGGTATGAAAATGGCTCAAAGGGTTAGCTTGGGGCTACTTGTAGCCTTAAGCACCGTGTGATGCTTCGGAACCCATTTTCGGGGCGTTAAAAACTTGGTATCAGAGCCTAAGGTTATTGGAGTCCTAGGGAGTCTGGCAAGCCGCGTTAAGTAGAGTCTTGATCATCAGTGTGTAGCGCGCCACATCTATGAGCAAGAGACTATGAGACGTTTTAGGAAAAAATGTTATTTCTTTCTTTCAGAAGTCCATCGTGCTTAAAGTTGCTTCCTTTCAGCTATTAATTCATGCTCTCCTCTTTCAGAATATGCCTCCTCGCCTAGCTAGAAGAAATAACGATGGTCAGCAACCCCAGCCTGCTGACCCACTGAATGAAAATGTGTCCTATGCCGAATTTCGGGCAGCCTTTCAGGCGCTGGCCCAAGCTGTCACTACGAATGTTCAGGCCAATCTGGCCCCGGCTCCACAGCAGCAGAGAGGTGATTCAGCTGCTGCGAGGATCCGTGAATTTATCCAGATAAATCTACCGGAATTTTATGGTTCCAAACCAGATGAGGATCCACAGTTGTACTTGGAGGAGGCGTAAAAGATTACTCAGGTGATGCATGTCTCTGAGGAGCATAGTGTAGAGTTGGCAGCATATCGGTTGAAAGACCTTGCTTATGATTGGGTAGTTGCTTGGAGGAAGGGTAGAGGTGAGGGTGCCGCCCCTACGTCTTGGCAGGAGTTCTAGGATGCATTCCTGGATAAGTTTTTCCCTTTAGAGATGAGAGAGGCGAAGGTAGAGGAGTTCATGAACTTGCGACAGGTCTCTATGACTATTAAAGAGTATTGTCTGAAGTTCAATCAGTTGGCCAAATATGCTCCTGACTTAGTAACTGATAATCGGGCCAGTATGAGTAAATTTGTGACAGGAGTGTCTAGCAATGTTGTTAAGGCGTGCAGGTCTGCTATGTTAAAGTGTGAGATAAATCTTTCCAGGCTGATGACTCATGCCCAATAGATTGAAGCAGACAAGATCAAGGAGAGGGAATAAGAGAGCTAGGTCCGAGCAGCATGGAAAGGGTCATACTAGATCGCAAGGAGGGAATCGCCCTCAGTTTCAGAACCGTTCATCTACACCAGCACCATCGTCAGCTAGTGCTCCCGTACCTAGGGGTGGGCAGGAGGAAGGTAGCAGGTCATATGCAGCCAGGTCCCAATACAATATTGGCAGTAAGCCAAATTATCCTCCGTGTACTAAGTGTGGTAGTACCCACCCGTGTGAGTGTTGGGGTGAGAAGAAAGGTTATTTCGGGTGTGGTGACTTGGGTCACAAACTTAGGGAGTGCCCACATGCCAGGCAAGGGCGTCATGATAATCGCCCTCAGACTCAGACTCAGATTGCTAGTGCTCCAGTTCAGGTGACTCGCCCAGGCCCAGCTCAGGGCGCCTCTTCTAGCACTGCTTGCGATCAGCGCCAGAATAAGTTCTATGCTTTGCTATCTCGCCAGGAGCAGGAGGACTCTCCCGATGTTGTTACTGGTATGCTCTGTATACTTCAGTTTGATGTCTATGTTTTGTTGGACCCTAGGTCCAGTTTTTCATATGTTACACCTCTGGTTGCTGTGAATTTTGAAATGAGTCCTAAAAATATTCCTGAGCCTATCTTAGTTTCTACCCCATTGGGTGATTCGATTGTTGCCAGAAAGTGTATAGAAAGTGTCTTGTTATAGTCTTTCATAGAGCCATGTTGGCTGATCTGATTGAGTTAGACATGGTGGATTTTGATGTTATTCTGGGTATGGACTGGCTTCATTCTTGTTATGCCTCTATAGATTTTCGTACCCGAGTGGTTAAGTTTCAGTTTCCTGATGAACCTGTGTTTGAGTGGTCTGGGAGTTCTGTATCTCCCAAGAGTCATTTTATCTCATATATTAAAGCTAGAAAACTTATTTCCAAGGGGTGCATTTATCATCTGGTTAGAGTCAAGGACACTAAGTCTGAGACTCCAACTCTCTAGTCAGTTAGCATAGTCAATGAGTTTTCTGATGTCTTTTCGAAAGATCTCCCAGGGATACCTCCTGATAAAGAGATAGAGTTTGGGATCGATCTTCTTCCCGATACTCAGCCCATTTCTATTCCTCCTTACCGTATGGAACCTGCATAACTTAAGGAGTTGAAAGAACAACTCAAAGATCTGTTAGATAAGGGTTTCATAAGGCCCAGTGTCTCTCCTTGGGGTGCTCCTGTGTTATTTGTGAGAAATAAAGATGGTTCCCTGCTCATGTGTATTGACTATCGCCAGTTGAATAAAGTCACTATCAAAAATAAGTATCCTCTTCCTAGAATAGACAATTTGTTTGACCAATTGCAAGGTACAAGTTACTTCTCAAAGATAGACCTTCGATCCGGATATCATCAACTCAAAGTTAGGGAGTGTGAAACCTCGAAAATAGCTTTTCGAACTCGCTATGGTCATTTTGAGTTTCTTGTTATGTCCTTCGGGTTAACTAATGCCCCGACAACTTTCATGGACCTCATGAATCAAGTGTTCAGACCATATCTTGACATGTTTGTTATCGTATTTATAGACGATATTCTGGTGTACTCCCGTAGTGAGAATGATCATGCAAATCATCTCCGAATTGTCTTGCAAACTCTTAGAAACCATCAATTGTTTGCCAAATTCAGCAAGTGTGAGTTTTGGTTGAGGTCAGTTGCTTTTTTGGGTCATATCATTTCTTTCGAGGGTATTAGAGTTGACCCCCAAAAGACAGAAGCTGTTAGAAACTGGCCTAGACCGATCTCTCTGATTGACATCCGAAGTTTCTTGGGTTTAGCTGGCTATTACCGCCGTTTTGTTGAAGGTTTCTCCTTTATAGCGTCTCCTATGACCCGATTGACCCAAAAAAAAGTGAAGTTCTTGTGGTCCGATTCTTGTGAGAAGAGTTTTAAGGAGTTGAAGACTTGACTCACTTCAGCCCCTGTTTTGACCTTGCCTGATGGTGTTGAGGGTTTTGTAGTATATTGTGATGCCTCTAGAGTTGGTTTGGGTTGTGTATTGATGCAGAAGGGTAAGGTGATAGCTTATGCTTTTAGACAGTTGAAACCCCATGAGAAGAATTACCCCACCTATGATCTTGAGTTAGCTGTTGTTGTGTTTTCTCTAAAAATCTGGAGACACTACTTGTATGGTGTTCACGTTGATGTTTTCACTGATCATAAGAGTTTGCAATATGTATTTACCCAGAGGGAGTTGAACCTTAGGCAGAGAAGGTGGTTAGAGCTGTTAAAAGATTATGATATGAGTGTGTTGTACCATCCGGGTAAGGCCAATGTAGTGGCAGATGCCCTAAGCAGGGTGTCTATGGCTAGTGTTTCGCTTATTAAAGAGGGTAAGAAAGAGTTGGCTCGTGATGTGCACTGTTTGGCTAGACTCGGGGTTAGGTTGTTTGACTCTGCTGAAGGTAGTATAGGGGTGCAGAGTAGTTCCAAATCCTCCTTGATTTCGGAAGTAAAGGAGAAGCAAAACTTAGATGATAGTTTGGTCAGACTGAAAGAATCAGTCAAGGACCAAAAAGTGGAGGTTTTCTCCCAAGGGGGAGATAGTGTGTTGAGATTGCATGATAGGTTATGTGTTTCGAATATTGATGATTTGAGACAGAGAATTATGGCTGAAGCGCACGGCGCGTGATATTCTATCCATCCTGGTGCCACCAAGATGTACCGCGACTTGCGAGAAATCTATTGGTGGAGTGGCATGAAGAAGGATATAGCAACATTTGTGGCTAAGTGTGCGACGTGCCAACAGGTTAAGGTAGAACACCAAAGACCTGGTGGTATGATGCAGGAGTTCGGTATTCCCACTTGGAAGTGGGAAGAGATAAACATAAATTTTGTGACTGGTTTACCTCCTTCCCGACGCCATCATGATTCCATTTGGGTTGTTATGGATAGATTGACTAAGTCTGCACACTTTTTGCGTGTGCATACTTCTTATACTGCTGAGGATTATGCTAGATTGTATATCCGGGAATTAGTCAGATTGCATGGAATTCCCTTGTCCATCATTTCAGATAGGGGTACTCAGTTCACTTCGTAGTTTTGGAGAGTTTTTCAGAAGGGTCTTGGTACCCAAGTGTATTTGAGTTCTGCTTTCTATCCGCAGACAAATGGTCAGGTTGAGAGGACCATCCAGACCTTAAAGGATATGTTGAGAGCGTGTGCTCTTGACTTTAAGGGGAGTTGGGATGAGCATTTATCGTTGATAGAGTTTGCTTATAATCATAGTTTTCACTCTAGCATTGACATGGCTCCATTTGAGGCATTGTATGGGAGGAAATGTAGGTCACCCATAGGTTGGTTTGAAGTGGGTGAAGCTGTCGTGAGTGGTCCTGATTCGGTCTTTGAGGCTATGGAAACAGTCAAAGTGATTAGAGAAAGATTAAAAACCGCACAGAGTCGTCAGAAGTCGTATGCTGATGTGAGGAGAAGAGACCTTGAATTTGAAGTTGCTGACTTGGTGTATTTGAAGATTTCACCCATGAAGGGAGTGAAGATATTTGGGAAGAAGGGGAAACTTATTCCCCATTATGTTGGCCCCTACAGAGTTCTTAGCCGTGTTGGTAAGGTGGCGTATGAGGTTGAGTTGCCTTCAGAGTTATCTTCCGTTCACTCTGTCTTCAATGTCTCCATGCTTAGGAAACACGTTGGTGATTGTGTTGTTGTAGATCCTTCAGAAAACCCTGATGTGCAAGATAGTCTTTCTTTTGAGGAAGTTCCTGTTGAGATTTTAGATCACCAAGTCCGAAGACTAAGGAACAAAGAAGTTCCCTTGGTCAAGGTGTTGTGGCGAAACCAATCTGTTGAAGGTGCAACTTGGGAAACCGAGACGGATATGCGATCCAAGTATCCGCACCTATTTTCTGCAAGCCCCGATCAAGCTGAAGGTACCATTCGGCTCTAAATCATTCCTTTTCTATGCAGAATTGCAGTAGTTAAGCATTTATTTTATACTATTCAGCTGTGAATTCATGAGTCATGCACTCCTTGTTGTGTCCGAAATGTAGAATGAAGTAGAGGCAAGATTAGCAAGTTGCTTCAGCTGTGTACCCTTCATTTTCTCTTTACTCATAGTATACCCAGTGTCATTCGAGGATGAATGTCCCCAAGAGGGAGATATTGTAATGCCCCGCACTTTTCTAAGCTGGAAAACGAACCGTTGTTCGTACATGTGAAACCCCCAATTCTGTAAGCATATTTGGGCACATGAATTACCAAGAGTACCCTAGTTATAAGAGAGCTATGAATTTCAAAATGAGTCTCGAAAATATTTCTGAGCCTTTCCTAGGCTCCACACCCGTAGGGCGTCAGTTGTCACTAAACAAGTGTATAGAGATCGTCCTGTTACTGTTCTTCATAGAGTCATTTTATCTCCTATCTCAAAGCCAGAAAGATAATATCTAAGGGTTGTATCTATCACCTAGTTAGAGTCAAAGACACTCAGTCTGAGGCTCCAACTATTCAACCAGTCTAAATTGCTAATGAGTTTCCAGATGTTTTTTCGGAAGATCTCTCAGGGGTACCTCCCGATAGAGAGATAGAATTCGAGATTGACCTTCTTCCTGATACTCGACCTATTTTTATTCCGTCATATCGTATGGCACCTGCGAAGCTTAAAGAGTTGAAAAAGCAACTCAAAGATCTTTTAGACAAAGGTTTCATAAGGCCCAGTATTTCTCCTTGGGGCGCATCTATTCTATTCGTGCGGAAGAAAGACGGTTCTTTGCGTATGTGCATTGACTATCGTCAGCTTAACAAGGTCACAGTAAAAAATAAATATCCTCTTTCGAGAATTGATGACTTGTTTGATCAGTTGCAAGGTACAAGTTATTTCTCCAAGATAGACCTTAGATCCAGCTATCATCAACTTAAAGTGAGGGAATATGATATTTCAAAGATAGCCTTCCGAACCCGCTATGGTCACTTTGAGTTTCTAGTCATGTCTTTCGGGCTAACCAATGCCCCAAAAGCTTTTATAGACCTCATCAATCGAGTGTTCAAGCAATATCTCAATATATTTCTTATAGTGTTCATAGATGACATCCTTGTCTACTCCCGCAGTGAGAATGACCATGTGAACCACCTTAGATGGTACAGATGGTTTTGTGGTGTATTGTGATGCCTCTAGAGTTGGCTAGGGTTGTGTGTTGATACAAAGACGTAAGGTTATATCCTATGCCTCTAGGCAGTTAAAGTCGCATGAGAAGAATTACCTGACCCATGATCTTGAATTAGCTGTTGTGGTCTTTGCTTTGAAAATTTGGAGACATTACCTTTATGGTGTCCATGTTAATGTGTTTACTGATCATAAGAGCCTGCAGTATATGTTTACTCAGAAGGAGTTGAATCTTAGGCAGAAGAGGTGGTTAGAGTTGTTAAAAGACTATGATATGAGTGTGTTGTATCACTCGGGCAAGGCCAATGTAGTGGTGGATGCCCTTAGAAGATTGTCTATGGGTAGTGTTGCTCATGTAGAGGAAGGTAAGAAGGAGTTAGCTCGTTATGTGCATTGTCTGGCTAGATTGGGTGTTAGGTTGCTTAATTCAGCCGAGGGGAGTACGTTGGTGCAGAGTAGTTCTGAATCCTCTTTAGTTTCAGAAGTAAAGGAGAAACAAGATAGGGATCCTAGTTTGGTCAGACTGAAGGAGTCAGAAGGCCAAAAGGTAGAGGTTTTCTCCCAAGGGGGAGATAGCGTGTTGAGATTTCAAGATAGATTGTGTATTCCGTGTGTTGATGATATTGAGGTAGAGGATTATGGCTGAAGTGCATGGTGCGCGGTATTCTATTCATCCCGGCGCTACCAAGATATACCGCGACTTGCGGGAGAACTATTGGTGGAATGGTCTGAAGAAGGATATAGCCGAGATCGTAGCAAAGTGTGCAACGTGACAATAGGTTAAGGTAGAGCATCAAATACCTGGTGGTGTAATGCAAAAGTTTGGTATACCCACTTGGAAGTAGGAGGTGGTGAATATGGACTTTGTGACCGGGTTACTTCTTTTGCGTCGTCATTATGATTCTATTTGGGTTGTTGTGGATAGACTGACTAAGTTCAAGCATTTCTTGCCCGTGCACACATCTTATACATCGGAGGATTATGCTAGATTGTATATTCGAGAGTTAGTCAGGCTGCATGGAGTTCCCTCATCCATCATTTAGAATAGGGGCACTCAATTTACTTCCCAGTTTTGGAGGGCGTTTCAGCAGGGTCTTGGTACCTAAGTTCTTTTGAGTTCCGTTTTTCATCCGCAGACAGATGGTCAGGCTGAGAGAACCATTCAGACCCTGGAAGATATGTTGAGGGCATGTGCTCTTAATTTCAAAGGTAGTTGGGATGAGCATTTGCCATTGATAGAGTTTGCCTATAAAAATAGTTACCATGCCAGCATCGGGATGGCACTATTTAAGGCCTTGTATGGTAGGAGATGTAGATCACCCATAGGTTGGTTTGAAGTGGGTGAAGCTACCGTGACTGGGCCTGATGCAATATTTGAAGCTAAGGATAAAGTTAAGTTGATTAGAGAGAGGTTGAAGACCACCCAGAGTCGTCAAAAGTCTTATGCCGATGTAAGGAGAAGAGATCTTGAATTTGATGTGGGTGATTTAGTATACTTAAAGATTTCACCCATGAAAGGGTTGAAAAGGTTTGGTAAAAAGAGGAAGCTTAGTCCCCGTTATGTTGGCCCGTATAGAGTCTTGAGCCGTGTTGGTAAGGTGGCCTATAAGGTTGAGTTGCCCGCAGAGTTGTCAGCTGTTCATCCTGTTTTTCATGTCTCCATGCTTAAAAAACATATTGGTGATTCGGCTGTAGTAGATCCCTCAGAGAGTGCTGATATTCAGAATAGTCTTTCATTCGATGAGATTCCTGTTGAGATCCTAGATTTTCAGATCCGTAGCTGAGGAACAAAAAGGTTCTCTTGGTCAAAGTATTGTGGCGGAACCAGTCAGTTGGGGGCGCTACTTGGGAGGCAGAAGCAGATATGCGAGCCAAGTACCCGCATCTCTTTTTCGCGAGTTCAGATAGATCTGAAGGTATTGTTCTTCCTTAATTCAACCCTTCTAATCAAAAGTTCATCTATGTATCTATTTTTGTATGAGTTCTTGCAATTCTTAAGGTATTCAAGAGTTTAAAAAGATTTTGAGCCGTTTAGCAAATTGCTTCAGCTATGTATACTCTGTTTTTCCTGTGTTCCTAGTCTAACTAACGACATTCAAGGACGAATGTTTCCAAGGGGGAGATATTGTAAGACCCCACAAAGATCCCTCGTAGTCTGAGCCTTAGAGCATGTCAAGCGAAGTGTAATTCCAACCCTAAAAGATTGAGAAGAGACTTCCCAAGTGATTGATATTTAAACCATATAGAATTTTCTTAAATTTGAGTTGAGATTTGAGTTCCTAAAGTTCAAAGGTTGCAAGAACTCTCTCTCAAGAGTAAGAAGAAGAGTTTAGAGCAAGCTCGTTCATCCAAATTCATAATCAAAGGTATATGGGGTTTTGAACAAGGGTAATCCTTTCACCCTTGTGCCCAAAGGCTTATTTAAACTATAATTCTCTGCAATTTATGAGATTTTACATGAAATTGAATTGGGGGTTTTCACCCATTGTTATTGGTTGCAAGCTTTTGATGTTTCCCTTGAATTGAGAGTCTAATGGCATGATTTTTACATGTTTTCTTGAGAAATTGCAGCTGGGTCTATACCCCATGATTTTAATCCTTGAGAAGTTAATAGTTTAAATGTTTGAAACATTGAAGTATATGAGTATGTTGAGATTTTGAGATAAAATACTGAAATTTCCAGATTTCTACATGAGTTATGAATCTATATGTTGTCTATTATGCTTTTGATGAGTTTTAACTTGAGATTGAATTATGGGTTATTAAGCCCTACTTGACACTTGAGATTTTATGAACTATTGTTCTATAAGCACCCATGATTTGAGTATTCTGAGATTGTTGAGAAATGTTTTGATCTAATGGTCAGTGAGCTTTGAAATCCACTTTCCTACATGAGAGTACAGATTTGATTATTGGGTTTATGGTGAACCATGGGATTATTTCTAAAAGTGGATTTTTACGAGATGAGTGCAGATAATCTAAAGGGAGTAGTATTTAGCACCGAGCGGGTTAGCTACTACAGTTTCTTACCCCAAAAGTACGTGCCACCGTAGGTTGGGCCTTAGGACAAGTTTATGATTATTATTGGACCTAAGGCCGAGTTGATATTAAGCCCGAGGCCGAGTTTGTTTAGTGATCACTGGACCAAGGTTATACTCTTTGGCAAGAGTATGACACCTCTCCCCAACATGAGGTCTCTTCCTTAGGAGGACAAAACGTTGGACTCCATGTAGCTCGCATGGTTTATGTCGGTGAAAAACTCCCTAAACTAAAGTATTTTCCATTGAGATAGGGTATTTTCCTTTAAAACTAAAATACTTTCCTTTGATATGAGTATTTTTCCATAAAGTTTGAAATGAGATATTTTCCTAACGTGAATGAAATACCTTCAAGTATGTTCCAAAGTTATATGATTTCGAATTCCAAGTATTTGAGTTCAAAAGAGTTATGAGTTCTTGAGCATTGAAAAAGTTTTACTCTCCATGAGACATATGCATGAGTTGAAAGTATTGCTTAAAGTTTTCTTTAGCCTTGAGTAATAAGAATAAGAGAAGATTATCGATTTCAAAGTTAAACTATGATGACTCACGGGATTTGTGTTCCATGCTCCATTCTACATGATTCATGAGCTTTACATTTTATGCTTAATCAAGCCATGTGAGTCATTACTTATTGCATGCATGATTTGATTAAAGAGTATTTAATGTTGTTTTATATAAATGCATGCACCCCACATACTCAGTGCATTCTCAAGTAAGGATCCATATACACGTCTATGTGCTACATTGTCTTATAATGTAGGTTCAGGTGCTCAGTCCCAGCCTCGTCAGTGACTTTTGAGTAACTCTATCTACATCCCTACAGTGGTGAGTCCTCATGATTCGAGGACCTATCGTCAGATATTTCAGCATTTGAAAGACTATGTTATTACTTTCAGTTCATTTCGAGTCAGTTGGGGACCCTTCCCAATGGCTCTCTAGTTCATGGATTAGTAAAGGCTTTGTCAGACTAGTTATCAGATTGTGTTGAGATTTTTCGGTATTGCTTAGTCGTTTGGATCGAGCATTTTCTCTGTATTTTCTTTCATATGATATGACTATGCTAGTGTTTGAATTATCTCATCTTGAAATGAGTGTTATTAGTAGAATCAGTATCAAAGGGTTATCTTGGGGCTACTTGTAGCCTTAAGCACCGTGTGATGTCTCGGGAGGCGATTTCGGGTCATTACAATTTCACCTTAGGGTGCACCTGTCTTGTTTGTGAAGAGAAAGAATGGGTCTATGCGGATGTGAATTGAGTATCGATGGTTAAATAAGGTGATGGTTAAGAATAAGTATTCTTTTCCTCGCATTGATGATTTGTTTGATCAGCTTCAGGGTGTTGCGGTGCTTTTAAAGATTGATTTGCGATCGGGGAATCACCAGTTGAGGATTAGAGATTCGGATATTCTAAAAATAGCTTTTCGAACTCGATATAGTCATTATGAGTTCTTGGTCATGTCTTTTGGGTTGACCAATTCCCCTGCTTCATTCATCGAGTTGATGAATCGGGTTTTTTAACCATATCTTAACTCCTTTGTTATTGTGTTTACGAATTGTGCTTTGGAGATTGAAGGATGAGGAGTTGTATGCTAAGTTCTCTAAGTGGGAGTTTTAGTTGGAGTATATTTTTTTCTTGGGTCATGTGGTGACTAAGAAAGCTATTATGGCTAATCCAGCAAAGGTTGCAGCGGTTCGTGATTGGGCTAGACCTACTTCGCCCATCGAGATTCGAAGTTTTGTTGGCTTGGCCCGGTATTATCGGCGTTTTATTGAGGGTTTTTCATCCATTGCAGCTCCATTGACTAAGTTGACTCAGAAAAAGATATCCATCTAGTGGTCTAATGCTTGTAAGGCAAACTTCCAAAAGCTCAAGGACTTATTGACTTTAGCTCCTATATTGGCTTTGTCCAAGGAGGGCGTAGGCTTTACCTTGTTTTGTGATGCTTCTGGTGTTGGATTAGGTGTTGTGTTGATGTAGGAGGTCAAGGTGATTGTATATGCGTCTCGTCAGTTGAAGCCTCATGAGAGGAATTATCCTACCCATGATTTGGAGCTATGCGCTGTTGTGTTTGCCTTGAAGTTGTGGAGGCACTACTTGTATGGAGTCTGTTGTGGGATCTTCTCAGATCAGCGTAGCCTTAAGTACTTCTTTACCAGCGAGATCTTCATATGAGGCAGCATCATTGGCTTGAGTTGCTAAAGGATTATGACTTGACTATTCTCTACCATTCGGGAAAGGCTAATGTGGTTGCGAATACCTTAAGTCGGAAGTCGACTAGCATGGGTATCTTGGCACATCTTTTGACCCAGGAGAGGCCCTTGGCCTTAGAGGTTCAGTCTTTAGCTCACCAGATGGTTAGGCTTGATATTTCGACACTGGGGCGTGTTTTGGCATTTGTGAATGCTAGATCTTCTTTGATGGAGAAGATTTAAGCTCATTGATTTGATGATGTTGGATTGAGGTTGATTCAAGATAAAGTGTTGAGTGGGGATGATAAGGAAGTCTCACTTGATTCAGATGGAGTTTTGAGGATTGAGGGATGAGTTTGTGTGCCAAGAGTGGTGATTGGATTAGGTTGATCTTGGAGGAGACACATTGTTCCAGATATTTTATCCATCTAGATATGACTAAGATGTGTCGTGATTTGAGGCAGCGCTATTGGTGGAGTGGTATGAAGCGAGATATAATGGATTTTATGGCTCGTTGCCTATGTTGTCAGCAGGTGAAGGCCGAGTATATGAGGCCTGGTGGATTACTTCAGAGGTTACCCATTCCCGAGTGGAAATGGAAATGGACCACCATGGACTTTGTGACTGGTTTTCCTCGTACATCTCATAGTTCTGACAGTGTTTGGGTCATCGTGGATCAATTGACCAAGTCAGTTCATTTTATTCCGATTCAGGTCTCATTCAGTGCTGAGAGGTTAGCCCATATCTCAATTCGTGAGATTATGCGTTTGCATGGTGCGTTGATATCCATTATTCCAGATCTAGATTTTCTGTTCACATCTCACTTTTGGAAGACTTTTCAGGATGAGTTGGGTACTTACGTTGATCTTAGCATAGCATTTCACCTTCAGACTGATGTCCAGTCAGAGCGTACTATACAGGTTTTGGAGGATATGCTTCATGCATGCGCGATGGATTTCGGTGGCCAGTAGGAGCAACATTTGGCTTTAGTAGAGTTTGCATATAGTAATAGCTACCATTCCAGTATTGATATGACTCCTTTTGAGGCGTTGTATGGTAGGCATTGTGGCTCCCCAGTACGTTGGTTCGATGTTTTAGAAGTGAGACCTCGAGGTGCGTACTTGCTTCATGAGTTATTAGATATTGTCCGGGTCATTCAGGATAGACTTAGATCGGCTCAACATAGGCAGAAGTATTATGTTGATCGTAGACTTCATGCCTTGAGATTTGGTGTTGGTGATCGTGTTTTCCTTCGAGTTTTACCTATGAAGGATGTGATGAGTTTTGGGAAGAGGGGTAAGCTTAGCCCTACGTATATTAGTCCATTTGAGATTTTTCGAACTGTTGGTGATGTGGATTACGAGTTGGATTTGCCCCTTGATCTATCAGTTGTTCATCCTGTTTTTCATATGCAGTTGAGTCTCATGTCATTCATTGGGATTTGGTTCAGTTAGATGAGTGGTTTTTCTTTGTTGAGGAGCCGATTTCCATTTTGGCTAGGGATGTTAAGCAGTTGCGCTCTAGAGTGATCCATGTGGTTAAGATCCAGTGGAGACATCGACCTGTATTTGAAGCTACTTGGGAGGTCGAGTCTGTTATGCGTAGTTCTTATCCCCAGCTCTTTGTTGAATCGGGTATTTCTTTTGCCTTAGTTCGAGGTCGATCTAGATTTTTAGTGGTAGATGATGTAACGACCTAAAACTTGATGAAATATGTGAAATTTGTAATTTTGTATGATTTGACTATTTTACCCCTCCCTAAGTTGCATTATGATATTTCTGGGGTGTGGAAGTGATTGACATGATTTTCAATGCATTTTGGTATCATTTATGCAATATTATAGTTTTTTATGGCTTCGACAGCCTTATTTTGAACTTATGTGGATATATATTTTGATTCGTGCGATGGATGGCTAAATGGGATGTGCCAGTAGCTCCAGAATATTGATTTTAGGCTAGAAAAACCTTTCGTTCGGGTTTTGGTGCACCCGAACTCATTTCGACCTATTGATCAAAAAGTTGGAAAATTAGAAATATGGGTGTGGGACCCACATTTGATCGAAATGACCTCGAATGGAAAATCTGACTTCACCAGTAGATCCAGAATGTTAATTTTAGGGCGCTAACATATTTTGTATGATTTTACGGCTTTTAAATCTCATTTCGACCCTCAGTTTAGAAAATTATGATTTTGGGTTTCGGGGGTTAACTTTGTGAAAATGGTATTTTTTTTTGAAAATCTTATATCGCCAACGCATCCGGAACGTCGAATTTAGTATGGTTGCATCATTAGTTTGTGTATATCGGACTCCGAACGAATCCCGACACCCCGTCGAAGTCCATTTCGACTTAAGGAAAAAATCTGCACTAATGTTACAGAAAATGTTGTATTTAGAAAATCTGCAATAAATACAGCATTTTCACCCCCTTTTAGCTTATTTTGCTCATTTTTCATCTTAACTCTTGAAAGCTAAATCCTAAAATAGTGTGGGAGCTTAAAAGTAAAGTTTGTGCGAGCTTGGGAAGCTAGATTAATACCCATTTCTTTATTTTGTTATGGATTTAAGGTAAGAATTCACCCATTTTCTTAGTAATTTCTTGATAAAATTTCTCAAAACCCCCAAAAATCTTAGGGCATGATACTTAATTCAAATTTCTCTCCTTTCACTTGAATAATATTTTTATATTATAATTACTAGTTTTTCATCAATTTAACCTTCAAAACAACTCTGATTCTTGATTTTAACTCGAATTTCCAAGATTTTACCGGTAAAGCTCAAAAATAGTTTTTCTTCGATTTGAACACCATTTTTGACTCGATTTAACTTAGATTTTTAGCTGTAAGTTCCTAAAAATATGGGAAACATGTTTTTGAAGTAAAGTTCTGATTTTACCCTTCTTTTTCAAAAATCCGTTTTGAGGGTCCGTTTTGACCCCGAACCAAAAGTAGTCAATATGAGTGTCATTGGTTTTGTATTGACGCGTAGATTTCATATTTGATGTTTTTAGTGGAGTTTGGGATTGTTCATGAAAAGGAAGGTCGCGGGTTCAAGTGTAGCAGACCAGTTTCGGCTTTTGAGGTAGGTTAAGGCTTAATTCTTTCAGACTCGGCTGGGTAGTAAATGATGATACAAAATGAATGTTAAGGGTGGAAACTAATCATGAAAAATGGATATTTATGTGTTGTTCCCGTGTGGGGGCCTATATGTGATGTAATTATTAAAATTGAGTTATTATGTGTGACTGTGTGGGGTGCTATGTGATATTGATAGCCTTGAATACATATGAATAATTGTATTGTATTGTTAAAATTCTTAATGTGGTACCATTGGTGTATTGTGATTGTATTCATACTTTATTGGCATATGAGACATGTGAAAATTCATGGATGAAATGAAAATAATCAGTGGATATTGGCTCATGTAGTTGTGAAAATGTATTATTGTGGTTGGTTGTGGAAATATATCATGTGGTTGGTTGTGGAAATACTCATTGTGATTGGTTGTGAGCATTACATCTTCATATCATACTCATTCATGAAACATTGGTACCACCATGGCAACATTTGAGAAACACTGACAACACCTTTTTAAAAGATATTGTAACACCTTATAAAACCCTTTTCGGAGAATATGCCAGAAAGAAGATATGAGATATGTGGATTGTATACGGGTTGACGAACCCCCCATGGGTCCTACATCGGGATGCTTTAGCTCCGTAGGTGTATACGGGGATTTTGCGACGATCCCCGAGGTTGTGCGATGACCTCGTGCATCCTCCTCCTCCTCATCATCATCATATACATTGCACTTACTTTATTGTGTTTATGTTGTGTTGTATTGCCTTATTGACTTGTCATCTATGTAATTGTCTTACCTTCCTTTACTTGTATTTGATGATCTTGTATCTACATGTTCTCTCTTATTCTATTTATATGTGATATAATGTATACTTATGTTCTATATTTTGGTGTGTTGTTGTAATATATATGAGATATATTAGAACTGTTAGTGCAAGCGGTGTGGGCTAACATTGTGGGATATTTACTAATTGCAGGTGACGTGCCCTTAGTGTATATTTTATATGCTTTATTTACGACTTTGCTTGGTCGGCCTATGATACCTACTGAGTATAAGTGAACCGTACTTATGCCTACTGTGCCCTTTTGGTGCAGGTCTTAGCTCGAGCTCGCCTCAGCTTGATTGACTCAGGCGATTGTTGGAGTTTCCAAGGTAGCGGTTGGATATTCATGCATCCGAAGTTCACCTCTATCTTTCTATAGTAGTTATATCTTTATTAGTATTCGGAGACGGTTATTATTTCTTTGTGGTTATTTTTCTGATGTATTTGACTCTTGGATTGTATTAATAGTCCTTACACTATTGATGCCTAGTTTTGAAAATAATAGGTATTTTGGATACGTTCTTTCCGCTTTGTTATGATTATTTATATGGTTTGACTTTGTTCTAGAAGCCTTACCTTGGGATATTTTTGTCTTTTCCTCTTTTCATATCAGTTTAGGTGATAGGCTTACTTGTCAAGGTACGCCGCGACAGGTGCCATCATGACTCTCATTTTTGGGTCATGATGTTAAGTTAAGACTTATGATTAGTTTCCTTGAACCCTTACGTTTAGTAATTTACTTGAGAGTGCCCATTTGATGCAATATTGATGGTTTTTGGTACTTGTTGGTTATGAGGAATGGCATTGGAAATAATGCCCAAGTGGTTATGCCTTTGTATGCCTTGTTGGCTAAAGCTTATGTCAAGCTATTAATTACGTTATTGTGATTAACTATTATTTGGGCTAATGAACGTGCTATTGAATGAGCCCATGACTGTAATATGGCCTAAGCCATAAATGATGTTATTGACCATGCTATGAATAAACTATAGATTATGTCATGATTTATCCATTGCTCATACTAATGATAAATTATCTTTATCCAAGGATAGGCCAATGAATATGCTACTAATGGGACATTGTTCATGATATCACTTATGGTTATGCCCATGGTCTAAACGACTAGATTTTGAATTATGTAATGATGAGTCATTGATTATACTCATGATTAAACCATGTCTACAACATTGATTAAGCATTGATTAGGCTAGTTTTCGGGTTGTTAATTATGCTATTGCCCAAGTCATGATCATACTTAATAATTATGCTAATAAATCATATTGGAAATCTTTCTTTGTGTTGATATTGGAAACGATGATGTTAATAGTGCTAGAACGAACGCTTATTGATTAAATGTAAGATATTCTATAGATTATGCTTGGACTCATGATACTTCCTTATGTGATTACTTATGCTAAAGTTTTTACCACTTATTATACATTCTACATACTCATCTCTCCGGTATGGAATAGAGGAAGATGTTGGTATTGAAGATATAAATTTTGGGTAAAAACCCAATGATACTTTATATTATTCATGTTACATATACATAAATATCTATTGATAAAGTGACATTGATTATGAACGTTAGGTCATGGAGGTACGCTCTTCCGCGCTTCTCCTTTATATTTATTTACTTTAGCCCTTGTTACATATACATAAATATCTATTGATAAAGTGACATTGATTATGAACGTTAGGTCATGGAGGTACGCTCTTCCGCGCTTCTCCTTTATATTTATTTACTTTAGCCCTTGTAGGGCTTGTCATTTACTTTGGCCCTCGTGGGACTTGTCATTTACTTTAGCCCTCAGGGGGCTTGTTCTTTATTAATGATATAAATTTACGTGTTGTGATGATATGTTGATATCTGGTAAGACTGGAGGATATTATGACAAAATGTTGATACTCAACAAAGTCGGAGGATATTATGATGATATGTTGATACCCGACAAAGTCAGAGAATACTATGATGATACCCAATGCGTCTGGATGATGTTTTGATGATACCCGATGCACTGGATAATATTGTGATGATATAATGATACGTGTGGAAGGATTATGTTGTGATGATATGATGATACCCAGTATGGCCGGATGATGTTGTGATGATATGATGATACTCGGTGCAGCCGGAGAATATTGTAATATTACATTGATACCTGACAAGGCTGGAGGATACTATGATGGTGTTCGGTAAGGCCAAAGGAGATTATTGATGCGCCTATGTGTATATATACCCGTTCGAGTCTGGCTAACCCTATGTATGGCAATTATATGTTTAATTATGCTCTTTTGTAGTTGGGTATTGTCACGACCCGAACAAGGGCCTGGCCGTGACAGGTATCTCAAGTCCCACGTGGATCGGAGACCACCCCTTTTACCTATCTAAACCAACACAACATCTTCAACTATCGGATGAATTTCAAACATATAACAAGATAAGACATAATAATACTAATGATAATTTATGATATGTCTATACCAACCACCAATAACCGGAGAATCGTCCATCACCAAAACAATCAACCAAACCACCCAAGTCCACAATAGTCCAACAAAGCCTCTACAAATTCAAAATGTCAAGACATGCCCTCGAAAATGGCCAAAATCAATATCCAAGGATATAGTCAAAACATAAAGAGGAAACCATTATGTGAAATGGGATCTTTTGAAGGATCAAAGCTCACTACTTTAATCCGACTTTCTAGCTAATTTTGAATCAAAGTCACTGAGCAGGAGATGTGAAAGAGCTCCAGTTCCTGCATCATGTGGGAATACAACATCTAGAGACGGTTAGCGGTTAGAGCGCTAGCATGTAACTCAAGGATAGAGAAATAAAATAATGTCATAATAACAATTCAAAATCAATACAACATTTGATGCATAATATCATTTGAAATGTATATATATACATATATATAATACCACATATTGAGGTAGGGAACAAAGCTTAGCATGAACTTTGAAAACCTTAACCTGGATTGTGTAGCAAAGCCGTCATAAAATAAGGCACCCACGGGCTATATGGGCCCAGCTCTTTCCTAGTTGTAAGGGGGCCCCAACGCGTGTAGCCGTACGATACAGAGAATATCTATATTTATATATGCCTCTATGGGGGACTCGAACCTCTCGGCATAGTCAAGGTAACTTAAGCACCAATGTATAAAATATGGGGGGACTTGAACCTCCCATTACCGGGGACTCGAACCTTTCGATTATTTATACACCCACACTGGCTAGCAAAGTTTCCAGTGTTGGTCCATCGGGACTACCACTTTTATGGTATGGCTACACATCCCACTCTTAAGCCCTATTTAAATCATTTAACATGCTTTAATATTTATTAAACCCGGTTTAAATATAGGAACCTCGTTGGTATCGCCATACCAACCCCACTTGCAAACGTACATTATGCCATAACAATAGCTTCATCAATTGGACTCGAACCCATTGTCTAGATAAGTACATCAAGTTAATCTAATATTTAGGACTTAAACCCATTTAGCCAACCAAACCCCAAGGTTCCAATTCAATTCAATTTATGGCCACCAAGGCTCGTTAAAAGTCATTCATCAATTATTCACATTCTTATGCCAAAGCCATAGTTCAAAACACAATTCAAACTTGTGCCAATATCATTCTCATTGACAATTTCACAAACAGGTTGAGGACATGCCATTATCAAAGCGAAAATCATCAAATTTGGGGTTCAACCATGACCCCTCAATTAAATCAGAATTCCCATGCACCCACATGTACAAAACCATAATTAAAAACATACATAGTCAAAATTTGAAACATAGAAAACAATATTCAATAATATATATCCAAACCCCTCAACCTTGGTTTCAAAACCACCATTAATGATTCATTAAAAATGCTTTAAACATATATTTTTAGTGAACTAACAATGAGGTAAGAGTCACATGCTTGAATAATGAAGATTCACGGAAAGAAATTGACTCTTAAACCCTTAGATGACCACCTTGGAGAAACCCTAGCCAATTTTGCTTGAGAGAATTTTGAGAGAGTAAAGAGGATGTTTTAATCTTAGAAAGTGTGGAATGAATGACCAAAGAGTGTTATAGGGACATGGGGCCTTAAAGGTTTTAAGTTAGAAATGTCAAAACTGCCCCCAGCTTAAAGCTGTAAAAAGTCATTCTTGGTTACGAGTCGACACATTAACTCGTCACCACATCATATGACTCGTAGCCATGAGTCGTATCCTAGGCATTGAGTTGGACACCTATACACTATCTATCATACGACTCCATGATCCCCACTCGTAACCTGATCATACGACTAGTATGGTCTAGTCGTACCCAAGACAGAATTAAAGGGGTTAGATACTGGACAACATACAACTCAACCCTACCACTTGTAACATGGTCTCACAACTTGTAGTGAGTCACTCGTAATCAGAGCAGAACCTAGCCAATTACACACTGATTTGATAACGACTTAGGTTCCTAGACCCGTAAGCACACCATACAACTCGTATGGTGAGTCATTAACAAGACAGTGAACTCAAAGCTCAAGGAATTTCAAGGATCAAAATGCAGTTTGTTTCAGGTATAATATTGTTATTAGAGATGTCGGTTATAGCCTTCTAATGAGTTAAGGCATAAAGTGGTATAGTTGTTGATTTGAGGATGGAAAATGCTTTAGTGGTGTATATTACTTATGTGGCTAATAGTCACTAATGGATTAGTGTAATACCCCGCAATTTTCCAGCTCAGTTTAGTCTTCAGTTGACAAGAATCTCCAAGTAGAATTTTTGTTCTAGGAGGAATTTCCCAGATTTAGACTGACTATCTTGTAGGAAATTCAGTCAGCTTTCCAACGATATAAAATTTGCCCAGATCCGATAACCGAGTAAGAAGTTATGGCTATTTAAAGTTTCAATCATAAAACACCATCATTTCAGTCAGTAGCACGTCGCGCCATATGTCCAAATGATAATTGTCAATTTCCAGTGTGACTCCGCGATCTCACCGCGTCGTAGAGGGACTCCAATACCCAATTGTCTAAATCTAGTAAGGATCCGCGAATACGCCACATCGCGCCATCAGTGCAGTTCCCAACTGTCAGTTTCCAGTAACGCGCCGCGTTGCGCCAGGACCCCAAATGGGAAATTTCAACAAGAAATTAAAGTTTTGTCCAAGGTTAAATTAGTCTTTTCCCATGTAATTAATCTACCCAGATATGGGATTTAATCCCTAAAAACGTATTTAGGTCATTATTAACTCACTTTTCCCAATTTAAGACATTCTCTCTCAAAGATAAAAAACCCTAGCCTCAAAGTTTCAACAACAATCTTAAGAATCCCTCCGAAAGACTTCAAGAACTTCAAGAATTAAGATTCTCAGGTATGTTAGATGTTCATTCATGGATCCTTACCTTCCATGGAGCCCAAGAATCCCCTTTTCAAAATATAAGACTTTGGATTCCATGCTTTTTATGTTTGAATTGAATTGAATTCATGTTTCATGTTATTGTTGGGTTTTCATCCATGATTTAATTACAAGTTTTCAAGGAATTAATCATTATATGTTTTGAATTGCATGATCTTCATGATAAACCCTACAATATACACGTTGATTGATGTAGCCATGATCACCATGTGTGTTTACTATTATGTGACCTAAGCATGCTCTCCAAGTGTTTGTCTAAATGTCTAAGTGAATGAAATAGTATCATTATACCATGATAGCATGTACTCCCCATTCATGTACTAGTCAATGCATCCCAAGTGTTTATTTAAATGTCTTAAAGAGTGATTCATGAACATGTAACAATAGTCCTGTTTCCAAAACTTGTGCCATGATTTACTTTTAATGTTATTGAGTCCTGGGGGTACTCAATACCCGACAATGTAGCTGTTTACCTAGAGCCTTAGTAATTACAGAATAAACTCCATATTATCATGAATAACAGAACTCAGTCAGTTACTGAACTCAGCTAATTCAGTCCAGTCCAGTCCAGTCTAATCAGTCAGTGTCATTCAGTTGGAAGTAGGAACAAGCACCGAGCGAGTGTAGAGGTGACAACATCTCCCGTCAGGCAGGCAAAGTCATTAGTAGTAGTCTCACACTACAGAACTATGTAGCCAACGTAGGACATGACGATGTTATGGCTTTTCTCTTAAACTAATATAATAGGGTTTCATTTTTATTTTTATTTTTGCTTTGACATGAAAATGATGCTACGAGAATGCTTTTGATGAATTTTGAAACCTCTACTATAAGCAGGGAAAATAAAAAACGCACGAATAAGTTGAGTTTTATTTTCGTACAAGAAGAGTGAGGAATCAATTCTGAACATGTATGCTGAAGCTAGGAGCTAATCAAAATAGAACCATAAAGAGACTTATTTTTTATTACTTGGTTCATTTTCAACCATGTCTCAGGTTTGAATTATGAATTTTCTTTGATAGAAAATATTTTACCTTCAAAGTGGGACCTCCCAGTCGAGATCAGATCTAGCCTTGCCTTATATTTATCAATTCACACATAAACGTAATAACTTTTGATCAAACCCAGTATGTGTATTAAGAAATTCACATATATATAGACAATACTAAGTATAAGATAAGAATAAGATGATATTTGTGTTAAAAAGTGTAATAAATTAAAATTAAAAATAACTAATGGGAAGCTTCCCATTATACCATCCACACGTGGTGGTTCTTAAAGGAAAAATAATCAAGTAGAAAAAAAAATATGGTCTCCGTCTTATTTTGTGTGACACTCTTTTGTTTAGTTCATTCCAAAAAATTATTAATCTACTATAATTAAAAAAAAAAATCTTAAAATTAAAATAATTTGTAAACACAGAAATATTCAATGTTATATATTCTATTTTTTAAAAATGAAATGTTGTGTGAAATTAAAAAATGTCACATAAAATAAGACGAAAAAAATATTAACTTATCTTGTATGGTGGTTGTGGTGTTTCCATGTCTACCAAATGTACAACATCAGATGATGAATCTAGAGTTATCACTACGGGCCAGACCAACCCATCCAGGTTAGCCCGCACGGGCTTTAGAGTTTGACGGGATTAACATAACAGGCCAAAAAATAGCAAGTTCAATCCATCACACTGTGGGTTACAGGTCTCTATGGGCCAGCACACTTTTTAATATATTATTTTTATAATCTTTATTTAAATTTTAAAATGTTAATTACATTAATATTTACAATATAATATTACATGAAGTTACTACGTGTTAATCAAATCTCAAATTTACAAAAAAAACTCCTAATAATCTGTGAAATTAAATAACTTTTGACACCAAATTCAAATCAAATAGAGATGTTGAAAAACAAATAAAACAGTTGATGAGTAATAATATAACTAGTTAAATAACAATATTTACATAATTTTGTTTTAATTAATCACAACAAAACATAAAAAAATATCAATATTTAGTCCATTAAAAGTAAAAATGAACTCTAAAAAAAACTCTTATGGCACTCATGACTTGTTCAACATCATCACATTATCTTCATCAAACATATATATATGATTTCTCAAAAAATTTTGTACTCCTATTTTGTATTTTAATTATTTATATATTTTATAAACAAAATTATTATTTAAATATCTATGATGGTCCAAATAGACTTTGAGTTTGAACTTCTTTTTTTATTCCTAGTACTCTATTCTATTTTTTAATCATTTTTAGTTTGGCCTACGGACCGATCCAGTCCATATTGCTCAAGCCCCACAGACCAACGGACTTATTCAGGTCGGGCTAAAAAGCTCTATTCTTAAATGAGCTATAAAAATCGTAGCTCAGCCCTATCAAATTACAGAGTGAGCTGAATCAGTCCAACAGGTCTGACCTATATTGACGGCTCTAGATGAATTTGTGGTTCGTAAGTTTTGATAAGTTCATGAATGCTTTTATTTTGTGGGACTCACGGATAGTGCCAAAAGATAGGCTGTGAGCACAACCAAAATTCCTCATTCCCGCTTATAATATGTAGTAAATTCTAGACAGATTAGTTTGAAATTTTTTATATTTAGCTTGAAATGTCAACTAGATTTTCTAATTAAGTCTTTTTCTATTGAACACTTAAATTCAATAAAATTCAATTTTCTAAGATGATTTGACACACCGGATTATGTCAAGTGGAGACTCTGAGTTTTGAATGTAAAAATAATTCTTTTCGAAACAAACATGCTTTCTTTTGTCACTTAATAATAAAAATCCTTTCGAACTTCAATTGAATTTTTTTTGGAGTTAAAAAGGGATGTGACAGCTATCTTCATTAACATGGAACTTAATGACATATAACTCAAAACATTCACTGCCACAATCCAACAGAGAAAAAATATATGAGAATCTTGAAAAAAGCATTGAATTCATACTACCGAAAAGGGAGTGTTGACAATACCTGGCCCGATGCTAAAGAAAACATGTTAGGAAGCATTCCGAGAATTGTTGGGTTGGTCCCAGGAACTTGACCTGCAGAGATAACCAAGATACAGTTGAAAATACATGATGACATACTTTAAACAATACCAGAGTGAGTATTTGCATGAACAATTCCCTTTTAAAATGATTTTAAAAATAATAATTTTGTACTAAAAAATCTACAATAACAACAAACCCAGTGTACTCCCACATAGTGAGGTTTGGAGAGGGTAAGATGTACGCAGTCCATACCTCTACCTCTAAAGAAGTAGAAAGGCTGTTTCCGATAGACCCCCGGCTCGAGACACGGAATACTAAACAAATTCATAGTAAAGCATGGAACAAAATGGCATAACATAAATACGACACCCACAATGGCATAACATAAATACGACACCCACAAGTAATAGTAAACAGAGAAAAGTAAACAGATTCGTAATAAAGCATGAAACAAGGTATCATAACAAGAATAATACCCCCACCAAGTAATTCCCTACCCTAGCGACCCAAACTGACCCTAACTTTCTGCCCTAATTCGCGTCATTCAGATCTTCCTATCTAGGGTCATGTCCTCAGTGAGATGTAACTGCTCCATGTCTCGCCTAATCACCTCTCCCCAGTACTTCTTCGGTCTACCCCTACCCCGCCTAAAACCATCCAAAGCTAGCCTCTCACACCTACGAACCGGGGCATCCATACCCCTCCTCATCACGTGTCCAAACCATCTCAATCGGACTTCCCGCATCTTAATCTCCACTGGAGCCACACCAACCTTCTCCCTGATAGTCTCATTCCGAACTCTATCCCCCCTAGTCAGCCCACACATCCAACGCAACATACGCATTTCCGCCACCTTCATTTTTTGAATGTGGGAGTTCTTAACTGGCCAACACTCCGCTTCATACAACATGGCCGGACTGACTGCCACCCTGTAGAATTTGCCTTTAAGCTTAGGCGGCACCTTCTTATCATACAACACCCCTGAAGCGAGCTTCCACTTCATCCATTCCGCCCCAATACGGTGCGAGACATCCTCGTCAATCTCACTGTTACCCTGAATCACGAACCCGAGATACTTGAAACTATCCCTCTTACATACAACCTGTGATTCCAACTTCACTACCACCTCATTCTCCAGCCTCGCGTCATTAAACTTGCATTCCAAATACTCTGTTTTGCTCCTACTCAACCTGAACCCTTTAGACTCAAGAGTTTGTCTCCACACCTCTAATTTATTATTCACACACCCCGCGTCTCATCAATCAAAACTACATCATCTGCAAAAAGCATACACCAAGGCACCTCTCCTTGAATACGCCGCGTCAACACATCCATCACCAAAGCAAACAAAAAGGGACTAAGAGTAGATCCCTGATGCAAGATTTGTACTAAAAAATCTAAGTAAAATAATATTAGGAGTGGAAATTTTACAGAGTATTCGGAAAATATTTGCAACTACCAAACATGCAATTCCTAGATGAAGATAAACAAGACCTGTATTGGTTCTTCCTTGTACATAAAAGCTACAGAAGTCGGATCACACCCATTGTCAGCACAATGGGGCAAGTAGCCCAACATTGTCTTCTTAGAACATAAGACAAAACATACAAAACAGACAAACAAACACCAAACAAAACAAGAAACCAAAAACCCTCAGTTCCGAAATTACTTAACCAAGTAAACAATAAAGAAAACAAAACAACCAATCTATTTCATGACCCAATACCAATACAGGTGGAAGTTAAAGAACCAATATCTTACCAAAATGTAACCATGCATTTTAATATGAACTTTCATACTATGTCAAAGAAAAATGGAGCAGTTATCAACATAATTTCAGTTGTAACCGTAATGATGAAACAAATACCTGCAACAGCTGTAGCACCAGGTAATATTACAGTGGTAGGAGGTGCCATATCAAAACCACTGATCCTTTTGCTGATAAAATACAAATTACTAACAGTAAAGTGACTAAAACCTGACTGCTAATATAACAGTTAACGATTCAGATAACATTGGTCACCCAATTAGTTCTTGGGATATACATAAAAGAATTTTAAGAAAGCAGTATAACTCAAGGTAAAATTTGTCAGTTCCTTAACAAGACCAATAGGGTGACCAGGAAAACGTACGACTAAGTTTCTTGTATTTCAGTAGATAAATACCACTACATCCCACCATTTTAATGTAGAGTGCGGCCTGACAGGACAAGAACATGGGAAAGTACTTCGTTCCAACCACGGAAAGGAAAACGAATCACTTCTAGATGATCATTTACAATAATGTGACCAGTTGTGTCTATTAAAATTTCAGAAATAGCAGCGGCATTACAAGACACATAGCAGTTGCAAATAAGTTCCAAAAGTCTATAGACGTAAAATACAGGGAAAGCATGTCATTTGACCTAAAAAAGGCAAGAGATCAATCAATGCAGGCTATGAGAATAAAAATCAAACTATGTTACAATGCAACTGATCAGACAATTTGTTTGATGCAAATAAAAAAAAGGCAGTCCGGTGCACTAAAGTTCCCGCTATGCACAGAGTCCGGGGAAGGGCCCCACGCAACCTTGCCTTGCATTTTTGCCAGAGGTAATTTTCAAGACTTGAACCCATGACCTCCCGATCACATGACAAAAACTTTACCAGTTACTCCAAGGCTCGCCTTCAATTTGTCTGATGCAAATCCCATTGATATATGCTATAACCATCACCAGCTTAACCAAATGCTGTAACCTGAATATGCTAGTCTTTCAAAGATTATAAGTCCTCAGTGAGATGTATAGATGTATGCCAGTATTATCCAATTATCCAAGAAATAAAAAATCAGCACAAGCAGACTATATATATATATATATATATATATATATAAATATATATTATAAATAAAGAAACCAAAGCCACATAAATTACTTAGTGTGATCTCAAAAGCATCAAACATAAGCATCTTCCAACCGGGTAAACTACACAGTGACAAAAGGAAACTAATAATCAAAAGGAGACAGAAAGTAATAACCAAAGCCCAAAGGAGAAACAGAAACCCTTGGGCCAATTCATCTTCAGAAATAGAGGAAGAATCTCAGATCAATTTAAGTTTTGCTAGTAAACAACCTTTTCTGTAATCAAATTTTAAATCACACAAAACAAAAGGTTAAAATAAGAAAATCTCCATGTAACATTTTAGTGCACTTCTATGTAAGGATTAGATATTTGCCATTTCATTCCAGACTGACAGATCAATGACCCCTATATAAGTTTGACAAATTTACAGTAAATTAATATTTACAGGGTAGAGCCAACCATAAACTGAAGTTCAAATAGAAAAAACTTGTCTTGAGTGAATATTAGGAACTAAAAAAAGAGAATATAACATGGAAATGCTCCAGTAAAAAGATACATGCGTAGACAACTAACCTCTTGGATCGAAAATGCGATCGAGACATTGATCTACGCTCAGATCTACCCTTTGAGCGAGACTTGTGTCTATGCCGACCCTCTCTATCTTTGTCATGATCTCTGTGCCTTTCAAGCAAAATCATATGAATATCAAACTCAAAATGAAGCATGATTCCACTACCATTCAACAATAATTTGAAATTTCTTTTTTCTGAACATTAATAATTTGAAATTTAAAGATCATTAAAAATGATCCTCAAGTTGGAATCTGCCTCTTAACAGTAACATGAAGACAAATTGAAATCACAAAGCAATATAAATGCTAAAATTTAAAAGTGTTATAGCTCTTACTGGTCATAATCTCGAGTTCGATGACGTTCCTCATCATCTCTATCTCTGGTCCTCTCCCTTTTAATTGCTATGGTTTGCAAACAATAGATTACGATAAAGTAACCAAAAACTGTAATCCTCTAGTCACCTTTGAGTTTTGCCTAGTATAGAGACAACATTGAACAGAAAGAAAAGTAAAAAAAGAATATCTACTATATAAATAAAAAGACTGTAAGTGTTCAGAGAGTGCATTATAGATTACAATTGTCTGTTGTTTTGAATGGATTCGAACTAAAATAAAAGTAAAAAAAGGAATATCTACTAAATAAATAAAAAGCAACATGTATGGCAAGCCTGACGATTACTATTCCTATATTGAGTTCCCAACTGAAATAGTGCCTTGGGTTTGGAAGGAGGTCAATTATTATCCCTACTTTGTCATCTTAAACACAAAAGATCCTTTAAGTTTGCTAAACGTGAGCACTTTTCATCCATTTGTCATCAAAATTGATCACTGAAATTTTTCCTTCTAGATTCACCTCCGAGAACCTAAAACCACAACCCTAGAACAAAATTGTCACTGTTACAATGAAAAAATGTAACCTTTGAAACAAATAAACAAACCAAAAATATAAATTTGTTTTTAATCTTACCATTTGGGCTTGTTACTAACATTGATAGATCATCTTGTAAGGCACTTTCTTTTCCTCCAATGTCAAAAGTGTCATTTGGATAAAGTGACCTTAACATCACAAAAACCATCACAAATTTAGAAAAATTAAAACCAAACCCATGAAAATTTGCACAAAAGAAATGCACATACACTAAAAAGGGGTAAAAATCTTATAAAAGAAGAAATTTATAGTCTTTAGAAGTAGGGTGTAATACCCCGATCGTTTCTTAATCCTAAATCTGTCTTTTGAGTGGATATGTATGACTTCCAAAGTGATTGATGTTTAAACCATGTTGTATTTCTCTAATTTCTACTTTTTGTCATGTAGAGCATTGAATAAGCTTTCCATCGATACCAATTTCATTGAAATCCGACTTCGTACTAGGGAGTTATAGCCGTTTTACTCAGCGATATCGGATCGCCCAAGTCTGATGATCGACCCGGCGGACCGTCAGGTCCTTGGTGGACCGTCAAGTGTCCCGTCAGGCCAAGGCAGTGACCCCTCTTCCTGGTCACCGTGTGACGGCCAAGATGGTGGACCGTCAAAAAGTTGACGGACCGTCAAGGGGTCCATCAGATCGAGACAGAATGTCTTGTTTCTGGCCCTCGAGTGACGGACAACTTAGTGGTCCGTCAGTTTCCTGACGGACCGTCACTTCAACCGTCACGTCGAGGCAGAACGTTCCAGTTTTGGCACTCGAGTGACGGACGATCTGGTGGACCGTCAGGAGACTTGACGGACCATCAGATCGACCGTCACAGGCCCTGATCAGCGAATTTCAGCTTTTTTAAAAGGGCATTTTGATCATTTACGCTCCTTGTTGCCTTATATATATACATCAAAGTAGTAAAGAGAAGATCATTTGCTCCTATTTCTCTCCAATTTCTCCAAGAATTTTCTAGAAGACTAGGGTTTCTCTCAACCCAAAAATCAAAACTCCTTCCAAGAAATTCAAGGATCTTTCATAGATTTCTCCAAGTTGTCTAAGAATTAAGCTCCCCTAGTCAAAGGCATCAAGGATCTTAGCTCAAAATTGTAAGGAAGAAGTTCCAAACAAGTTTCTACATCTCCAAAAATTATAATCCAAGGTATGTGGGGCTTGAACAAGAACACTCATTTCGTTCTTGTGCCTAAAGATTTACTTTCTATTATTGATTTACATGATTTTGCAAGTGGGTTTACACCCAAAATTCTTTATTTATGATTTATGAGATTTGAGTTGAATAAGTTTGACATTTATGATTATTTCACCATCATGTTTCTTAAATTGAGAATTTATTCCATGAGTTGTATATTGTCATTACGTATTGACGATTTCTAAGCGATTTAAGTCAAGTGTCATGAGTTATGCCTTTCCATGAGAAATTTGACTATTGAATATATATCGATATTTGAGATTGAAAGTCAAGAATGAGTCCTATGATGTTTCCTTGAAGTTTTGATATTTGAAAATGATTCGAAAAGCAAATATACTTGATGTTGAGAAAGATTGTGTTGACTTGAGTCGGGTTAGGAATCCACAAGATGTTTATATTTGCAGATGAGATATATATATATATATATATATATATATATATTTATGTTTTGGTCTTTAAAATAGACCCATGAGTTGATATTGATTAAGGTGGATTTCCTAACGCGTTCTAAGCTGAGTCTGGGAGGAGTATTTAGCATCGAGCGAGAAATATGGTATTTTCCCAAAACTACGTGCCACCGTAGGATTAATGTTGATAATTGTGGTCTAGAGGCCAAGTATGGTATTGTGATAACGAGATTGAGGTTGTACTCCCTGGCAAGAGTACGACACCCCGCCAATGTGGGGTTCTCTCCTTAGGAAGGCAAAACGTTGGACTCCATGCGGCTCACATGGTGTAGTTATGTCTGTTATAAGAAACTCCCACGTCCATAATGATCTAAGTACCATGAGTTACCGAGTCACTCTAAGTCATGAGTCAAAGAGTTTGAGTTGAGTTAAATGATTTATGAGATTTATGAAGCATATGTTATTACTAATGACTTACGGAAATGATGTTTTAGATAATTCAAGCGAAGATAGTTATTATTGTCAGCATGCATGATTTTCTTATACATTTATGATATTATTTAAAATGTTGCATCCACCTCCACATACTCAGTACATTCCCAAGTACTGACTCTCATACTCTTTTGTATTTTATATTTCCTCATGATATAGGTTCAGGTGCTCAGTCTCAGCAGCGACAGTGATCTTTGAGTACCTTCATCTACATTTCTGCGGTTGGTGAGTCCTCATGGTTCGAAGACCCGTGTCTCCAATTTTATCTTGTTAACAGATGGTTGTTTGTTTCCCGTTCAGTACGAGTCAGTTGGGGATCTGTTCCAATGGCTCTTCAGTCCTATGTAGTAGAGGCTTTGTCAGACTAGTGTATCAGTGTGTACAGAGATTGCAGTATTTTATTTGTACAGGGCAGTATTACTTCGTTTTTCAGTATGTTCATGACATGGTTATTCCTCTTTATCTTAGCATGATTTGCGCTATAATGAGTTCTGAAAGTGATGACAGGCTTAGAGAGTTAGCTTGAGGCCACGTGTGGCCTTGAGCACCATGTGACGTCTCGGGATAGGTTCTTGGGGCGTTACATAGGGTTTAGCTAAATGTACCTAAAAAATCAATAAACCATCACTATTTCAGAATTCATTGTCAAAAGAGAAACAATAACAAAAAAAAACATCAATTGATCTGGATATATTATACAAAACGTTCAGTGTATCAATGTACAAATTAAATGTAATCATGCGAAACTAACCAAAAGAATAGAGAACTACCAAATACTCACCAAATTTCATTATTATTGATCGGATGCATTAGAAAAAAGACAGAAATATTTAGCATATACCAGAAGCAATTGATGGCGGCATCAACAGAGATATGGATGACTTGAATGCTGGATTTTTCAGATGGAAAATAAAGCTTAGACCCAATAACAGAAGAACCAAATATGGCAAAAAAACATTAAAAGACTCAATTCTTTTACCTTGTATAGTGAGAAATTCAAGAGGTTAGACGAAATAAAACAAGAAAGTTAGTGTTTAAGAGCTTAAGGAAGAAAAAGGCAAAGTTGTCTGATTGTGAGTGAGGGAAGAGGGAAAAAGGAAAGATCTGGAATGGAAATGAAATTGGTCGTGGTTTGCTAAAATAAAATTATCTTACCATTTTTCCCTAGTATATTTACACATTTACCCTTGGTCGTCCCTTGGTTGATGCTTCTATATAGTAGAAATTGTTCACTATATAAAAATATTAGATTGTTAATTCTGACTTTTATTAAATTATCAATTGATATAATTATTAGTTGCACCTCTTATTAATAGTGTACTCTCTCTTCCCACCCCGCACCCCCTCCCCTCCCTCCTCATGCTTCAATTAATCTGATCTTTATTAAATTGTTAATATTAATTTTTATTAATTTATCAACTGACGTAATTTAACTATCAATTGCTTTTCTTATTAATAATATAAAATAGATATATTTATTTTTTTAATCACATATTTCTGTTGTTAAACTTAAATTTTACAGTCACGTCACTGCAATTTGAAATTTATAAATAGTGATATATTTATTATCCAATTTTTTAACTATACTCCCAAAGTTAATTAGAAATATTTATCCCTCACCACCCTATCTTCCCCTTCGCCGCTACACACTATATTTGTACCTTTTTAATTGAACTTTCATTCTTTTAATATAATAATATAACTTTGAACTAATTTCTTTTTGTGTTACACTTCATAAGCAATTAAACTTTCTTCTCCTTTCAAAAATACATAAAAAACAAATTTAAGTTACATAAATTTTTTATATCTTAATGTTCATTTAATTCTTTGTTTAGTGATTTTAATTACACGCTATACAAAATTTAAGATTTTAATTGTTATAATTAAAACGACACTTTCTCATCTAAATGAAAGTCATGTTCCTGAAGTTTTTTACATTATAATTTCTAACCTGTTATCTATTTTTTTTTTAAATATAATACAAATAAATATGTATGTATTTATCTTATTCTTGAAATTTAATTTATTTTAAAACTTTTATTTCATTGCCTAAAGGACACCCAAAATCACTATCAAACACGTATTTGAAATTTAAACTTGTCAACTATACCAACAAAATTTCGACTTCTACAGTTATCTATTCTTCTCTTCTATTTATTCTTTTTATCTCGTCTACAAGTCAACAATAGCAACAAAATCATTAGTAAAAAATAAAAATAAGTCTCATTAAAACTTCTCATAAATTAAATAATTAAAACAGTGTTAATTTGAAACTAATTTAATTATGAATCTTTTACTTATCCAAACCGTTGTTTCAATCATTACTGGATCCTTTTTTTCCTTCTCTCCTTGGAGGATGTTACCATTGTAGTGAGAGAGAAAGAGACGTAAAAAGTAAATAGAGATAATGTTAATAGCCATGGATTGTTGTTCCTCTTCATCAATGTTAACAGAGAAAGATGAAGATGAAAATGTCATATCCTTCCTGCACATAAAAAATGTTAAATCAAAAATAGTTTATAAAAAATAAAAAATATATAGAAAGCGGTAAATAAATCACCAATAAGGCCTAATGATATAGAAATATATATAAAAGAGGCTAAGAAGCTAGAACTCCATTCCATTACAAATCTCTATTTATATATATAATAAATGAGAATAGTCTAGCATGAGGTTATGCCGAGTGTCATCTTTAGAACTAGTATTTTACAACAAAAATTATCTATATATATATTATAAAGGAGAATAGTTTAGCACGGAGTTATGCCAACTGTCATCTTTAGAACTAGCATTTTACAACAAAAAATATTTTGTAAATTATTAATTATTTCGCATTTATTTCATATCTATCTATCTGTCTATAATTTTCTCCTATTAGATAAAGATTACTAAGATTGACTCCTATTGCATGAAAACTACAATATTTTGACTCCTAATATTCTAATAAATATATTATCAAAATTGGTAAGATTCTAAATAAGATATTGAATTGTTAATCGTAAGAAAACATTTTTTATACTTAAATGACATATATGAAAAAATATGACCAAGAGCTATTTCAAAAATAAAAACCTCTATTAGAATAAAATCTTTGGCACTTATAAGGATACAATCTCTTAATGTAACTACTTAAATTTATTTTAACAATTATTCAATTACTTATTAGGACAAAAAAGATACAATTTTTTTAATTTTACGGTACATAAAAATATGAAGCAAAGAAAAAAAACAATCAAATTTTAAAAAAGTCATCTTTTATGAACGGAAATTGATGAAAATATTAAACTATTTTCCGATAATTTGTATCAATATAATTTATAGAAAAATAATTTTGCAGATCAAACTAAACTGTCACTACAAAGTAAATATATTACCTATTTGTTGTCAAAACTGAATATGACTAAAAATTTGTTAATTATAAAACATCAACAATAATTTATAATAAATTTTTGTATGATCAAATAAAAGTAACGTAATTACATTTTAAATATAATTATATATTTTATAATATTATAAGACAAAATATTTGTGATTTCACTAAAATTGAGTAAATCAAGGAGACATGACATGGCTGATTGAAAAATATAACTGAAAAATAAATAATCAATTAACAATCAAAAAATGTATATGAAAAAGAATATTTTTCACAGAGTCAATCTAAAAGAAAAAAAATCATAATTATTATATCATGATTAATTTAAAAGTTCAAATGTTATATTAATTTACCACTATATGTGAAGGCTATATTCAAAGAATACTTAATTTCTATCATCGTATGCTAGAGAAGGTGAATTATTCAAGTGATGCAAAGAGCTACATCTCAAGAACCATAAGTTGGGTGAGTATGCCATGATTGAAGCCAAATGTTGGGACTAAAAATTCAACATCTTGTGTACTTAGTGCTTCAGTTGTTTTATATTGTTTAGATCATACTTCATCAATTTTCAAGATTAATTAGACGTTTTAGCTTGCAGTTATTATAGAAAAGTTATCATATTTGTTTCATACCCGGAGTGGATATTGTAATAATATGTATAACGCTTGCAATAATTTTCTTTAATAGATATCACACTACAAAGTTTTTTACTTTTTAATTTTAGCGAATATGAATAGGTAATGAGATAAATCACCTATCTTCACATTCGAAACTTCATTTTAGAATATTATTGATTTTTTGGTTCAATAATTATGTCAATCTATTTTGCAGAATACAAAAGTTGATGACGAATAAAATCATGTTTCTTGTGCCAACGATCATGAGGGCTCAAGTATTATTTGAATGATTCACTTCAATTTTAAAATGCTTTAATATATATAAAAATATATATAAAGAATTGAGAATAGGAAAAGGAAAAAATAGGGGGTGGAAATTAGAAAATCGAACTCTCATCAACAATATAAAATTCAAGTTGGCATTAAGTTAGCTACTAAAATTTTTCATTTTTGTATTTATAAATAAACTTATCAAAATATTTATATTTTTTGCATTTTGACTGAATAAAAATATATTATTTTTATGATAATCTGTATACATAAGAGAATTACTAATTGAGTGTGTTTTGCGGAAAAATGGCTTTCGAATTTTTCACAAGTTCAAATACTTTCAAAAATATTTTTAAACTCGAGAATAGAGTCGTCACTTAATTTATTTAGGAAAATCAAGAAAACCTTTGAAATTACTTAAACAATCCAAAATAGAAAAATCATTTAAATTTGAAGATTCTGAGTAAGCGGTTCCTATTAATACTCTTGAAAGGTTGTTAAGGCACCAAGATTATCCGCTAACTTACGGTTATCCGGACTATTTGAAAACGATTCTTTGACTAACTTGGAGAAAAGAAGTTGGTTTTTGAAAAGAAATTGATTAAGAAAACATTTGCGCAAAATTATTTTTTCTAGGCAACTTAATGGAGAATTTAACTAGTTCTAAGAAAGCTAAAAATCAAATAGCACGAAAAGGGAAAGGGGAGAATTATAAGACTTAGGCTCGTAAGCCCAAATCCCTGTCCTAATCTAATTGAACTTTTGGTCCATCTGCACCTCTCCTAAACTATTCATTTGGGCTTTTAGCCCATCTTCACCTGTCCTAATTTAGATCTTTGGGCTTTTGACCCACAACCTGCTTCACCTGTATTACTTTACAACTTTAGCTTTTAGGCCCAAATGAATGAACAAATAGATAAATAAATAAATAAATAATAAAAATTGAGACTTTTCAAGTCTCTTAGCGGCCTCATCAATGGGTTTTGACTCATTTTTCTTCTTCTTCTATCTTCTTGCACCCGCACGCCATATAGTCGACCTTGGATTTAAACTTTGGAATTGACTCGAAGAGGTGGGCATCATTGCCCATTACAAAATGCAAGAGGAAAGGAGTCCATTTGGACTCCAAAACAGATTCATGATGAGAAAAAGAAAAAAAGAAAAAATTGGATGTGTGTTCAAAAATTCTACACTTAATAGATAAATGATGAGATGGTAAAATAGTATTCTCAAGCATACGTGGTAATTTTGCAAATTGCTAGGCCACAAACATAACGCACCATGATATGACTTTCAAAAATAACACCAAATTCAGAGGTATGGGTAACTCACTACTTCAAATTGAAAAATAATTTTACAGACCCTTAACAATAGTAACCATTCCTTTTCTACATAAACGAAATAACTTTACATACTAAAAACAAACATATTTACCAATAACAAATTTAAATAAAGCATGAGCACGCATTTTAATCAAGAAAAGATCGAAACTTTATCCATCTAATTTTAAAAAGACAAAAAAAATAATAGTAACTATTTTTTTCGCCATAAAGAAAACAACTTTATACGCTAAAAATAAACATATCCACCAACAATGAATTAAACAAGGTATGAGTATGTCTTTTAAGCAAAGATCAAAACTTTATCCGTAATAATCAAAGAATAAAGCCAAAAGGCGAAACAATTAATATTAACTATTCTTTTCAACATAAAAAAAATAACTTTACATGCTAAAAACAAACATATCGGCCAACAATAAATTTAAACAAGGAATGAGCACCTCTTTTAAGCAAAGATAGAAACTTTATCCATAATAATCAATAAATAAGGCCAAAAGGAGAAACAATCGATATTAACTATTCTTTTCAACATAAAGGAAATAACTTTACATGCTAAAAACAAACATATCCGCCAACAATGAATTTAAACAAGGTATGAGTACGTCTTTTAAGCAAAGATCGAAACTTTATCCATAATAATTAAAGAATAAGGCCAAATAAACACGTTCAACTATTGTTTGCTCATTTTTATACCATGAACATAAAAATAGCCATAATATTGATACCGCAACGTCCTATGGCCTTCAAGGTCTTCTACAACAAACAAAATTACAACTACGAACTACAAAGAAGGAGATGAAAAAGAAAATAATAACAAAGCTAAAAAGAAAAAGGTCTGTTTACCTTTTTCGGAGAAGCAAAACGAGACTTCAACTTTCTTCGGAGTCTTGATCACCACCGAAAAACTATCCTTCGAGAACCCCAATTAGACTACCGTTTGAAAATTTTTACTAAAAAAAAAATTTAACTCTTTGCTCAAAAGTTTTTTCCACTCTTTGTGACTTTGAGACTTCCTTCTTCAACCAAAATAGTGGTAGTATTTACATATAGGAAAAGATGTGGATTCAATTCTTCTCATCCACCAATATGGAAGAAAGTGTTTAGGGGTGTTTTGGAAATTTGAAATTGAGGAAAAGGTTTGTTGGAGCATAAGGTGAGGTGGAATTGTACAATCTAGTACAAAATTTGAATCTCAAAAATGAAAAAAGGACAAACTTGAGGGAGAAATGTACAATCTAGTACAAATTTGAAATTCAAAGTTTGAATTTCAAAAATGGAAAAAGAATAAGGTTGAGGTGGAATTCTACAATCTAGAACAAATTTTAAATTTCAAAATTTGAATTACAAAAATAGAAAAAGAATAAGATTGTGGTGGAATTGTACAATCTAGTATAAATTTTGAAATTCAAATGGAAAAGAGGATAATGCTGAGGTGAAATTTTACAATCTAGTATAAATTTGAAATTCAAAAATGGAAAAGGAACAAGGTTGGGAAGATTAAGGTCATTTTTTGGGATTTTGGGGTTATTTAAAATATAACCCCAATAGGGATTTAAAAGTTAGCCAAATTTATTTAATTTTGATGAAATTAAAAATCGATTGGCGGATTGCATTAGAATTATGGTCAATTTGATTTCAATTATGGCCAAATCTAATAGATTAACTAAATTAAATTAAAATTCAAAATGATTTAACACTTTCTTAAATTCTGAGCTTCTTGATTAGATAAAATCAAATAAATATTTCTCCAAATAGATTATTTTTGAGAATAAATTATATTTAAATCAAGATTTCACCCATTTGAATTAATTTTTAAGATAAGCTTTGATTAAAATTCGATATTTCGTAAAATAAATATTTAAGTAATATAATTATATAATTTATTATGATTAAATATGATGATATATAATAGCTACTTAAAATAGCAAATTACTCAGATAAATACTTTAAAAAGATTTTTATTTGGATAAAATAAATATTATAATTTTATTTGAAAATTGAAGAAAATCGGGACTAAACTTAGTTGTGGAAGGCAAAAATTCGGTTTCAACAACTACCCTCCCTTTGGACAGGGTGGATGCAAGTAACCTTGGACAAAGGGAGTTTGACGTTCCTAATTTTTGTCCGACCAAAGATTTACTTCTGAAAGAGGTTATCTCTCGCACGAGTTTTGTGGAGTTATGGCAGGACCCTAATATCATGTTTTCTACATATCTCAGGTTACATGAGAATTCAGGCCACTTGTAGTTCATAAAACTTGATTTTAAGCACAATATTCAAGAAATTCACAAGCTATCCCGTTTTTTTAGTTTTTGATGAAACCAAAAAACTGGAGAATAAAGGGATTTTAGGGGAGGTTGGATGCAGTCGAGTTTTCAACATAGATCCCAGCATACATATCTCGGAGACTTAGAGAATCAGACTGCTTTTAGTTTGACTCAATTGGTAGAGAAGATAGTCTTTTATTTTAGACGATCTTAGGCTCGAAATGAGTGACATCTTGAATGAGTAGTGGAAAATAATCTTATAACCTCTTAATTATGAATGTGGGATCCTTCACATCCATGGGCAAGAATTTACCTGGACATAATTTCCAAGATTCTAAGTATGTCGTCACTCAGATTTGAAAGAAAGAGAAGGTTACCCTCGGTATGAGTTTAGAAATATCCTGAATGTGAAGTTGAAATCATAATATCCCAGAATACCTACATGCCTTATAATAGGGGTGTGTTTTGATGGTGGTGGCAATCATACTTTAGCTCGCGTCCAAAGAATTTGATGTCCCTCTCTAGTCCTCGTCCCGTTTTGCTGCTAAGAAAAAGTTTCACGTTATGCTGCATCCTTTTTGAAGTCGTACACACCTGTGGTTTTGATTTGAGATTTTCATCCACTCGGATTATCTCAAAAATATCTCAAACAAAAATCATTAGTAATAAACACAATTCACGAAAGGGGTGTATAGTTTTTTGCCATATCTCCACATGAGTTGTTGCCTAAAAAAGTAAAGTCATCCTCTCATGTACCTGTTTGGAATAAAATAACTTGCAATAACAGACACAATAACCCTCTTGGTTGTTGCATAATTAGCTCATTTGTCGATTGAATATGTCTTCAAAATGGGATGGCCCTTTTAGACACCGATGACACTTTATGCAGAACGGTCCCTACAACCGTGTAATCTTATGATGATGTGGAAACCCTTTTGGTCACCTATAATTCTTGTTGTATGTAGAATGATAACCTCTCTGATTATTGACTAGGATTCTTTTCATGTGACCTCGGGTAAGTCTTGCACATCTTTTGTATTAGTACGATTTATAAATTTTCCTTGAATTGTCAATCTTTTGATAATATTGCACATTATTTGATGTTGGATGCAAGACGACTTATAGAAATCCTTTGAATTACTAGTCTTTAGGTAATCCTACACATTATCCGACCTTGGATAAGAGATGGCTTACAAGATATCCCTCCAATTGCTAGTTCTCAGGTATTCTCGCATATCATCCTACCTTGGATACAATATGACTTATAGATATCTCTCAAATTGCTAGTCTTTGGGTAATCCTATGCATAATCGATCTTGGATATGACGCGACTTATAGAAAACCCTTGGACACATCAATTTGCTTTTCTTATATATTCTCCGTTAAGAATTTAGTTGCGACTTATGGATAACCTTCAGACTATCGATTTTTGGGTAGCCTTGCACACTATTCGGTTAGGATGTTTTTATGGCTTACGGATGACCTATGGACTATCAACTCATAGGTAATCTTTCACACTATCCTATTTCAAATAATATGACTTATATATGACCCTCAAATTGTTAATTTTTAGGAAATCTCATATGTCATCCGTCTTCAGATAGCGACTTAAGGACGTCCCTTCGAATCACATATTTTTGATGCATTCAGGTGTTGATTTATAAAATAATGAGATATACTCGACGCTAAAGTATTCTATCTTCGCATGTCAATAAATATTAAATGCTGAGATATCCTCGACGCTAAAGTATTCTATCTTCGCATGTCAACAAATATTAAATATTGAGATATCCTCAAAGATAGACTATTCTAGCTTTGCATGTCAACAAATATTAAATGTTGAGATATCTTCGATGCCCAAGTATTCTATCTTTGCATGTCAACAGATATTAAATGCTGAGATATCCTCGATGCCAGAGTATTCTATCTTCGTGTGTCAACAGATATTAAATTCTGAGATATCCTCGACGCCAGAGTATTCTATCTTCGCGTATCAACAGATATTAAATACTGAGATATCCTCAATGCCAGAGTATTCTATCTTTGTATGTAAACATATATTAAATGTTGAGATATCCTCGATGCCAGAGTATTCTATCTTCACGTGTCAACGGATATTAAATACTAAGATATCCTCGATGCAAAAGTATTCTATCTTCGCGTGTCAATGGATATTAAATACAATGGCCCTCTTGGAAATGAAATGATATGCAATGGCCCCCTTGGCAATGAACTGAAATGGCCCTTTTAGCCATTTGAAAATAGTTTCACTTGAGTTTATTTGTCTGGATCTTTGCTTTCTACATGTACCTGTACTCAAAGTAGATAGTTAGTAGACACAATGTCACTCTCGATAGCGACCACAATCAAACATCATGACAGTTTAAAAGACTAATTAGAATGACTTAGTCAGCTTATCATCTTCTTTTTGGATAAGCATCTAAATGATAAATCCACCGAATGTAAATAAATGGGTAAAATCCCTTTTTGGGGGACTTCTCAAATACCATTGCGTCGCTTCATGGCGAATTTTGAGGATGATTTGTTTTGCTCTTTCTTCTCTTGAGCAATCTTTTGATTGGTGTCCTTATAGGGCCGTCTCCTTTAACCATACCTATGCTCAAGGTAAATATTTAGTAGACACAAAGTCACTTTTGCTAGCGACTATTTTTAGAAAAATTCTAAATACAATATTCATAAAGAAGATAAGGCGTCTTTGTTTTTCCTTCGCAGTCTCAAGAAATGAGATAGACAATTCAAAAGGTCTTCGATAAATGGGTATTAAACCTATCTATGGGGTTACCCAAAAATACCATTCTTGAGCATTATATGCTTTGTTGTGGCTCCCAACTCGCTTGGGGATTTTTGAAAAAGATTCCCATTTTTGTGTATTGATCCTTGCATCCACAGAAAAATAATTAGTTTTGAGTGAAACTACTTCGTGTTGACCTCCTTCGATCCCTGGTTTGCTCCCCGTCATCTTTCAGGTGCTCCGTCATGTTGGGACTTCCACTCTGGCTCCCCGTTCCAATAGATGCCTAGGCAATCACTAAGTAAAAAGATTTGTATAGATTTTTAAAAGTAGTCTTAATTTTAGAAACTAGTTTCGAAACTTTTGTAAAAGCTTTCAAAAATCTCTGTCAATCATGTCACGTACTAGCTTAATGAACATTTTTATCTTGGTTCTAACTGTATCCGATATTTAACGGAGGAATTTCAAGGATTCATCATCGTCGCTGAGGGTTTCTCTCAGAAATTTTATCATAGCTGGAGATTTAGTCTGCCTAGACTTAGTCGCAGCAAGTGATATCCAAACCTTGTCTTTGACCTCTGGTGTCTGGGGATTCAAAATATATTCCAATATATTAGGGGAAATTTTGAAGACCTCTTCAAAATTTCTGTCCCAGTTTAATACTATTTGAGATGATCTTGGCTTGAAAGGATCTGAAGTCTTCGCGGGTCGTCATTTTCTTTATTGGATGCTGATCTTTCTTTTGAGAATTTTCACGATTCCTTATCAAAAATTCTGCCCCAGTTTCTATTTTGTGGGGTTATATGACTGAGCCAGTGGGGCACCTACGTAACCCATTGAAGCAGGAATCAGGTTAAACGTAGTTCAAGACTACGCTAGAGATATATGGAAAAAACTGATGGGTTTACTGAAGCCGACATAGGCCGCCTACATATCCCTTTCTTGGGAATTCAGGTCATCATGTAGCTCATACATAAAAGGAAAGGATAAAATCTCCTAAGGGGTTAACCGAAGCTGACATAGACCGCATAATTCTTGGGAATTCAAGTCATCGCGTAGTTCATACATAAAAGAAAAGATAAATTCTCCTAAGGGGTTGATTGAAGCCAAGATAGGCCGCCTATATATCCCTTCTTGGAAATTCAGGTCAAACATAGTTCGTACATAAAAGAAAAGGATAAATTCTCCTAAGTGATTGACCGAAGCTGACATAGGCCACCTATGTATCCCTTTCTTGGAAATTCAGGTCAAACGTAGTTCGTACATAAAAGAAAAGGATAAATTCTCCTAAGGGGTTGATCGAAGCCAACATAAGCCTCTTACATATCCCTTTCTTGGGAATTCAGGTCATCATGTAGTTCATACATAAGAGAAAAGGATAAATTATCCTAAGGGGTTGACCGAAGCTGACATAGGCCGCCTAATTCTTGGGAATTTAGGCCATCGCGTAGTTCATACATAAAAAAAAAGATAAATTCTCCTAAGGGGTTGATTGAAGCTGAGATAGGCCGCCTACATATCCCTTTCTTAGAAATTCAGGTCAAACATAGTTTGTACATAAAAGGAAAGGATAAATTCTCCTAAGTTATGGACCAAAGCAGACATAGGCCGCCTACGTATTTATTTCTTAGGAATTCAAGTCAAACTTAGTTTGTACATAAAAGAAAAGGATAAATTATCCTAAGGGGTTGACCGAAGCCAACATAAGCCTCCTACATATCCCTTTCTTGGGAATTCAGGCAAACTATTATTCATACATAAAAGGAAAGGATAAATTCTCCTAAGGGATTGACCGAAACCGACATAGGCCGCCTACATATCTCTTTCTTGGGAATTCAGGTCAAACGTAGTTCGTACATAAAAGAAAATGATAAATTCTCCTAAGGGATTGACAGAAGCTGACATAGGCCGCCTACATATTCCTTTCTTGAGAATTCAGGTCAAACGTAGTTTGTACATAAAAGAAAAGGATAAATTCTCCTAAGGGATTGACCAAAGCCGACATAGGCTGCTTACGTATCCCTTTCTTGGGAATTCAGGTCAAACGTAGTTCGTACATAAAAGGAAAGAATAAATTCTCCTAAGGGGTTGAATGAAGTCGACATAGGCCACCTATATATCCCTTTTTTGGAAATTGAGGTCAAACGTAGTTCGTATATAAGAGGAAAGGATCAATTCTCTTAAGGGCTTAACCGAAGCCGACGTAGGCCGCCTACATATCCCTTTCTTAGGAATTCAGGTCAAACTTAGTTCGTACATAAAAGAAAAGGATAAATTCTCCTAAGGGGTTGATCGAATATGACATAAGCCGCCTACGTATACCTTTTTTAGGAATTCAGGTCAAACGTAGTTCGTACATAAAAGAAAAGGATAAATTCTCCTAAGGGTTTGGCTGGAGCCGACATAGGCCACCTACGTATCCCTTTCTTGGGAATTCAGGTCAAACGTAGTTCGTACATAAAAGAAAAGGATAAATTCTCCTAAGGGGTTGAACGAAGCCAACATAGGCCACCCGTGTATCCCTTTTTAGGAATTAAGGTCAAACGTTGTTCGTACATAAAAGAAATTTTAAGCTATGTAAAGTATAAAATGACTATTTTAAGAATAAACATTATTACAAAAAAAGACCATCTTCAGATGTAGTATCTCTTCTTGATCAAATGGCATGGGATACTCTTATCCATCTCATTTGGACGGAATTAAGGTTCCTCAAGATAGTACTTGATGGATGACATGACTCTTTCATTGTGTTTGTCTTGATTGAAGGAAAGATCAACTGTCCATTTCCTTTAAGATAATATGATTTCTTCTTCCTTGATCTTTTTAGGTAGACATGGACCCTGGTTCTCTTAACTTTATTGTTGTCTCTCTAGTTATTCACCTCAAATTTTCTAGGCTAGGGTTTATCAATTTACAAATTCTTTGGCTCTTCTGTAGACTGTTCTAGGATCATTGTCCTCCAATTATTATTATCTTTCTTGATTTGTTCATTTTTATTTTGACATGATATGACATTGGTAGGTTTTAGATGTTTTTTCATTTTTTCAAAAACAAGACAAATTTGAAAATATCATGTAGATAACATAAACAGTAAAAAAATTTACAACAGAGAAGACTTTTGTCGAATTTGAAAAAATATTTACAAACTCTAGCCATGACTCGTACAAGTGTGAGTTAATGCCTTTTGGAAAGCATAAAAGGCAAAAAATAAGTAAGTAAACTTAAAAGGTGGGTATCGGTCCTCATTCGTACTACCACCAATTTTATGGAAAATTAAATTTTATTTTTTCATTTATCCTATTGATCGGAGAGTAATAAGTGGAGCAGAAGTCTAGTTCAACAACGTTTTTATCCAATTCACCTTTCTTGATTTTGGCTATCTTAAAAAATTCTTCCATCATATTTTCCCTATTCCATCCTCGAGATATCGCTTATAGGTTATGAAAAATTACTGCTAGAGTCCAATTTTACTACTAGTCATTTTCCTTTCCTGTAACAAAGTTGTAGTCAAGAGGGGAATAACTTATTCACTTTGATCTAATGAAGTAGGGTCATTTTATCCTAACAGAGAGTAGTTTCTATTACCTACAAAGTAAAAATAACTCAAAGGCTAACGTATTAGATTTCATTAGTAATAAGCAACACAAGATGATAAGGCAGGAAGTAAACACATAGGGTTGTTTCTCATCTCATGCGAATTGATCCATGGAGTAATGATGACTCAAGAATTTTAGTGAATAATATTTTGCTTACGGATAAATGAAATTTATTAGGAAGGTTCAACTCTTCTTCTTTCTGACCTTATTTCTTCTTTCAAGAAAGTGGAGGACAACAAAATTTTTGAAGGTAGGGGCCGGTCCAAAAAGCTGCCTACGTATCTCACAGAGGAGAAATCACGCCCTATGTAGTTCAAATTCAATAAATAGGTTAACTTTGGTGATATTTCTTTTGGCCACAACAATCTTCTTAGGCACTTTCTCTTTTTGCGCCTTTAGCATATCTTCTTTTTGGTCTAACTTCACCAATCGTCTTTGAGTAATTCTCCTATTTCTCTTTTTGGTCCTTCCTATAATGGCTTCTTCTGAGTCCAAAGTCAATCTTACAAATTTAATGTGTCACGACCCGAGGCTACCCCTAGTCATGACAACAGTGCTTACGATCATAAGTGACCATAAGCTAACCCATGAGCTGGTACCTGCTGTGAGCACTGAGTGAACTGATAAATAAGGACACGTACGAAAAATAACTGATAATGCCACAAGGTTTTAATTACTGAAAACACGAATAAATCTTCAATCTGAACGTCTAAAAATATCTGTGAAAATACTGAAATCCAACTGATAACACTGATAAACTAACTGGCTGTCTAAAAATCCTCTAACTGACTGACTGACTGTGGAGTTGATGGGACAAACCCCCAACTAACTTCGACTGAATGGAAATACTAAACTACTGTGATAAACTGAAATAAAGCAATTATGTCCTAGATAGATGAGGACTCACCACAACTGCTGCTGCTGATAAGCTGAACTATCTAAGCACTATCGAGAAACTAAGCGTCTGATCCTATGATATAATACATCATAGCGCAAAGAAAAGTATACGGACAATACATTAAATGTATTATATATGAGATAAGGTTAGGATGAAATGCATGGGTTAATTGTACATGCAATAATAACTAGCTAAAGAGCATGAGATAACTGAGTGTGCATGCATGAAAACCAAAATACTGAGATTCAAGACCAAGCATATAATGTTTTCTGAAATAATTTGTAAAACTGAAATACTGAAATCTGATAACTGAATAACTGGAAGTATGTATGCTATGGTCAAGCAAAACTGAACTGAATTTTGTACTAAATACTTAACTTAAATTGTGGGAGGTATAATCTAATCAACATGCCCCAATATGAGCAAATTGGGGTCTAACCTGTAACCACAGTTGAAAGGGTGTCAGTACCATTCCACGGGTACTAATAATGGTTGTGAGTCACCCTCATATAGCAGGTGAAAACTTTATCAATCCACAACTTCTAGGTTGATATCTCTAACCTACGCTGGCTACATAGTTTTGGAACTAAGGGACCGCTGTTAAAGGTCACACCCTCTACTAGTAGGTGATCCCCCATCCCTAGATTCGCTCGGTGCTAAATTCTACTCCTAACTAAACTGACACTAATTACTGGACTGAACTAAGTTTAACTGAACAAACAACTGATCTTAATAACTAACTAAATAATAAAGCTCATGGTTTATTTGATACTATTCTAACAATACTGAAACTATGTAAACAACTAAGTTTTAGGTATTCATGACCACCAACATTGAATGGAAATAACAATAAGGACATATAACAACTTTGAAACCAAAGTAGGGGATCATTGTTAAAAAAACAACTCTTAGGCATTTCATTAAACACATGAAAATCATAAACTTAAGCACGGGAATGCGTAAAGCATGCGAACATAACATAGTTACAGTACCAAAACCATGAATTAGAGATTCAACATAAAAATATAATCATTCAAACGTGTAAGGGCTATTTTCAACGAAAAACACTTGTAAATCTCATGTATAATCGAAATTCATAAAAGCTTCATGGAGATAACTCATTAGAAATATGTAAATTCATGATTTAAAATATAAAAATAGGTTCTTGAACTCCATGGGTGAAAAGGTACTATGTATGAACATCACACATACCTTAACGACTGATTTCTGGAAGGTTTCTTCAATTGGAAACTTGAATTCCTTGATTTCTTATGAAAAGGGCTTGAATATTGTTCTTGGGAATGGAGGAGGGTTTTTGAGTTGCTTACTGATTACTTAGGGTTGAGAGAGGAGTTAATATGCTTAATGCTTCATCAAAATGTTTTGAAGTGATTACGGATGGTTTAAGGGTGTGAAATTACTTTGACACCCTTGATTTAAGTCAAACCGAAGTATTTTTGGCACTGGGAAATAACCTAGGCGACGCCCAGAAAATCACCCAAGCCATGGTGGGCGATGACTTTCCAATCGCCTAGCCTTAGGCTGGGCGACTCCTATCCAACCGCTCACCCATTCTAGTAGCCTTAGGAGATTGTTAGGCAATGCACACCCCTTTACATGACCATACTTTTCGCTCGGGTATCGGATTAAGGCAAAATTGGTATAGTTGGAAAACTAATTCGATTATCTATAATCTAGTAGCCCTTATTCTACCAAATTCCACATATACATAAAGTTATACTCATTCAAATCTGATCCTTGTGGAATCGAACATCAAAAATTGGCCGAATCAAAGGCTCTTAGTTTACGGTGCTCTAAGTGACTCTTATGAACATCTTTCCCACCTCATAATATCTCTTCACACAAGGTTACTGATAATGAAATATGGATTTAAGTATGAATCATGGGACTGGAGTTTACACATGTAGGAATGAAGGTCCGATTTCTAGCTTAGAAACATACGGGGTGTTACAACATGCTATGAAATGCAACAATTTAATTTCGCAAAATTTAAACACATAGGAACATAAACAATTTAAACACTACAATAATTAGTCAAAGAAACTAATTCAAATATTTGGTTAGAACCTAGTTAAATTCTCCAGCAGAGTCGCCATTTCTGTTTTGCGGGGAAATGACTTCCGAATTTTTCACAAATTCAAATACTTTCAAAAAAGTTTTTAAACTCAAGAATAGAGTCACCACTTAATTTATTTAGGAAAATCAAGAAAACCTTTGAAATTACATAAACGATCCAAAACAAAAAAATCATTTAAGTTTGAAGATTTTGAGTAAACGGTTCCTATTAATACTCTTGAAAGGTTGTTAAGGCACCAAGAGTATCCGCTAATTTGCGGTTATCTAGACTATGTGAAAATGATTCTTTAACTAACTTGGAAAAAGAAGTTGGTTTTTGAAAAGAAATTTATAAGAAAACATTTGCGCAAAATCAATTTTTGGGCAACTTAGTGGGGAATTTAACTAGTTCTAAGAAAGACAATATCAAATAGCACAAAAAGGAAAAGGGGAGAATTATAAGACTTAGGATTGTAAGCCCAAATTCCTGTCCTAATCTAATTGGGCTTTTGACCCACCTGCACCTGCACCTGTCCTAAACTATTCATATGGGCTTTTAACCCATCTTTACCTGTCCTAATTAAGGTTGTTTATCGGGAGGATCGGACGAATAAATATGCTTAATGGTTTGGCTTATCGAATATCGGTTTTTAAATATACTAATACACTAGCCAACCAATAAGATATTGGTTGGTTCAGTTTAGATTAGTAATTATCAAACTGTTAACGGGTGGTGTATTGACTCAACCATTTAACAAATATTAACCAAAATATACTTCAAGTATATATATATTTATATATTAGAAGTGAAAACAAGTCTAATATAGTCCAAACTCCAGACTGACGAGCTAGTAGATTAGTAAGAAATTCAACTGGCAAATCTTATCAAGTCCTCTAACTATGATGCCTATGAACTAGCTAATAAAATATGTAGCACTCTTATCATAATCAGAAGTCCAATATAGAGACTAAAACAACTTGTTTTGATTTAATCTTTAAGGAGCGACATTTTATTTTGATCAATTTTAAGGAGTGGTAGAATATTAAATAGAGCTTTAGGGTTAATAATAGGTATTTTAAATTACATAGCAAATGGTAAAAATTAATTATAATAGTTCTTAACGTATTAACGGTTTACCCAATAAGAAAATTGAGTAATCCACCCCCGCCCCGATAAATCATTAGCTTTAAAATTTTAATCCTTTTCTCAGCCGTTAATCTGATATCCCACTATCAATAAGCCAATAAGTCAATTTAGCGGTTGGTTTATCAGTTGCAATTTGGTTTTGACCAAGCCTAGTCCTAATTTAGATCTTTGGGCTTTTGTCCCACAACCTGCTTCACCTGTATTAATTTACAACTTTATCTTCGAAGCCTATATAAATGAACAAATAGATAAATAAATAAATAATAAAATAATAATAAAAATCAAGACTTTTCAAGTCTCTTAGCGACCTCACCAATGGGTTTTGACCCATTTTTCTTCTTCTTCCATCTTTTTGCACCCGAAATCCATATAGTCGACCATGGATTTAAACTTCGAACTTGACTCGAAGAGGTGGGCCTCATTGACCCATTACGAAATGGAAGAGGAAAGGAATCCATTTGGACTCCAAAACAAATTCATGTAGAGAAAAAGAAAAAAAGAAAAAGAATTAATATGTATTCAAAAATCCTACACTTAATAGATAAATGATGAGATGGTAAAATAGTATTTTCAAGCATAAGAAGTAATTTTGTAAATTGCTAGGCCACAAACATAACGCATCATGATATGCCTTTCAAAAATAACACCAAATTCAGAGATATGGAAAACTCACTACTTCAAATTGAGAAGCAATTTCACAGACCCTTAACAATAGTAACCTTTCCTTTTCGACATAATGGAAACAACTTTACATATTAAAAGCAAACATATCCACCAATAACGAATTTAAACAAAGCATGATCACACATTTTAATCAAGCAAGGGTCGAAACTTTATCCATCTAATTTTAAAAAGGCGAAATAAATAATAGTAACTATTTTTTCAACATAAAGGAAATAACTTTACACACTAAAAACAAACATATCTGCCAACAATAAATTAAACAAGGCATGAGTACATCTTTTAAGCAAAGATAAAAACTTTATCCATAATAATCAAAGAATAAAGCCAAAAGGCGGAATAATCACTATTAACTATTCTTTTCAACATAAAGAAAACAACTTTACATGCTAAAAACAAATATATCCGCCAACAATGAATTTAAACAAGACATGAGTACGTTTTTAAAGCAAAGATCAAAACTTTATCCATAATAATCAAGAAATAAGACCAAAAAGCGAAACAATCAATATTAACTATTCTTTTCAACATAAAGGAAAAAACTTTACATGGGTCAACAATGAATTTAAACAAGACATGAGTACGTATTTTAAGCAAAGATCGAAACTTTATTCATAATAATCAAAGAATAAGGTTAAAGAAACACATTCAACTATTGATAGCTCATTTTTATACCATAAACATAAAAATAGCCATAGTATTGATACAACAATATCTTCTGGCCTTCAAGACCATCTACAATAAATAATTCCAACAAATAAAATTACAACTACGAACTATAAAGAAGGAGATGAAGCAGAAAACGATAACAAAACTAAAAAGGGAAAGGTGTGTCTACCTTTTCCGGAGCAGCAAAATGGGATTTCCAGCTTTCTTCGGAGTAGGGGTATGCATTGGTCGGTTCGGTTCGATTTTATATATTATCGATTTTGTTGATCGGTTTTTGGTTTTTAAATATGCTAAACCAATAACCAAACCAATAAGATTTTTTTATCGACTTTCGGTTTATCAATTTTCATTCCTTAATGGTTTGATTTTTGGTTTAACCGATAAAAAAATACTCATAAAATAGAAATAGTAATAACTAACATGAAAAAAATCGAATCTTAGTTACAACCAAAAATCCTACATGATGTTTTCAATTTACACGAATCTTCAAGTTTGAACTAAATGTTGTTAGGAGAGATCAAGAGTTTGTATAATTGAAATAATAGGTTTGTTAATTGGTAGAAATTAAAGAGAAATTAAGAGAAATGTATAATAAGTCATATATATATACACACACACACACACACACATATATATATATATATTCTTATTGGGTTATAGTTTTATCCAATAGCCCAATAATTTTTTTTTTATAAAATTATTAAAAAACCGTTAACTGATAACGCTCAATCTACAGCTCTCGTAGGAGTGTAAAGCGGTCGTTTGTCAAATATAGAACCCAACCTGGGTTGGGTATCGATTCCACAGGGAATAGCTTGGTCAACAAGTAAGCAACGATTACTAGACTTTTAGTGCAAGTCTCGTAAGAAGGGGGGAATTGTATTGTAACCAAAATAAGAGAGTAAAGCAGAAAATAGCAAAGTAAAAAGAAAGAATGTTTAGTAGGTTGTGAAACAATGAGAATTAAGGAGTTGGGGTTATGTCCACCTTCTGAGTTATACGTCTCTATTGACTATGAGTGTGTTGAATTCAGACATGCATGTGCTTATAGAGAATTGTATTCAATGGTAAATCCAGGTGTCTTTCGACCTATTCGAGGATTATTTCACTTTAACTCTTTCGAGCTTAAAGCGTGTCTAACAGTATGAATTCTCCAAGAGGTTAATCCAGTTACGGCACTAACTTTTTAATAGGGGATGGGACCCTACTACCTTGACATTATCTCTTTTCCAGACAGATAACCTTTCTTTCGAACAAGTTAAATGTTATACTGGCGTATTCTTGCATTTGCAACCACAAAGAATTTAGATTAAGATGAAGAGAATAATGATATAAGCAACATACGTGTCACGAACTCACAAACTCACAGCAATAGATAGTATCTCATTCGGCTTCCATAACCCCAACAGAGAAGTTTAGTTACCCATGAGTGCGAAGGAAATCACAATTGACATTGTTATTATACCACAATAAAGATTTCACGTTTGTAATGGTGTGGTAGGCGTTAGGCGTGAATCCCTTAGCAAAGTAACGTTTCTCTTGTTGTGGAATTTAAGAATAGATGAATAGAAGAAGAAAAATAGAATTAATGGAAGAATGATTGTTTAGAACTAGAATGTCTTAGAAGTAGAATAAAATAGAATTGAATGTAAGAAGATGTAAGAAGATGTCCTAAAATCTCTAGCAAGATAGGGTATTTATAATACCCATATCCTATTCCTACTAAGCTAATGAAATGCTTAACCAAATCCTACTAAGCTAATGAAATACTTAACCCAATTGTACTAGGTTAATGTATCATTATCCTAATCCTAACAAGCTAATGTAATACTTAACCCAATTGTACTAGGTTAATGTATCATTATCCTAATCCTAATAAGTTACTGCTAGTCCCCAAAGTCTTCAGAAATGTTGTTTTAGCCTGGGACAGAATTTCCATGCGTCATCTTTAGTCCTTGGCGTCCAAGATTGGCTTTTCTCCTTTCGTGAAGCTTTCTTTGGCGTCAAGTTATCCATGAAATGCTGAATTCTGCATCATTTATACCTGAAACTTTGCTAATCATGTTCGTTAGCTCACTTACAGGAAAATGGACTAAAAGTGCATGAAATATATAATTTGTTCTCAAAACTAGGCTAAAATATGGGCAAAATATAGTGCTATAGGCGTGTAAATTCGCCTATCATCAACACCCCACACTTAAAGCTTTGTTCGTCCTCGAACAAAATATCATGTCCCTCTAAACATCAACTTAGGGTTTCACAGCAACAACATAAAATATTCGTCAAGACAAGCACAACAATTATCAACAAAGAGTAGTTTTTCGATCATTAGTAGAGACCATTTAGCCTCCAACATAGACTCGTGATGGTGGTCAACTCATATTCAATAGTTAAGGCACAAAGAATCATACACAACTACGCAAAACTCATCAACCATGTGTGTCTCACAATATATTACCCATAATCACTCACAAGTATAGCATATTTTTCAAACATGGGTATCAAAATATCCTTGCTCTCACTCTCACAAAGAATTCATATGCAGCAACTGATGACCATAGGCTTGCCCTTAGTGTAATGCTCCACTAAATGTCAGAATGCTAAGCTTAGAATCAAATAGGTCTTTTGATAGTTGTAATGTAGGCTAAGGGACGGGTAGGACTATTTTGGCCAGAAATAGTGACTATGTTCCTAAGCGCTTTAATACATCACATTGTGTCATTAACACTTTTCTTTCTAACAACCTTTCTTTCATTTATTCTACCACCCTTTTTCTCCTCTTTTGTTTTTCGATTTTAAACATGACTAACTTTTCAGTTTTTTCTTTCTTTTTCTTTTCATAACATACCTCTTATGATAGCACTTTTTTTTCATAGCAATTTCAAGCACCAATGCATTCTAAAGCATCATACTCACCCAATTTCCTCTTATTTTGTCACATGACTTTACACTTTAAAGCACTTAGGAATTTGGATCAAATTATGGTCTTGAAAAAAATAGATTAGGCTTACATATGAGGTTGTCAAAGAAAATAGGCTAAAGGCTCAAAAGGGTTAACTAGGATAATGTCCATGGGTAGGTAAAAATAAAGGTAAACAAATATAGGTTGCCAAAGAAATGCCTAAATCATCTCCTAAACTTACACTCCTTATTTTCGCTTTACATACATACCAGCCAAGTTCTAGCATCAGCCACAAGCACAGAATATACTATTAGCTCACACATACAAGGCACATGGTCGACTTTATTGGGAGTAGTATAGACTCTTGACCCAACAGATGAAGGAATTAAACCAAACAATATCACATAGTGAGTCACAATTAGAGCCTAAACGTCTCAATAGTCATGATTTTAGCACAAACTCTTGTCATAATCTCATGCTGCCTATTAGAATAATTTCATGCGATGCTAAGTTAAAAAAATAAATTTAACTACTGAAAAAAAAAATAATTAACTACTAACAAAACAAACAAATATAAATAAATGCAAATGTGGATAAAGAAGTATAGCATGCAAATACCAGTACCCCACACTTAGACGGGATACACTGCCCTCAGTGAAAAATAAATAAGAAGAACCTGATTAGTCGGACTCATCCTCTATGTCTGGGGTCATACCCCCTGCATCGGAATCGTCATCAGAGTCGTCGTCATCAGAGTTCTCTTCCACGTCGGAGTCTGGCATTCGTCGATCATCATCGATTGGCATGTCGTCATCAAGAGGTTCCTCAAAATATACACCTTCTCCACACATCGCCCTCGCATGATCATTCATTGGGTAGTCATAATCCAACTGTTGGAGCTCTGCAGCAGTTGGAACATGACCCCCGCTCATCATGGTAAACTTCATCATGCCATATAAATGGCGGGAGAAGCTTTCATCGTGAGCATGCCTTTCTGAAGTGGTAAGGTTGACTCCATGAGTGGTTTCAGCATCTTTAACCTTCGTGAGGTCAACCTTCTTTGTGTTGTGTGGGAGTTTGTGATTAGCCGGTTCCTCTTCGATGTCTTCTTTCCTTAGTATTGCAGTCAACAGGTTGCCAAAACTGAAGTGGGACCTCTTGTGTAGCCTAGCTTTCCGCATTGTGGAACGAATAATTGCCCCGACGTTGATAGGGACATTCGTCATCAATGCGTATACTAAGCACACTCTATCTCTTGTTATCTTGGTGTACTGAGTCCCTGGTATGAGGCAAGAGTTGACAATATGCAACCATATCCTTGCTTTCCTATTCAAAGGAGCATAAGGGAAGGTGTTGTATGGCCCGGTGTCTTTATGTCTGCTCCACCTTGCCATGGATCTACTTCCACAAAGTGTGTGTCGAATTGCTCTATATGGAGGTCTACTGTACATCTCTTTGGATGGTGTTGGATCGACTAAAGGCAAGCTAAGAAAGGAGTTGAAGAAATCCGCATTGAGTTGTAAAACTTGGCCCCGAATCTTGACCTCGCTTCCTGTGGTTTTCGGTGACCAGTTGGCATAGAATTCTCTTGTTAAATCGAGATTGCATTCTCCCATGTCTCGGAAGATGAAATCCAGATGTAATGCCATGATCTTGGCCAACATGCGCGGCTCCTTCTTTGCTAGGCTTTCCTTGTTGATCAGGTCTACATGAACATATTTTCTTTCTTTGTTGTTCCTATACCATTCCTTCGCTTCCTCCTCAAGAACCCATTTTATTCCAAACGTGCGGCGTGGTAATTGCATTGAGGATGATTCTCCTTGCTCCTTGCGACTTCTTTTCTTGCTCTTTTGGGAAGTGGTAGCCTTATCTTTGCCTTGTCTTGCTTTGGGTACCATTGTACCTGAGACTTGAAATAGAGTTCACGTTAGCACAATCTCAATGGATGCAATCTATATATAAGCAGTAGGGGTACCACCCCACACTTAGTTTGTTGATACGAATTAGTGAAGTGAAAGTGGTCGATTACTTAGTGATGATAGGCGGAGTTACACGCCTATATCAATATATTTTGCCCATATTTTAGCCTAGTTTTGAGAACAAATTATATATTTCATGGACTTTTAGTCCTTTTTCCTGTAAATGAGCTAACGAACATGATTAGTAAAGTTTCAGGTATAAATGATGCATAATTCAACATTTTATGGCTTACTTGACGCTAAAGGAAGCTCACGAAGGAAGGGAAGGGAGTTACACGCCTAAGGACCAAAACTGCTGTATGGAAAATCTGTCCCGGGCTAAAACAGCATTTCTGAAGACTTTGGGGGACCAAACCTGCTGCATGGAAAATTTGTCCCGGGCTAAAACAGCAATTCTGAAGACTTTGGGGACTTATAGACACAAAGCTGGATTTTGACAATGATACATTAACCTAGTACAATTAGGTTATGTATTTCATTATTTTAAGTGGATTATGATTATGTTACCTTAACCTAGTACATATGGGTTAAGGATTTCATTAGTCTAGTAGGATTTGGTTATTTATTTCATTAGCTTAGTAGGATTAGGATATGGGTATTATAAATACCCTATCATGCTAGAGATTTAGAGACATCTTCTACTCCTCTATTATTCTACACTACAAACAATTCTACAACTCTTCTAATCTTTCCATCAATTCTATTTTCGTCTATTCTTCTATTCTTAAATTCTGCAACAAGAGAAACGTTACTCTGCAAGAAATCATACTTAACGCCTACCACTCTTGTGCTACACGAAATTGATCATTATTGTGGTATAATAACAATGACAATTGTGGTTTTCTTCGCATTCATGGGTAACTAAACTTCTCTGTTGGGGTTATGGAAGCCGAATGAGTTACTATCTATTGCTGTGAGTTTGTGAGTTCGAGGCACGTATATTGCTTATATCATTATTCTCTTCATCTTAATCTACATTCTTTGCGGTTGCAAACGCAAGAATACGCCAGTCTAACATTTAACTTGTTCGAGAGAAAAGTTATTTGTCTGGAAAAGAGATAATGTCAAGGTAGTAGGACACCCTTTCCTATTAAAAAGCTAGTGCCGTAACTGGACTAACCTCTTGGAGAATTCGTACCGTTAGATACGCTTTAAGCTCGAGAGAGTTAAAGTGAAATAGTCCTTGTTTAGGTCGAAAGACGCTTGGATTTACCATCGAATACAATTCTCTATAAGCAGTTGCATGTCAGAATTCTACACACTCATAGCCAATAGAGACGTATACCTCAGAAGGTGGACATAACCCCAACTTCTCAATTCTCATTGTTTACATCTCACTAAAACATTCTTTCTCTTTTTACTTTGCTATTGCCATTTTTAGATCTTATTTTGGTTACATTACTTGCACGACAAGACTCCCCCCTTTTTACGAGACTTGCACTAAAAGTCTAGTAATCTTTACTTACTTGTTGACCAAGCTATTCCCTGTGGGATCGATACCCAACCCAGTTGGGTTCTATATTTGCTAACGACCGCTTTACACTCCTACGAGAGCTGTAGATTGAGCGTTATCAAAAATTGGCGCCGTTGCCGGGGAATACAAGTGTCAATCAAGTTCGTGAAAATTACTAGACCCTTTGGTCAAAGATTCTCGTACTTTTACTTTTAGTTTTTGTTTTTGTCTACTGCAGGTTTTTATTTTAGTGCATGCCCCATACTCGAAGTTCTGGTCAACCGTTATTACCAATCAATCCTGAACCACAACGCATTGGTAGAATGGAAGCACAAGCTGAAATCGCAAGGATGGCTGCTCAACAGGAACAAGCAAGATTGGCTGCCCTTGCCGCAGCCCAGGTTCAACAGCAGAACATTGATAACCCTGCACGAGCACCAAATCCTGACGATGAGGATTTAGGTGATGACGAGTTACTAAACCCTAGGCGTGATGCTGAAATCATAACACCTGCCAACAGAAGAGGTCGACAAGCTCGGTATAGATATGATCACCAACCTATGCAGCCAGCTTTCGACGATGATGATGATGATCTTGATGGTGCCGGAGCCACTGGAGCTATAATTCCACCACCATTAGCGCCCGGAGCCAAGTTCAACATCACAAGCACCATGATTCAGTTATTGCAACTCAAGGGATTGTTTGGTGGATTAGCAGGCGATGATCCGAATATGCATCTCATCAACTTTATTTCTACATGCAAGTCTTTTGACAATCCTGGTGTTGGTCAGAATGCAATTCGATTACGTCTATTTCCATTGTCTCTGTCTGGGGAGGCAACACTATGGTTGAATGGGCTGACTCCTGATTCAATTACAAATTGGAGGCAATTGAGAGACGCTTTCCTAGAAAGATTATTTCCGCCTTCCAAAAGGGCACAATTGAGAGATGAAATCAGCAACTTTCGTCAGCTTCCCACTGAAGCTCTTCATGAAACATGGGAGAGGTTCAAGACAAAGCTAGCGAGATGCCCAAACCATCACATGACTAATGTTCACCTCATGGAGATATTGTATAGAGCCTTGAATTCAATAACTAAGCCAGTGGTGGATAACGCAGCTGGAGGATCTTTTATGGACCTCACCTTTGGTCAAGCAAGCAATATGCTAGATCGTATGACGAAACAAAGTAGAGCTTGGCATACCAGGGATTCTGAGGTAGCAAGCCCCACTTATTCTATAGGCATGACTGCAGACCAAAGAAGAAGACAAGAAGAACGTGATCAAGATATGGCGCACATGAAAACACAAATGGATCTTCTTACAAAGCATTTATTATCAGGGAAGACCGAAAAAGTGAAAGCTGTGGCGCTAAAAGGAAGAGACGAATCTGATTTTGAAGAAGAAGCCAACTACTTGAACAATCAGGGGGGTTTCCGAGGGAATGCCCAAGGAAACCAAGGTCGGAACTATTATGATAATTCTGGAAACAAGGACCAAGGTAGTTGGAGAAAAAACAATGAAAAGAGTGGTGTTTATGTTCCCCCTGGTAGACGTGATACCACCACATCTAGTTCTGGAAGTATGGAAGACATGATGGCTAAATTATTGAAAGGAGTCGAAGCAACAAGCGCGGGAGTTACTGAGGTAATTAATGATTTGTCCTCCATGAAACAACTAGTTGATTCTCATTCTACTTCAATCAAGCAAATAGAGCAGCAACTAAGCCAACTCTCAGCAGCACTCAATCAAAGAAAGGCTGGCACTTTACCTAGCGATACTGTGCAAAACCCAAGGAATGATGGGTCATGCATGGCCATCACTACCAGAAGTGGTAAGGTGCTGGAACCTTCATCAAAAGGCAAGCAAGTGGTTGAAGAAGTTGTGGACATGGATGATAACGCAAAAGGAGAAGATGCCGCAACAACCAGTCCTGACGTCAAGGACGTCACGCCCAGTGACGTGCAACCTGAAAAAATGGAAAAACGGAAGCAAGAGGAGAAGAAAGCCATGGAGAGAACACTTCCATACCCACCACCACCTTTTCCCCAAAGATTGAAGAAGGTGGCTGAGGACACGAAGTTCAGCAAATTCATGACTATGTTAAAGCAGCTGACCATTAATGTTCCATTGGTGGAGGCACTTGAACAAATGCCTGGGTATGCGAAGTTTATGAAAGATCTTTTGACTAAGAAGAGGGCAGCAAGTTATGAGCTGAAGGATGATGTGCATCATTGTAGTGCAATTGCTACCCGATCGATAGTTCAGAAGAAGGCCGACCCCGGAGCTTTCACTATTCCTTGCACTGTCGGATCTTTGAACTTTGCCAAAGCATTATGTGACTTAGGAGCCAGCATCAACTTGATGCCATTATCGATCTACAAGAAGTTGGGGTTAGGAGATCCTACACCAACTAACATGAGGCTTGTTATGGCAGATAGGTCGGTAAAACGACCGGTTGGTATTCTATGTGATGTCTTGGTAAAGGTTTCTTCATTTATCTTTCCAGCAGACTTTGTCATCTTGGATTGTGAAGCAGATTCAGAGGTTCCCATAATCTTGGGACGCCCTTTCCTTGCTACAGGAAGTGTGCTCATTGATTTGAGAGCTAATGAACTTTCATTCAGAATAAATGACGAAGTGGTTCGATTTGATGTTTGCAAATCAATGAAGCAACCCAAAGATCTGAGTGTATTTTCTGTGGCTGATGTTGTCTTTGACGATGAGAAAGAATGCCTTGAAGAAGAGCAAATTCTTGATGATCCTTTGGAGGTTTTGCTCATGAAAGGAGAGAACGAGGATGCTGAAATTTCTAAAGAAGCTGTTTGTGCGCTATCGGGATTAGGGACATATCGCTATACTCCCAAGAAGCTGGATCTTGATCTCAAGAATCGACCCACACCACCAGCCAAGCCATCTATTGAAGAACCACCCACACTAGAATTGAAGGAGCTGCCAAGTCATCTGAAGTACGCATTCTTAGGAAGCGGAAACACACTTCCAGTCATAGTGGCAGCCGATTTGGGTGAGCAACAAGTTGCAGTTCTTATTTCGATCTTACAAAAATATATTAGAGCCATTGGATGGACCATTGCGGATATTATTGGTATTCCACCTGGGATTTGCTCACATAAAATTCAGCTTCAAGAAAAGTGCACACCCACCATTGAACATCAAAGGCGTTTAAACCCACCTATGCAAGAAGTGGTGAAGAAGGAGATTATAAAGTGGTTAGACGCAGGAGTTGTATATCCTATCTCTGATAGTACGTGGGTAAGTCCTGTACAATGTGTTCCCAAGAAAGGAGGAATGACGGTGGTCGCAAATGCAAAGAATGAACTTATTCCACTCAGGCTCGTTACTGGATGGAGAGCATGCATGGACTACCGCAAGCTGAATTCGTGGACACTCAAGGATCACTTCCCCATGCCATTTATGGACCAAATGCTAGATCGATTAGCGGGGAAAGGATGGTTTTGCTTCTTGGATGGTTATTCAGGTTATAATCAGATTTGTATTGCTCCCGAAGATCAAGAGAAGACAACGTTCACATGCCCATATGGTACATTTGCCTTCAAACGCATGCCATTCGGGTTGTGTAATGCACCAGCCACCTTTCAACGTTGTATGATGTCTATTTTCTCTGATATGGTTGAAGACACTTTGGAGGTATTTATGGACGACTTTTCAGTTGTCGGGGAGTCTTTTGAAGCATGTTTGGCAAACTTGAGCATGGCATTGCAAAGATGTGTAGAGTTCAACCTTGTGCTGAATTGGGAGAAGTGCCACTTCATGGTAAAAGAAGGAATCGTTCTTGGGCACAAGATCTCTGAAAAAGGAATAGAGGTTGATCGAGCAAAAATAGAGGTAATTGAGAAGCTACCGCCTCCAATTTCGGTGAAGGGAGTCCGTAGTTTTCTTGGCCATGCTGGTTTCTATCGTAGATTCATCAAAGACTTTTCCAAAATCTCTAGTCCATTGTGCAAACTACTGGAGAAAGATGCGAAGTTCGACTTCAATGACAATTGCTTAAAGGCATTCGAATGTCTTAAAGGAAAACTTATTGAAGCCCCTATCATGGTATCACCAGATTGGACGCTCCCGTTTGAAGTCATGTGCGATGCTAGTGGTGTAGCCGTTGGTGCTGTTCTTGGACAAAGAAAGGAGAAACTATTTCATCCTATCTACTATGCGAGTAAGGTCCTAAATGAAGCCCAAAGGAACTACACTGTTACTGAACAAGAGCTCCTAGCGGTTGTATATGCGTTTGAGAAGTTTCGTGCCTATCTATTGGGTACCAATGTGATCGTCCATACAGACCATGCAGCTCTTAAGTATCTAATGACGAAGAAGGATGCCAAACCAAGGTTAATTCGATGGGTACTGCTGCTGCAAGAGTTTGATTTCGAAGTCAAAGATAGAAGAGGTTGCGAGAACCAAGTGGCTGATCACCTATCTAGACTTGAGAATGAACATGTGGCGCAACCTAAAATTCAGATTGATGATGCATTCCCTGACGAGGAGATATTGGCGATAAAAATGGAGAAAGTACCATGGTATGCCGACTTTGCAAATTTCGTAGAGAGTAATGTGATACCTGCCAACTTATCTTACCACCAAAGGAGGAAGTTTATGCATGACGTTCAGCACTACTATTGGGATGAACCTTATTTGTTTCGAAGATGCGCGGATGGGATCATTCGACGATGTATATCCCATGAAGAAGTACCTGCTATATTGGAAGCATGCCACACTTCGCAAGTTGGTGGACATCATGCAGGGAATCGAACCGCAAGAAAAGTATTGCAAAGTGGTTATTATTGGCCCTCGATATTCAGAGATGCATACGACTATGTGAGAAGGTGTGACCAATGCCAACGTCAAGGTACTATTTCAAAACACCATGAAATGCCCATGTCTAAAATTATGGAGGTAGAACTTTTTGATGTGTGGGGTATTGATTTCATGGGACCATTCGTGAATTCGTTTGGAATGAAGTACATCTTGGTTGCTGTGGATTATGTTTCGAAATGGGTTGAAGCTGTAGCATTGGCCGACAACGAAGGAAAGCGTGTTGTAGCGTTCTTAAAGAAGAATATCTTCTCTCGCTTTGGGGTACCTCGTACTATCATAAGTGATGGAGGATCTCACTTTTGCAACAAGCTATTCAAATCTGTATTGGCCAAGTATGGTGTCAAGCAACACAAGGTAGCTACGCCTTATCATCCCCAAACTAGTGGACAAGTAGAGGTTTCCAATCGCGAGATTAAGCAAATCCTTGCAAAGACGGTTAATGCAAATAGGAAGGATTGGTCTCGAAAGCTAGATGATGCACTATGGGCATATAGGACTGCATTCAAGACACCCATTGGCATGTCTCCTTATCAACTAGTTTATGGGAAGGCTTGTCATCTACCCATCGAGCTTGAATACAAGGCATTGTGGGCATTGAAGCACTTGAATCTGAATTGGAATGATGTGAAGAATCTGAGGTTGGAGCAGCTGAACGAATTAGATGAGTTCCGTCTCCATGCATATGAAAGATCGGATTTATACAAGGAGCGGATGAAGAAGTATCATGATCAGCGGATTGTTCGACGAAACTTCCAAAAGGGTGATATGGTACTACTCTTCAACTCCAGATTTAAGCTCTTCCTAGGTAAGTTAAAATCTAAGTGGTCTGGTCCATTTAAAGTTATCCAAGTCTACTCATCTGGAGTAGTTGAATTGGAAGACAATAAGGGTGTTGTCTTCAAAGTGAACGGCCAACGTGTTAAGCCGTATATCGGCCCTCTTGACTCGATGAATAACATGGCCATCACTTATCTCGACGAAGTCTAAGTACTCGAGATTACTACGTCGAGCCACGACAGTAAATAAGGCGCTAGATGGGAGGCAACCCATCGTTTATCGTTTATCGTTTATCATTTTTCATTTCAGTATGTGTTTTGCTTTTGATAAATAAAAATCCAAAAATAAGAGTCGTGCCACGACCAAAACTAAGGCGCTTGGTGGGAGGCAACCCATCGTACTAATCGTTTTCATTTGTTTGAGCGAATATAGGTGCAAGAAGTTTTCAACGAGGAGATTGATTTCAATTGACGATTTGGACGCATTGTATGGTAAAGTTGGTAAATTAGGAAGGGTGATGCATAAGGCTATGGATTGAGCCTTTCCCACGCCAAAATAGGCTTCGAGGAAGGCTAGGCCTTGGTAAAACTAGGCCACAAACGATGCACAACCTATCCTATAGCCTAAGGTCTCGGAATCTAGTGTGCTATACACTATGCGCCGCCTATTCCTAAGTATGCTTTTTACTATGCGCCGCCTATGCTATGGCATTTGGTCTCAGTATCTCATATGCCATAGACTATGCGGCGCATATGTCCCATTATGCCATAGACAATGCGCCGCATATGTCTACAAATGCCATAGACTATGCGGCGCATATGTCCCATTATGCCATAGACAATGCGCCGCATATGTAGGAATTTTGTCTCCAAAACCGATTGTAAATGGGTCATAACCCGACCCATACTCTTCCTATATAAAGAGGACTTAGTCTTATAAACACAACCACAATAGAAACTACCCTAAAGGCGCCGCATACTCTCCCAAATCCTCTAAAATTTTTCTTCTTTTGCTCTTCCAATTCACAAAACCATCTCCACAAGCTTCAAGCAAGTAAGTGCTCTCTTATTCTTCATTTATTTCTCGTAAGTACTACGTTGCTATGGCTATTATTAACTGCTAAATTATATAAGATTGTTGGTGATGTTCATGTGTTTGGATTGTTGTTACAAAATCATGTGAGTGAACATATACGTAGGTAAATCTTGACTTGTTTCCGACTTGAATTTGGTTTCAATAGCATTATTATGATATTTGCGGAATTGCTATGGCTATGAATATTGCTTAAGATTGTTGTTTGGATACTGACATGTTAGACTATCCCGGCCATCGGGATAAGACTTATAGTGCCTACCGACTTAGGAGGTTGTGATTGTTGTAAGAATAACGATAACCCCCATGTAGTAGTGTTGCTATATTTACCATGAAAGTAGCCCCATTGCTGCAAGTAAGTGATGCATTACTGATTTTCTTGCCGGAATGCAATCCTTAAACGTATGTCAACAAAATCTGAGTAAATCAACTACTTTCACCTCACTGATTTGTGATAACAAAACTAAGTGTGGGGTGGTACCCCTAATGCTTGCTTATAGATTGTATCAAGTGAGACTGTGCTGCAACTAACACTATTTCTAGTCTCAGGTACAATGGCACCTAAAGCGAGGCAAGGCAAGGAGAAGGCGACCACTTCCCAAAAGGGCAAGAAGAGAAGTCGAAAAGACCAAGGAGAATTATCCTCAGCACAACCACCACGCAGAATGTTCGGAATAAAATGGGTTCTTGAGGAAGAAGCCAAAGCATGGTACAACAGCAACAAAGAAAGAAAATATGTGCACGTCGACTTGATCAACAAGGATACCTTAGCAAAGAAGGAGCCGCGTATGTTGGCAAAAATAATGGCTTTGAAGTTGGATTTCATCTTCCGCGACATGGGAGAGTGCAATCTGGATCTAACAAGAGAGTTTTATGCCAACTGGTCGCCAAACACAACAGGCAATGAAGTCAAAATTCGGGGCCAGGTGTTACAGCTCACCGCGGACTGGATCAACTCTTTTCTTGGCTTACCTTCAATCGACGTAGCACCATTCAAAGAGCTGTGCAGCAGGCCTCCTTATAGAGCAATACGACACACGCTTTGTGGAAGCAGATCAATGGCAAGGTGGGGCAGACATAAAGAAACAGGCCGACACAACACCTTTCCCTATGCTCCACTAAATAGGGAAGCAAGAATCTGGATGCACATTGTCAACTCATGTCTTATTCCTGGGACTCAATACACCAAGATATCAAGAGATAGAGTGTGTTTGGTCTATGCTTTGATGACGAATGTCCCAATCAACTTTGGGGCAATCATTCGATCCACCATGAGGAAGGCCAGACTACACAAAAGGTCCCATTTCACATTTGGCAATTTGTTGACAGCAATATTGCGGAAGGAGGATATCGAAGAGGAACCAGCTGATCATAAACTCCCACACAATCCAAAGAAGGTTGACCTCACAAAGGTCAAAGATGCTGAATCAACACATGGCATCAACCTTACTACGGCAGAGAGACATGCTCGGGATGAGAGTTTCTCCCGCCATATGTACGGCATGATGAGGTTTACAATGATGAGCGGAGGTCGTATTCCAACTGCTGCAGAGCTCCAACAGCTGGACAACGATTATCCCATGAACATGCATGCACGAGAGATGTGTGGAGTGGGCGTATACTTTGAGGAACCTCTAGATGATGATGTGCCGACTGATGACGATCGACGCTTACCAGACTCTGACGAGGAGGAGAACTCTGACGACGACTCTTATGATGATTCCGACGAAGGGGGTATGACCCCCGACAATGAGGAAGAGTCCGACTAACCAGGTTCCTCGTATTTATTTCCACTGAGGGCAGTGTCCCGTTTAAGTGTGGGGTGGCAGTATCGTATGCTATACTTCTCTATTGCATCTATGTTTGTTTGCTTTGTTTTTGTTTCGTTTTTTTTCATTTTTTTTTAGTAGTAAATTTTTTCTAGCTTCGCATGAAATTATTTTGATAGGCAGCATGAGATTAGAACAAGAGTATGTGCTTCAATTGTGACTATTGAGACATTTAGGCTCTAGTTGTGACTCAATATGTGATATTGTGTGATTCAATTCCTTCACTTGTTGGGTCGAGAGTCTATATTACTTCCAATCAAGTCGACCATGTGCCTTGTGTGTGTGAGATAATAGTATATTCTATGTATGTGGCTGATGCTAGAACTTGCCTGGTATGTATGCAAAGCGAAAATAAGGAGTGTAAGTTTAGGATATGATTTAGGCATTTCTTTGGCAACCTATACATGTTTACCTTCAGTTTTACCTACCCATGGACATCATCCTAGTTAACCCTTTTGAGCCTTTAGCCTATTTCTTTGACAACCTTGTATGTAAGCCTAATCCATTTCTTTCAAGACCGTAATTGGATCCCAAAATCCTTAAGTGCTTTAAAGTGAAAAAGTCATGTGACAACATAAAAGGAAATCGGGTGAGTATAATGCTATAAATTGGAATGGTTCTTGAATGTGTTATGAAAAAAAAAATAAAAAAAAAATGCTATCATAAGAGGTATGTTGTGAAAAGAAAAAGGAAAAGAAAGCTGAAAAGTGAGTTGTGCTTAAAATTAAAAAAAAAAAGGAGAACAAGGGTGGTAGAAAAAAAAAAAAAAGAGAAAGAAGAAAGGTTGAAAGAAAAAAGTGTCAATGATACAAAGTGATGTATTAAAGCGCTTAGGAACCTAGTCACTATTCTTGGCCAAAATAGTCCTACCCGTCCCTTAGCCTACATTACAACCATCAAAAGACCTATTTGATTCTAAGCTTAGCATTCTGACATTTAGTAGAGTATTACATTAAGGGCAAGCCTATGGTCATCAGTCGCTACATATGAACTCTTTGTGAGAGTGAGAGCAAGGACATTTTGATACCCATGTTTGAAAAATATGCTATATTTGTGAGTGATTATGGGTACTATATGGTGAGACACACATGGTTGATGAGTTTTGGATAGTTGTATATGATTCTATGCACTTTAACGTTTGCATGCGAGTTGATCACCATCACGAGTCTATACTTGAGGTTAAATTGTTTCTACTTATAATCGGAAAGCTACTCTTGGTTGATAATTGTTGTGCTTGTCTTGACGAATGTTTTGTGTTGTTGCTGTAGAACCTTAAGTTAATGCTTAGAAGGACATGATATGTTGTTCGAGGACGAACAAAGCTCTAAGTGTGGGGTGTTGATGATAGGCGGAGTTACACGCCTATATCAATATATTTTCCCCATATTTTAGCCTAGTTTTGAGAACAAATTATATATTTCATGCACTTTTAGTCCTTTTTCCTGTAAATGAGCTAACGAACATGATTAGTAAAGTTTCAGGTATAAATGATGCATAATTCAGCATTTTATGGCTTACTTGACGCTAAAGGAAGCTCACGAAGGAAGGGAAGGGAGTTACACGCCTAAGGACCAAAACTGCTGTATGGAAAATCTGTCCCGGGCTAAAACAGCATTTCTGAAGACTTTGGGGGACCAAACCTGCTGCATGGAAAATTTGTCCCGGGCTAAAACAGCAATTCTGAAGACTTTGGGGACTTACAGACACAAAGCTGGATTTTGACAATGATACATTAACCTAGTACAATTAGGTTATGTATTTCATTATTTTAAGTGGATTATGATTATGTTACCTTAACCTAGTACATATGGGTTAAGGATTTCATTAGTCTAGTAGGATTTGGTTATTTATTTCATTAGCTTAGTAGGATTAGGATATGGGTATTATAAATACCCTATTATGCTAGAGATTTAGAGACATCTTCTACTCCTCTATTATTCTACACTACAAACAATTCTACAACTCTTCTAATCTTTCCATCAATTCTATTTTCGTCTATTCTTCTATTCTTAAATTCTGCAACAAGAGAAACGTTACTCTGCAAGAAATCATACTTAACGCCTACCACTCTTGTGCTACACGAAATTGATCATTATTGTGGTATAATAACAATGACAATTGTGGTTTTCTTCGCATTCATGGGTAACTAAACTTCTCTGTTGGGGTTATGGAAGCCGAATGAGTTACTATCTATTGCTGTGAGTTTGTGAGTTCGAGGCACGTATATTGCTTATATCATTATTCTCTTCATCTTAATCTACATTCTTTGCGGTTGCAAACGCAAGAATACGCCAGTCTAACATTTAACTTGTTCGAGAGAAAAGTTATTTGTCTGGAAAAGAGATAATGTCAAGGTAGTAGGACACCCTTTCCTATTAAAAAGCTAGTGCCGTAACTGGACTAACCTCTTGGAGAATTCGTACCGTTAGATACGCTTTAAGCTCGAGAGAGTTAAAGTGAAATAGTCCTTGTTTAGGTCGAAAGACGCTTGGATTTACCATCGAATACAATTCTCTATAAGCAGTTGCATGTCAGAATTCTACACACTCATAGCCAATAGAGACGTATACCTCAGAAGGTGGACATAACCCCAACTTCTCAATTCTCATTGTTTACATCTCACTAAAACATTCTTTCTCTTTTTACTTTGCTATTGCCATTTTTAGATCTTATTTTGGTTACATTACTTGCACGACAAGACTCCCCCCTTTTTACGAGACTTGCACTAAAAGTCTAGTAATCTTTACTTACTTGTTGACCAAGCTATTCCCTGTGGGATCGATACCCAACCCAGTTGGGTTCTATATTTGCTAACGACCGCTTTACACTCCTACGAGAGCTGTAGATTGAGCGTTATCACTTAGACTTCATCGACATACGTTGTAGGAGCTATATTCCAACAAGAAAATCATAGATGTATTACTTCTTGCAACCTTTGCAATATTTTCATGTTAGATATATCAAGACTACTACATAGGGATTACATCATGGTATTGTTTCTATCAATAATCACAACCTCCTATGTCGGTAGGCAACTATAAGTCTTATTCCGATGAACGGGACATTCTAACATGTAAGCATTCTAGTGACAAGATTATGCAATGTTCATGACTATAGCAATTCTAAAAGTAGTATAACAATGCATCAAAATCAAATTCAAGTCGGAAACATGTTAAGAGTATCCTAACGTACATGTTCACTCACTTGGTTTTGTATCAACAATTCAAACACATTAACATCCCCAATATTTCTTCAAGATGTAGCAATTCATAATAGACATAGCAACGTAGCACTTATGAAAAATAGATGAAGAACAAAAGTGTACTTACGTGATTGAAGCCTTTGGAGATGTTCTTGTGAAGTGGGAGAGCAAAAAGAAAAGTTTTGAGATGATTTGGAGAGTATGTGCGGCGCCTAGGTCAAGTTTTCAATGTGTTTGTGTTTCAAGACTAAGTCTCCTTTATATAGGAAAAGAATGGGTCGGGTTTTGACCCATTTAAAATCGGTTTTGGAGACAAAAAGTGACCATAGGCGGCGCCTAATGCAAAGCCTATGGTGAGCATAGGCGGCGCCTAGTGCAATTCCTTTAGTGACCATAGGCGGCGCCTTTAGCATGGCATATGAGATTCAGAGACCAAATGCTTTAGCATAGGCGGCGCCTATGCTATGGCATACTTGAGCATGGGCGGCGCCTATGCTATAGCACACTAGATTCCGAGACCTTGGGCTATAGTATAGGCTTTGCCTTGTTCGTGGCCTAGTTTTACCTAGGCCTAGCCTTGCTCGATGCCTATTTTGTCATGAGCAATTCTCAATCCATAGCCTTATGCATCTTCATGCCTAACTTACCACCTTTACTATGCAATACGTCCAAATCAAAATTTGAAACCGATCTCCTCGTTGAATACCTCTTGCACCTACATTTGCTCAAAACCAATAAAAACGATTAGTACGATGGGTTGCCTCCCACCAAGCGCCTTAGTTTTGGTCGTGGCACGACTCTTATTTTTGGATTTTTATTTATCAAAAACAAAACACGTATTAGAACGAAAGAAAAAATGAAAAACGATAAACGATGGGTTGCCTCCCATCTAGCGCTTGATTTATTGTCGCGGCACGACATAGTTACCTCGAGTACTTAGACTTCGTCGAGATAGATGGTGTATCATTTTTTGAATGGATTCAGACGATAATGAGGCTTACTTGTAGGCATGCAATCTTCTTCGAGATGACCCTTGTACATGCCTATCCCAGGAGGGATACCAATTATATCATCAATAGTCCAACCCATAGCTCTCATGTATCTCTTCAGAGCAGAGATGAGAGCCTCTACCTGCTGTTTACTTAAATCATCCACACTCACCGGAAGTATATTTATACTTTCCAAGAACACATACCTTAGATAATCGGGGAGCTCTTTCGATTCTAGCATTGGTGGCTCTTCAAGGGAAGTCTTCGCTGTTGGTGACGGTTGATTCTTAAGATCACGGTCCGGTTGCTTAGGAGTATGGGAATAGGACTCTATTTCTGTTAGAGCACCCATAAGTTCTTTATAATCTTCATCGTCCTCATGCTCAACATTCAGTGGCGCAGCAGACAATGGCTCAACAATAAGCTGTTTCTCTACAGACAACGCTTTCTTATCCTTATAATGAACATCAGCTACAGAGAACACATTCATATCGCTGGGCTGCTTCATTGCTTTGTATATATCAAAGCGGACCACTTCGTCATTCAACCGAAATAAAAGCTCATTAGCTCTCATGTCAATAAGCACACTTCTTGTTACAAGGAAATGACGTCCCAAGATTATGGGTACTTCAAAATCCACCTCGCAATCCAAAATCACAAATTCTGCAGGAAAAATGAAGGTAGACACCTTTACCAACACATCATTCAAGATACCCACAGGTCGTTTTACCGACCTATCTGCCATCACGAGCCGCATATTGGTTGAAGTAGGGTCGCCCAACCCCAAATTTCTGTAGATGGATAGTGGCATCAAATTGATGCTAGCTCCCAAATCGCACAATGCCTTAGAAAAATTCATAGATCCAACCGTGCAAGGAATAGTGAAAGCACCAGGGTCTGTCTTCTTCTGTACTAAGGACCTTGTGGCAATTGCACTGCAATGATGAATATTATCTGCCGGCTCATAGCTTACTGCCCGCTTCTTTGTCAAAAGATCCTTCATAAATTTCGCATACCCAGGCATTTGTTCAAGTGCCTCCACCAATGGAACATTAATGATCAGCTGATTTAACATAGTCATGAATTTGCTGAACTTTGTATCGTCCGCCACCTTCTTTAATCTTTGAGGAAAAAGTGGCGGTGGATATGGAATTGTTCTCTCCACGGATTTCTTCTCCTCTTGCCTTCGTTTTTCAGCCTTTTCAGGCTGCAACATACTCGGTGTACCGTCATGGACGTCGTGGGTGGATTCTACGGCAGCTTCTCTTTTTGCCTTGTCATCAATGTCTGCTACATCGTCGACCACTTATTTGCCCTTAGATGAAGTTTCCAGCGCCTTACCACTTCGAGTAGTAATAGCCATGCATGATCCCTCATTCCTTGGATTTTGCACAGTGTCGCTAGGTATAGTGCCAGCCTTTCTTTGATTGAGTGCTGCTGAAAGTTGTCTCAATTGCTGCTCTATTTTCTTGATTGAAGTGGAATGTGAATCAACTAATTGCTTCATAGAGGACAAATCATTTATTACCTCCGTTACTCCCGCGCTAGTTGCTTCCACTCCTTTCAGTAGTTTAGCCATCATGTCTTCCATACTTCCGGAACTAGATGTGGTGGCGTCACGTCTTCCAGGGGGAACATACAAACCACTACTGTCATTCTTGTTCTTCCAACTACCTTGGTCCATGTTTCCAGATTTACCATGATAGTTCCGACCTTGGTTTCCTTGGGCATTGCCTCGGAAACCCCCCTGATTGTTCAAGTAGTTGGCTTCCTCTTCCGAATCAGATTCGTCTCTTCCTTTTGACGCAATAGCTTTCACTTTTTCGGTCTTCCCTGATAATAAATGCTTTGTAAGAAGATCCACTTGTGTTTTCATGTGCGCCATATCTTGATCACGTTCTTCTTCTCTTCTCCTTTGGTCTGCAGTCATGCCAATAGAAAAAGTGGGGCTTGCTACCACAGAATCCCTGGTATGCCAAGCTCTATTTTGCTTCGTCATACGATCTAGCATATTGCTTGCCTGACCAAAGGTGAGATCCATAAAAGATCCTCCGGCCGCATTATCCACCACTGGTTTAGTTATTGAATTCAAGGCTCTATATAGTATCTCCATTAGGTGAACATTAGTCATGTGATGGTTTGGGCACCTCATTAGCTTCGTCTTGAACCTCTCCCATGTTTCATGAAGGGCTTCAGTTGGAAGCTGACGAAAGTTGCTGATTTCATCTCTCAATTGTGCTCTTTTGGATGGCGGAAAGAATCTTTCTAGGAAAACGTCTCTCAATTGCCTCCAATTTGTAATAGAATCAGGAGTCAGCCCATTCAACCATAGAGTTGCCTCCCCAGACAGAGACAATGGAAATAGACGTAATCGAATTGCATTCTGACCAACTCCAGGATTGTCAAATGACTTGCATGTAGAAATAAAGTTGATGAGATGCATATTCGGATCATCGCCTGCTAGTCCACCAAATAATCCCTTGAGTTGCAATAACTGAATCATGGTGCTTGTGATGTTGAACTTGGCTCCGGGTGCCAATGGTGGAGGAATAATGGCTCATGTGACTCCGACTCCATCAAGATCATCATCATCATCGTCGAAAGCTAGCTGCATAGCTTGGCGTTCAGGCCTAAACCTAGCTTGACGATCTCTTCTGTTGGCAGGTGTTGCGATCTCAGCGGCATGCCTAGGGTTTAGTAGCTCGTCATCACCTAGATCTTCATCGTCAGGATTTGTTGCTCGTCCAGGGTTATCAATATTCTGTTGATGCACTTGAGCGGTGGCTAGCGCAGCTAGCCTCGCCTGTTCCTGTTGAGCAGCCATCCTTTCAATTGCGTGTTGTGCCTCAATTCTGCGAATACGTTGTGGTTCAGGATTGATAGGTAATAGCGGTTGACCAGAACTTCGGGTATGGGGCATGCACTGAATAAAAACCTGCAGTAAACAAAAATAAAAACTAAAAGTAAAAGTACGAGAATCTTTGACCAAAGGGTCTAGTAATTATTACGAACTTAATTGACACTTGTATTCCCCGGCAGCGGCGCTAATTTTTGATAACGCTCAATCTACAGCTCTCGTAGGAGTGTAAAGCGGTCGTTTGTCAAATATAGAACCCAACCTGGGTTGGGTATCGATCCCACAGGGAATAGCTTGGTCAACAAGTAAGCAACGATTACTAGACTTTTAGTGCAAGTCTCGTAAGAAGGGGGGAATTGTATTGTAACCAAAATAAGAGAGTAAAGCAGAAAATAGCAAAGTAAAAAGAAAGAATGTTTAGTAGGTTGTGAAACAATGAGAATTGAGGAGTTGGGGTTATGTCCACCTTCTGAGTTATACGTCTCTATTGACTATGAGTGTGTTGAATTTAGACATGCATGTGCTTATAGAGAATTGTATTCGATGGTAAATCCAGGCGTCTTTCGACCTATTCGAGGATTATTTCACTTTAACTCTTTCGAGCTTAAAGCGTGTCTAACGGTACGAATTCTCTAAGAGGTTAATCCAGTTACGACACTAACTTTTTAATAGGGGATGGGACCCTACTACCTTGACATTATCTCTTTTCCAGACAGATAACCTTTCTTTCGAACAAGTTAAATGTTATACTGGCGTATTCTTGCATTTGCAACCACAAAGAATTTAGATTAAGATGAAGAGAATAATGATATAAGCAACATACGTGTCACGAACTCACAAACTCACAACAATAGATAGTATCTCATTCGGTTTCCATAACCCCAACAGAGAAGTTTAATTACCCATGAGTGCGAAGGAAATCACAATTGACATTGTTATTATACCACAATAAAGATTTCACGTTTGTAATGGTGTGGTAGGCGTTAGGCGTGAATCCCTTAGCAAAGTAACGTTTCTCTTGTTGTGGAATTTAAGAATAGATGAATAGAAGAAGAAAAATAGAATTAATGGAAGAATGATTGTTTAGAACTAGAATGTCTTAGAAGTAGAATAGAATAGAATTGAATGTAAGAAGATGTCCTAAAATCTCTAGCAAGATAGGGTATTTATAATACCCATATCCTATTCCTACTAAGCTAATGAAATGCTTAACCAAATCCTACTAAGCTAATGAAATACTTAACCCAATTGTACTAGGTTAATGTATCATTATCCTAATCCTAACAAGCTAATGTAATACTTAACCCAATTGTACTAGGTTAATGTATCATTATCCTAATCCTAATAAGTTACTGCTAGTCCCCAAAGTCTTCAAAAATGTTGTTTTAGCCCGGGACAGAATTTCCATGCGCCATCTTTAGTCCTTGGCGTCCAAGATTGGCTTTTCTCCTTTCGTGAAGCTTTCTTTGGCGTCAAGTTATCCATGAAATGCTGAATTCTGCATCATTTATACCTAAAACTTTGTTAATCATGTTCGTTAGCTCACTTACAGGAAAATGGACTAAAAGTGCATGAAATATATAATTTGTTCTCAAAACTAGGCTAAAATATGGGCAAAATATAGTGCTATAGGCGTGTAAATTCGCCTATCATCATTAACCTAATAATATTTTTATTGGTTTGATTTATCGGTTGGTTCGGTTTTTGCACACCCCTACTTTGGAGTCTTGATCACCACCGTAAAATAATCTTTCGAGAACCCCGATTAGACTACCGGTTGAAAATTTTTACTAAGAAAAAAATTTAACTCTTTGCTCAGAAAATTGTCCACTCTTTGAGCCTTTGAGACTTTCTCTTTCTACCAAAATAGTGGTAGTATTTATTGAAAAGAATGTGGATTCAATTCTTTTCATCCATCAATATGAGAGAAAAAGTTTAGGGGTGTTTTGGGAATTTGAAATTGAGGAAAAGGGTTGTTTGAGGATAAGGTGAGGTGAAATTGTACAATCTAGTACAAATTTTAAATTTCAAAAATGGAAAAAGGACAAGGTTGAGGGGAAATTGTACATTCTAGTACAAATTTAAAATTTAAAATTTGAATTTCAAAAATAAAAAAAGAATAAGGTTGAGGTGGAATTCTACAATCTAATACAAATTTTGAATTTCAAAATTACGAAAAAAGAATAAGGTTGAGGTGGAATTGTACAATCTAGTTCAAATTTTAAAATTCAAATGGAAAAGAGGATAATGTTGAAGTGGAATTGTACAATTTAGTACAAATTTGAAATTCAAAAATGGAAAAGGGATAAGGTTGGGTAGATTTAGGTCATTTTTTGGGATTATTTAAAATATAACCCCAATTGAGATTTTAAATTTAGCAAAATTTATTTAATTTTGACCAAATTGAAAATCAATTGGCAGATTGCATTGAAATTATGACCAATTTGATTTCAATTATGGTCAAATATAATAGATTGACTAAATTAAATTGAAATTCGATATGAATTAATACTTTCTTTAATTCCGATATTCTTGATTAGATAAATCAAATAAATATTTCTCCAAATAAATTATTTTTGAGAATAAATCATATTTAAATCAACATTTCATCCATTTGAATTAATTTTCAATATAAGCTTTGATTAAAATCCGATATTCCGTAAAATAAATATTTAAGTAACAAAATTATATAATTTCATATAATTAAATACAATGATATATAATCGCTACTTAAAATGGAATAATTACTCAGATAAATACTTTGAAAAACTTTTTATTCGGATAAAATAAGTATTGTAATTTTATTTGAAAATCGAAGAAAATCGAGACTAAACTTAGTTGTGGAGGGCAAAAATTAGGTGTCAACTGAGTGAAACAAAATATAACCTTGATTTGCCTCTTCCCATATTTCCTTTTCCACTAATAGAGTTCGTTGAATGTAAGGGGAAAATAAATTAAAGTATTATATGATAAAGATATTCATGATTTCATTTAAATACATTAAATTAAAAAAAGGAGTTGATTGGGAAACAAAATGAAGGAGTGATGAATATTCATCTAATAATATAAGAGGTATATATGAAAAATATGATGAAATCAACGAGTCACTTAATACTATCAAAAAATCTATTTGTACTAATTATAAAAAAAATATGAGATTCTTTAATAATTAAATCTACATATCACAATTGTATGTTAATAAGCAATTAAAATATTTACATTTCAAGAAGTATTATATAAAAATATATTATAAGATAAAGAATATTCATGACTTCATTTGATTGATTAAATTAAGGAAGCATGTGATGATTGATTAAGAAATAGAGTTGAAAAGTAAATAATTAATTAACAAACAATAGACATATATAACAAATATATATATATATTTTGATCTAGAATCATTTGAAAATTTCTTTTAAAATAAAACAAATAAGGGTGAAGGCCTTGCCCTATTTAATTGGAAAAGAGATACGCACACAAAAAAAGACTATGTTGTAGGTGAATAAGTAAATGTTGAGAGATTATTCGTGTCACGATCCAATTTCTCAGGTCATGATGGCGCCTATTATAACCCACCAGTAGGCAAGCCAAACCCATAGTTCGAAATGGCTAGTAATGGACTACCCAACTAGATAAAGAAAGAAATGCAAAAAAGATGCAATAATAGATCAAATACGTAATATAGTCCCAAAACCTGATGGTATCAGTACAAGAGTTGCTAATATAACAAGATTACAAAGTGAACTACAAATGAATACTCTGATATAACTTATTTTTGAATACAACATAGAGACTAGTCTAATACATAAGAGAGAGATAGGTAATACTCCAAACGTCAGGAGCTCACTCTAAGTCTTCGAACCATAGCTTCTCCGCATGATGTATACATCAATGACGATAACCCGTAATATGATCTGCAGGATGCAAAATTGTAGTATGAATACTAAACACGTGGTACTCAGTAGGCAACTGCCGACTGAGCTTCAAAGATAAATCAGATATATATAACATAATAACAGAATGGAAAACTACACTCAAATGTTCAACAACCATATAAGACAACCAATGAGATAATAAGGATAACCTATCCTATTCATGTCCATGAGACTTAACATATTAGTCTAAGAAAGTAGTAAGAATGCACTATCTTAATCCCATCCATGCTTAGGAATTTAAACGATATACCATATATCACTGATCAATATACAAAGTAGAGGCAGAAGAAAGATATATATATATATATATATATATATAAGTATACAAAGATAAGGAATGAATATACAATCTGAATCAATGAATGAAAGGAATATACGGTAACACCATAGCTACATATAGCTACGTATACATAAAAATATATAAGTATATAACCAACGTCTACTCGAAGTACAACCTACATCATCAGACTAGCTATTTAAGACCTCATAATCATAGCAAGAGCTAGTGCTAGAATACTCAGGGTTCTAATCCATATATCAAGTCATCAGATGGTCATGCATAATAATGTAATCGTAAAATAATAGAGGTTGGAATCATACCTCAAGTCTCGATACCGAATCAATGACCAAATTGTCATAAACTAGCTATAACAATGATCATAATAATGATAATGATAATGACAATGATAATAATAATGTCAATAACAATGCGAGTAACTAGCTATTCCGGACAATCAAATACCTAGTCGCGCCTATGTGTACTCCCACCGCCCCAGGATCGAAAGGTTCAATCAGCATACAACAACACAAGACAGAGTCATCACCCATATCTATGCAACCCTTTCATACGAGCAGATAGATATAGGCGCATACTGGTGATAGGCGATACACATGCAAGTATGAATGTAACAGAATCCACAATACTATAATACTAAGGTCATAACCATCACTGTCATAACCTTTATCATCATAACCATCCTCCAACCTTGCCGAGTATATATATATATATAAATGCCATATGTAAGGATAGACAGACTCGAATCGGTAGATGTATACATAGACACATCAATATAATCATCCTTTGGTCTTTTCGGGTATCAATATCATCATCATAACATCCTTTGGCCTTGACGAGTATCATCACATCATCATAATATCCTATGACCTTCTCGGGTATCATCATATCATTATAATATCTTCCAGCCTTATCGGACATCATCACATCATCATAATATCATCCGGCCTTGTCGGGTATCATCATATCATCATACTATCCAATTCAATGTCAATAATAGAGAGCAAGCCCCATGAGGGATAAAGTAAAGTACAAGCCCCACGAGGGCTAAAGTAAAAAACAAGCCCCACGAGGGACGTAAATAAACATAAAAAGAGAAACAAGGTAGAGTATACTTTCATAATTCATCGTTCATCATCAATGTCACATTACCAATAAGCATATATGCATAACATGAATATTATAACTTTCATCAGATTTTATCTAGAATTTATATTATCAATTCAGCATCTTTCTTCATCTCATACCGAAGAGATGTCTATCTGGATATGATAGGTACATGGGCTCAAGTCATGGCTAAAAAAGTGTAAATCCATAAGTTTGTTGTCTGGAGTGAACTTCGAGACTAAATTATAATAAAAGTGTAGAAAGGGTCGAAATCTGTCACGACCAAAATAATTAGTAATATCAAATCATAGACCAAAATTTATCTCGGTTAAGTCTTTAAAACATCATTATTAACCTCTTTTACATATAAACAATTTGTTAAAACTCGCTTTTATTATTTTGAAAAAATCCATTATTAAGATAGAAAATGAGCTTTAATCCTTAGTTAGTGACAATAATAACAATATTATAATCTAATTGAAATCGTATCAATCATCGATGTAACGATCATGAATGCACCAAATCTATGCATGTCATCACCAGTATTCATATAATAGAACCATAAGCATTAATATATCAATAAACTACAATCGCATCCTCTACAAGGATAGACACTTTCCGGATGGTCAACTCATATTATAACACGTCTTTGGGCCAATAATGTGTCCAAAATAATTATAACACCATAATCACGACCTTTGACCCACATACATATCCGCAACCCATATCAAAATCATATTCACGCATCATTTCATATTTATAAGTCGTAGTATATTCACGAGGTCTAACATCTTTATAAGCCATAAATCATATTTATAATCATCTCACAAATAGGAGAAATCTCACCTTTAGGAGGCATAATACATCAATGAATCATAACTCATAACTACGAGGAATATCATCTCTATAGGCCAATTATCATCTCTAAGAGGAAATAACATTTCTAAAGGCCCAATATCATATCTAAGAGGAATATCATCTTTAAAGGCCATTAATCATAATCTGAGGAAAGTCAACACAATTACCAAGCCACGAAGTAAACTTATTCTAAAGGCTCAATAATCTCAACTAGGCCTAACACATGCAACTAAGTCCACAAGGGCTAACACAAGTCTTGGCCTAAGGTGGGCCGGAAGAACCCACTTTTAATCCTCAATTTTTATATTTAGGCAATTTATAACCCGAATTAGGCTAAGGTATCTAGTTCAACTTCTAGATGTCAAGTAATCTATAACCAAACCTAAGTTAGGAGCTTCGTCTTAAAACATAGGCATTTAAGTCAACTACACCTAAATTATGGTTTCAAGATCACCACAATAGCTGAAATGAGGTTAAATATACTAACCATACATCCAATTCTAAAACCATATCCCAAACCTAGCATTATATCATATCCATTCTATGAATTAGTTCAATCTAGGACGAAGGCAATAGGATTCAAAAAGGGTATTAAGCATTTCAACTTACGGATCAAAACCCTCATCTAATCCCCAAACATCAGTATTCAAAACTAAGTAATTCTACCCATAATCAAACTTAACTTTCGCATTCATATTCACATGCAATATATAACACGCATCATCTTATGAAAAAGAGTAGACAAAAGCTTACCTCAAAGTCGAACCGCAAATCCTTACATCATTCACCAAAATCTCAGCTTTATTTCACAATCCCAAAATGCCATACTATCAAAATCGTAATCTACTCATCAATACGAGAATGACGATACCAATATTACACTATTGTGCTTCGAGTGCAAAAACGACACTAAAAATCCAAGTGGATCCTACTTACGAAAATCATATTTTTGAGGTCAACCCGACGTCCATACATAATCAAGAAATTATAACCCTCGAGAAGTGGGTGAAAATCAAGCCAACTTTGGGCTAAAATCAAGCCCTAAGTGATTTAGGACTTTGGTAAAATAATCAAGAAATTCAAGCATGGAATTGAAGGATACTTACCTTAAATCCGAAGATATTCATGATAAAAGATGTTAATAAAACTCCCAACTCACCCCAAAGACTCAATTTGAAGCCATCACACTCTTTTAGGGTTTCTAGGTCTCAAGGATAAGTCAAAAATGGCTAAAATGCGTTCTAAAAGGTCCTTTTTATACTCATAACCAGGTACAGAGATGTTGGTATCTTGATAGGGCGATCACAATACACCTTGTGCGATCACAGTATCCTCTGCAGCACCAGAAAATCAACTGAAACTTGGAAAATTTTTCAAGTTTTTGCTAAGGCCTCGAGATTCATTCGGACTTTAATTTTCGCAAATGAACTATGTAACCATACAAAATTTGACATTTTGGATTCAATGGCGAAGTCAGATTTTCCATCCGAGGTTGTTTTGACCAAATGTGGGCCCTACACCCAAATTTTGAATTTTTTAACTTCCCAATGAATAGGTTGAAATGAGCTCGGGTGCATTGAAACCCGAATCAAAGGTCTACCTAGCCTAAAATCGATATTTTAAAGTTGCTAGCACAGTCAAAATTTGCATTCGATATCGTTACTGAATTTTTTGCTCGGTGGCCATTTGAAACCAACGAAGACTTTCAATCAGGAAATTGGATCTAAAAGCCAAACGAATTATCCGGTAACCAAATTGTCAGTCCCAGCAAGTCATAAATGGCTTAGCGCAACTATGAAAAATACCTAACGACAAAAATAAGCGAAAATATAAAAAATAACCTGAAGGGTCATTACAATTCGAACGGAAGTTTGGGTGGCTAGTTATAAATTTTTTATGAAAAAACGATAATGAAAAATAGGAAAATATAAATTGATTTTTGCTTAGACTTTACTCAAAATATTTACCTTAATACTTTCAAAGTGTTTCTCTCAGATTAAAAGATTAACTAAAAGTTAAAATAAAATATTTTAAGATATATTATAATAAATAAATATATATTATAATTAAGACCACATAAATAAAGTCAAAAATTAAAAAGCATATTAAAAATTTTAAAATGTATATTAAACAAAAAAACCTCTTGTAGGTGGTTTTGAAACTCGCCATTCATTATTTCTTTACTTTCCTAAATGTATTTTAAAGTGAGTTAATTATGTAATAATTATGTTAAATAGGTACTTTTTTGGTAATAATATGATCTTTTTGTGCTATATAGAGGAATAATCGATACAAAGTTAATCACTAAAAGATAATATTTGAATTTTATTTAAATTAATATAATCTAATATATCAAATTATAATTTAATGTTATTTGCACATCATGCCAGTATTAATTTTCAAAAATTTCGATTCAAGTGGCTGCATAACAACAAGCCACTTGGCAGTTTAAAGACAAAGAACAATAGTATTATAATAAAAATTTTGAATTAAAAGTTAGAGATATTTGTATTTGAAAATATTAGGCTCTTTTTTTTAGGAAAAGAAAAACATATCATTTGCTTGAAACTAGAACCTAATATTGAAGTGTTCTAAATGAACTCATACAATTCATAAACTTTCTCTTTCAATATTTTAAAATATATTGTTTTAACAGCTACACACACATATAAAGAGAGGGAGTTTAATCAAATAAGATATATGTACTTACATTCCGTACCTTTTATTTTAAACATTGAAAGTACTTAATTGTGTCAATTACAAAACTTCTAATTTCAAATTTTAAATTTATTTTTTAGATTCAAAAACTAAGTGTATACAATTTATTTTTTTAATTCAAAAACTTAGCGTATACAAGTTATTTTTTCTTTTGAGTTTTCAAACTTTATTCTATTATTCATAATTTTTTCATTGTTTGATTTTCTAATTAATATCGGTAAGTATTTTATTTATGCTTATGATTATATCTTCTTAAATAATTCAATTAAAATCTCTCATACCACTCTCAAAATCACCCACCCCACAAATCTCACATTCACCCTCACCTAGACCCCACCATCCCCCCCCCCACAAAAAAAAATTCAAAAAAGAAATTCTTACCTCACCCACCCTTATCCAATATATTTTTTTTGTTTTTAATTTTTTTAAAAATTCTTTTTTAATTCCAGCCCACTACTCTATTCTGACACCAATTCTTTTTAAATTTTCTTTTCAGATTGTGATGTCATTTTTGAGCATGATAAATAATATTTTAAAAAAAAGTCTAATATCATATTGTAATATTAACAAAGTCTAATTATCATTTTGTTCTATAATGAAATGAATCTGCCCCATTCCCTGGCCTATAATTTTCATAACCAAATCTAAATAAATAATCAAACGAATCATACTATACTAAAAAAATTATTTTTCATATTTTTATCTATTAAATCATTCATTATATAAATTTATTAAATTTTTAATCACTTGGCTTAATATAGCTAGTAAGTGCTCTTCTTATTAATGCAACAAAATATATTAATTTTTTTTTACTCGTGATTTTTTTTTAAAAAAATTATTCTATTATTCACATATCTTAAATTTGAAATTTATGAAATTACTAAATTATGTTATTAAAATTAATTTAATATATATATATAAAAAAAAGGGCAGTCCTGTGTACTAAAGTTACCGCTATGCGCAGTGTCCGAGGAAGGGTCCCACCACAATGGTGTATTGTACACAACCTTACCTTGCATTTCTGCCAGAGGCTATTTCCAAGGCTTGAACCCGTGACCTCCTGGTCACATCACAACAACTTTACCAATTACTCCAAGGCTCCCCTTCTGTTACTCCAAGGCTCCACTTCAATATATATATATATATATATATATATATGTAACGCCCCATTTTCTGAATCGGAATGATACACGGTGCTCATGACCCCGAAGGACCACAAGCTAACCCATGACTGAGATCTGTACCTGTAACTGCATAATATACATATAAAATGCAGAAACATGAACAAAAAGGGCGTAAGGTTCAATCTTGAATAATAAAATATCTGAAATAAGGTGGTATCACAGTACCAAAACAAAACTGAAAATACTAAAGTCTAATCTGAAAATTCTATGATCGTCTGAAAGCCTCTAAACTGTCTGAATAAGGAGTTGAAGGAACATGTCTCCAACTAACTCCCTAAACTGAAAATAAACTAAAATACTGGAGTAATAACTATAACGATCATGTCCTCGAAAGATGAGGACTCACTTCTTATTGAACTGCTACCGCCGATCTGGAATCTGCACCTAAGAACCTATGGTGTAACATAAAAAAGAAAGCACCATAGCGCAAATGCGTCAGTACAACTAAAGTACTGAGTATACGTGGGGGTAGGCTAAATGCATGGTGTTTATATGCATGAACATGCTGACTAATATGAACGTGAGAATACATACATACATACATAACTGCAACTAAACTCGTGGTGATACTGACTACTGAGTCTGAATACTGACAACATGAGCTTACTGATGCTGAGATACTGAATGACTGAGTTTACTGATATTGATATGTAATTCACTAATAAGTGAGGAACTGATACTGTAAGGAATGATTGTTTCTGATAATCCTGATTATGAAGAACTGATTTGATTAACCGTATATAACAGTCCTGAAACTGAGCTCGTGATAACATGACTACTAAGTATGAATACTGATGACATGTATTTACTGATAACATATCATAAATGATAACTGAATTCTGATAACTAATATATCTGATAACATGAGTTCTGATAACTGATAGCATGAATGACTGTATCTAACAGTCCTAATTCTGGGAAAAACTATCTGAGTTCCAAACTGTATCTGAACATCTAAGTCTGAGATCAGTCCTAGCTAACGAGTGATATCTGAAGCTGATAATGAGAATACTCGACTGAATCTGAGATTGAGATCAAGCCTGTCTGTCGGGTGACCTCTAGATCTAATAATAAGCATCTGAATATGGGACCAAGCCTATCTGACAGGATGGTCCAGAAATCAATGGAACTATCTGAGTTTCTTACTGAGATCGATGACTATATCTGACAGTCCTGATTCCTGATTTCTACTATGAAGACTGATACTGAAACTGTAACTGTAACTGTAACTGTAACTGTGGAAGGTAGTAACCTAACCGACATGCCCCGATACTGTACTGGTGGGGTCCAATCTTTGCCCTGATTGGAAGAGTGTCAATACCGTGCCACGGGTAGAGACCTCTGCTATGGTCAAGCCTCTCTGATGGGTGACCCTGAACAGGAAATCAAGCCTAAGGCAATATAATAGTCAAGTTTAGCCTTAATCTGATAGGTGACTCCTGTCCTGTGATGGCTATGCAGTTTTGGAGTACAGGGATTATTGCTAACGGCTCTTCCTTTATAACGAGAAAACCTCCATCCCTGTACTCGCTCGGTGCTAGTCTCTACTCCCAACTAAAAGACTCTAAAAAGATTAACTGCGCTGAACTGACTAACTGAAATGAACTGATTTATAAATTGATTAACTGAGCTGATAATATTTTCTTAGATGAACTAAGCTGAATTCACTGAGTTCCGTTGACTGACGGAAAAGCTACTTGAGATCTGAGGTCTGACTGAGAGTACTGAAACTACTGGGACTACTGAACTACTGAGATTTTTGAGTCTTTCCTGAGTCACATGACTAACTGCAATCTATGGAACATAGCTTGACTGAGGATGTCTTGAAACATGACACTAGCTCTAGGCATACAACTGTAGTTTTCGGGTACAAGTACCCCCAGGACTCGATGGAAGGAAACTGACACACATGACTTACTTGATCATAATAGTACAGTGCACAATTCACAATATCATAAGTAAGGATTTCATAATAAGAATGATTCTCAACAAACTATCACATGATCGGGAATGCACACAATATGTATATACTTGCATGGCTTCAATAACATGGTCATTCCATATCACAAAAATATCATGAGCATCTCATACAACATCTTCAATTCAAGACAATAGCATGGGGATCATGTTGAACATAAACTTAGAACATGGAATAGTCATTTAGGACTTATTATGTCATAAAAGCATGATTTCTATTCCCTTAGGTATTTTCACAAACACCTTACATGCATATCTTAGGCATAGGTGTATTCATCAAGATTACAAATATTCAACCACCAATTTCACATATTTATACATTAAATACCACCATATCCTCACACAAAACATACAAAGATCCCATCTTAGGCATCATCAAACTCCAACCACATGAATATCAATCACCAACAACATAAACATCATAATACATAATTTAAAAGATGGTTCTTGAGATTCATGGATGAAAGGAGTCCATGAATCAACTCACACATACCTTAGAAGGAAGATTCTTGATGATTAGTGGAGAAATTTCCTTGAAATCGGATCTTCAAGCTTAATTATGCAACCCTAGTTGTTTTTATATTTTAGTGATCTTAGATGATGATCTTTGAGATGTTAATAGGATTGTAATATGTTTAGAAGCTATATATTTCGTAGGTTTAAGTTTAGGGACGTGTAAGGAGTGTTAAAAGACTTAATTACCCTCAAAATAACTCAAAACAGAGTGTTTTTGGCACTTGGAACTGACTTAGGCGGCGCCCAAGTAATTGCACAAGTCATGTTGTGTGGCACCTAACTAATCGCCTAAGTTTGGTTGGGCGGCGCCTAATCAATCTCCTATCCTTACTGTCTCTCATAAAAATGGGCATAACTTTTCGGTCGGGTATTGGATTAAGGCGAAATTAGTATCGTTGGAAAGCTAATTCGATTCTATATAATTTGGTGGGTCTAAATCAGCCAAAATACCACATTAACACCGATTTATACTCATTCAAGTATGACCCTTACAAAATCGAACACTAAAACTTGATGGATTCAAAAACTCTTAGCTTGTATTACTTTAAGTGACTCATATGAACATGCTTAACACATCATAATCTATCTTATCGCTAGGATACTCATTGTAAGTCATGTACTCAAGTATGAATCACAGGATAGGAGATTGCATATGTAGGAAAAGTGGTTCGTCTCATAGCTTAGAAACATGAGGGGTATTACAATATCTCCCCCTTGGGAACATTCGTCCTCAAATGGAAATTAACTGAGGTAGGAGAGATGATAAGATGAAGTATGTACAAGACATACACTACTGAAACATGGGTTCATGAATGACATGACTGAAAGTTGAGCACAACATACTGAACATGCACATCTGATGCATGGGAAGCTGATTCTTGAATATAAGACTGAGGATTCTAATAAAGTGAGTTTTCTCAAAATGAGAGTGCATATCTGATGCACAACTAAAAGGCTGAATCCATGCATATATGATGCATGATTACATGACTGGCATGATATGTAAATGTATGAGTGAAGATACTGATAAATAGTACTTTCTCTACTGAACACGTATATCTAATGCCTGAATATCTGACTGAGCTGACTCTTGAAAGCTTGACTGATTATTCCATGGCACGTGATAAATAATTTATAACGGAAACATGAAAGCATCAAGAAAAGGTGGGGTATCTCCCCCTTGGGACACTATGTCCCTTTAGAAATATTTACCTTGCTGAGATACTGGGGTGATGCACAGGGCATCTACGAATGCACAGGGCATCTATGAACTAGATTATAACTAAACATTGGAGAGCTGAGACTAATGCATAATGCATGAACTGAACTAGTCCTGCTAATGTTACTGAATAACTCATGTGGAAACATAAGCTCAAACGAGCGCAAGATATCTAACAATGCATACAATGATCATGAAAAACTTGTAACGTACCCGAATCTAGGTTGGGGAAACTTTCTGGATCATGGTGAGTCTGGAGTGAATAGAGTCGATTCTGACGCTGACCACTATTGGTGCTGGTATTTGCGGCCTGCTCATGCGAATCTCTACCTTTCTGAGCTAACACTCTACACTCCCAAATTCTGTGGCCTGGCTTACCGCACCCAAAACATACCTGACTATTAGCTCTACATGCACCTAGATGATTCTTGCCACACTTTCCACAAAGTGGATAAGTATGCTCACTTCTAACACTACTCTAGGCTTTGGAGCCTGGCGCCCCACCATGACTAACATCTCCAAAGTTAGGTGTGGGCACACTAGCTGAAGATAGAATAGGGGCTGAATTTTCTTGACTATGGTGAGAACGATTACCACCCTGTGACCCAGCCAGAGAAAAGTTGTAACTACCTGTTTTGAATCTCTTATTAGATCTCTCCCTCTCCTTAGACTTATCTACCTCTATCTGCTGAGCATGCATCATTAACCTAGCAAGGTCTATGTCCTTATTGAGCATAGCTGTTCTACACTCTTTCAATACTAACCAGACACTCCAATCATAAACTTACTCATACTCGCTCTGGGGTCAGCTATCAAGTCAGGAGCATACTTAGCTAACTGGTTGAACTTAAGACAATACTCCTTCACTATCATGGAGTCTTGTCTCAGGTTCATAAACTCTTCTACCTTAGCTTCTCTCATCTCTAATGGGAAAAACTTATCTAAGAAGGCATCCTGAAATATCCGCCAAGTCATGGGAGTTGCATCTTCCCCTCTACTCTTCTTCCACAATACTACCCAATCATGAGCAATATCTTTCAGCCTATAGGATGCTAATTCCACACTCTCCTTACCTGTTACTGACCCAAAGAATTTTGGAGGGTTCATTCTCATAAAAAAATTTATTCTGGCTGCAGCTGAATCCCCATCTTGCTGGGGTGGGGTTGCAGTCTGTCGGTTGCCCTGAAAACTAGTGGTCACAGCCTGGGCTAGCGCCTGAAAAGTTGCCCGAAATTCTACATGTGACACATTCTCATTCAAAGGATCTGCGGGCTGCGGGGCTGACTGATTCCCTGTTCTCTTCTTAGGAAACATGTTCTGCAAATAGAAGAGAAACAAGGATTAAACTGAGAGTTCAACTTGAGCTTTTGCTTACTGGCACGATATGAGTACTGAAAGAAGGGAAACTATTCCTAAAACATCTTATAGCCTCCTGTACATAAATGTGGCGTGCAACACACCCATGTACAAGACTCTACTAGATACGGCTTTCAAACTTCCTAGGACTCTATCAAACCTTAGGCTCTGATACCAAGTTTGTAACACCCTAATTTTCTGAACCGAAATGCTACATGGTGCTCATGACCCCGAAGGACCACAAGCTAACCCATGACTGATATCTGTATCTGTAACTGCATAATATACATATAAAATGCGGAACTATGAACAAAGAGAGCTTAAGGTTCAATCTTGAATAATAAAATATCTGAAATAAGGTGGTATCACAGTACCAAAACAAAACTAAAAATACTAAAGTCTAATCTGAAAACTCTATAATCGTTTGAAAGCCTCTAAACTGTCTGAATAAAGAGTTGAAGGAACATGTCTCCAACTAACTCCCTAAACTGAAAATAAAATAAAATACTGGAGTAATAACTGTAACGATCATGTCCTCGAAAGATGAGGACTCACTGCTTACTGAACTGCTACTGCTGATCTGGAATCTGCACCTAAAAACCTATGGTGTAACATAAAAAAGAAAGCACCATAGCGCAAATGCATCAGTACAACTAAAGTACTGAGTATACGTGGGGGTAGTCTAAATGCATGGGGTTTATATGCATGAACATGCTGACTAATATGAACGTGAGAATACATACATACATACGTAACTGTAACTAAACTCGTGGTGATAATGACTACTGAGTCTGAATACTGATAACATGAGCTTACTAATGCTGAGATACTGAATGACTGAGTTTACTGATATTGATATATAATTCACTAATAAGTGAGGAACTGATACTGTATTACTGAATAAAGGAATGATTATTTCTGATAGTTCTGATTATGAAGAACTGATTTGATTGACTGTATATAACAGTCCTAAAACTGAGCTCGTGATAACATGACTACTGAGTATGAATACTGATGACATGTATTTACTGATAACATATCATGAATGATAACTGAATTTTGATAACTAATATATCTGATAACATGAGTTCTGATAATTAATAGCATGAATGACTATATCTAACTGTCCTAATTTTGGGGAAAACTATTTGAGTTCCAAATTGTATCTGAACATCAAAGTCTGAGATCAGTCCTAGCTAAGAGTGATATCTAAAACTGATAATGAGAATACTCGACTGAATCTGAGATTGAGATCAAGCCTATCTTCCTGGTGACCTCTAGATATAATAATAAACATTTGAATATGGGATCAAGCCTATCTGACGGGATGGTCCAGGAATCAATGGAACTATCTGAGTTCCTTACTGAGATCGATGACTGTATCTGACAGTCCTGATTCCTGATTTCTACTCTAAAAACTGATACTGAAACTGTAACTGTAACTGTAGCTATAACTGTGTGAGGTAGTAACCTAACCGACATGCCCCGATACTGTACTGGTGGGGTCTAATCTTTGCCCTGATTAGAAGGGTATCAATACCGTGCCACGGGTAGAGACCTCTGCTATGGTCAAGCCTCTCTAACGGGTGACCCTGAACAGGAAATCAAGCCTAAGGCAATATAATAGTCAAGTTTAGCCTTAATTTGATGGGTGACTTCTATCCTGCGTTGGCTACGCAGTTTTGGAGTACAGGGATTATTGCTAACGGCTCTGCCTTTATAATGGGAAAACCTCCATCCCTGTACTCACTCGGTGCTAGTCTCTACTCCCAACTAAAAGACTCTAAAAAAGATTAACTGCGCTGAATTGACTAACTAAATTGAACTGATTTATAAACTGATTAACTGGGCTGATAATATTTTCTTAGCTGAACTAAGCTGAATTCACTGAGTTTCATTGACTGACGGAAAAGCTACTTGAGATCTGAGGTCTGACTGAGAGTACTGAAACTACTGGGACTACTGAACTACTGAGATTTCTGAGTCTTTCCTGAGTCACATGACTAACTGCAATCTATGAAACATAGTTTGACTGAGGATGTCTTGAAACATGACACTAGCTCTAGGCACACAACTGTAGTTTTCGGGTACACTTACCCCCAGGACTCGATGGAAGAAAACTGACACACATGACTGACTTGATCATAATAGTAGAGTCCAAAATTCACAATATCATAAGTAAGGATTTCATAATAAGAATGATTCTCAACAAACTATCACATGGTCGAGAATGAACACAACATGTATATACTTGCATGGCTTCAATAACATGGTCATTCCATATCACAACAATATCATGAGCATCTCATACAACATCTTCAATTCAAGACAATAGCATGGGGATCATGTTGAACATAAACTTAGAACATGGAATAGTCATTTAGGACTTATTATGTCATAAAAGCATGATTTCTATTCCCTTAGGTATTTTCACAAACACCTTACATGCACATCTTAGGAATAGGTGGATTCATCAAGATTACAAATATTCAACCACCAATTTCATATATTTATAAATTAAATACCACCATATCCTCACACAAAACATACAAAGATCCCATCTTAGGCATCATCAAACTCCAACCACATGAACATCAACCACCAACAACATAAACATCATAATACACAATTTAAAAGATGTTTCTTGAGCTTCATGGACTAAAGGAGTCCATGAATCAACTCACGCATACCTTAGAAGGAAGATTCTTGATGATTGACGGAGGAATTTTCTTGAAATTGGATCTTCAAGATTAATTATGCAACCCTAGTTGTTTTTATCTTTTAGTGATCTTGGATGATGATCTTTGAGATGTTAATAGGATTGTAATATGTTTAGAAGCTATATATTTCGTAGGGTTAAGTTTAGGGACGTGTAAGGAGTGTTAAAAGACTTAATTACCCTCAAAATGGAGTATTTTTGGCACTTGGAACTGACTTAGGTGGCGCCCAAGTAATTTCATAAGTCAGGTTGGGCGGCGACTAACCAATCACCTAAGTTTGGTTGGGCGGCGCCTAACCAATCGCCTAAGTTTGGTTGGGCAGCGCCTAACCAATCGCTTATCCTTACTGTGTCTCACGAAAATGGGCATAACTTTTTGCTCGGGTATTGGATTAAGGAGAAATTGGTATCGTTGGAAAGCTAATTCAATTATCTATAATTTTTTGGGTCTAAATAAGACAAAATAACACATTAACATTGAGTTATACTCGTTCAAGTATGACCCTTACAAAATCAAACACTAAAACTTGATGGATTCAAAAACTCTTAGCTTGTATTACCTTAAGTGACTCATATGAACATGATTAATGCATCATAAGCTATATTATCGCTAGGATAATCATTGTAAGTCATGTACTCAAGTATGAATCACAGGATAGAAGATTGCATATGTAAAAAAAATGGTTCGTCTCCTAGCTTAGAAACATGCGGGGTATTACAATATATATATATATATATATTCTTTATAGTTGGTCATGTATAATATTTACTTATAGATGAAGATTCCCTAGGTATTTATTCCATTTTTTATTCTTGTCATGAGGATCTTGAGGCGGAGCATGAACTTAGGGATAATCTCTTATTCAATGATGACACGACTAATATGAATGATGAATATAATGGCGTGTCTTATAATGTTGGAAGACTATCCACTCTTGAAGGATACTAATTGTTTGAAAATTCATTATAGTATGATGACACATTTTTTTATGAAGAAAATCTTCTCTTGAAAGATGATAGGACGTTTATTGAAGGGATGATGTTCAAAAGGAAGTTGAGTTATGTGTTGAAATTATTCCTTCATCTTTATGTGTTTTCATTCTTGATCAAGGACTTAATGTGCTTGAATCAATGAATAAACCTTCTCATGAGAAAATATTAGATGAAGCTAACTTGTATGACACCTATATTATTTGATTGTATAAGATGATATTCATGCCTTTGAGTGGAATATGTTGTGTGAAGATAAGAATGACAATGAGGCATATGGGGTTTTCTTAACCCATTTTCATGAAATATTTTTCCGTTTAACCCCAATAATGAAATAAAATATCGCACTTATGACGTGTTGCTTTATCAAGATGACAAGCGAGTTGTGACTAAAAGAGTCATAGATGTTCAAGACTTCTTGTTACCTTCATAGGGTTAGACAATTGAAGTATCGAATGATACTCTTAGGAGCATGCTTAATATCATGAATAGAGGGAACACAACTTGTTGGTAGGACCATTGATTTTTTTCTAATTAACTCCTCAACACCTATAGTGGCATGACTCCATTTTTGAATTCACTTTCTGGGGGAAGTTGTCTTAAAAGGAAGAATAATGTATACCTAAATGTCATTATTCCATCCTTGGATGTTCCAACTTGGAGTGATTTGCTTGCTAGCTCCCTTGAGCAAGTTAGTACTCTTAAATATGGTAACATCTTAGATGAGGCTCATGCTCTTGTTTCCTTTCTCTACTACCTCTTTACATATGACGATGCACATTTTTTTATTGGATTTATTTTATATAGAGGTAGGGATTTCTCGGGTTGGTCTATTTATTTTTATGGCCAAACTATGTGGGTCTTTTATATCTTTGACCCTGGTAATCCTTATGGGTGGTTGAACCAATGGTGACACCACTTTTGATATGATTTTATGACAGAATAGAAAAATAATTGTGTCTTAGAATATTTGTGGTTTCTTTGTTCGATGATATTTTTCATAATCGGATCCTTTATACGTTGTACAATACATTTTTCTTATTGAACAGAAAGAATTCTTGGTTGTATGTCAAATTTGTGCCTCCTTGATATGATGATCTTGGTGTTAACCCTTGTGCTAACCTTCATACTATGAGGATTTCTTGGTTTCTTGTCCTTCATATTTTTGCAAGAATCGAATTAGAGGATAAATCCTTTTGAAGAGGGGGAAAATAATACGAGTATGATTAGCATGAGGAACATTAGAAGGGGCTTCTACATATGGATGATAGCTTGGAGCCCAGAGGATGCCATAAAGTAACAAATACATAAGGCCATGAGTGATCAAGATGCCATTTGAGCAATCAAGAAGGGCCTTTGTAGGTTATTTTTGAAATAGCCATTTTGGGCTATTTTTGTAATAGACTATTTATGTAAAATCAATAATTATAAATAGCTTCCTTATCTATTTTTCATCCCGAGACTTGAATGAATTGAAAATTAAACTCCTTTGAGATTGTACGATGTGGTAGAGTTTATTGAAAAGTATAATGCATGAATTAATTAATGTGTACTACTAGTACCTTGTTTGGTACATCTTTTTGCCTATGTATAACTAATGCAGGCATTAGTTATACACTCTATTGTGTATTGAAGTGTGTATTACTAATACACACCATTTCTTATGTATTAGTAATACAAATACTTTAAACACATGTATTAACTCATTAAATGACCTTAATATCCCTCAATTTTTCTCTCAAAATATTTCACAATTTCTTTTCCCACCATTTTAATTTGCAAAAGTGAATTTTCTCAAAACATTCATATTTCCTTTTCCCACCATTTTAATTTTTAACAATGAATAGTTGGTTTAAATAACTCCATCAAATTTTTGCTTTGCTTCGAGAGTCTTTAAAAAGATTAATTTTTTTGTTGAGATTATTCCTTAATTTTACATCTTGTATTTTATTTTTATTTCAACTATGCTAATCCGCCGACGTAACATTTCATGTGAGAAGTCGAAGGTCTAGTAATTAATCCTAAACCTCTATATATTAGTTCAACAATACTAATTATGTTTGAAATGACAAAAGAACTTTATTAGGAAAAAAGTGTACAAAGTTAAAGATAGGTATTTTTGTAAACAAACATTTCTTTTATAGAAATTATGTAAGATACGTTAAACCAAACAACGTATAAAAAATAATATCAGCATAACTAATACAACCATAACTAATACAAGTATTACTAATTCAAGCATTATTAATACACTATACTCTTCATTATTCTTATACACTCTACCAAATGAACCCTTAGTGTAGTCATAGTATTAATGAGATTAGTGATGGGTGGATTCCCATTGTTGATCTAAAACTTCTTAAACTTGATTTTCACAAGAGTTACTTATTTGTGGATTCGAATTGATTCTTTATTTTAATTGAAATCAAGTTCTCTTTCTCCCTTGATTTAATTGTTGTTCAATTAAGCCTTTCTTTTCTTCTATTTTTCATCTACATTTTCTTCTAGTTCTCATCTTAATTTCTTATCTATATTTATTTGGTGTTGTTGGTTTCTGCATTTCTACATCAATTTTAGTCACCCGATTGAGCTCGTTATCATAAGTAGAAAGTCTTACATGCTTTTCCACCTTAATAGTATGATCGATCAATATTATATGATCGTTTTTTGATATTTCATTTTGTATGAGTTATTTATATCTTCTACAATCTACAATTCTACCATTTACTAGTTACTACTAAGACCGTTTTTTTCCTTTGAAAGGCTTTCAATGTCTCGTCTCAGCTGTAATTAACTGGGACTAAGTATTGGTCGGTTTAGTTTAGTTTTGAAGGTTATCGGTTCAACCTTTTATTTATCGGTTTGTACGCATAAGAAAACTATTAACGAACCGTTAAGATATCATCAATTGATCGATTATTGATCGTTATCAATTCATTTATCGATTTAGCCTTAAAAATTTCACACAAAAAAAATATTCATTGAGAATCACTTACAAACAACATGACATACCAATATGCACAACCTTAGAGTCAAATCTCCTCTCTTGCACTTGGAAATGATTGAAATTACAAACTTATAGTGTTATAAGAATAACAAACCTGTAAAAGAATTCAGATACACCACTGTTAAAAGAACATGCTATACATCAAACCATTTTAAAGTTTAACAAGCTTGTAAAAGGACTCGACCAAAAAAACATGTAAAAGTTTCTTTCTCAGGAGATTTAAAATAAACTAGTGACATAAGTTGTAATTTATTAATTTACTATTGGGTTATCAGTTGATCCGTTAAGAAAATTAGACAAATGGCAAACTAAACCGATAACCTATTAAAAAAATTAAAACAACTACCAAATTGTTAAATTAATAACCTATTACTAATAAGCAAATAATATTAAGGGAAAGGACATGAATAACACTTTGGATGAAACTATTGACACAAAAATGATCATTGAGTTTTAATTTTATTTTCTAGCCATTTGCTTGCATCTTTATACAATATCGATACAAATTAGACACACACACGTATATATATAGGGTCTTGCTAACATACTACATCAAGGTAGTAAGTTAGCTATGACCCCATTTTTCTTTTCCCTAAAATGCCCTTAGTTTGATTATATTGATGAGTGTGGGCTTTTTGTCTTCTTACAAGAAAAATTAAATCTGGTTCCTAATTCCCTTATCTCCATTTGTGGCATCGTCTTTTATCTGGTTTGGTCTCTCCTCTCTTCTCTCCATTTATTTTAACTTTCTCCATACTGTAAGATCGAGCATAAAGTCAAACTCTACCTTTACATCCTAGTGTTTGGAATGAAACATACAAGTTCCTTACTTCCGAAGAATATATTATATAGTTTCCATTAGATTTAACGACTCCATTAATATCTTTGCTTTGTCCCTTTCCATTATTATGCTTTTAAGGATTTCTGGGTTTGTAGAGAAAGGAGGAGAGGTTTGGAAGATAGAAAATAACTAAGTTAAATTTAGTTTAATTAGACAAATTATGGTTACCAAAACATAAAGTTACCTTTTAGTAATTAGAGACCGCCGAAATAGTGATGGGCTAATGTTGAAGTTTAAACTGAGAGGAGAAAAGATGGCAGAGAAGAAACCAACGTGGGAGAAAGAATTGGGGCTCCAAATTTAATTCATCAAAAGACCAAAAAGCCCTCCCTTTTAAATGTGCTTCATTAATCTATTGAGGGCATTTTAGAAAAATAAAAAATGGGGTTATTGCTAACTTACTACCTTCATGTAGTATGTTATCAAGACCCATATATATATATATATATATATATATATATATATATATATATATATGCACATCATATTAACAAATGCATATTCTATATAACAATGATATAATTTTTACTCATAAATTTGCAACTATATTTTTATAAGAACTGTATCAGTATGGTATATAGATTGTATCAATATGGTATATGAACTGTATCTTAACTACTTGGGCCAAAATGACCCAAATTATAAAATTTGTTTGGGCCGACTGACTATGAATGTGTAATGGGCCAAACATGAGCCAATTATTTTGAAAAGGACCAACCCATGTCCTTTTACCATAATTTTTTTTTTGTGAAAATCATCTTATATATACTTATTAGATTATATATACTTATTAGATTGTTTATTATAAGTTATAGCAACACCTTTTCATAATTATTGAATTAAAGAAATGATTGCAAGTTATAGCAACTTTTTAAAAATTAATTTTTATACTAATTAAAAAAATGGTTTTGCATTATTATTAGTCAAATTATCTCCTAATTTTTAGTCTTTAATATTTATCTCTTCTCATTAACTCTTTTGATAATTACTAGTATACATACCCTCGCGATGCGCGGATAAAGATATTATTTCTAATCTTTTTGGATTGTTGTTGTTCGAGCTTGTTAAATCGTATTACCTTAAATAGAATCTAATTATTATATTGTTCCTTAATGAAATAACCTCCCTCCCCCCACACCATTCCATAGCCAAAGTTATGCACATAGTGACAATGAATCATAAAATATTGAAAACTTTTATATTTCATATTTTATTTATTATGTTACTCACTATTTAAATTTATTATTAACTTGTTAATATTAATTTTTAATAGCTTATCACTTGGCATAATGTAGTTATTAAGTGCTCTTTTGATTAATATGAAAGAGATATATTAATTTTGTTTACTTGTGACTTTTTTTATTTTTAAATTTTTATTCTATTATTCACATCTTTTCAATTTAAAATTTACAGATAGTAATATATGTATTATCTAATTACAACATTATATTCTCAAAATTAGTTCAAAATATTACCCCACCCCACTCCCACTCCCCATCTTTATATTTTTTCCTACTGTATTTAATTATTTTCTCTTGTATATTTTGATATTTATGTTCTTGCTTATTTCAAAACATACAATGCTAATCTAAAATTTAAGTTACTTAAATTCTTATATTTTGATATCCCTTTAATTCATTATTTATCAAAATTTTAGTTACTATTTATCAAAATTTTAGTTACATTGTATGTATTATTTAAGATTCGGCCTTTTATAGTTAAAAATACTTTTTTATCCAAACAGAAAGACACACCCTTCAACCTTTTTACGCTATGATTGTAACTTATATTCTAGTTTTATCTTGACTTATAACTATGTGTTATTTATACTTGTAAATAACTTACCAATTTGCTTAATATTCTTACTTATTATTTGTTTTAATGTATAAATAAATATATATTTTTCTAATTCTTGAAATTTATATTATTTCTTAAATTTTATGATTCATAATTTTTCCATTGTTTGAATTTATCTATCAGACTTTATTTTAAATTATAGCTTTATATTACTACAAAATATAAATAGCGATATAATTTGAGTATTTTTAAAAAAATTATAATTTTATATTATTATTATTATACATAAATAGAAATATTGGTTGACTTTTTATCTATTTAAATTTCTTTAATTAATAAGTTTTGTATTACGTGAAATTAGAATTGTGAGGTTTTCTTTTTATGCGTAACATAAATAATAAAATGAAATATAGAGTAGATTTTACCAAAAAAAAATATACATAATAGAAGAAGACTCTAATATAATCCGATTTAATTTTTTGGGAGTTCTTATTGTTTAAAATTTACACTAAATTCTTATTTAAACTAAAAGCTTAATATCTGTTGGAGATAATTTTATCTCATATTCACTTTTAATTTATTTTAATTTAATTTTTTTAAAAAAATTATGACCTTTGTCTCTAGGATTAAATATAATTCAATATTATACGGAACTTCTCAAAAATGAATGAAAATAAACCACTTGTTATATAATATAAATGATGCGCAAAATTAGTAACAAAAATTTATTTATAAATATAATGGCAAGTGAAATATGGAGAAAATAAATAAATTGAAGTATTTAAATACCTACAAATTTATTTGATAACACCCTCAAAAAGTAGGTATGTAAATGTAGCATTGTTCCAGAGTCGTCTTTATGCTTAAGATAAATTTATTGAGATAAAAAATTGTGACATAATAATATTCATGCACATACAAATATATTTACATTCATTTTTATGAAACTGATCTAGTAAATCTCCTTTATATATTTTGAGTCTCCATTATAATTGTTGATTTCTCAAATATTTATTTGCATTTTTTAAATATTTACGTATATTATATTTGTGGAGACTTCAGATTCCTTAGATGAATCTGTGACAAAAATAAATATATTATTAATAATAACTAATAATAATAATAATTAGAAAATAATTTAAGCATGAAAACATATATTGATAGTTATTCAGAGAAATCTGATGATGAACATCACCTATAATCTTTTTATCCATGATAGATACATGTATGATAAAAGATAAATACAATATTAATCATAAATACTAATAAATAGTTAAAAAGCTAAATTAAACATAAACAACATACCTTAATTGCTACTCGGAGAAATCTGATGAACATTACCTATAATTTCTTTATCCATGATAAGAATACTCTATAACAAAATATAAATATATATTCTGCATAAGTGATTATTGCTAAGAAATAATAGTCCATTCAATCAAATAAAAGACATTTCATAATCATACTAACAAAAACAAACAACTATAGCAACTACGTCAAAAGTTTATTCCATACTGTTCTTTTGAGTGTATCTTCATTGAAGATATAAACACATTACAAATGTATCATGCTTATTAAAAAATTATAATATCGACATCAACAATAAGTTTTTAACTCACTTTGTTAGATTTTTTTCTAAATTTTTTTTAATAGTACACATAAATATAGGATAATTGAAGAAGTCCTCCGTCTGCATAAACTTATAAATTAAGAATTACATGAACACAATAAATTAAAATTTATACCAACTTAAATTTAACAAAGAACAAAATGAAGAAAAATAATAAATAATGATTGCACATAGAATACACCAAATAACTGTTGATTGCCTCTAAAATAAATTAACTTCATAATGACTACTATATATATATATATATATATATATATATATATATATATATATATAATGGCTATATAAATTGTAGAATAACGATATAAAAAGTTGCAATAATTAAATGTTTACATCCAAATGATAATAGTTAGCGACCAACTTTCAAGTTTCAATATGTCTACTCACCTAGGAGGAGGAAAAAAGAAGAGAAAATATGAATAGTAGCAAGAACATATTTTTGTGGAATGATGAATATTGATGACTTTATATAGATAACGTTTTAAATTTGAAATTTCAAAATTGAAATAGTCAACTTATTGATAAACTTAAATTCAAAATCAAAATGAAACTACAATTATCTTATTAGATGGAACATGGATGACCTATAACCGATAGGTTTCTCTGCATTTATCTTTTAATTTTTGGGTTTAAAATTGTCCATTTTTTCCAACTAAAAAAGTAAAAATCAAATTTAAAATGTGCATTTGCATAATTACATATTTATTATTATTATTACTATTATTATTATTATTATTATTATTATTATTATTATTATTATTATTATTATTATTGTTATTATTATACTACTGTACTACTACTACTAACAACGGTAACATGTGTGTAATATTATTATTACTTTTACTATTATTTACGTATAGATTATTATTATGATATAGTTAGAGTTTATTTAGAACTTGTTAATTATGGATTCATAGTTTTAAGTTAATGAATTTTTTTTTTCTTCAAGAAACCTAATATTTAAAAATTTAAATTTTTAATTCAAATCCTTAATTACAATATTATAAGCCTTGAGAATAATCCTTAAAACAAGAATAATTCAATATTATAAGGTATTTCAAGTAGATATATATGTTGAATTTAATTATTAAATTTTAATTTATATTTAAAATTTTAAAATAATCATAAGTAAGAATAAGTTTTAGATACACACCACAAGTATATATTATTTATATTTATCAATAATAACAATAATAATAATGATAATAATAATAATATATTTATCTTTATATTTGATATAGATAAGTTTATGAAATATAAAATTATATTTAAATATATTTTATAGTATTTAAATTTTAAAGAGATAAGTTTGAAATAGAAAATATCTATTAGAACTTTTCAATTAAGAGTTTCTATTCTTAAAATAAGGAAAAAAAATTATTTAAAGGATAATGACTTCAAATTCGAATACTTATTTTTTCAATTCAAAATTTGATAAGTCCAACTAGAACTCTCTAATGTGAAAACTAACCATTTTTAATAAGCAATTTTGTTTTATAATTATTTTTAATTTAAAATTATCAATTTATTAGTCTTAATTATCTTTTGATAGTATAACTTTTTTTTCTTTTCTTTTGTTCTCTTTTCTTTCCTTTCTTTCTTTCTTTCTTTTTTTTTTGTTTGCTAATTTTTTTTTTATAAATATAAATTGACAACTTAGATATATAAAGGTAATTCAAGTAGATATATATGTTGAATTTAATTATTAAATTTTAATTTATATTTAAAATTTTATATAATTGCAAGTAAGAATAAGTTTTAGATACACACCACAAATATATATTATTTATATTTATCAATAATAATAATAATAATAATAATAATAATGATAATAATAATAATAATAACAATAACAATAACAATAATAATATATTTATCATTATATTTGATATAGATAAGTGTATGAAATATAAGATTATATTTAAATATATTTATAGTATTTAAATTTTAACGAGATAAGTTTGACACAACAAATATCTATTAGAACTCTTCAGTTATGGGTTTCTATTTTTAAGATAATGAAAATCTTTTTATTAAAAGAATAATGTATTTTAAATTCAAATACTTAATCTTTCATTTCAAAAACTTGATAAGAGTCCAATTAGAACTCTCTAATGTGATAACTAACTATTTCTAATATGTAATTTTATTTTATAATTATTTTAATTTAAAATTAATAATTTATTGGTCTAATTACCTTTTGATAGTTTAACCTCTTTTTTTGCACGTTTTTTTAAATAAAAGACTCAATGGTAAAGTTATCATTAACACAAAACTATAATGGCCCAATTTTTTCACGTTTCCTTATATATATATATATATATATATATATTATCATTATTATTATTATAGTTTCATCTTTAATTTAATATTTAAATAAATTATATTTAGATATATTATATAACTTAAATTTTAAAAACGATAAGTTTATGAAAGAGTAGAAGTCTATCTAGAACTCTTCAACCATGAATTTCTAATTTTAAATTAATGATTTTTTTTAAAATAAAGGATAATGCATTTTAATATTCAAATAATTCAATTTTTTTATTACATTATTATTAACCCTATCCTAAAAACTGCCACGTGGCTTCTCAATAGCTTGACACGTGGCTAATTGTTATGCTTCATCCTCTGCTTTATAATATATATATAGATTATAGTTTCATCTTTAATTTAATATTTAAATAAATTATATTTAGATATATTGTATAACTTAAATTTTAAAAGAGATAAGTTTATGAAAGAGTAGAAGTCTATCTCGAACTCTTCAACCATGAATTTCTATTTTTAAATTAATATTTTTTTAGAAAATAAAGGATAATGCATTTTAATATTCAAATAATTCAATTTTTTTATTACATTATTATTAATCCTGTCCTAAAAACTGCCACGTGGCTTCTCAATAGCTTGCCACATGGCTAATTGTTATGCTTCATCCTCTGCTTTATAATATATATAGATGGTAAGATTAATTATTGGTTTCAATAATTATCTTTATTTATATTTTTTTTAACTTTATCAGTTAACTTACAAAATATGTTCTTAAAGTAAGGAGTAATCTTTGATAAAGATATTTTTTTACATTGATATACATTTTTTGACTTTTCAGTAATTTTTCTTTTCAATATTTACTCGATATTTCATATTTACTTTATTGATAAAAGATTTTAGCTGTATTGATAATTATGGAAGAAGTAAAATATGGTCAATATTATACCTTCATTTATTATCCTTCTTACTTTTTTCAAAAAAATCTCACGATTTTCCATTTGATTTCCCCCTTTCTCTCCCTAATCTTCAGTATACTACGAAGATTAACCAACCCATTCCAGTAAAATTGGTTTGGTAAATCCAATCCATTGGTTGATTATTTAGTTGATTATCAAAGTGCAAACCCAAAATTCTTTCAAAGTTTCATTAACGGGAAGCATGAATTCCCAGCAACCCAAAATCCTTTAAAATTAAATCCTTGACTCAATTAATGTATTGAGTTTTATTATGTGTGAAAATTATTTTATATGTACTATTAAAATTATTTATTGCAAGTTGTAACTATATTTTTGTATAGTTATTGAACTATATTGATTGTCAGAAAGAAAAATTAATATAGTAAACCAACACCCATGTTGATACTGATTATCCTTTTTATTGCAAGAAAAAATTATTTGCTATCAAACAATAGTTTATTTTCAATATGTACGGTGATAGTTTTTCACTAAATATTCATTACATACTCTAAACAAGTCATGTAATATGCAACACCATTTTTCTTATCAATTCTCACATTCATAAAACTCATTTCATACAAATGTGACATATACGAAGTTTCATCGATACCAATTTTAATATCAATTTCATACATTGAGAACTAAAGAAAAAAAAGATTACTTAAGTATGAAATGGTATATAAACTTGTTTCAACAAAATTTATTAAACTGATTCATGGATATCATATTATGTACCATTTTCATGCACTAAAAACAGTTATAAGAACACATCATTTATATGTAGAATCTTATATAAACCAATTTCATAAATTGAGGCCCCAAAAATTGAAAATTATTTAAAATATGGCTTTGTTATATATAAACTGATTTCAACTTAATCATATAAAATAATACATGAATACTAGGTTGTATACTATTTTCACAGACCAAAACTAAATTATTAACATATAATATTTATTGGCATCAGTTTTCATATGGTAATTCTACCACCAATATTATTACAAATTTAAAATTCATGAATTAGAAATCAAAGATATTGTACTATAGTCCGTAATTATAGAGAAATATGGTAAGAAGGAACTATGGAGAGAGAAGACGAATATTTATTTTCTATTTAAAAATTGAATATAAATATAATTGAAGAAATAGAAAAAGACATGCTCATTAATAGATTCCATAATTTTAGTCACATAATAACTAACTCCCATTAAAATGGAAGATTTTTTAAAAATATTTAAAAAAACATTTTTTCCTTAATTTTTTTTTGTTTAAATCTGTTATTAATTTATTTTTTCTTTTAAAAGTTGCTATTAGTTGCAATCTAAGAAATATTGCTATGACTTGTAATATATAATATAAGGATGTATATTTTATTTTTTTCCTTTTTTTTCACTTCGGATTATCGATTTTGATTCTATTTTTTTAACATGCCTACATGATACGGGCATATACTAAGACTAGTTTTTAGAAAAGAGTAAGTTTCAAAAATATGCAACCCAAACTAACTTTTTTACAGGAAATTACATGTTATAGACCCAAATATGGGTGACTTTAGATATTTGACTCCAATAAGAAATGTCTTTAAAAAATAACCTTCCTTACATTATAAGTACAGTACAAGTGCCATTTTGCCCCTCTACACCTCAAATATATTTTTAAACTTTCCATACTCATTTGTCTCTCAAATTTATTTTTTATTTTTTACTTTAATTTTATTATTCTATTTTTTTATTATTTTCACTTTTTATTTTTTCCTTTAATTTTATTATTCTATTTTTTATTATTTTCACTTTTTATTTTTTTTAATTTTATTTTCATGTTTTAATTCATTTGTCTCAACCTTTATTTTTTTATCTTTTTTTTTCCTCAAGAATTATCTATTTTTTTTTAATTCATTTGTCTTTAACCTTTATTTTTCTTTTATTTTTGTTTTTTTATCAATTCTCTTTTTTCCCCTCATTTTTCTCAAACTTTATTTTTATTTTATCCACTCATTTTTATTTTTCTCAATTTTTTTAATTCTTCGCTTTTTTCTTAATCTTTATTTTTTTCTTGCCCTTTTTTTTTCTCATTCTCTTTTTTTTTTATTTCTCTATTTTGTTTGATCGCTTTTTTCTTTTTTCAATTCTCTTTTTTCCCCTCATTTTTCTCAAAATTTATTTTTATTTTTTCTCTCATTTTTATTTTTCTCAATTTTTTTAATTCTTCGCTCTTTTCTTAATCTTTATTTTTTTATTTTCTTTTTTTTCTCAATTATTTTTTTATTTCTCTATTTTGTTTGATCACTTTTTTTCTTTCTCAACTTCTATTGTATTTTGCTAATAAATAAAAAATTGAATAATCCGCAAAAAGATCTTCTTTTTTAACATCGAAGCAAATTTAAGGTCATGAATTATTGTTACGAAGTTCTTTGAAAAATTCTTGAGATAAGTCGTATCTCTAAGGCAAGAGTTGTAGAATATCTCATAAATAAAGACATAACGTGGTAGTGTCAACTCTTGCCCTTAGGGCATAATTTATTATTTGAAAGTCCTTGAGATAAGTCTTGCCTCTAAAGCAATAGTTGTAGAACATTCCATAAATGAAGACATAATGTGGTAGTGTCAACTCTTGCCCGTGGGGCATAATTTGTAGTTTGAAAGTCTTTGAGCTAAGTCTTGCCTCTAAGGCAAGAGTTGTAGAACATCTCATAAATGAAGACATAACGTGGTAGTGTCAACTCTTGCCCGTGGGGCCATAATTTGTTGTTTGAAAGTCATTGAGCTAAGTCTTGCCTCTAAGGCAAGAGTTGTAGAACATCTCATAAATGAAGACATAACGTGGTAGTGTCAACTCTTGCCCCGTGGGGCATAATTTGTAGTTTGAAAGTCCTTGAGCTAAGTCTTGCCTCTAAGGAAATAGTTGTAGAACATCTCATAAATGAAAACATAATGTGGTAGAGTCAACTCTTGCCTGTGGGGCATAATTTGTAGTTTGAAAGTCTTTGAGCTAATTAAGTTTTGCCTCTAAGGCAATAGTTATAGAATATCTCATAAATGAAAACATAACGTGGTAGAGTCAACTCTTTCCTGTGAGACATAATTTGTAGTTTGAAAGTCTTTGAGCTAAGTCTTGCCTCTAAGACAATAGTTGTAGAACATCCCATAAATGAAAATATAATGTGGTAGAGTCAACTTTTGCCCGTGAGGCATAATTTCTTGTTTGAAAGTCCCTAAGCTAAGACTTGCCTCTAAGGTAAGAGTTATAAAACATCTCATAAATCAAAATACGTTGTGGTAATGTCAACTCTTGCCCATGAAACATAACTTGTTGTTTGAAAGTCATTAGTCTTGCCTCTACAATATGGTCTTGTCAACTCTTGCCCATGAAACGTAGCTTGTTGTTTGAAAGTTATAAGTCTTGTCTTTATAATGTGATAGTGTCAACTCTTGCTCATGAGATGCAACTTGAATGGAAGAAATCGAAGAAAAGAACAAAAATAATAAAAATTACAAAAAAAAAAAGAAAAATATTTAAAAAATAAAAATCAAAGAAAATGTAAAAGTTGAGAGAGAATGAGAAAAAAAATTAAAGGTTGATAAAAATAATAAAAAAAGATTAAATAAAAATAAAGGTCGAGACAAATTTTAAAAAATTAAATTAATTTTTTTTTTTATAAAAGTAGACGTTGAGAGGTGTAAATAACAAAAATGTAAGGGTTGAGAAAAACTAAAAAAAATAAAAAATAAGAGGAAAGAAACAAAAATCAAAGTAAAAAAAAGAAAATTGAGAGGAAAAAGGAAAAAAATAAGGGTTGAGAAAAATAAAAAATAAAAAGAGAAAAAAATAAAAATCAAACTAAAATTAAAAAGAGAAAAAAATAAAAGTTTAAAGATATAAATATGAAGTTGTTATCCATTATAAGAATCATTTATGTAATTTACTCCATTGGTCAGGGGTGATTTCGTCCAAAAAATATTAGTTAAGAGGTAAAGACTATTTTAAAAAAGCTTTTATATTTGGGGCTAAAATTTGAAAGCCACCCTAATTTGGGTCTATTCCTGAAATTTACCACTTTTTTTCACCCATATAGCCCAATAATCTCGTTTTCAATCGGTAGCCCAAAAACCACCACAATCAGTAAGTAAAAAGATTTTGTTACATAACTGTACATATGATAAAAATATTAAGGAAAATGGACACAAATGTCACTTTGCTTAAAACTGGTTTCATTAAAATAGCCACTGAACTTAATTATCTCTAATTAGCTGTTAAACTAATTTTATTTACTAACCATATTTAACACACCCTTAAAACGCACATGAATTACGGTAAAAAAATATCTTTTCTTTTCGATTCAAATTCACAATTTTTCTTTCCGATTCAACCTCATGATTTCCTTCCTAATTCAAACTCACAATTTTCTTTTCAATTCAACCTCACAATTCCTCTTTTCAATACAACACATTACCATAAATATTTTCATTAAATTATATATAATTCTATAAAAATCTTCCTTCAATCAGCTTCATAAACTTTTTCATTCTCAATTAGCTAAAATTGATCCAAAATAATGACTTCAATTTCGATTTTGGTACCAATTATGTTACAATACGAAAGACAGTGGTTAAGTGATGTTCACAATCAATGGAGTGCTTTTAAATTTGGATTGCAACTACGAATATTTTGTTGATGATCTGTAAAAATAGTTGAATGTTAATGATGATAAAATACATTGTAAAGAGTGGATCTATCCTTATATATAATGAAATGAGTGTCCGACTTTATATGAAGATGAAGACAAAAAATTTGGACATCAATGAGTATCCATTGTGTATAACATTACAAGACGCATTTGAAAATAGAGAATCCTTAACTAGTAATTTGCTGAAACACCTCTAACTATTATGCATAATCATCCCATACCTATTCCGGATTTAGTTAGGGTTGATTATAGAATTAAAGATGATTTTTTTGAGGAAGAAATGGAGAAAGATCAAAAACATATAATAAAGGATCCACTTCATGGAGATGTTGAAGAAGGGCAACTGTATGGGGACAAAAATGTTAGATTCCCATACTAACGTAATATATTTTAATAATAACAACTAATAATTGACAGTTTGCAGGATATAAAAGATCTCTAATAATGGAAGAATATCTCGTACAAGTCAAGGAGTATCCATACAAAGAAACCGATGCTGAATATGGGACCACATCAATCAAAAGGTCTCACTGGATAAGGTAATCAAAGATGATTGGACACCTTTCATGAAAAGGCCAAAGAAGAAGGAAATTATGCTCTCTACATGGACATATATGATATGGACATGTATGACCGTGAAAAAGAAAAGGTTCACCACGTATGGACATATCTGATATGGACATACCATATGGTGTAAACTCTCTTAATCAAGGAATCAATTCAAATCCTTGATGGAGAAGAAATCCCTTGGGTTTCCTTATGAAGAGGAGAAGCAAAGGTAGCTGAAGGATATAAAAGCCAAGATTAAAGACAGAAGAAGGCACACAACTTCACAAAAGACCTGAGTATGTCTCAATCTTAGTCATGATAAAAACTTTGTACTCTCAACTTACAATAGTCACAAAAGAAAGATCTAGTCAACTTAGTTATTACATTTGAAGTTGTGTCATAAGATCTGAATATCAAAATAAGCTTAAGAACTTGTTTCTTACATATTTGTATTCCTACACTACTTTGAAGAATTGAAAGAAAACTTTTGAGACCCAAAGAGACTGGAAGTAGGCACCACATTGGTGTTTCGAACTAGGATAAATTGATGTGTTATTGATTTATCTGCTTATTTACTTATCTGCATCTTTAATTCTAAACTCTATTTTTTAAGTGTATTTGTGTACAGGAAAGTCAACTATCTAAGTTGATTAGTTGACTTAAGAAATTTTCAATTCACCCCTCGACTTTTAATTGGTATCAGAAAAGGTCTCACCAATAGTGTTCTTAACCATACGTGAGTAAATATCAAATGACAAACTACGAAATTCTAGGGGCACTCCTTCAAGATGGTTACTCCTCCACAAGACCACTATATATCAATGGACAATACTACTTTTGGAAGAACAAATTCAAAATCTTCATTTAATCAAATGACTTCCAAGCATGGGTCGTCATTAAAAAGGGACCAACGCCCATTCCAGGACTCAAAGAAAAACAGAAACACAAGGACAAGGAATCAAGCAGTACTGACATGAAGGACCTGGAAAACTTCAAAGTCACCAAAGAACAAAAAGAGGTAATTCAAACTAATGAAAGAGCTATAAGTTTACTCCTTGTGCAGTGAGCGGAGAAAAATACAATAAAATATTAACCTGTGAAACCGCAAAAGAGACGTGGGAAAAACTACAAGTAACCTATGAAGGGACCGCCAAAGTCAAAAAGGCAAAAATCAGTGCTCTGGTTAATGAGTACGAGCTTTTCAAAATGGAAGAAAATGAAAGTGTAGAATCAATGTTTGCCAAATTCAACAAAGTTGCATGTGAGCTAAAGTCATTGGGGATAATCTATCCACACAACCTGCAAGTCCAAAAGCTTGTTAGAAGTCTCCCCAAAGTATGGGAAACTAAAGCTGCTATTCTAGAAGACGGGGACCTCTGCAACATGACATACAATGAATTACAAGGTAATCTAATTGCCTATAAACGAAATTATATCAACAGGTACAACAAAAAAGAAAAGAACAAACCAATGGCTTTTAATGTTGTAATAACTGGAGAAGAAGAATTCCTAGAAGAGGCCAATAGTGAAGGAATGACTCTTATAAATCGAAGAGTAAGGCAGATCCTGAAACAAAGACAACAGAGCCCCCAAGGAGTCAAAACAATGATTTCATAAGAAATGATGATCAATGTTATTATCATGGAAATCCAGGCCACATTAAATAAAATTGTCCATAATTGAGAAGAAGATCGTCTATAAAAAATAAAAACTTTGGAGCTTGGAATGATAAAGATTAAACTGAAACAACCAACATGTGCTTTATGGAAAAAGGTGAATTAAGCGAGGTAGGACCCTACAATTGTCATAACTACAACATTCTTGAATCAAATCTAGATATGATTACTGATGAAATTCAGAAAGTTATTGGTGAATACAATAAACTTGCTCAAGAAAAAAAACTAGGAAGCTCGATAAAAATAAAAATTTGAATAGGAACGAAGGAACTAGCAAATTAAACTTGAAGCATGTCAAATTGAAACCGACTTACTTTAGGATGAGCTTGATGATGTAAAAATGCAGTTGAACAATATTAGAAAATCACCATGTCACAGTTCCGTAAGATCAAATTCTTTTAAAACAAACTCAAGTTCCTCATCAAGTTCGTTTGAATCAGCCAAAACCTCTTTCTCTTTTCTAGGACCAGTCTGCTATACCTGCGAAAAGAAAGGACATAAATCTCACAGTTGTAGACAAAGGTCTAAAGGTGCATGGGTTTGGAGACCTAAAAGAAAGTACCTCTAACCCTTAAGGACCCAAGACCACTTGGGTACCTAAACAAAATTAATTTTCTTATTTTGCAGGAACATATCTGCAAAAATTATAGAAAAGAAATATGGGTCATCGATAGCGGATGTTCCATACATCTGACCAAAAAGAAAGATAAATTTTTCTCTCTAAAGAAAATAGAAGGAGGATCAGCCAGATTTGGTGACAACGCCAAAGGTGATTTCATTGGAGTCGGCTCAGTAAAGCTTAAATCCTCTTGCAAACTCATAGAAGTATATCTCGTAGATGGACTCAAACACAACCTGCTCAGTATTAGTCAACTGTGTGATGCAGGATTTGGAGTCTCCTTCAAATTCGAAAACTGCTCCATCAAACATGAAAAAAGAGACATTTCTCTTAATGGTGAATGTGTTGATAATATTTATGTTCTGAATAATCCTAATTTTACCTCTCTAATATATCTCACTGTGCAAACCCAGGACACTTGATTGTGACATAGAAAGCTTGGGCATGCCAGCATGCCTATCATCAAGAAACTTTTTGGACTTGAACTGGTGAAAGGTATGCCTAAACTCAAATTTGAAAAGGATCACATTTGTGATGCTTGTCAATTGGGTAAACAGTCTCGAAAATTATTCAAAGTCAAAGACATTGTCACTAGTACCAAACTCCTTCAAATGATTCATATGGATCTGTTTGGCCCCACCAAAATCGCAAGTATTGGTGGAAAAATATATTTCCTTATTATTGTTGATGATTATTCTCATTTATCATGGGTAATGTTTCTTGCTCACAAACATGGGGCTTTCATAAACTTTGAGATCTTTTGTAGAAAAGTGCAAAGAGAAGCAGGACACTTTATCACCTATGTTCACAGTGATCATGGAGCAGAATTTGAAAACAAAGCTTTCGAGGAATATTGTGCTTTGAACGAGTACTCTCAAAACTTCTCATCTTCTCGATCTCCTCAACAAAATGGTGTGGTGGAGAGAAAGAATCAATCTCTTCAGGAAACTGCAAGAACCATGCTGCTAGAATACAACTTATTAGATCACTTTTGGGTAGAAGCAATAAGCACAACATGTCACATCATCAACAGATGTCTCATCAAATTAATTCTAAAAAAGACTCCTTATGAGCTATGGTAAGGTAAAAAACCTAATATTAGATATTTTCATCCTTTTGGATACAAACGCTTCATCCACAACAATGATAAGAATAACTTAGAGAAATTTGACCTATGAAGCGACAAAGGTATTTTTCTTGGGTATTCTCTCACTAGTCGTGCTTATAGAGCCTATAGTAAACTAACTCTATGCGTTGAAGAATCTATGCAGATTGTATTTAATGAATCTAATAACTCTCCTATAAGTTTGAGTTTTGATGAGGAACAGGAAAATGATGTACAGTCAAGAGTCAAAATAGATCCAACTCTTGATCCATCAACTGATAAGTTGACTACAGTCAATCCAGAGTCAACTCCCGCTGTTGAATCAACTAAAACCAACGTTCTCAGAGAATAGATACACAATGAAAGATTTTCAAATAAATTTCTCATCAAAAATTCAGATGGGTCAACAAAAATAAACTAAGTGAGGAAGTTAAGGTTATCTGGAATAAAGCCAGACTAGTAGCTCAAGGCTACTCTCAACAGGAAAGTATAAACTACGATGAAATATTTACTCCTGTAGTATGGTTAGAATCCATTCAAATCTTATTATCCTTTGCCACTTTCAAACACTTTAAACTATATCAAATGGATGTAAAAAATGCCTTTCTAAATGACTACATTCATGATGAGGTTTATGTTAAGCAACCTCCTGGTTTTGAAAATTCCTCTTATACAAATCTTGTGTTCAAACTTTCAAAAGCACTTTGTGGTTTCAAGCAAGCTCCAAAATCTTGCTATGAGCGGCTAAGTACTTTTCTGCTAAATAATAATTTTCAACGAGGAAATTTATACCACTCTTTTTACTCAAAAGATGGACTCTAACTTACCTATTGTGTAAATTTATGTTGATGATATTATTTTTGGAAGCTCCAACATCTCTTTGTGTCAAAATTTTGCTAATCTGATGAAAGGTGAATTTGAAATGAGCCTCATGGGAGAACTCATGTTCTTCTTGGGATTACAAATCAAACAAACCTGCAAAGGTACCTTCATCAGTCAAACCAAATACACCAGAGAGCTCATCAGAAAATATGGAATGGAAAAAGAGAAAGCTTTTGAGACTCCAATGAGTCCTTCAACAAATCTGGATTTGGATGCATCCGGGAAGGACGTTGATGAAAATACGTACAGAGGAATGATTAGATCCCCGCTCTACCTAACCATGAGTCGACCGAACATTATGTTCATGTATGTAAATGCGCAAGGTTCCAGTCAACTCCCAAAGAGTCTCACTTAACTGCCATCAAAAGAATCATTTGCTATCTCATCAAGACACAAGACATAGGAATCTGGAACATGTCAGATTCTTAGTGATGCCCTAATTTCGTGGCATAGCTAGAAACAAACATCAGCCGCTCCATCAACTACTGAAGAGAATACATAACTATTGGAAATTGTGGTACTCAAATCTTATGGATCATGCATCAATTACATGATTTTTTAATTTATCTTTTGAGTATGTGCCTATCAAGTATGACAATTCAAGTGCTATTAGTCTGTCAAAATATGCGGTGGATCATTCTAGGGCTAAGCACATAGACATTAAACATCATTTTATTTGTGATCATATAGAAAGTGATGATTTCTCTTTACAATTTGTTGATTATGAAAATTAGCTTGCTGATATATTTACAAAACCCTTAATTGAAGAGAGATTTTACCTTTTAAGGAAAAAACTCAGTGTTTTATGTATTAATGATCTTTAAATTTTTAAAATAATTTATTTTGGTGTAAAAATTCTTTTGCATATTTTTTTGTCTATATTTTGAATCCCCTGATTCATGTCTTTTCCTTTCTACCTTTTAATGCCACCTTTTTCTCTTTCCTCATTATTACCATATTTTCACCTTTTTAACTTCCCAATACTTCTCCGCCTCTTCTTCTCTACCGTTATCTCAGTTCACTGCATCCCGCTTTAACTCTCACCTCATCATCTTCTCTCTCTCCTTCCATGACAAGAACCCACTCCATGGATAATCTTTCTTAAACCCTTTTCGAACCATATTTCCAACAACTTCGACCCAGTCCTTATCTTTGAATCCTCTAATGAAGCCTCTTCCCATTTCCTTCAGTCAACTGTCTCCAAAAAGCGATCAGCTTCAATCCCTAACTCCTCCTCTAAAAAATGTCGGCCCTCTCCTCTGGACTCTCTTCCTCTAGAGGACATGCACAAGTTCTAGAGTTGCACTCAAGGGGAGAAGTTTCTCACCTTTAAAAATTGCTCTATTGTACCAAGAAGGATTATAAATCTCTCTCAATTAAAGGTGTCCCATCATAATGTAAGTTCTTTCTTCAAAGCCCAAGATTTGCCTATGGTTTTTCATTTAAGTGGTTTGTAAGTGTTTAAGGATCCCGTTCACATTTTATTTGCAAATATTTGCTTGTCCCAAGATAACGACGAATTAAAAACCTTGTGTCACGACCCAAACCAGGGCCTGGTCGCGACAGGCATCTCAATTCTACTGAGGATCGAAGACCGCCCCTGAGCCTATTCCAATATAACCAAGAACACCTAGCACAGATGAATTCCAATATAAGATATGAAAAATAAACTCAAAAGTCTATATGAAACCAATATCCAAAACTATCCACCATACCAAAACCAATACCAAATGACAACCATAATACCCAACTCTACAGTAGTCCAACAAAGCCTCTAACCAAAAATCGAGTACCAATAAGTGTTGGTACATGCCCCCGATAATAGCCAAAAATAGACTAAAAAGTATATGACATAAGGAAATCAAACCATAAAATGGGGTCTTTCGAAGTATGAAAGCTCACCACTCCAGTCTGGCTCACGAGCACGATAACTTAGTCACTATGTAGGAGGAGTAGAAGTATGGCCAAATTCTGCATCGCGTGGGGATACAACATCTGAAGATGGTTACCAATTGGAGTGCTAGCATGTAACTCAGGGATAAGGGACAAACAATGCCATAGATGATAATTCAAAACCAGTCAAATCTCATGCATACCATCAAATGCAAATATATATATATATATATATAATACATGCTAGGAAAGGGAACAAGGCTTAGCGTGAACTTTTAAAACTTTAACCTGGACTGTATAGATTTGCCATCCTAAAGGCACCCACGGGCTATATGAGTTCAGCTCCTCCTGCTGAAAGGGCTCCAGTGCGTATTAGATGCACGACCAGAGAAAACCTGAGATGACTAGTTCATTCCCCAAAATATAAAGTGTGACATCATGCACACGGTCACCACGACCAAACCTCACATCGGCAAACATGAGTTTCCAGTATCGGTCCCTTTCGGGACCTCTACCATCTGTGGTTTTGCTACACAACCCCCTTTAAGCCTATATTAAAATCATTTATGCATTCCCAACCATTTTCCAAAGAGTCTTTTAATTAGCCATTAACCTTTGGTATCGTCATACCAAAACTAAAGCTTGCAAGTCTATCCCTTTATACAATATGAAACCATTACACCAAATTTGGCGTCAAACTTTTTAATTAAACCAAAACCGTGGCCATCAGGGCCTTTCCAAAACCATTTGAAAATTAAACCAAAACAATTCATGTTCCATTTACCATTTATTCAATGCAAGAATTCCAAGAATTATCAAACTATGTGACAATCATATTCATTGTCAATTTCACAAACAGGTTGAGGGCACATGATTTCCAAATCATATACCAAGGCAAGATCATCAAATTCGGGATTAACCATGACCCATCCATTAAATCATCATTACCATACATCTAACAACGTTTATAAACAATAATAAAGCATGAATTTTACATAACAAACCATGGAAAAATATTTAAACCAAACACATGACAACCTTCAACCCATAGTTCAAAAACCATTATTAAAACCATAAATAATAATCAATTTCATGCCATTAACAAAATATAATTTCAAGAGAAAGAGATACATGCCTTAATTTCCATGAAATTTGAATAAGACAAGACCCTTAGGACCCTAGATGACCACTTCCTTGAACCCTAGTCTTGACTTGAAAAGGGAGATTTAAGAGAGAGGACTTTTGAGAGTGAAATAATCGTTGTTATGTCGTGAAAACTAATGGAAATAGGTTAATATAGTGCTTAGGGACCGTTTATAAGTGAAAGGACTTCAATACCCCTCCTTCCAAGTCAACAAAACAAAAAATTACCGAATTTAAAGCATCAACGCATCGCGGAGGGTAATCTCTGCGATGAGCTTCGCGTCGCGTTACTATGCGAACCCTTACTACCTCCTCATAAAAATGATCATAACATTTTTCTCGGATATCTAATTAAGGTGAGATCAGTTAAATTGGAAAAATGACACATTTATCTATAATTTGGTGGGTCTTGAGACTCAGAATTCCAGATATTTAATAAGTTATGCACGTTCAAAGTTGACCCTAGTAGAATTAAATTCCAAAATATGGTCGATAACGAAATATCTTAACTCCACTTCACTTAAGTGTTTACCATGAACATTTCCACCTCGATAACACTTTTCACACTAGGATAATGATCATGACACTTGTATTTATATATAAATTATTGGATTCAAGTTCATACACATAGAAACAACAATTTGAATTTTAGGCCTACAATGCAGGGTGTTACATTATCTCCCGCTTGGAATCATTCGTCCTCGAATGATGGATAGGAATTTTTGAATATTTAGAATTATAGAATAAAGTATGTAACTCCACATTAAGAATTCTCCCTCAACAAAACACGTATAGGAATCTAAAGAAAAGGTCTTAATCGCATCACCAAGTAAATTTTGTAAGCACGAATCATGCGACAATGAGACCAAGGTAGTACAAAGGGTAAAAGGCCCAAACCTTCTCAGCCCAAGTGAGAAAATCAAAATAATCAAAATTTTAACTAGCGCGGACCTTATCGCAGATCACAACCTCCATGTCGTGGGGCTATAGCGGAGGCTCATTGCCTTCGTGGTCCAAAACCACCCAAACCTTGCCCAAAAATTCCAAAACTCCTTTGGATGATCCTATTAATGTACCTAAACACCATTTAAGTTAAAAATCGATGTTTCAAATACGGGAGAGTCAAAAGTAAATAGATGGAAATTTTGAGGGTCTTATACTAATAGATCTTAAATAGAACAATACTTCTGAACTATGAATTCACCTATGAATGACACACTTTACCATTTCAATCTTACAATTTGCCCCACAAAACATATTGCTACAAGAGTCGTAGTCTAAATATACACTGCTTCCATATTAAAGCCTAATTCAGAGTTAAAGGATGCTATCTTAAGCCATGGGGCTCTATGCCTTACATCCATCCTAGAATACTACTCCATCCTACCACTATAGTCAACCAACATCATGTCTTTTTAAGAGTACTAGCCACATAACACAATGGTTTGTGTATCTATCAATCACAACATTCAAGCCTATCCTTACTACACCCACTTTAAGGATCTCCCCCCTAAAAACCCAACAACCTTAATCACTTTCACAAGGATTTTCACCACATATTTCCTTTTTAACTATTTCACATACCCAAAGTTTTATCTCTCTTCTCGCTTTGCCTATAATCTTACTACGAGCAGCCACACAAATTTTTTTACAAGAAAGATCAAACACTCTCTAATATAGAACATTAATATACTTCCATAACCCCCACTATCCTGACACTAGGAGAGTAACTGAGGGAGCAGAGTACCAACTTCAAAAGTAGGAGTAACAATATTCCGATACAACACATATTTATTGCACCGCTCAAGATGGGTTCTGTGGCATAAGATATTATAATGCCCCGAGAGTACACCCTAGACGCCACACGATGCTTATAACTCTGAAGGACCACAAGCTAACCCATGACTGATATCTGCTGTGAGCACTGAATAGTAATACTGAAATAAATGCAGAAAGTAGGTTGAAATGCCATAAGGTTCAAAATCTAAAATACTGATAAATGTAACCTCTGTTAAAAATATCTAAAAAATGAAATACTGTCTGAAGTAGTCTAGTCTGAAAGCCTCTAACTGAACTGTCTAAATATGGAGTTGATGGGACAAACCCCCAACTAACTCCGACTACGGATAAACTGAACTACTAAAATAAAGTATGCCCTCAATAGATGAGGACTCACTACTAAATCTGCAATTACTGACTGGATCTATCTAAGCACGGTCAGGAACCTGAGCATCCAAACTTATGATATAAGACATCATAGCCAAAGAAAGAGTATGCAATCAGTATATAGAATGCACTGGTATGCTAGATGAGGTAAGGCTGAATGCAAAGGTTCATATGCATAAATAGTAACTGACTGAATGATATAGAGTAGCTTAATGTGAAAGTACATGGATAACTAATACTGCTGTAAATACTGAGTATGCACTACTGTGCATGTAAATAAATACTGTGACTAAGCTTATCTGAAGCTAAGTACTGAATTTTAATAACTGAGTAACTGATATCTGAAGTTACTGATAACTGAAGTACTGATACTCAGTGACTGTGTCTTACAGTCCTGATTTTGTAGAACTGAACTGAATTCTAAACTGAGACTGAAACTGAGACAGTGAGAGGTAATCATCTAACTGACATGCCCCTCTCTAGACTGATTGGGGTCCAACCTGTAACCCCAGATGGAAGGGTGCTAATACCGTACCACTGGTACTAATACTGGAAAACCAGGATGCCAAGCCTAACTGATGGGTGACACCTGGGCGAAGCCAAGCCTAATCTAACGGGTGACCCCTGGGAGGTAGTTAAGCCTTGTCTGACGGGTGACTCCTCATCCTGCGTTGGCTACGTAGTTCTGGAGTACAGGGACTACTACTAACGACTCTACCTCTTTGATGGGGAAGCCGTTATCCCTGTACTCACTCGGTGCTAAATCATACTCCTAATTGAAAGACACTGAACAAAGTATACTGAACTGAACTGGACTAATAATGAGTTTTCTGAGTTTTCCTGAGTTCTGTAACTGACTGGATTCTACTGATTGGGACATGACTGATACTATTCTATAACTGAAACTGGCTCTAGGTACACAACTAAATTATCGGGTATTAAATATCCCCCAGAACTCGATAGCATGAAAAGTAAAGCATCACATGATCTTGCAAAGCATAACAATGTACACATGTTCATATTTCATCTATAGAGATATTTTATCAAACACTTGTAGGGCATAAACTTGTACATATACGAACATGTCATGTTTCATCACTTTATTCACATGTCTATTCTATCAACCACTTGGGGAGCACAACTTCATGCACATAATCATGAATAACATATAAACATGGCAACTACAATGCCCAAACTTACAATTTCATGAATTTAGCATGAAATTCATAGAATTCCCCATAAAATACTAATCTAATTTCTTGAATCTTATAATAATCATGGATTAAACCCAATTAACATCATAGATACATTTATCACTTTGTAAATTCAAGGGTTTATCAAGATAATCACATATTCATCACACATTCTATTCAATTTCACGAAGGCTTGTAATTTAATCATAGACTAAGACCCCACAATAACATGAACATGAATTCAATTCAATTCAAACATGGAAGTTCTTAATTCAACAATCTTGTAATTTAAAAATAGATTCATGGACTCTATGAGTGAAAGAAACCCATAGATGAACACCTAACATACCTTAGAAGATTCTTTCTTGAAGGTTCTTGGAGGATTTCTTAAGGATTGACCTTGATTTCTTGAACTAGGGTTTTTGCCTCTTTGAGAGAGAATGTTTTAAATCTTGAGAAAAGTGAGTGAATAATGATATAATAGGATATCTAGGGCATAATTTCGTGTTTAAGGCTGATCTGGGTCATGAAAAAAAACCCTATTACCCTGGAACGTTTTTAAATTTTTGTTACTGAAAACTTAATTTTGGGCCCTAGGGCGATGCGTCGCTATCGCACCAAGCCACTAGAAGATGACAACTGGGAATGTGGATGGTAGCGCGATGCTGTGGAATCGCGTTGCAATACTGGATGGGACCTGAAAGCTCGGCGCGATGCGGTACAATCGTGTGGGCTCACTGGAAATTAACAAATATGAAAATGAGCTTTGGCGCGATGCGCCGATATTACGGTACCTCAGTGGAAAATAACAATTTCCATTTTGGCATACTCCACGACGCGCTACTGGCCTGAATTACTGTGTTTAATGACTGAAACTTAAAATAGCCATAACTTTTTACATGGTAATCGAATTTAGGCAAATTTTATATCATTGGAAAGCTGATTCAATTTCCTCAGGCTCTAAACTAAAAAATACTAAGTATTTAGAAAAATTTATATTGGATCACTGATGATAGGCGAATTTACACGCCTATAGCACTATATTTTGCCCATATTTTAGCCTAGTTTTGAGAACAAATTATATATTTCATGCACTTTTAGTCCATTTTCCTGTAAGTGAGCTAACGAACATGATTAGCAAAGTTTCAGGTATAAATGATGCAGAATTCAGCATTTCATGGATAACTTAACGCCAAAGAAAGCTTCACGAAAGGAGAAAAGCCAATCTTGGACGCCAAGGACTAAAGATGACGCATGAAAATTCTGTCCTGGGCTAAAACAACATTTCTGAAGACTTTGGGGACTAGCAGTAACTTATTAGGATTAGGATAATGATACATTAACCTAGTACAATTGGGTTAAGTATTACATTAGCTTGTTAGGATTAGGATAATGATACATTAACCTAGTACAATTGGGTTAAGTATTTCATTAGCTTAGTAGGATTTGGTTAAGCATTTCATTAGCTTAGTAGGAATAGGATATGGGTATTATAAATACCCTATCTTGCTAGAGATTTTAAGACATCTTCTGACATTCAATTCTATTCTATTCTACTTCTAAGACATTCTAGTTCTAAACAATCATTCTTCCATTAATTCTATTTTTCTTCTTCTATTCATCTATTCTTAAATTCCACAACAAGAGAAACGTTACTTTGCTAAGGGATTCACGCCTAACGCCTACCACACCATTACAAACGTGAAATCTTTATTGTGGTATAACAACAATGTCAATTGTGATTTCCTTCGCACTCATGGGTAACTAAACTTCTCTGCTGGGGTTATGGAAGCCGAATGAGATACTATCTATTGCTGTGAGTTTGTGAGTTCGTGACACATATGTTGCTTATATCATTATTCTCTTCATCTTAATCTAAATTCTTTGTGGTTGCAAATGCAAGAATACGCCAGTATAACATTTAAATTGTTCGAAAGAAAGGTTATCTGTTTGGAAAAGAGATAATGTCAAGGTAGTAGGGTCCCATCCCCTATTAAAAAGTTAGTGCCGTAACTGGATTAACCTCTTGGAGAATTCGTACCGTTAGACACGCTTTAAGCTCGAAAGAGTTAAAGTGAAATAATCCTCGAATAGGTCGAAAGACGCCTGGATTTACCATCGAATACAATTCTCTATAAGCACATGCATGTCTGAATTCAACACACTCATAGTCAATAGAGACGTATAACTCAGAAGGTGGACATAACCCCAACTCCTCAATTCTCATTGTTTCACAACCTACTAAACATTCTTTCTTTTAACTTTGCTATTTTCTGCTTTACTCTCTTATTTTGGTTACATTACTTTCACAATACAATTCCCCCTTCTTACGAGACTTGCACTAAAAGTCTAGTAATCGTTGCTTACTTGTTGACCAAGCTATTCCCTGTGGGATCGATACCCAACCTAGTTGGGTTCTATATTTGACAAACGACCGTTTTACACTCCTACGAGAGCTGTAGATTGAGCGTTATCAATCACCCATGTACTGAAAGTTAATCTAGGCTAGGGAAATACAGGGTATTACAGATATGATCCAATAAGCATGAAGGCTCCACACATCAAAATATTTAGATCATAATTAGAGGGAAAAACATGGATAAAGATTGTATAGAGAACTAGAAACTTATGCATATATACTATTTGAATACATGGGATGGTGGTAGAATGTCCCCTTAGACCAAAATAGGAGGAATTTGCTATAGTAAGAATAGATTTATCATGACTCGCCCCTGAAACTCATCTCCATGAGATAATTCAAGATTTGGATCATCTCCCCCTTAGATCAAAGGTCACTATCCCAATCTTAAAAATATATCCCCTTGCTAAATCTATTCGCACAACACTCTGCACAATGAGGGGGGGGGTATCACTATGCACAAGAACACAAACTCCCCTCAACAACTTTAATATAAAGAAACTAAATTATATTTAGGACATCCTCTTAGGGGACACCAATCATAACTTCCTTTAACTCCCAAAGTCATCGCCTCATGAATAACATTATTATGGGCATAGAAATCCATGCTTCTAAACACTTAACATTCCATTTTCAACTCCTTAGAATACTAGCATTACAACTTTAATATCATAACCTCATAACTTAACAAAACTTTTAAAACTTCACCAAGGGTTCACATAGTCTATCTATTTCTCCCTCAATTCAACTCTACATAACACTATATAACAACTCCCTAGACATTTCCATACTAAGAAACTAGCAAACATAGACTATGTGTATATGACATTAATAACTCAAAAATCGAGCACAGTTTATTCTTATAACTTAAGGATCTTATCCATCTATTGATTTAGCCACCATTTCTACTTCAACACTAGACCTCATTCATAAATTACAATTACATACTTCAATATTTCATAAGTTATCAACCCAAGCCCTTTCACCCATTATATCAACCCTACAAATTTACTCGCACAATTCTTGCATCACTATCCCCGAGCTATCATTCTTATCACCATAATTAACATATAAAGTTCAACTTTGTGTCTAGCAACAATCACGGACAACCAACAAAATATTAATATACTAGTCCACCAAATAGATAAATTCACCTAAATTACTTTTTTAACTTAACTTAATTATGGCCCAAAAGCACATTATTTCTAACCACATTACTACTACACCTAATATTACTTACACGTCTTCTCACACACCAAACCAACTTATAACTACTAGATAATATTCAAGGGCCCCTTAGTGCATTAAAACCACCTAATAAGGATAGTCGATCATAATCCTATTACCTAACCCATCATTGTCTATACAACATTCACCTTCCTCACAACACATCCACCTCCCCATACATACACCCAACTACCTTTAAGATTCTATAAGCACCACTCAGACCTCTTTTTTGCTATGATCTCCTAAAGATAACATCAAAATCTAGCATGTATAGCTCAATCGAATCCACCAAATTTTCCCTACCACCAACAAATACCACACAACCCCTATAGACTCTTCTAGAAATCACCGAGTCACCCATCGGGATAGATACAGAAAAAGGATCCAAAATACACTCAGAACCAAAACCAAATTACACAACCACAAATGGAGTCACATAATAAAGAGTAGACCCAGGTTAAATAAATAGTATACATCATGAGAGAAGAGTTTTAACATAGCAGTGATGAAAACAAGTGATGCCTCAGACTCCTAATGGGTAGTGAGGGAATAGAGAAGGTTCCGACCAGTGCTAGAGCCAGAAATGGCACCCTTTGGTGCAGGAGCTAATGAAGTAGCACTCAAAATATTGTTAGACCCCGAAGAAACCTTGACCCCAGGGCAATACCTAAGCATATGTCCCATCTGACCACAATTGAAACACCAATTCTTCCCCTCATCATAGAACCCATGGTGCAGCCGACTATACAGTTTTTAAGAAGGGTATAATAAAGTTGATTGGGCCTCGTTGGCTGAAGATTAGGCACCCTGCGCCCTATAACTATCACCACTCTGAAAATGATGATCTCTGGAAGGCTTCGTATAAGGAGCACTAACTATCAAATATGAACCTGAGTTGCCCCACTTTTTCTTAGACCATTTCCCATAACCCCTACCACTCTACTGCTGACCTTCACCTGATCTGAATACTAAAACTTCTTATTCTACCTCTCCCCCATATCCAATTACTTTTTCTTTTCCTCCTCAACCTATTGCATATATACTACCAGTCTGGAGATGTCTATATCCTTATTCAACAAGGCAACCTTGCTCTCCAAAATCAACTCACAAGATAAACCAGAAGCAAATTTCCTCATTCTATCCCTCATGCTAGATACTAGTTCAAGAGAATATCATGACAACTGGTGAAATTTCAAGGCATACTCCTTCACTATTATTTTACCTTGCTTCAAATTCATAATTCATCAGCTTTTGACTCCCTCAACTCCTGAGGAAAGAAGGGATACAGAAAGGTACTAGAGAAATCATCCTACAAAGTAGACTTATCATCATTACCCCTAAGTCATTCCCACTCCTTGTACAATGGTACGCCATATCCTTCAATTGATAAATAGAGAATTCCACACCGTATACCACATTCTTCAACTGATAAATAGTGAATTCCATACCCTCTTCCTCAATAGCATGTTTAACCCAAAATATCTTCTCCATCTCATCTATAAAACTTTGAGGATCCTCCTCAACCTTAGTACCATTAAAAGTTAGAGGGCACAACCTCATAAACTAGCCAACTCTAGTGGTCTTAGAAGAAATAATAATACCAGCAGAGCCCATCTAATGTGTCTGAGATATTACTAATTGAGTCAGCAGATGAATGGATTGGTGGACCTCAACATTAGTAATATCTCCCTAAGGTGTCTGAGTATAAGTACCACCAATCGGAGAAGGATCAGTGGAGACAGGTGGAACTCCACAGGGACAATCAGAAGCAGTGACCCTAGACCGGGCCTGTACCCCAGAAGTAGGACGAACTCCATCCACATTGTCCTCAGGTGGGATAGATGAGTTTCCATGAGCTTCAGATCATCTGGGAGGCATGATCTAAAAGTCGAATAAACAGGAGTTAGAGGAATCCATGACCTTAGACTCTCTAGCCCAAAAATAAGACAATAAAAAAAGAAAACATTTCTAAATGCCTCATAGATTCTCTCTTATAAGTTTGGTGCGCTACACATGTATAAAAGAGACTCTACTTGACATGGCTTTGTGGACAACCCATGACACTGAAATCTAGACTCTGATACCAACTTTTTCATGAGCCAAACCAAGGCCTAGTCGCGATGGGCATCTCAAGTCCATTGAGGACCGGAGACTACCCCCTAAGCCTATTCCAATATAACCAAGAACACCTAGCAACAAATAAATTCCAATATAAAATAAGATATGAAAAACAAACTCAAAAGTCTATATGAAATCAATAGCCAAAACTATCTACCATACCAAAACTAATACCAAATGACAACCATAATACCCAAGTCCACAACAGTCTAATAAAACCTCTAACCAAAAATTGAGTACCAATAAAGTGTTGAGACATTCCCCCGACAATAGCTAAAACTAGACCAAATAAAGTATATGACGTAAGGAAATCAAAATATAAAATGGGGTGTTGCGAAGTATGAAAGCTCACCATTTCAGTCTGGCTCACGAGCTGCCCCATGATCACCTAGTCACTGTGCTGGAGGAGTAGAAGTATGTCTAAATCTTTCATCACATGGGGATATAACGTATGAAGATGGTTAGCAATTGGAGTGCTAGCATGTAACTCAGGGATAAGGGAACAAATAATGTCATAGATGATAATTCAAAACCCGTCAAATCTCATGCATACCATCAAATGCAAATACATACACATATATATTATGTTGGAAAAATAAAAAGGCTTAGCATGAACTTTTAAAACATTAACCTGGATTGTGTAGCTTTACCATCCTAAAGGCACCCACGGGTTATATGGGCTCAGATCCCCCTGCTGAAAGGGCCCCAGTGTGTGTTAGCCGCACGAACTAAGAAAACCTGAGATGACTAGTACATCCTCTAAAGTATAAAATGTGACATCATACACACGGTCACCATGACCAAACCTCAAATCGTCAAACATAAGTTTTCAGTATCGGTCCCCCTGAGACCTCCACCTTCTATGGCTTTGCTACACTACCTTTTTAAACCCATATTAAAATTATTTACATCTTTCTAACCATTTTCCAAGGAGTCTTTTTATTAGGAGTTAACCGTTGGTATCGTCATACAAAAATTAGAGCTTGCAAGTCTATCCCTTTAAACCATATGAAACCATGACACCAAATTTAACTCCAAATTTTCCAATTAAACCAAAACTGTGGCCACCAAGGCCTTTCCAAAACTATTTGAAAATCAAACCAAACCAATTCATGTTTTGTTTACCTTTTATGCAATGCAAGGATTCCAAAAATAGTCAAACTATGTGACAAAATCATATTCATTGTCAATTTTACAAACAGGTTGAGGGCATATGATTTCCAAACCATATACCAAGGTAAAATCATTAAATTTGGGATTAACCATGACCCCTCTATTATATCATCATTACCATGAATCCCAAAACACTTATAAACATTAATAAAGCATAAATTTTTTCATAACAAACCATGGAAAAACATTTAAACCAAACACATGCACAACCCTCAACCCATATTCAAAACATATTATTAAAATCAGAAATAATAATTAATTTCATGCCATTAACAAAATATAAGTTCAAGGGAAAGAGATACATCCCTTAATTTCCAAGAAATTTAGCGAAGACAAAACCCTTAGGACCCTAGTTGACCACCTCCTTGAACCCTAGTCTTGACTTGAAAAAGGAGACTTGAAAGAGAGGATTTTTGAGAGTGAAATAATCGTTGTTATGTCGTGAAAACTAATGGAAATAGGTTAATATAGTATTTAGGGGTCGTTTATAAGTGAAAGGAATTAAATAAGCCCCCCAAGTCAACAAAACCAAATAATTACCAAATTTAAAGCATCGGCGCATCGCGGAGGGTAATATCCGCAATGAGCTCCATGCCGCTATCGCAAACCCTTACTGCCTCCTCGCGAAAATGCTCATGAATTTTTGCTCGGGTATCGGATTAAGGTGAAATTGGAAGAGTTGGAAAAAGGAAACATTTATCTATAACTTAGTGGGTCTTGAGATTCAAAATTCCATATATTCCAAAAGTTATACACGTTCAAAGTTGACCTTGGTAGAATCAAATTCCAAAATTTGGTCAATAACGAAAGTTCTTAACTCCACTTCACTCTAAGTGTTTACCATGGACATTAATACCTAGATAGCACTTTTCACACTAGGATAATGATCATGACACTTATATTTATATAGAAATAATTGGACTCAAGTTTATAGAAATATAAAAAATGATTTAAATTTTAGGCCAAAAATACGGGATGTTACACCTTGGTATTGGGAACTCGCTTAATTCTCAATGATTTTCTGTTTGAGAAAGTTTTTGAAACTAAGTTTTTTGAAGTCATTCCTTTCATGAATGACAGTTGGCCAGAAAATTTTAAAGTCACTTTTGAAAAAGCCATGAAGGCTATGTCAGACACCGACGTGAATACTTCTTTTTTTGGTCCTATGTCCCTCAGCTTTAATAATAGAATTTTGGCTCACATCATTGGGACCACTTTAATTCCTCGAAAGGACTATATCAGTAATGTAACATGCAGGGATGTGTTTGTTCTCTACTACTTTTTAAAAGGTATAAAATCAATTGGGGTACCTAGATCCGCGAATACATGTTAGAAAGTACCGTCGACTCTCACGCCTCAACCAACTTTCCCTATGGATTGCTCATAACTAAAATTCTTATTCACTATGGAATTGATATCTCTGCTTATCACGTGGTAGAAGTCTCTGCCATATATGATTCTAAGAATTTTGCATGCATGGGATATGTTTTGCTTGAAAATGAATGATGGAATAAAGAGACTTTCTAAACCCGCTCGAAAACACCCAAGGTAAGAAAATCCATGACTAACCCTGTGCTTTTTACAGATAAGGAGATTGAGAAGCTTAAATACAGTCTCACAACTATCGAGAAAGGGATAGTAAGTCTCTAGGAGTCAAATTCCAAGCTGATATAGCTGAGTAAAGAGACCAGTACCAATGTGGGGAAGGTGTGACTCTCTCTCGATGGTTTCAAATAGGAAGGAGTAAAGCTATTCAACAGGATGTTTGCATAGGTTAAAACCATCAAATCCGAGACTTCCTCTTCCTTCAATGGGCTCGCAATCTCCATACAAAACTCGTTTTCTAGCTTCACTAGAAGTGTTGAAAACTCTTATGACTGGTTTCTCACTAATATGCACAATACCTTAACCTACTTCCTGGAAAAACGTTAAAAATATTAACTCTCATTCAAAAAGGGTTCGTCCTTTTCTATGTTTAGGGTTGTATGATGATATTTTAATACTTGTCCTAACAATTTTTGTTGTTTACTCTTAACTTTTCATCATTATCTTATGTTCTCTATTTATTTTGTGCATATATTGTGTGTGTCATTTCTATTTGCTTTGTTTTGGTCTTTTTGATCATGCCAAAAGGGGATAAAGACATCACATCAGATGACGCTGCAACTAAGAGGAAGCAAATCAACTGAAGGCATTAAGTCAGCAAGACATGGGGAGCTCATCGACTATTGTAACAGAGAAGTAATATGATGTTTAATATTTGTCATTATTAAAAAAGAGGAGATTGTTAGCTTCCCATACTAACGTAATATGTTTAATAATGACAAACTATTAATTGATAATTTATAGTGTATAGAAGATCTCTAATAATGGAAGAATATCTTGCACAAGGAAAGGAGTATCCATCCAAAGAAGACAACGCTGAAGATGGAACCACATCAATCAAAATATTTCAATGGACAAGGTAATCAAATTGATTGAACAACTTTCACAGTAAGGCTAAAGGAAAGGAGATCATGCCCTCTATATGGACATATCTGATATGGACATGTATGGCTGTGAGAAAGGAAGGCTACAATACATATGGACATATCTTATTTCTACATACTATATGGTGCAAACTCCCTCAATCAAGGAATTAAGTCAAATCCTTGATTGAGAAAAAATCCCTTGGTTTCCTTATGAAGAGGAGAAACAGAGTCAACTGAAGGATATAAAATCCAAGACTAAAGACAGAAAAAGGCATGCAACTTTACAAAAGATCTGAGTGTGTCTCAATCTTAGTCTTGATAAGAAATTTGTGCTCTTAGTTTACAATAGTCACAAAAAAAAGATCAAGTCAACTTAGTAATTATATTTGACGTTGTGTCACAAGATATGAATATCAAAATAAGCTTCAGAACTTGTTTCTTACACATCCGTATTCCTACACTACTTTGAAAAATTGAAAGGAAACTCTTGAGACCCAAAGGGAATGAAAGTAGGCACCACACCGGTGTTCCAAACCAGGATAATTTGATGTGTTGTTAATTTATCTGCTTTTATCTACTTCTTTAATTCTAAACTCTGTTTTGTTTAACTGTATTTGTGTATAAGGAAGTCGACCATCTAACTTGATCAGTAGACTCAGGAAATTTTCAATTCACCCCTCTATTGACTTTTAAAAAATACAATATTAAGTGTCATGAAACATTATGCAACCCGTGAGAAATTTTAGTTTAAGGTGAATATATTATCATTATCAAGGTATGAATCTTTATATAAATTGTATAACTACTATAAAAGACCTGTATCAATTATATATAGGTCTTGGATATGGTGGGATATATGTATGAACTTGTATTGATATTGCATGTAAACTATATATTGCTATATCAGACCTGTATCAATCATGTATAAGTCTAGTAAATGATTGAGATATATGTACGAGCTTGTATCTATATTGTATATAAATTGTATAACTACATTATAGGACCTGTATCAATAATGTATAGATCCTGTATATGATTGGGATATATGTATGAACTTAAGATATTGCATATAAACTGTATAACTATTGTATATGAAATGAGTCAGTACTGCATATAAATTGTATAACTACTGTATATTACCTAAGTCAATACTGCATTTAAACTGTATAGCTACTTTATAAGACCTGAATCAATACTGTATGTAAACAGTATAACTACTCTGTAAGATGTGTATCAAAATTACATATAGCCTGTATAACTACGTTACCAGGACTGTGTCAATAAGTATAGAATTTTTTATATGGTTGGGATATTCATAGAACCTATATTATTGTTGTATAGTACTTCTATGAATATTCCTTCAGAGAAGGACCTTCTATTAGTATAGAATATCTAATAGAAATTCTATACTAATAGAAATTATATTCGTATAGAATTTCTATATAGAAATTACATCCTTATTGTAAAAAGGTAGCATTATTGTATATAAATGTACCTATAGGTACTATCTTAAGTATATCAATCAAGAAGTAAATGGACTTTTAGATCTTCAAGCCAGCAACATTCATAAGTTTTCATGGTGACAAAATTTCTTGATGATCACACTTGTCCAATTGTGGACAAAATGATTTCACAACGGTACGCTTCTTTATTAACCATTGCTAAAATAGTGAAGCACAAATATATAAATCTAAAATCGACATACACTCCAGCAGATAACATGGATGAAATGAGAAACCTTTACAAAATTAGGATGAACTACAAATAAACATATGGTTCCAAAGAAAAGGCACTTAAACTGGTGAGAGGTTTTCTGTGTAAATCTTATGCTAATTTGCTAGCTTACCTATATATGGTAAACACAATAAATTCAAAATCGTTCACAATACTATACAAAACAGAGGAAAATCAATTTTTATATGCTTTTTTCACTTTGAATGCACCAATTAGAGGCTAAAAATATTATATGCCTACCATTGTTATTGATGAAACTTTCATGAAATCAGCATACATGAAAACAATATTGTGTGCTAGTGTTCTGGATGTATCAGGTGAGTTCTATGAAACTTCTTGTAAAAAATTATGAATATATTAGACATGAAATGATACATTTTTAACTATCTAAATTTAAAACTTGTAAGGATCTGGGAGGCAGGAAGTGATACTACTTTTAACTATTTGAATTTCAACCTTGTAAGGATCTATTAGACATGAAGTGATACAATTTTTAACTGTGTTGAGTTTCAACCTTGTAAGGATTTGTTAGACATGTGGTAGTTCAACTTTTAACTACATGAATGTCACCTTTTAAGATTGTAATTTATTATTCAAAATTATCAAAAATATTTACGCTTTTTCATTTGCTTAATCAGGAAATATTTTACCACTAGCATATGCTGTTATTGATTATCAAAATGACGCTTTATGATTTTTTTTCCGTATGTTTAATATTGCTTATGGTGAAAGAGATAACATATACATAGTATCTGATAGGCATGATATCATATTAAAAAAGGTGCTTCAATTGTATATCCAAATGTGGCTCACTATATATGCATCTATCATTTATGAAACAACATCAAGAGTAGGTTTAAGAAGAATTAAAAACAGTTAGATGAAATCTTCTTTGCAATGACCAAAGTATACATAAAGACTTTTGATCGACTTATGAAAGATTTAAACAAAATAGATAATAAGATGAGGAACTACCTATTTTATATTGACTATGAAAAGTTATCCATAACTCAATCCAATGTCAATAAGTCCATGGTGATGACTTTAAACAAAGTGGATTCTCTAAATCATCAAATGGGATGCAAGAGACCTTCCAATTAAAAAATTACTACAATTCATGATGAATTTGGTCATGAGATGGAACAATGAACATAGACAAAATTCAGAAGTAACATTTATAGAATTGAAAAATAGATACAACATAATAATGAGAAAAATTTAATTTTGTCAGATAAAATGAAGGTATAACTTGTTATTTCTATTTTATAGAGCTTACATGTTCTGCTTTGTCATACTATTTACTAATGATTTTTGTACACTGCATGTGATGACTTCTACTCACTATGCTTATGCAGTGACTGATGAAGCTCAAAAGCAAAATATTATGTGTATGCACGAAAAAGATGCAGTTGTCTACAATTTCAAGTAAATAACATACTTTGTCCATATGTCACAACGATGTTAACTTATACACATATGAAATTACAAAGCTATTGTGCTCCATATTAGAGAAAGAAAATTTCATAAAAGCATATAAACTGCCAGTTATACAGCTTCTTGGTGAAACTGTATGACGCATTCCACTGAAGATGTTAGATATTATAGTATTCTAATCAATATGAAAATTAAGATTAGGTAAATCAAATAATAATAATCGAAATAAGAATATTATGGAATATTTTTCTAAGCTACGAACTTCATATGTGTGGTGCGAAAAAATAGAATACAATCGAAGAACACGTGGAGATGCTCTAACAAAAATCTAATAGGATGCTGCCACACGAATATTTTTATGTTTCTCATTTTTTCTTTCAAATGAGACTATGTTTTGCATAATAAAAAATGTAATAGCCACTGCTATAAGGATACTTTTATGCTTCCTAGTTTGGTTCAAATACAATGCTTCAACTTTATAGAATAATATAATTTTTTTATGGTGCATTTATTTCAAAGTTTCATGTGTGTAGAATGTATCGTCATTGTATAGAATAGGTATCTGATTAGAATTTCACTCGTACTCTTAAAATAGGCCTCTGTGCATTGTGGTGTTTCTAAATAAAAAAAAATGTCCCACTTGTTTCATAATTTCATGCATATTTGCATAGGATTAAGTCACATTCTTCAGGGATGTAGAGTGATTGACTCCTTTGACTTGAGGAGTATAACTTTTCTTGCGCACCATTTTATTTTCGTCTAATTTTTTGTGTACTATTTTTACTTATATTACTGTATAACACATGTGCCAATCATGTCTATGACCTGTATATGATTTAAATATATTTAACTATATCAATAATGCAATTGCAATAAAAATATGCAAAAATATATGGTGATATAGTCAAAAGTGTACAAATGACATATATACTACACAAAATTTACTGCCACAAAAAAGATGGTCATAAACTAATAGCTGTACAACTTGCCTATTCAAGCAAGGTAAAAAAATATTCTCTAATATTGTCTTTAACTAACAATAAAAAATTATTCGTACAAACTTGTATCAAGTGCCAAAACATATAATATTCAACATATGATTTCACCACAAAAATCTTTGTAAGTGTGTAAAAATAAAAAATAAAACAATATTAAGCATTTCAACTGTATATGCCACTTTACATATATTTCACATTTACTCTTGCAAGATATTCTATTTCAATCGATCAGTAGACTCATTATCACTAACTGTACATTGCCTTTGCATCTTCTTTTCATAATCCCAATAATATATCATACCGACTTTTAATAGCATTTATATCATTTATATGATTAGTAATTTCAAGATCGTTATTTAAATACTCAGAAAATGTAATAGTAAAGATGTCATAGTCCATGCAAAATATTTCAATGTTAGAATAATTAATCAAAAAAAGATTAAAAAATGAGTAATTGATTTGGTATTCAATATATTACGTATTCGCTTGAGTTAAAAGTCCATCAACCATACAAATATCAGAATAATTAGCCACTAGAAGCCCATTACTTCTATTGTCCCAAAAATGATACAAGAAAGAAAGTATGGAATTTACTTAGAATATGTTGCAACTGCTTTCTGAATAGAAATCACATGTCGTTCGCCACACATCGAATTATATGCATATATGCATTGATATTTAAAAGATAGTCTTGAAACCCAAGGGGGTTGCACCATACTATCAGGGACCAGGTCCCTCAAAGTCAATCATAGGCAATGGAATAGTAAATAACCAGGAATCACAAAGGAGTACAGGAAATGTAAAGAACACAGGATTTAACGTGGAAATCCCCTTGCTCAATGGAGTAAAAACCACGGCTTTTTCGAACAAGCTCAAAACAGTTCACTATAACCAAACTCTTATTACAGACTCAACTATGAACCTAACTCTAGGTTTGTCCTACTTGAAATACCTCTATTACAAGCATACCTTGACACCTTTTTCCAAGATTTCCTCAAAAACTGGTTAACTCTAACTAGCAACAAACTTAGGCAACTCTACCTAAGCACTTCTCTCAACAAAAGAAAACACTACTCTTATAGTATGAGTAGTTTAATTACAAATCAGTTTTTGACTCAAGAACAATTTCTATTTAAGCTTACACTCTCACTAAGAACTTGAGCTAGACTTGGGATTTTGACTTTTTCCTCTCTTCACTCTTATGAATTTGTGCGAAAAAAATTTGATGAAGAAACATCTTTTTCCTTTTATAGATGAGTGATGAATATGACTGAAATGTCATTGGATCAAGTGTCCTAATTAGTACGAGCAACACCTGCCAGTTTGTTACACAAGACGACAAAACTGTGCAGTTACGCATGCCCGCTGTACTATAGTCATGAATATCCAGGGACCTGGTCCCTTATAGTCATCTGTTCATCGTCAAAACTACATATAGAAAATAGTCTCACCAATATTCAGTGAAAGTGCTCAGTAAGATTTATTGACAAAAGAACATTGTCAATGCTACGTTAGGGTACATTGCACCTCATAAAAAATTCAAACATATACTCAACAATTTGATCTTCTTTGGTGATAAGTGCCACATCTCTATTATTATTCTTCAAAAATTGCTTATACAAAGTCTAAATCAAGCAGTTAAATCAATAGTCGATGATTGTAAATTTAACTGAACCACCAACATGATCGTGTTTTATCTTCTTTTGCAAATAATAAAAAATCACATCAACACGTAGAAAATATGAAGAATAAAAATACATTAAAATGATAAAAATGAATATCAAATAGTAACAAAAATCTAATAATTTTGAACTAAACATAAAATATGTATCATCTACAAAAATTATTATGTCAATTACCTTGTAACTTTCTACTAGCAAGGCGAAAACTATATACATGTATTATACATTTTGATAAATGTATGTATCTGCTACCTATTAAATTATGAAATTTCTTACTTACTAAATCGGTTAGGGGTATTTTTCGATATGCAAATGTGAAGAATCACACTTTCATTTTAACCATATCAACACCATATTCAATCTGTTTTGGAAGAGCATTCACAGAATCGGAATAAATAAGCTTGTAAACAATCATGATACAAAAGGTGTAATTTACGATAAAAGAAAATAAAGGTAAAAACTACAAATAAAAGACTTACATTTATTTAACATGTAACGATCTAGCAATAAACTTGTTAAGTCGTGATGTCAGTTTTCGCTGTGATACTCATCACAAAAAGATATTTTATCGAGAAAAAACGTTTACTTGAATGAGATTTCTCTATATCCTTAGATTATTGACCTTCAACATTGTTTTCATCAGAATCAAATTTTAACAAAATTGGTGATTCACATACTGTTGTTGGCTTCGGTAATCGATGAGGAATAACAAGTTTGTCATCCAAAATAACAATAATAGAAACCGCCATATTTTTCTCAACCATTTTAACATTATCACTTACATCTGTATCCACCTTTCTAACATCATCACCTACTATAATAGTTGCATCTACTATTGCAACGCTATTATCAGGCTGGATTAACTTAGAAATTTCAACATCTGAAGTTTCTGATCAGTCAAGATCATGTTGGTTAAGTCCTTCACATAATTTTCATTTTTTGTTTTTTATCACAAAATGTTTGAGTAATTTTAAACAATTCAAAATCAGAAAAATGAGATTAGTCATTATCAACCTGACTATTCTTACCCTTCCATATAACCTTATTTTCACTTGAGCTTTGTGTGGACTTTAAAAAATTAAAATTTGAAAAATTATTCCAGTCACCATTCTTAATTGTCTCATCCGCAAACTCAACATCAACATGACCAACTACATGGTCACCTACAAAATTAATTATTTGTCCCAAACTCAATTTTGTATCCCACATTATGCACTAAATTATCAACTACATGATCACTTACAAAATCTATATTTTGTCCTACATCATCCATCAAATTATCACTTATATGATCCATAATAATATTTTATTATCCCACATCATCAAGTTGATTATCATCTATACCACCCCCATTGGGTAGATCATCATTTTTTTTGTGAGTTGTCACCATTGTGATCACAAATAGGGGTATCAAACTATTCAAATTTTTTTTAAATATAATTTCAATAGTGTATATAAGTTGTATTAAAGAAAGCAGAAAAAAATAGAAAAAGAATACCTTAGAATCATTCTTTAGATGTCAAGCTCGAAAAATTAATTTAAATAAGGATTTCATAAACTTCTCTATTGAGAAAATCATTTTCATTAGGTAGACAGAAACAAAAAAAAGTCTATAAATAAATAAAGAAAAAACATAACTACTAATAAAATGCTACACATATCAAACTAGCATCACTTCTTAGAAGTGTCAAATCATCATCAAAACTCAATCGACTATATCCTTGTTTACTAATACCAGACAAATCGCCATATTTCACAAGCACAGGTTCAAGCACAAGTAATTGAAGTATCAATTTCTTAAGATATAATGGCATAATGTTACTCAACACCACCTTCATATATAAAACAAAACTCAAAAAATATGGTAACATAAAAAAGTAAATAAATCATTTCACAAATAATTATACATTAAGTTTTGAAACAAAATTATGTACTTGCTCTTATCTTATATAAAAAAAATGTAGATTTGACATCCTTGTAGATTGGTCTATGCTTTATAGAACAATTAAGTATACATGGCACACTATTGCCAACTCGATTAACAAGATGATCATCAGAACATGATCAACATTTATAAAATCAATACTGAAATGCTGAGAAAAAATCACCACAATGATTTACATACTTTTTCTATGGTAAACCTTAAGACTTTATTGACCCTGACATAAGATGAAAACATGATTTCTCCCAAGAAAATGCTTTATAATTTCTATATTCAACCAACAAAAATTAGTTTTTTTTTAAAACATCATCATACGTGATAGAAAAAAGAAATCTATGAAAAAAGAAAAAAATAACAATTTTTAGTACATTTTTATCGCATCACCATCTTTCTCCATGAAACACTCTTTCAAATTAAGCTTTGTGACCTTGGACTTTCCAAAAAAGTATAATTCCATTAGGTGAATTGTCCGACTAAGATCAAAATCATTATTGTAATTGTCAGTGCACTTTAAGCCACTAATTATAGCAAACTCTGTTAATCCAAATCGCAACTTGGTTTTATTCACTTTTAATTCATATCTCATACTTTCTATCACACATAATTTTTCTATGTAACATTTCATGAATGAGTTGATTTTGGAGGAAACACTCGGCAATAATAAGAAATACCCAAAGCAACTATTCTTAATCAAAACAAGTTGCTTCTTATCTAACTTAGTTTCTATCACGTTCCAAAAACTAAGGTAATGATGACACTTATCGCGACTAAGCCTTGTCAAATATTCCAATCACCTAAACTAATATATAATAAAAAATTATAATACAATGCTCAAGGCGAGACTTTTAGAGCGAAGTTAGACCATATATGTACAATAATAGCAGAAGTTTAAATGATAAAAATACCATAAATCATCCAAAAATGGGAGTCACAGTGTAAGAACAATCTAAATACAACTCAGAAACTGAAAGTACAACTGAAAAATTCAGAAACTACAAGTCTATCTCTGAATACAAAATAAGACATTAATTAGATAGAAAGAGGTCTAAGATCGACTCTGAAGGCATAGGGATACCACTACCTCAAAAATATTAATAACCAACCACACAAACTATGCTGTCGTATAACACACTCATACCTGGATCTGCACCAAAAGAGTACAGTGGGGGTAAGTATGGTCCACTTGTACTCAGTAGGTATCATAGGCCGACTGAGCAAAGTAGAAATTAAGATACATAATTATTTACTATGAGTACATCAACTGCAGTAAGAAAATATTCCAAATGGTAGCTCACCCCATCTCCACTAATAGTTCTAAATATAACACGAGCAAAAAAATATGAACGTAAAAGATACAGAATAGATATACATCGAATTAAGCACAAAAGTAAAACACTAAAGATGCATAATGTATGAAATACAATGCTGATGGTAATGATGATGTGATATGATTGAGGTTCTCGCATAACCTTCATATACACCTACCGAACATCAGAGATTCCAGGTAGGACCAATAGGGGGGTTCGCAATCCATATACTTTATTAGTACTCTATCCCAATCTCAATATCCATATCTCCTCTCCAACGCGTGGACTACGACAGTGGCTTTTTAAAAGTATCTCGTTTCTTTCAAAATTAGTGTTTCCATAATGTACCAATATCTCATGAATGTATGTATGATATGAGGATGCAATGCTTACAACTAAATCGGTATGGAGATCTCAAATCCATTCAATATATGGACACATAAGCTCAGAATCCATTTAATATGTCAATCATCTATGATTTCATATAAATAAGATACCATTAGAGTAAAAATAAATGTAAGACATCATTAATATCACATTAACCCCAACTTGGGTATTTTATCATGAAGAAAGCAACCAAATGAATACACAAGGCCAATAATAATTGAATAAGGCCCCTACACGGGCAACACGCAGTAAATGTCATCTTCAAATCACCACCAATGACAATATAAGCCTTCACACGGGTACACAACAGTAATAATATCATTGAAATACGGATTTCATAATTTTTACCCATACCCATAACATGCATTTACATAAATATGAACTACCCAACACCGTCTGAAGAAAATTAAGCCATAACCTACCTCATGATGACAAAATCCTAGCTAAAGCCCTTCAATGTAGAGCTTTCCCTCTCAAACAGCCTTAGAATTAACTAAAACATACAAATATAGAATCTACATGTCAAAAAGAAGCCAATGATATCCATATTGCCAATTTTCAAGTCAGGGGTCAAACGAATCCACAAAATGGATTTTTGAAAAGAAAGAGTAGAACTGAAATTTTTGTTTTTAAACACCTTGACATGATTAAAGAAAGCCAAAGGAGAAAATTCAAGTGAAAATGGGTTAAAAATGAGGTTTAAGTCAAAGAAATACCTTTTTCGGCCTTCCGGGACAAAAATTCCTAATTTCCAATTTGAAATCACGATTTTAACGAGTTTCAAACGATAATAATCAAAGTAAAATAATTGAAATAGTGATTTGGAGCTTACCCGAGTTTGAAAATGGAAGAACTCGCTCAATAATCTCTTAATCCGTAGCTCAAAGTCTCAATAATAAAAGAAAAATCAAGAAGGAGGATTTTTATATCCTTCCAGCTATGACTGCTAATGCAGTCAAATGATCACTTAAGCATGGGTTGACCACTTAAGAGAGGGTTGGCCGCTTTAGCGGTCCAACCTAATTAAGTTAGGCCGCTAAAACGACGATCATTAAAGCGGTCAAAGGGTCGCTTTAGTGGTAGTTTCTTAGATTGGTAGGGTCCGCTAAAACGGTGCCTATGCTGCTAAAGTGGCTACACCAAATTTTTAGTTGTATCAGCAACTTTGCCAAGTTTCAAAGTTGCCGACTAACCCCTCAACATTTGTTCTGAATCCTGTGAAGGCAAATAAAATATGTTACTTGACTTCATTCAATGTTTCAAACTCAATGGCGGTATCAGATTTTTGAAAAGAGATTGTTTTCACAAAACTGATCCCCAAGACCCAATTGCACAAATTTCTAAACCAAGGGTCAAATTGAGATTCAAATGCCATAAAATCAAACCGACCATGATACCAATCTGAAATCGACATTCCGGATCTACTAGGGTAGTCTATTTTGCCATCTGACATACGAAACAACAAATGTTTACTGAATTCAACTATAAGGCTTTTCCAACCTCTAAAAGCCACAAACTCGGACAAAATATTTCAGATCACATTGGAAATATGCCAACCATTCCCCAAACCCAAGAAACAACACACAATAACTATGGGTAGGGGTAAATAGTCAAAACACATAAAAAAGAAAGTTCACAGAATCAAATCCTTAAAATATTCATCACTAAGAATGAAGTTCATCCTTGAACTAAATATATGGGAAATACCTGAATAGGTGAAAAACTGGGGACAACTACTATTCATGTCGGACTCGGCCCCCCATGTAGACTTATTTATAGAATGGTGACTCCACTAGTCCTTAACCATCGGAATAACCTCAGAACGTAATCGTCAAATATCCTGGGCTAAAATGGAGATGGGCTCCTCAATAAAGGACAACCTCTCATCTAACTGCAATGTATTCCAACAAATGACACAAGACCACATTCGAAATATAACACCAAACCATGGATACATGAAAAATTGGATGAACGCCTGAAAAAACTAGGGGTAATGCTAACTTGTAAGTTACATCCCCAATAGTTCAAAGAATCTCAAATGGCCCGATATACCTTGACCTAAGCTTGCCCTTCTTCCAAAATCTCATCACGCCCTTCGTTGGAAATATACTAAGGAAGACTAGGTCACCAACTCTAAATCTCAAGGAACAAAGTGTACAATTCGTATAGCACTTTGCCTATTCTGAGATGCTCTATCCTAAATGACCCAAACTCTATACAAAGACTCATGAAGCAAATTCAAACCTCAAGGTGTAATCTCAAAAACCTACCATATAAAGCCTCAAAATAAGCCATCTCAATAATTAAATGGTAGCTAATATTATACACAAACTATACCAAGGACAAATGCTGCTCCCAATGACCTCTAAAGTCCAAAACACAAGCGCAGAGCATATCATTTTAAATATAAATAGTCCGCTCTAATTGACGGTCGGTCTGGGGGTGGAAAGCTATGCTAAGATCAACCTAGGTACCCAAATCCTCCTTAAATGCCTTCCAGAAGTGAGAAGTGAAAACTAAACCTCTATTTGAGATAATAGACATTGACATATCATGGAGATGAACTATATCACAAACATAGATACGGGCTAACCTCTCAACACTGAAGAAATCCTAAATAGGGATGAAATGAAAAGATTTGGTCAATCTATCCACGATGACCCAAGCAGTGTACAAACCATAAAAAGTATGAGGCAACCTATTCATGAAGTCTATAGTGGTCCATTCCCACTTCTACTCGAGAATGGGTAACCTATGAAGCAAACGGCAAGGCCTTAAATACTCGACCATCACCTGCTGACAACATAGGTAACAAGCTAAAAACTCTGCTACATCCTTACTTATACCACCCCACAAGTAGTGCTATCTTACATCACAATACATCTTTATCACTCCTAGATGAATAGAGTACCTAGAATAGTGAGCCTCCTCCAAGATCAATATCAAACAATCACGCACTCACAACACACAAACTCGGCCTCTAATCCTCAAAACACCATCGGAGTCAAGTGAGGCTTTCTTAGCCACGCCATTCAACACCTTATATTAATGAGCCCAAATCTGCATTATCAAGGAAGATCTAGCCTCCATAATTCCATAACACACCCAGGTGTCAAAATATCCATCCTAACCATTTGTTTAGCCAAAGACTAAATCTCTAAGGCCAAAGTCCTATCCTAGGTTAAAAAATGCACCAAGCTACCCATATTCGTTGACTTTTAGCCAAAGGCATTCACAACCACATTAGCCTTGCCAAAATGATAGAGAATAGTAAGATCATAATCCTTAAGCAACTCAAGCCAACGATGCTGCCTCATATTGAGATCTCATTTGGTGAAAAAATATTGAAGGTTATGGTGATTCGATAAGATCTCATATCAGACTTCATACATGTCTCATAAACTTCAAGGCAAATAAAACTGCGCACAACTGCAAAGCGTGGGGAGGATAAATCTTCTCATGAAGCTTCAACTAATAAGAAGCATACATAATCACCTTACCTCTAACATCAACACGATACCTAACACAACACCAGAAGAATTATAAAAGATGATAAAGCCCATGCCCTGCATGAACAAAGTCAAGATAGGAGCGGAGGTTAATAAATTCTTGAGCTTCTAAAAGCTCACCTCACAAGCATTAGGCCATTAGAAAGAAATCTTCTTTTGAGTCAACTTGGTTAAAGAAGTTGTAATAAATGAAATCCTTAATAAAGTGTCGATAGTAGCCTGACTACCAATAAATCTTTGAATTTTAGTAGGAGAAGTAGGCTTAGACAAATCATAAACCAATAAAATCTTGGCCGGATCAACTATGATATCATCCTTGATCACCACATGACCCAAGAAAGTGACAAACACCAACCAAAACTCACACTTGGAGAACTTAGTATACAACTTTTCATCTCCCAATATCTAAAAGTACAATCTGCAAATGCTCCTCATGGTCGGCCTCACTCTTGGAGTAAACTAAGATATCATCAGTAAATATAATGATAAAAGAGTTGAGATAGGTCAAAACACCTGGTTTATCAACTCTATGAATGAGACTGGGAGTTGATCAACCTGAAGGACATGACATAAAACTCATAATAATCATATCAAGTCCTAAAACCTGTCTTCGGAATATTCAAAGCTCTAATCCTCAATTGATGATACTCGGACATTAAATTAATCTTTTAAAACATTAAAACACCCTAAAGATGATTAAATAAACCATCAATATGAGGAAAAACTTACTTATTCTTAACTCTCACCTTGTTTAACTATTGATAATCAATGCACATGCACATAAAACTATTATTTTTCTTCATAAATAAGACAGGTGCACCTTAATGTGTATACTAGGTCAGATAATCCTTATCCAATAATTCCTACAACTAATCCTTTAATTCCTTCAACTCCACTAGGGCCATCCTATAAGAAAGAATAAAAATAGGCTTGGTTAATCAATATCAATATCACGATCTAGAGGCATACCAGGTAAATCCATAGGAAAAAAATCTATGGAATCCCGAAAAATATAGATAGAATCTAAGGGAGGCAATAAAGCAACACTAGTGTCATGAGTATGGGCCAAAAAAACAAACATACCCTCTCTACCATGCGATGAGTCCCTAGAAAGGATAAAACTCACTTTTGACCTGAAAGAAGTATACCATTCCAAGATATCCATGTGTAACGCCCTGAATTTGGTACCCAGAATGCTACACAATGCTCATGACCCCGAAGGACCACAAGCTAACCCATGACTGATATCTGTACCTGAACACTACATAATATACTGTATAAATGCAGAAATAAAGGCTGTAAGGCCGTAAGGTTCAAAATTATAACATAATTGATAAAACATAGCATATGGATGGGGTATGAAATACCTAAAACAATTGAAATAAACCGTTTGAACATACTGTAGTCTGAAAAGCCTCTAACTGACTGAACTGTCTGAATAAGAAATTGATGGGACATGTCCCCAACTAACTCCAACTAATGAATTAATTAATGAGATAATAAAGTAATGGTCATGTCCTCAAAGGATGAGGACTCACTGCTAACTCTGACTGCGTAGACTGGAATGCTACTGATGCTTTGGAGGTCATGCTTCTGAACCTATGGTATAAAACACCATAGCACAAATACGTCAGTATGTTGGAATGTACTGGTATGCATGTGAGGTAGGATGAATGCAAAAGGTTTACATGCATGAACTATACTAACTAACTGAATAACATGAATGTGAGAATGCATGTATAAATACATAATAACCATAACTGAGTTTGTGATAACATGATTATTGAGTCTGAGTACTGATAACATGAGATACTGATATCTGTATGATTGAAATAATAGATACTGAGAGACTGTATCTGACAGTCTAGGTTCTGGTGGAACTAGCTGAGTTCTATACTATTCTGAGTTGACTGTATCTGACAGTCCTGAATTTTGTAGAACTATCTAAGTTCTATTACTGAGACTGAATGACTGTATCTGACAGTCCTAATTCTATAACTGAAACTATGGGAAGTAGTCATCTAACCAACATGAACCTAATACGCCATTATGGCTGAGTTGGGGTCCAATCTGTAACCCCAATTGAAAGGGTGTCAATACCACGCCACTGGTAAGGAAAATCTGTGAGTAACCCTCATATAATAGGTAACTCTAGTGAGAACGATGGGAACCCTCATATAATAGGTTAAAACACCTCATCTACCCTCATATAACAGGCTATGATGTCTCAACCTACGCTGGCTACATAGTTCTGGAACGTATGGATTACTTCTAAGAATCACACCCTCATATAACAGGTGAGTTTCCATCCTTGGGTTTGTTCGGTGCTAATTTCTACTCCCATCTAGGTAGACATTGAACATGATAAACTGAACTGACTGGACTGAGTTAACTGAGTTCTATTGACTGATGGAAAACTACTGAGATTACTAAATTTCTGAGGTTTCTGAGATTACTGAATTTTCCTGAGTCACAAGGCTGACTGAATTTCTATGAACATGACTCGACTGAGAGTATCTTGAAAATATGACACTCGCTCTAGGCACACAACTAATTGTCGGGTAAAGTATCCCCAGGACTCGATAGCATGAAACTGACAAAACATGACTTTCTTGAATACATGACCAACATCACAATCCATAATACAATAAGTTGGAAAATTCATGAAGTACAAGTTCTAAAGCACCACAATGGCCACACATATATCCATAACTTATTAACAAAGATATTTCATCAAACACTTGACATGCATAAACTTGTACATAAATGGGGATTTCATATTATCAGACTAGTATGGCACTTTTCCTTCCCATAGGCATTTAATCAAGCACATGGGAAGTATGCTTTGGTTATACAATCATCAACACATCTAATAATCATGGATACATCAATCAACTTGTAAATTGAAGGGGGTTTATCATGGTTATTATGCAAATCTTCATATACTAGGGTCAATCATTGGAAGAATGTAATTTAAAACATGAATCAAAACCCCACAACATCATGAACATGAAATTTCAATTCTATTTAAATCATGAACATTCATAAATACATAAATCTTGTATTTTGAAAAGAGATTCTTGAGCTTCATGGGTGAAAGGGACCCATGAATCAACACATGACATACCTGGGTGGATAATTTCTTGAAGATTGATAGAGGAAAACTTGAATCCTTGACTTGAAATTAAACACCTAGGTTTTTTTTTTCTTGGGGATTGATCTTTGAGAGAAACCCTAATTTGATGTTAAGAAAGAATAATGAACTTATGAGCCTTGGTCTGATATAATCAGGGGTTAAAACGGGTGGAAAAAGACCCAAATACCTTTTAAAAATAACTTAAAATTTGCTGAAGGGGACCTGTTACGGCTCGTGCGATGGTCCGTCGCTGGATCGACGGTTAGTCATTTTGACCGTCGTACGTGGACCAAAAAAAAGACTCACTGCCTTATTGCGACGGCCTGGGCGATGGTCCATCGCAAGTTCGACGGTCCGTCGCAAGTTTGACGGTCCATCAACCCGTCCGTCGCACCTTAGCCAGAAGGTTGACTCACTGCCTTGGCTGCAACGGTCTAGGCGACGGTCCATCACTAGATCGATAGTCCGTCAACCTGGCTATCGCACCTGGGCGATTCTGACAGCTCTGAGTAAAACGTCCATAACTTTTTACTCCGATACTGGATTTAGACGAAATTGGTATCGTTGGAAAGCTAATTAAATTTCCCACTCAACAAAAAGTGAAAATCTTAAAAATTCCATGTGTACAAAAATGGATTCATATTTCAAAGTAAGTTTCTAACATTCTTGGGCTGATTTCAAGCTAGGTAGAAGTACGGGGTATTACACCATGGTATGCCCAATGAAGCTAAAGTTACGGTCTTAGCATAATAATCTAGAATAGTATGATAGAGAGCTAACCAATCCATACCTAAGATGACATCAAAATCTACCATATCTAGGATAATCATATCTACCAAAAGTCTCATGATCTGCGAAGGACACAACAAAATATTGGTGCACCCGATTGACACGACTCGAACTGAGGTCTTGTCATAGTAGGCATCCCATTTCCAGCCAGGACCGAGGACCACCCCTGATACCCAACTCAACCTCCAAGCACATACCTTGAGTCAGATAAATTTCAAATAGATAATAAGATAGTGTTATGCAAAACCCAAGACTTTGGGACAGGTTCATAACCAAGAACAGCCCAAGCAAGTTTAACTATCCATTACCAACCAACCATCATAACATAAAATGATCCATAACCATATGAGTTCCAAATTATATATATAATTCAAAACAAAATGGAACAATCATAAGTCAAATTTAGTCCATCGATATCATCCATTATACCAATACCAATTCCAAGAATGACACCAATACCAACACCGCACATACCAACTCATAGTAGTCCCACAAAGACTCTATCCAAAAGTAAAACAATATCCAATTGGGATATATCCCCAACCATAGCCAAAACCATAGTCTATAAAATGACCAAAGTATGTAAGAACATCCATGATATAAAATTGAGCCTTCCTAATATGAAAGCTCACCACTTCAATCCAATACAAGCTGATCCTAAATCTGATCACTGAGCAGGAGAAATAGAATGGCCAGTTCCTACATCGCATGGGGATACAGTGCCCAAAGATGGGTTATCAGGTGAACGCTAGCATGCACTCTGGATAAGGATAAAATAATGTCAACCTTTGAAATCAAGTAAACCACCATATGCATTCACAGTCATACATGCATATAGATATAATCAATGCTGGGAAAGAGAATTAGGTTTAGCATGTTATTACAACTATTGACCTGGGTATGTGTAGCTTAATCATCCTAGAACAACCTATGGTCTATATGGGTGCAGTGTTACCTCCTAAATGGGCCCCAATGCATGTAGCCACATAAACCAGAGATACCATAAGAGTAGGGGATTCCTATGTACCCTTTGCTCTCCATGATACATATATACAAGTGTAACTTAGGGGATTCTCGTGTACCCCATAAGTATCATATATGGTTTTCATGACCAATCCTCATGTTGACAAACATGAGTTTCCAGTGTCTATCCATTGGACTTAAACCTTCACGATTAGCTATCACACCCCGCTATTATTGCCCAGATAAAACCATTAACACATAGACAAACCACCATTCCATTTATTATTAACCAAAGCTATAAGTAGTGGTATCGTCATACCAACCATAGCTTGCAAGTAATTTCCTTAGCTAACCTTTTATGGAATAAGGGATTCCCATGTACCCATAGATTGCATTATTAAGTTTGCTTGGGGGATTCCCATGTACCCCGCAGAAGTTCATTATTATGTTTTCTTGGGAGATTCCCTTGTACCCACAAGACTTTCAATTAAACCATAACCATGACCATCAAGACCTTACCATTTAATCATTTAAAACCATCCAAACCAATTAGGGTTCCGTTACCAAGTTATACCATACAATAATTTTGTTAAAGTCCAACTATATAATAAAAGCATTCTCATAGGCATTTTATCAAATATATTGAGGGCATATAGTTTCCCAAACCAAAACCAAGTATCAATTAACCATTTCCATGCAACCACATGTACAAACCACTATTAAAATATGAAAAACCATAATTAATACATGAGAAAACTATAACCAACCATTTATAACAAAAACCCCCAATATATATTTTAAAACCTAAACATTATCATAATTTATGCCATGAAAACAATTCATAAAACATGCCTTTAGTTGAAACTAACAATGAGGGAGGTGTAACATCCCTTAGATAGTGAGGAAGAGAAGAGAAACCACCCTTGCAAGCCCCAAATTGATCCTATTGATCAAAACCTATCCTTCCTTGACCCAAGAGCCTTAAAAGAGATTATAGAGAGTTTAGAGCAATTAGTTGATTGTAAATAGGTTAATGAAGCCCCAAAAAGGTGTTTTATATCCTGGGGTCCCAAGGAGTTATAAGGGGAAATATCCAGAATACCCCTAACTTAAACTATATAAATTTCCAATAGAAAGGTACGGCCACCCCCCTCCAATCATACCCTACCATATAAGTGGTACCCATAACTCATACCCTAGGTATCCCTAAGACCCCCGACATTGACCAATATATGACCACCAAGGTTTACTCGTACCAAAGCATACAACTTGTACCTTTAACCGTACCCACTATAGAATAAAATCTAAGAGGGATTTGGACACTGTCCAACATATGAGTCAATGGTACGACTCGTAACCTACCTTACAGATCAAGGTGAGCCACTCATACTCAAATCCAAGTTAAGTTACCAAGTTTTAGATCAAGTAAAGGAAAAACCTAACCCAATGACCTATCACCTACCATACAACTCATACCTACCAAGTCGTACCCAAAAATTCATACCCACACCAAAAACTCAACCACTCAAAACTGCACAACCTATGATTTAGGTCACCTGACTCGTACCCTAGCATACGACTAGTACCCTCTTGTCGTATGATGTCTAGTGAGTTTAAAACGCAAGAAATTTCTATGGACTAGAACCTTGGGTGTTTTTATCGATCCACCACTAAAGAGTCTCCTATTAGGGTAGATACATGGATAGGCATGAAAAAAGATATACTATTAGAATTAAAACCTAATACAAAATATGCAAACACATAGAAGAAAGTTGACCTCAGATCAAATAACATAGATTCAAATCTAAAACTAAGCTTAAGTTTTCTCTGAGTTAAGCATCTACACTGTTCCACCGAATTTGATTACCATCACCATTAACAGTACTAAATACCTTTTCAACATTATTATTATTGTCAAAATTCCCTTTACACTATCGTCAGTGATCGATATGCTGTACTTTATATATTGATCCGATGAATAGAATTTTCAACTACCTCATTGAAATAATATTTTTGACCATCCCGTTGGAATAAATTTTATAGATCTAGTGAATAATTCTGACCATCCTATCATTCTCTTCTCTATCTCTTGTGCTATAAGGACCAGATCTGACCGGTAAAGCATCTTCTGGTGACTTCTCCAATGACCAAATCTCAACTCTTTCTTTTTTTTCTCTACTCTTTTCCTCCTTTATAACCTCTTTCAGGTACTTCAAGTTTGGTGCATCTTCTATAGTGGCTCGTGGTGTATATTTTTGATAAACAATATATTTTTTATCAAATAGTATATTTTCTAGTGATCAAATTCATAGACAGGATCAATAGTAGGTAAAAGAGATGATAATAAATCTGACATCTAATTTCTATATTAATCCAAAATCCAATGAACCAATTTAAGAAAACATCCTCATTTTATCTTTTACCTAGATCAGGTCTACTCATTTCATCTCTTCAAGTTTATTTAGTCAAAGTTTCATGTCTATTGGAGATGGATACATCCTATCTCATTTGTTATCTTAATATTCAATCCTCTCTCTTGGTTTATTGTCTGATTATCTTAATGGTTCTTATGGAATTGGTGATTTCTGTTTCTATATTACTAGTAAGAGATAGTTTAAACTAGCATATCTATTTACCAGGGTCTATACTATTATTTTTTATGATTATTGGTGTTATTTTATAAAGTCAACAAGAGTTTTAATGGGTAGTATAGTTCTTGTTATTGATTGTTGTTTATCTAAACTTGAATTATAGTATATTGGTTTTGTTTCTTTTAGTATACGTGGTTAGTTCATTCTTGTTTTTTTAGCCTTACCTATTTGTTTTTTAGACTTACTTATTTGATCGCCTTATTTTTATTCTCTTACCTTATTGAGTAGTGGTTGTATGGACCAATGGTAGACTAGGTGTAATACCCCAGGAAATTTTTCATTGAAATTTTGTGCGTAAACGTGTTGGGTTCTATCTTCTAGAATGAATTAAAAATTTTCCGTGCGGAATGTCTTAGATTATTACCCACCATTGCGTATAGTATCGAATAAGCTTTCCAATGATATGTGGATCATCCAAAACGGACACTCAAGCGACGAGTTATGAACATTTCGATCGAACCATGAATAGTAGTGAACAGTAAAACGTGCTGGAAAAAAAGTACTGAGGCCTGGCGTATTTTTCTCCAACTTTAAATGATCATAACTCCTTGTACATAATGATCTGAGTGATCTACTATATATCAATGGAAATATCTACGAGTCCTCTTTCTGATGAAATTAGTTTCATCTAATTTGTCTATCGGAGCAAAAAGTTATGGTCGATCTACTTTAGCCTATCAAAAGTGAATTTTTGGGTCAACTTCAAACGATCATAACTCCTCGTACACAATGATCTGGGTGAGATACTATATATCAACGGAAATATATGAGAGTCTTCTTTCTAATGAAATTGATTTCATCCAATTTGGATATCGGAGTAAAACGTTATGGCTGATCTACTTTAGACTATCAAAACAGTCCACCAAAGGACAGATTTGAGAATTTTTTGATTTTTAAGGGCGTTTTGGTCATTCCCCCTCACCCAAAATCCGTCAAAACCCTATATTAAAGCCTATTAGAAGCATTATATGTTATATTTCATCAAATTCCCTCAAAAAGAAAATCCTAAGCTCCTACATCCAACTTTAAGAACCTCTAAAGTTCACCATTAATTCTGCAAATGTATTCAAGATTTCAAGTTCCTAGTTCAAGAACTTCAAGAACCTCCAAAGTTCACCATTAATTCTGCAAATTTATTCAAGATTCCAAGTTCCCAGTTCAAGAACTCCAAGAACCATCATTCAAAGGCATGATTAACATCTCAAAAATGAGTATCGATCTAAAGTTCATCATTCAAGGTATGTGGGGTTTTTCAACAAGAACTCTCTTTCGTTCTTGTGCCCAAAAGTAATTTTCTTTACTAAGGCATGATTTTTATTTGATTTTTATGAATTTGAAGCATGAACCCATATCTTATGATGATTATTATGAAATCTTAATGTTTATGATTTTGAAAGATGAATTTACATGTGTGGTGATATAAAGCATGAATCTTGAATGATATTTACTATGATTTTGATATTTGGGTCTTGAACCCCATTTGAAATTATGTCTTTGAGAAAATGTGTGCTATATGCACGTTGATGTTGAATATTTGAGATGTTTTGAATGATTTGACCTTTTGGTTGTTGATAACGCTCAATCTATAACTCTCGTAAGAGTGTAAAGCGGTCGTTAGCAAATATAGAACCCAACTGGGTTGGGTATCGATCCCACAGAGAATAGCTTGGTCAACAAGTAAGCAAAGATTACTAGACTTTTAGTGCAAGTCTCGTAAAAAGGGGGGTTTGTAATGTGTAACCAAATTATTAAAGCAAAAACTGAAAATAGCAAAGTAAAAAGAAAGAATGTTTAGTAGGTTGTGAAACAATAAGAATTGAGGAGTTGGGGTTATGTCCACCTTCTGAGTTATACGTCTCTATTGACTATGAGTGTGTTGAATTCAGACATGCATGTGCTTATAGAGAATTGTATTCGATGGTAAATCCAGGTGTCTTTCGACCTATTCGAGGATTATTTCACTTCAACTCTTTCGAACTTAAAGCGTGTCTAACAGTATGAATTCTCCAAGAGGTTAATCCAGTTACGACACTAACTTTTTAATAGGGGATGGGACCCTACTACCTTGACATTATCTCTTTTCCAGACAGATAACCTTTCTTTCGAACAAGTTAAATGTTATACTGGCGTATTCTTGCGTTTGCAATCACAAAGAATTTAGATTAAGATGAAGATAATAATGATATAAGCAACATACGTGTCACGAACTCACAAACTCACAGCAATAAATAGTATCTCATTCGGCTTCCATAACCCCAACAGAGAAGTTTAGTTACCCATGAGTGCGAAGGAAATCACAATTGACATTTTTGTTATACCACAATAAAGATTTCACGTTTGTAATGGTGTGGTAGGCGTTAGGCGTGAATCCCTTAGCAAAGTAACGTTTCTCTTGTTGTGGAATTTAAGAATAGATGAATAGAAGAAGAAAAATAGAATTGAATGTCAGAAGATATAAGAAGATGTTAGAAGATGTCTCTAGATGTTTAGAAAGATAGGGTATTTATAATACCCATATCCTATTCCTACTAAGCTAATGAAATGCTTAACCAAATCCTACTAAGCTAATGAAATACTTAACCCAATTGTACTAGGTTAATGTATCATTATCCTAATCCTAATAAGCTAATGAAATACTTAACCCAATTGTACTAGGTTAATGTATCATTATCCTAATCCTAATAAATTACTGCTAGTCCCCAATGTCTTCAAAAATATTGTTTTAGCTCGGGACAGATTTTCCATGCGCCATTTTTAGTCCTTGGCGTCCAAGATTGGCTTTTCTCCTTTCGTGAAGCTTTCCTTGGCGTCAAGTTATCCATAAAATGCTGAATTCTGCATCATTTATACTTGAAACTTTGCTAATCATGTTCGTTAGCTCACTTACAGGAAAAAGGACTAAAAGTGCATGAAATATATAATTTGTTCTCAAAATTAGGCTAAAATATGGGAAAAATATAGTGCTATAGGCGTTTAAATTCGCCTATCATCAGTTGTGAATGAGTTATTTTAAACTCGACTGTGAAAGAAATCCACGTTTTATTAATTATGATAAAAGGGGTAGCAAATTAGCTCCCGATGAAAATTGTTGAAGTGTTTAGTATGGATTTTCTTTAATGTGAGCCTGAGGCTGATTTAAATTTCTGAGCTAAGTCTGGGAGTAATCTTTAGCACCGAGTGAGAGGTATAAAGTGACCTTACTCCCCTAGAACTACATGCCCCCACAGGATGTGAGCCTGAGGCTAATTTATATAGTGATCACTAGTGTTTTTGAATTGATACTGGAATTCCTACTCCGATGGCAAGGATAGGACGGCTCTCCCCAACGTGGGTTGTACGTTGGACTCCATGTAGCTCACATGGTTTATGTCGGTTATTGTATCTCCCAGTGTGTGTATTTCCTTGCGTTTATGGTGAATGGTGAAGTGATTTGAAAGTGAAATTGTGAAAGTTATTCTTTCAAAAGATTTAAATGATATTTACATTATTAAAATTGATATTCTTGATGAACTGAAAGTGATTACAAATTATATGATGACTCACATGTGTTATTATACTTATTTCATCCTCTCATGATTATGATGATTTTCTTCGGGCTATGTGAGTCTTTCATACATCCTGCATATTTCTTATAAATATTTATGATGATGATGTTTATACAACTGCATACACCTCCATATGCTCGGTATTTTTCCATGGTACTGACCCACATATTCGTATGTGGGCTACATTTTCTCAGAATATAGGTACAAGGTATAGTTGCACCTTTGGATCCAGTCAGTTTGTGGTATACAGTCAGCAGGTGATGAGTCCTTTTGATTCAAGGGCTTGGGTTAGTTATGCAGAGTTTATAGTGTTGTATTTTCTTTATTCAGTCGTATTAAGTTGGGGTAGTCGGGAGTCATGAACCGACTACCTACAGTCAGTACTAGTAGAGGCTTTATAGACAGTTAGCAGAAGTTGATGTGTTTTGTTTCAATTTTGGTTGTAAAGGCAGAATTGTAATCCTGTAAAATTCCATTTTTGTATCGATCAGATTCAGAAAAGAGTTAATTTCTGCTGATTTGTATGAATTTGTATTTTTATTTAGTTGCTTATGAGTTATGCCAGTAGAAGGGTTAGCTTGGGGTCACTTGTGACCCTAAGCACCGTGTGACGTCTCGGGACCCAATTTCGGGGTATTACACTAGGGTCATATGTTAGGTTGGGGTTAGGGTTAGGGGATGGACTAGGGTTTGGGTGAAGGGCGGGGTATGGTTTTGGTATTAGGTTAGGATCAGCTCTAGGATCTCATCTGGGGTTAGTGGGTGAAGGGTAGTAGGGTTAGGTGGGATAAAAGATCTTTAAAGTTGAGGGCTGGGTCTTGGAACATAGGGACTCTTCAGGGTAAGTATGTAACATAGGAATGAGGTAGGTATCTTAGTAGATGAAGATCATAAAGGTCACGCGGTGGAGGTTATGCAGGTTAATAATAGGTTGATGTTAGTTAAGTTGGTTATTGGAGGATCTACGTTGAATGTTATAAGTGCCTACGCTCCATAAGTAGGGTTGGATGAGGAGGATAAGAAGAGTTTTAAGAGGTTTTAGATAAGGTGGTGAGAGACGTTCTGAGCATTGGGAAGGTTTTCGTTGGAGGGGATTTCAATAGGCATATTGGGTCTTTATTGGGAGGTTATAACGATGTGCATGGTGGTTTCAATTTAGGGAAGTGGAATAAAATAGAAGATTTGCTTTTAGATTTTGCGGCTTTTGGGTTGTAGATAGCGAATTCGAGCTTCCCAAAGAATAAGGAGTGATAACGCTCAAACTACAGCTCTCGTAAGATTGTAAGCGATCGTTGTCAAATATATAACCCAACTGGGTTGGGTATCGATCCCAAAGAGAATAGCCGGTCACTAAGTAAGCAAAGATTATTAGACTTTTGGTGCAAGTCTCGTAAAAGGGAGGATTTTGTAGCGTGCAATAATGTAATAAAATAGTAGAGTAAAAACGGAAAATAGAAAAGTAAAAAGGAAAGAATGTTCAGTAAGATGTTTAACCAATGAGAATTGAGAGTTGGGGTTATGTCCACCTTATGAGTTATACATCTCTATTGGCTATGCGTTATGCGGAATTCAGACATGCATGTGCTTATAGAGAATTGTATTCTATGGTAAATCCAGGCGTCTTTCGACCATCAAGGATTATTTCACTTTAACTCTTTCGAGCTTAAAGCGTGTCTAACGGTACAAATTCTCCAAGAGGTTAATCCAGTTACGACACTAACTTTTTAACAGGGGTTGGTGCCCTATTACCTTGACATTATCTCTTTTCCAGACATATAACTTTTCTTTCGAACAAGTTAATGCTATACTGGCGTATTCTATGCGTTTGCAACCACAAGAATTTGCATTAAGATGAAGAGAATAATGATATAAGAAGCATACGTGTCACGAATTCACAAACTCATAGCAATAGATAGTATCTCATAAGGCTTCCATAACCCCAACAAAGAAGTTTAGCTATTCATGAGTGCAATGGAAATCACAATAGACTTTATCATTATACCAAAATAAAGATCTCACGTGTAGTAGGGTTTGGTATGGCGTTAGGTGTGAATTCCCTTTTAGAATAGCGGTTCTCTTGTTGTGGAAATTAAGAATTGAATAGATGAAGAGAAAGTAATTAATTGAAAGAGAATTGTTTTTGGAACTCCAGAATGCATGAAAATCTCTAGCAAAAATAGGGTATTTATAACACCCATATCCTATTCCTACTAGGCTACTGCATTACTTAACCTAATCCTACTAGGTTAATGCATCATTATCCTAATCCTAATAAGTTACTGCTGATCCCCAAAGTCTTTGGAAATGCTGTTTTTGCCCGGGACAGATATTCCATGCGTCACTTTTGGTCCTTGGCGTCCAAGCTTTCCCTTCCTTCTTTCGTGAAGATTCCTTGGGCGTCAAGTCATCCATAATATTCTGAAATCTGCATCATTTATACCTGAAAACTTGCTAATCACGTTTGTTAGCTCACTTACAGGAAAAAGGACTAAAAGTGCATGAATTATATATTTTGTCCTCAAAACTTAGCTAAAATATGGGTAAATTATAGTACTTTAGGCGTGTAAATACGCCTATCATCAACACCCCACACTTAAAGCTTTGTTCGTCCTCGAACAAAATATCATGTCCATATAAACATCTACTTAGGGTTTCACAGTAACAACACAAAATATTCATCAAGACAGGCACAACAATTATTAACAAAGAGTAGTTTTCTAATCACTTCTAGAAACAATTAAACCTCTAATATAGACTTGTGATGATGGTTAATTCGTATCCACAAGTTAAGGCACCAAGAATCATATAACAACTACCCAACAATCATCAACCATGTGTGTCTCACATAATATATCACCCATAATCACTCATAAGTTTTGCATTTGTCGGAACATGGGTATAAGACTCTCCTTGCTCTCTCTCTCACAAAGAATTCATATGTTGCAACTGATGACCATAGGCTTGCCCTTAGTGTAATGCTCTACTAATATCAGAATGTTAAGCTTAGGATCAATTAGGTCTTTTACAGGTTGTAATGTAGGCTAAGGGACGGGTAGGACTATTTTGGCCAGAAATAGTGACTATGTTCCTAAGCGCTTTAATACATCACATTATTCCATTAAAACTCTCTTTTAATCAACCCTGCTACCTTTCTTTCATCTATCACCCCTTTTCACCTATTTTGCCATTCAAGCATAACTATCTTTTTATTTAATCATAAACACAATTTATCTTTTTGTTTTTCTATTTCTTTTTCTTTTCTTTTCTCTTTTTTTATAACACACCTCTATGATAGCCACTTTTTTTTTCCATAACAAATTCAAGTACCAATTCACTTTAAGGCATCACTCTCACCCAATTTCCTCTTATTTTGTCACATGACTTCACAATTTAAAGCACTTAGGAATTTGGATCAAATTATGGTCTTGAAAAAAAATGGATTAGGCTTACATATGAGGCTGTCAAAGAAAATGGCTTAAAGGCTCAAAAGGGTTGACTAGGATAATGTCCACGGGTAGGTAAAAAGAAGGTAAACAATCACAGGTTGTCAAAGAAATGCCTAAATCATCTCCTAAACTCACACTCTTTATTTCGCTTTACACACACACCAGGCAAGTTCTAGCATCAGTCACAACACAGAATATACTATAACCTCACACACACAAGGCACATGGTCAACTTTATTGGGAGTATTATAGACTCTTGACCCTAACAGATGAATGAATTAAACCACACAATTATCACACAGTGAGTCACACTTAGATCCTAAATGTCTCAATAGTAATGATTCTAGCACAAACTCTTGTCATAACACCATGCCGCCTATCAGAATAATTTCATGCATCAAAATCTACGACAAACAAAAAAAATATGACCATAAATGTAGGCAAAGAAGTACAACATACGAATACCAGCACCCCACACTTAGATGGGACACATTGCCCTCAGTGGAAAATAAATACGGAAAACCTAATTAGTCGGACTCCTCTTCTATGTCTGGGGTCATTCCCCCTGCGTCGGAATCATCATCAGAGTCGTCATCCTCAGAGTTTCCTCAAATTGTACCCACTTGATCCAAAAGTGCATTGAGGTATTTGTAGTGAGGAGGATTCATCTTGCTCTTTTCTTCCCCTTTTCTGTCCTTTCTGTAAGGTGGTTGCTTTGTCTTTTTCTTGGCGTGCTTTTGGTGCCATTGTACCTAAGATTAAAATGATAGTCATGTTAGCTTCATCTCGGTAGATATAGTCGACAAAAAAAATAGTAGTGGCACCACCCCACACTTAATTTGTTGGCACAAACTAATTAAGTGAACATTGTCGATTACTCAGACTTCATCGATATACGTTTAGGCGTTATGTTCCAACAATATGTTCAGCACAGTCATACTTTCATGTCGTCTTAACTATCCTTTCCAACTCTATTTCATGTAATCTTGATCATACTTTCATGATTGGATTAATGCACTGTTTGAACACGACTACTACATAGAGATCGTATCAAGTTATGGCATAGAAATAATCACAACATCTCATGCTTGTATTCAATCATGATCTTTATCTCAATGAACGAGTCATTCAAACATTCAAGCATTCAATTTTGAAGATTATGCAATTAACTTCAGTATGTCGACTCCGCAAAAGTATGATAGTGTATAACAATTAAATACAAGTCGGAACAAAATCAAGAACACCCACACGTATTCTTTCACTCAACGAGATGTATCACAATAAATCAACCACATTCAAATCACCAATACTACTTCAAGATTTAACAATTCATTATAGGCGTAGTAGTGTAGTACTTACGGAATATAAAAGAAGAACAAAGAAGTACTTACTTGGTTGATGACCTCGGAAGATGTTCTTGCAAAGTAAAAGAGCAAAAGGAAAATTTTTGAGAGATTTTGGAGAGGTAGGCGGCACTTAGGTTGAATTTGCAATGCATTTTTGTTCTAAGACTAAGGTTCTATTTATAAGACAATCTTGGGTCGGGTTTTGACCCATTTGGAATCGGATTTGGAGGCCAAAAGTGACCATAGGCAGCGCCTAATGCTTTGCCTATGCTTGGCATAGGTGGCGCCTATGCTATGGGACTGTTAGGCATAGGCGGCGCCTATGCATGGCATACTAGATTCAGAGACAAAATGCTTTTGCATATGCGGCGCCTATGCTATGGCATTGTTGAGCATAGGCGGCGCCTATGCTATGGCACTCTAGAATCCGAGATCTTAGGCCATAGCATAGGCCATGCCTTGTTCGTGGCCTAGATTTACATAGGCCTTGCCTTGTTCTTTGCCTATATTTTCATAGGCAATGCCTAACCCATAGCCTTTTGCTTCTTCATTCCTAACTTACCACCTTCAACATGCAATACTTCCAAATCAAAATTTGAAACCAATCTCCTTCTTTATACCTCTTGCACCTACACTTACTCAAAAACAACAAAAATGATTAGAACGATGGGTTGCCTCCCACCAAGCGCCTTACTTTTGGTCGTGGCTCGACAAAATCTTAAGAAAACAAAACAATTAAAAACGATGGGTTGCCTCCCACCAAGCGCTTGATTTATTATCGCGGCACGACATAGCTATCTCGATTACTTAGACTTCATCGAGATAGATGGGGCATTGTTTTCTAAATGGATTCAGACGATGCTGATGCTTACTTGTAGGCATGCAATCTTCTTCGATATGACTCTTGTGCATACATATCCCAGGAGGGATACCAATTATATCATCAATAGTCCAACCCATAGCTCTCTTGTATCTCTTCAGAGCAGAGATGAGAGCCTCTACGTGCTGTTCACTTAAATCATCCGTCACACTCACCGGAAGTGTATTTCTACTTCCCAAGCATGCATACCTTAGATAATTGGGGAGCTCTTTCAATTCTAGCACTGGGGGCTCTTCAATGGAAGTCTTCGCTGTTGGTGACGGTTGATTCTTAAGATTAAGGTCTGGCTGCTTAGGAGTATGAGAATAGGACCCTATTTCTATTAGAGCACACATAGTTTCTTTATAATCTTCATCGTCCTCATGCTCAACATTCAGCAGCGCAGCAGACAATGGCTCAACAGTAAGCTATTTCTCTACAGATAATGCTTTCTTATCCTCATAATGAACATCAGCTATGGAGAACACATTCATATCGCTGGGCTGCTTCATTGCTTTGCATATATCAAAGCGGACCACTTCGTCATTCAACCGAAATAAAAGATCATTAGCTCTCATGTCAATAAGCATACTTCCTGTTGCAAGGAAAAGACGTCCCAAGATTATGGGAACTTCAGAATCCACCTCGCAATCCAAAATCACAAATTCTGCAGGAAAAATGAAGGTAGACACCTTCACCAACACATCATTCAAGATACCCACAGGTCGTTTTACCGACCTATCTGCCATCACGAGCCGCATATTGGTTGGTGTAGGGTCGTCCAATCCCAACTTTCTGTAGACGGATAGTGGCATCAAATTGATGCTAGCTCCCAAATCGCATAATGCCTTAGCAAAATTCATAGATCCAACCGTGCAAGGAATAGTGAAAGCACCAGGATCTGCCTTCTTCTGTACTAAGGACCTTGTGGCAATTGCACTGCAATGATGAATATTATCTGCCGGCTCATAGCTTACTGCCCGCTTCTTTGTTAAAAGGTCCTTCATGAATTTAGCGTATCCGTGCATCTGCTCTAGCGCTTCCACCAAAGGAACATTAATAGTCAGCTGCTTCAACATAGTCATGAATTTACTGAACCTGGTATCATCAGCTTTCTTCTTCAGTCTCTGCGGAAAAGGTGGTGGTGGAAGGGGAATTGTTTTCTCCACCACTTCCTTTTTACCTTGCTTCCAACTATCAATATTTTTAGGCTGCAAACGTCTAGGGGTGACGTCATGAACACACTCTTCAGCTTCTTCGGCCTCTTCACATTCTGCATCAATAACATTATCCGCTATATCATCAACCACCTGCTTGTCCTTGGATGAATTTTCCAACACTTTACCACTCCGGGTAGTAACAGCCATGCATGATTCGTCGTTCCTTGGGTTTTTCACCGTATCGCTGGGTAGTGTTCCAGCCTTTCTTTGGTTGAATGCCGCAGATAATTGACTCAATTATTGCTCCAGCTGTTTTATTGAAGTGGAATGCGAGTCAACCAATTGCTTCATTGGGGACAGATTATTTATTACCTCAGTTACTCCTGTGCTGGTTGCCTCTACTCCTTTCAGCAGCTTAGCCATCATATCTTTCATGGACATATTTGCAGAACCAGATGCAGCGGCGTCACGTCTTCCATGAGGAACATACAAACCACTCCTGTCGGTATTGTTTTTCCAACTACCTTGATCGCGGTCCTTGTATCTAGATTTATTATAATAGATCCGACCTTGGTTTCCTTGGGCATTGCCTCGGAAATCCCCTGATTATTCAAGTAGTTGGCTTCTTCCTCTGAATCGGATTCGTCTCTTCCTTTTGATGCAACTGCTTTGACTTTTTTGGTTTTCCCTGATAATAAGTGCTTGGTAAGAAGATCTATCTATGTTTTCATGTGCACCATATCTTGATCACGTTTCTCTTGTCTACGCCTCTGCTCTACAGTCATGCCAACAGATACGGTAGAGCTTGCTACCTCAGAATCCCTGGTATGCCAAGCTCTACTCTACTTTGTCATACGATCTAGCATATCACTTGCCTCAAGAAAAGTAAGGTCCATGAATGACCCACCTGCAGCATTATCAACCACTGGCTTAGTCACTGAGTTCAAAGCCCTGTATAATATCTCCATCAAGTGGATGTTGGTCATTTGATGATTTGGGCACCACATAAGCTTCTTCTTGAACCTCTCCCATGTTTCGTGGAGAGCTTCAGTTGGAAGCTGTCGAAAATTGCTGATCTCATCTCTCAACTGTGCTCTCTTGGATGGCGGAAAGAATCTTTCTAGGAAAACGTCTTTCAGTTGCCTCCAATTAGTAATAGAATCAGGAGTCAGCCCATTCAACCATAGAGTTTCCTCCCCAGATAAAGACAATGGAAATAAGCGCAGCCGAATTGCATTCTGTCCAACGCCTGGATTGTCGAATGACTTGCATGTAGAGATGAAGTTGATCAGATGCATATTCGGATCATCGCCTGCAAGTCCACCAAATAATACCTTGAGCTGCAATAGTTGAATCATGGTGCTGGTGATATTGAACTTTGCTCCAGGTGCCAAGGGCGGAGGAATAATAGCTCCTGTAGCACCAGCTCCATCCAGATCGTTATCATCACCATCAAAAGGAGCCTGTACAGCTCGGCGGTCAGGTCTCATTCTAGCTTGACGATCTTTCCTATGCATAGGTGCCGCCACTTCATCAGTACGCCTAGGATTCAGTAGCTCCTCATCACCCAGGTCCTCATCATCAGGATTTGTTGCACGACCTGGGTTATCAATATTCTGTTGATGCACTTGAGCAGCTGCCAGTGCAGCTAGTCTAGCCTGCTCCTGTTGAGCCGCCCTTCTGTCAATGTCACGTTGTGCATCCATCCTGCCAATAGAACATGAATAGAACAAAAACAACAGCTAAAAGTAAAATCTGAGAACTTTTGACCAAAGGGTCTAGTAACTATCACAAACTTAGTTGACAACCGTATTCCCCGATAACGACACCAAAATTTGATAACGCTCAAACTACAGCTCTCGTAAGAGTGTAAGCGGTCGTTGTCAAATATATAACCCAACTGGGTTGGGTATCGATCCCACGGAGAATAGCCGGTCACTAAGTAAGCAAAGATTATTAGACTTTTGGTGCAAGTCTCGTAAAAGGGGGGATTTTGTAGCGTGCAATAATGTAACAAAATAGTAGAGTAAAAACGGAAAATAGCAAAGTAAAAAGGAAAGATTGTTCAGTAAGATGTTTAACCAATGAGAATTGAGAGTTGGGGTTATGTCCACCTTATGAGTTATACGTCTCTATTGGCTATGAGTTATGCGGAATTCAGACATGCATGTGCTTATAGAGAATTGTATTCTATGGTAAATCCAGGCGTCTTTCGACCATCAAGGATTATTTCACTTTAACTCTTTCAAGCTTAAAGCGTGTCTAACGGTACAAATTCTCCAAGAGGTTAATACAGTTACGGCACTAACTTTTTAACAGGGGTTGGTGCCCTATTACCTTGACATTATCTCTTTTCCAGACATATAACTTTTCTTTCGAACAAGTTAATGCTATACTGGCGTATTCTATGCATTTGCAACCACAAGAATTTGCATTAAGATAAAGAGAATAATGATATAAGCAGCATACGTGTCACGAATTCACAAACTCATAGCAATAGATAGTATCTCATAAGGCTTCCATAACCCCAACAGAGAAGTTTAGCTATTCATGAGTGCAATGGAAATCACAATAGACTTTATCATTATACCAAAATAAAGATCTCACGTGTAGTAGGGTTTGGTATGGAGTTAGGCGTGAATTCCCTTTTAGAATAGCGGTTCTTTTGTTGTGGAAATTAAGAATTGAATAGATGAAGAGAAAGTAATTAATTGAAAGAGAATTATTTTTGGAACTCCAGAATGCATGAAAATCTCTAGCAAAAATAGGGTATTTATAACACCCATATCCTATTCCTACTAGGCTACTGCATTACTTAACCTAATCCTACTAGGTTAATGCATCATTATCCTAATCCTAATAAGTTACTGCTGATCCCCAAAGTCTTTGGAAATGCTGTTTTTGCCCGGGACAGATATTCCATGCGTCACTTTTGGTCCTTGGAGTCCAAGCTTTCCCTTCCTTCTTTCGTGAAGCTTCCTTGGGCATCAAGTCATCCATAATATGCTGAAATCTGCATCATTTATACCTGAAAACTTGCTAATCACGTTTGTTAGCTCACTTACAGGAAAAAGGACTAAAAGTGCATAAATTATATATTTTGTCCTCAAAACTTAGCTAAAATATGGGTAAATTATAGTACTTTAGGCGTGTAAATACGCCTATCATCAAGGAGCACCTTATTACCCTTATTAGTTCTTTGGACAAAACCCACATAGATGTTTTGCTCCCTAGGTTAGAGCGCTATGTAAAGACTGTAAAGTCATACCTAGAGAGAATCTTTTGACCCAACATAAGCTGTTGGTAATGGAATTGGTAATCAAAAGGGTCAAAATGAAGAGGGTGTGGAGGATCAAACCAGGATTAAGTGGGGCAGTTTGAATTTTGCCAATACCATGAAAATAGAGGAGAAGTTGATGACTATAGGAGCTTGGGAAAGTATAGGGGATATGGATAGTATGTGGGATATGACTGCTAGCTGTATTAGGGAGACTGCTAGAGAAGTATTAGGTGTCTTGAGAGGTTGATCTGGCAAGAAAGACGGGACTAGTGGTGGAACAAAGAAGTTAAAAGGAAAGTGAAAAATTAGAATGTGGTCTATGCTAAGTTGTTTTTAAGAAATGACTATAAGGAGAGGTAAACAAATTGGGAAGAGTATAAGTTAGCTAGGAGAGAGGCTAAATTAGTAGTTATGATGACTAAAAAACTAAATTTTGGGAGCTTATATATGGTATTAGAGGAGAAAGGTGGGAATAAGTTGTATAAGCTTGACAAGGATAGGAAGTAGAGCGCTCATGACCTTGACCAAGTGAAGTGCATTAAAAGAGAAGATGGAAAAATGTTGGTTGAAAAAACCCTTATTAGGAAGACGTGGCAGTTTTTCATAAACTTTTTATCGACGAGGGGGACAAAGATTCATGCTGGAGGACTTAGAGAACTTAGATAGGTATCAGGATTATGGTTATTGTAGGAGTATTAAGGTGGATGAGGTTAAGGGGATATTTGTAGGATGCATAGTGGTAGGGCAACTTGATCAAATGAGATTCCAATTGGTTTTTGGATGAGCACTGGCTGGGTAGGTTTGAAGTGGCTGACAAAGTTGTTTAACATCCTTTTTAGGGCTGCGACGATGCCCGAAGCATGGAGATGGAATACGATGATTCCATTATACAAGAACAATAGGGACATTCAGATTTGTAACAACTAAATGGGTATCAAGTTATTCAGTCATACTATGAAATTTTGAGAAAGAGTAGTACAAATAAGGTTGAGAAAGATTATGACTAATTCCAAGAATCATTTTGGTTTTATGCCAGGTCGCTCGACTATTGAGGCCATTTACCTCGTGAGGAAATTAGTATAGTAATTTAGGGAGATGAAGAAGGACTTGCACATGGTATTCATTGATCTTGAGAAAGCATATGACAAAGTCCCTAGGGAGATTTTGTGGAGCTTCTTGGAGGCTAGAGGCATGACTGCAGAGTACATGAGGTTGATTTTGTACATGTATAAAGACGCAAAGACGCAAAGACTCATGTGTGGATGGTAGGAGGGGATTGGAAGAAAATTCCTATTTTGATAGGGTTGCACCAAGGATAGACTCTTAGACCATTTTTATTTGCCTTGGTGATGGATATTTTGATGCAGCATATTCAAGGAGAGGTGCCTTGGTGTATGTTATTTGCTGATGATATTATATTGATTGACGAGACTCGGGGAGGAGTCAATGAAAAGTTTAAGGTTTAGAGAAAAACCCTTGAATCTAAAGGATTTATATTGAGCAGGACCAAGACTGAGTACTTGGAATATAACTTTAGTGATTTATCACATGAGGCTGACGTGGTAGTGAAGCTGGATTCTTAGTCTATTCAGAAGAAGGAGAGTTTCAAGTATCTTGGGTCTATGATTTAGGGGAATTTCAAGATTGATGAGGATGTTACGCACCGTATTATTGCATGGTGGTTGAAAAAGAGGCTCGCTTTGGGGTTTTTGTGAAATAAGAAGGTGCCTCCTAATCTTGAAGGTAAGTTCTACAGAGTGGTAGTCCGACCGACTATGTTGTATAAAGCGGAGTGTTGGCCAGTTAAGAACTCCTACATCCAAAAGTTAAAGGTAGTAGAGATGAGGATGTCGCGATGGATATATGTACTTACCAGTAGTGATAGGTTTATAAATGAGATTATTTTGGAGAAGGTGGGAGTGGATTTGGTGAAGGACAAGATGCTGGAAGTGGGGTTGTGATGGTTCAGGATTATGATGAGGAGGGTCACATATGCTCCAGTTCGAAGGTGTGAGAAGCTGGCTATGGATAGTTTTATACTGGGTAAAGATAGGCCGAATAAATATTAGAAGGAGGTGATTGGACATAATATGGAGTAGTTACAACTTATAGAGGACATGACCCTTGATAGAAAGGTGTGGAGGACATGGACTATGGTAGAGGGTTAGAGGGTAGGAGTTTATCTGTAATAATATGTACAAACTCTTTTGTATGTATCTACGCTTGTATTTGTTTGTTCATGGTGATTTGGTGATGTCTTTGATTTCCTATAGAGGTTTTATAGTATTACCATGTGGTGTATTTTTTTCTTTATTATCCAACGATATGTCTCCCATTTTTGTTTTGTGCTTTTATGTTTTTTGTTTGTTTGTTTGATTACACTATTATATGTCCTGAGCCGAGGGTCTATCAAAAACAACCTCTGTACTTTATTTGAGGTACTGGTATGGACTGTGTACATTTTACCCTCCCCAAACCTCACTTTCTAGGAATACATTGGGTATGTTATTGTTTTTGATGATGATCTAAAACAAATGGGACGATACCTATGATAACGGCATCAGTAGCATAACACTTTTCACATCTGCTATCGAATTGAGTAGCCTCGCGACCACCATGGGCACCACTACCTCTGCTTCATGCACCTCTACCACACTGAGGGTCACCTCCCTATATTAATATAGAAGCAGGCCTGAAAATATGACAGGAGAAATTCTTGGCCATATGGACAAACTCATCACACATATAGCAGCCTATACAACTCGACTCGATTTGAAGAGGTGCAGATGAGCTAGAACGAACACCCAGGGATGATGTCCGACTACCTAAAGCCGATAAACTATAAGACCTACTACCTGGACCTTGTAAGGCTGCCTGTACTGGTATACCATGGTGCCCACAAAAACCTCTAAAATCTCTACCCCGAGAAGTGTGACCATTGAACTTTACCTAATGCCTCACCTTCTTGGAGCCTCCCTAAGTACATTAAATAATAACCTCAGTCATATTTGCATGATCCACCACACTCTGAAATGACGCCCCTGACACTACCATTTGGGCTGTAGCAAGCTGAAAAGTAGTATCCAATCCCTTCACAAATTTCCAAATCTTCTCAGAAAATACTGGCATTTGAATATCTAGACAAGGCATGAAAACATGTCTCATACTTGATAATAGTAATAGATCCCGGCTCCAAGTTATCAAACTCGTCTCTCATTTGATTTCTCAAACTGTAGGGCACAAGCCTATCCAAAATGGCCTCAGCATACTGATCCCATGTCAACTCTGGTGAACCAAGGGGTCTGCAACTAATAAGTGACCTCTACCAATCCCTGGATACATCTCTCAACTGAGGCAGTGTAAGAAATTCCTTGAGACTCGAGAAATCCAAGGTTATCAACTTCTCCCTACAATCAATAAATAAATCATAGGAATCCTAGCCCACAACACCACTAAACTTGGATGGACCCCAGCGAATAAATCTCTCAAACCTCTTATGAACCTCAAAAGACAAAACTTGACCTACAGAAATAGGAGTAATAGTAAACATAGCTGGTTGTGATCCTACCTGAGAAGGAAACATAGATGAACACTCTACTATTTAACACAAAACAACATACTCAGATACTAGCACAGTATATGAAGCAACACTCAAAGCCTATAGAATACCATAGGTAGATGTCGGTACCGATAAAGGATCCACTCTCAAAACTGAAGGAACACCGTAAGCAGTCTCTAGAATTGATGGAGGTATAACACTTAGAGCTAGAGGTATGTTGTGTGCTCAAAGGAACACCCTCTAAACGAGTCAGCAAAATAATCAATAAACCTTCTAAGACTGAGGTAGTAATACTCTGTGAAATCTGAGAAGGTTTTATATATCTAGCATGATCAAACTTAGGCTCAGGTGAGATCCCCCTAGTACTACCTATAGAAGGGGAAGATACTTATGCCCACCCTCTATCTCAAGATCATCTGCAACCATGAATCATACCCTAGGCTAGGATCTCTTATCAGATTCTTGTTTAGCATCCCTAACCTTATGGGATCTAGTCCTCACAATCTATATTGAAAAGAGTGCAACACAATTTAGAAAATAGGACATGGAAATACCGCACGATAAGGGACAACATAAGGAAGTTTCCTAAGGATATGTTACCAGTCTCTCAAAGATAGATATGAGACATTAATGTAATAAATTTGGGAGACTCTACCACACACTCAATTCTTACACTAATTAGATTGATGAACCGTGATGCTCTGATACTAATTGATCACGATCCAAAAGCTAAGGTCATAAAGATACTTATTGTGGCTAAGACTTAACAAGTATGTCAATCACCCAAACTGATATGTAATAAGAAATAAAAACACAATTCCCAAGGTGAGCTTTTTAGAGCAAAGTTAGATCATATATGTACAATAATAGAGGAAGTCTAAATGATAAATATACCATACACAATCACAAAACCTTGTGTTTAGAGTAAGAACAATATAAATAAAACTCAGAAATATGAAGTACAACTAAAAAATCCAAAAGCTACATATTTGTCTCTAAATACGAAATAAGACATCATCTAGATAGGAGGAGGCCTAAGGTCGACTCTGAGGGCATAGAGAATCCACTACCTCAAAAATGTCAATAACCAACCATACAAACTCATCTATCACGTGATGCACTCATACCTGGATCTTTACTGATGGACACAGTAGGGGTGAGTACGGTCCACTTATACACAATAGGTATCATAGGCCGATTGAGCAAAGTAAAAAATAAGATATATAAATATATATTATGATCACATCACCTGTAATCAGAAAATATCCCAAATGGTAACTTATACCATCTCTACTAAGAGTTTTAAATATAGAACATAATCAAGAAAATAAGCACATAAAAGAAATAAAATATATATGCATCAAATTAAGGACAGAAGTACAATACTGAAGCTGCATAATGGATGAAATGCAATGCTGATCATAATGATGATGTGATATGACTGAGGTTATCGCATAACCTCTGTACACATCTATCGAGCCTCAACGCTTCTAGTTAGGACCCATGGGCTTTCACAACCCATATACTTTATCAATACTCAATCACAATCTCAGTATCAATATCCCTCTCCGACTCTTGGGCTATGATAGAGAGTTTTGTAAAAGTTTCTTATTTCTATCAAAATTAGTGTTTCCACAGTGTACCAATATCTCATTAATATATGTATGATATATAGATGTAGTGCACACAACCAAACAAGTATGAAGATCTTGAATCCATTCAATTCATGTACACGTGAGCTCAAAATTCACTCAATATGTCTACCATCCATGATTTTGTATAAAAAATGTACCATTAGATTATTAATACAAGTAAGGCATCATTAATATCATATTAACCCAAACTTGGGTAATTCTATCATGAAAAAACCAATCGAATGCATACACAAAGACAATAATATTAGATAAGTCCCTGTTATGGGAAAAACATAGTAAATATCATCTTTAAGTCACCACAAATAACAAAATAATCTCCCACATGGGCACACAACAGTAATAATATCATTGAAATACGATTCTTATGATTATTTTTCACACCCAGTGCGTTTATATAAATATCAACTATCCAGTGCAGTCTAAATAAATTTAAGCCACAAACTACCTCGTGATGATAAAATTCATGCCTAAATCCCTTTAATTCAAGACTTTCTTGATCTGAGGTGGATTTATACAGCTTAGTGTTGCTATCCAAGCTTAATTAGTCTTGTTTTAAGGATTTCTCTTGGGATTAATAAGTAATTATTCATATGAATAAGAATATAAGTGTTATGTAATGTAATATAATGTCCAAAGTGTGTTCTTAGTGAATTTGGAAGCAAAACCCCAAGTTAAGAATCATTGGATAAGAGCTAGTACTCTTAGCTTGAGCTATGGCCCTTACTAGTTTTTGATCTTGAATTATAGGTGGTTGTGTACTCTAATGTGTGGTGTTTTCTGTTGTAGTAATCTTGTAAGTTAATCATGATGATAGATGGATTCTAAAAAATTTAGGAAACAAGTGGAAACAACACCATAACATATGGACTTAAAGGACAAAAACAATGGGCATGGCTTGATCAAAGTTGTGTAATTTGGTGTGCTTGGCATGACACACTACCTAGGTTTCTCGATATGTCCATGGTAAGACCTTAGAAATGATTGGGATGGAAAATTTCAGTATCTTTGTTTGTTATTAGCGTGCCACACTGCCTACATAGTGCGATATTGACGTGGCACGCCAGTAGGTTAAAAATTGGCTTTTGTGTCTTAGTATAAATAGGACTCTTAGTTGTTGTGTTACACACCTTGGAAAACCTTAGGGCTTGAAGGGAGGCTGTAGAACACTTATATTAGGGTTTTTTAGCTCTTCACTTTAGTTTGTCTATGAATTTTAGCATGAGTTACACTCTTGAATTCTTGTTATGTCTATAATCGGCTAAACACCCTTTTCTAGGGTTAAGTCCATAAACATGATTACTATTATTTGGAATGAATTTGTTTGTGGCTAATTATCATATTTGGTTGTATTTTATCCTTTTTATAACTATTTTAATGACTTGCGACCCTTAGAATACATGATGTAACTCTATTATGAATTTGGAACGATAAATAGTAGAGTAGAACGTGGGATGAATAGAATAGGATTATAACCTTCATCGACTGATGTTATAATTTTCACTTAGGATAGGAATATAATTAATTTCCCTATTTGGTTTAAGTATGGGATGAATACAAAATCACTTAACTTTGTTCTCACATCCCTGCTCAATGATGTAGTTATTGTGGGGACTAAGTTAAGTAATCGATTAGAGGTTTGGAAGTCCATAATCATACGATTGATCCCGTAAACTAACAACCAAGATAACTTACCTAACTATGAAGTTCAATAACATAGTATGATTTTTTACTGAGCCTTAACTCTGGTCTTTTCCTATTGATTGTTCAAACCTTTACTTTATTGCATTATTTAGTTTACAGTTACTTACAATTTACAAGCTCTTGTGGCTACTTAATCACTGAATTAAATCTTAGTACTGAACTAATCTTAGATAGTTGTCAAAATAAGTCTCTGAGGGATCGATGTTCAACTTTTTATAAGGCCACTATATTACTTAGTGAGACCATGTACACTTGTGTGTATGGTTGGGCGCATCAAGTTTTTGGCGCAATTGGGATTTTTTACTTTGAATTTAGTGAAATTGAAGGATGGATGTTTTGAATGAACCTTTGGGTATATTTCTTCCTCTATACTTCACGAGTAGATAAATTTATTTATCTTAGGATTATGTTGAACTAAGGTACAATTATGTGTGGGTTGTGATGTATTTGTGTAGATTTAAGATTGTTGAAGATGGGTTTAATTATTACTTGGTTTAATTAGTTGGGATTTGTAGGTGAAAGCCCCAATTGCCTAAAATGGGTTTGTAGGAGAAAACCCCAAACTCTTGAAAGCTTACATCATCCTTGAAAAAGGGGTTTAGGTGAACTCTTGGAACCCATATCATCCTTGAAAGAGGGATATGGGTGACAAAGCAATAGTGGACAATTGATGGATGTAGTTTGATATCTTTTTGCTATCTTAGAAATAAGGGTGAATAGAGAGTTAGCTATGTCTTGGGCATCTTCCTAGAAATAGGGATGCCCAATTGAGGTATTGGGTGGATAAAATTGACATACTTATTAGGTACTCGAAAGGGTCAACAAGTGATATTCTTGAGGCTTTGTTGACAAACTAGCCTCAAGGACTTTTGACCTAGCCTGCCACATTGTTAATAACTAAAATTTGCACCAAATCATCATGTTCCCATGCATAACTTACCCTTAGGTAGATATAATCCCAAGATCCTTCTCATATTGAATTGCAAGTGTTGCCCTAGTTTGTTATCTTTTAGAAAACATTTAAAACCCCCCACTATATTTCTACCTTAGGTTTGAATTTAGTAAGCATCTTTCATTTCAAACTTGCTCGATCTCCATTCATACTATTCCTCATGGATTCGACCCTGACTCTTGTTGGGTTTATATTGACAACAACCGCTTTATACTTAATTTGACGTATAAGTCTAGCATTATCAATAGGTTATGAGTGGTAGGGTTGAATCGTATATTTTCCAGTATCTAACCTTGTGGGTTCTATCTTGAATACGACTAGACCATACGGGTTGTATGGTCACGTCACTATTGAGAATTATGGAGTCGTATAGTGGACACTGTATGGATGTCCAACTCATTGTCTTGGTGACGACTCAAGGGTATGAGTCGTATGATGTGGTGACGAGTCGACTTGTAACCAAGGACGTTTTTCTTAGCTTTAAGTTGGGGGCACTTTAGACCTTTCTCACTTAAAACCCTGAATACCCCACACCCCTATAACACTTTTTGGTCATTCATTCCACACTTTAAAAGATTAAACATCCTCTTTACTTTCTCAAAATCCTCTCAAGCAAATATGGCTAGGGTTTCTCCAAAGTGGTCATCTAAGGGCTTAAGGATCAATTTCTCTCTGTGAATCTTTGTAATTCAAGCATGTTACTCTTCTCTCTTTGTTATTTTACTAAAGTCATATATTTTAATACATGGTTTTCATGATATTGTTATGATTTTGAAATAAAGGTTGGGGTTTTTGGATGTTCATGGTTGATTAATGTTCCTTATGACTTAATTATGGGTTTTTATGTTTTAATTATTATTTTCCAAACCCCAAAGTTGATGATTTTGGATTTTATAATGGCATTCCCTCAACCTATTCGTGAAATTGTCAATGAAAATGAATTTGGTCACATAATTTGACTCTTCTTGGAATCATAGCTTTTCATAAATGGTTAAAGAAACATGAATTGGTCTTGGATGGTTTCATATCATTTTGGAAAGGCCTTGGTGGTCATGGTTTGATTATAAATGGTTTTGGTTTAATTGAAAATGACGGTATCTAATTTGGTTTAATGGTTTATATAGCATAAGGTAATAGATTTGTAATCTCTAATTTTGGTATGACGATACCAATGGTAAATGCCTAATTAAAAGACTCCTTGGTAAATGGTTGGGAATGTGGTAATTATTTTATATAGGCTTAAAGGTGGTTGAGTAGCAAAGACGTGGAAAGTGGAGGTCCCAGAGGGACCAACACTAGAAACTCATGTTTGCCGATGTGAGGGTGGTCTTGGTGACCGTGTGCATGATGTCACACTTTATATTTTTGTGATGTATTAGTTATCTCAGGTTATTTTCTTCGGTCGTGCAGCTAACATGCACTGGTGCCTTTCAGCACGGGAAGCTGAACCCATATAGCCCGTGGGTGGTTTTAGGACAATCAAGATGAACAACCTAGGTTAAGGATTTAAATGCATGCTAAACATTATTCCCTATCTCGGCACGATAAATATATACATATTTATGTGATTACATGCAATTATTTGATTTGGTTTTGAATGATGGCAATTATTTTTTCCTTATCCCCGAGTACATGCTATCATTCACTCCGTTAACCGTCTTCGGGCACTGTATCCCCATGTGATGTAGGACTCAGCCATACTACCATTCCTCATGCTCAGTGACTTAGATTCAGGGATATTTTTGAGTAAGATTAAAGTGGGGAACTTTCATACTCCGAAAGACTCCATTTTATGCTATGAACTTCTTTTTATTATTGTTATTTCTTTGGTTTTTTTCCCGACTATGGTCGGGGGCATGTCCCGACCGAATGTTATTTGATTCTGGTTAGAGGCTTTGTCAAACTACTATGGGCATGGGTGGTGTCGGTATTAGTGTTAGAATTGGCATTGGTATTGGCATTGGGATTGGTGATGGATGGTTAATTGGTCATGGTTTATGACTTTGGTTTTATGCTTACTATCATGTCTTTAATTCTATATTGTCTTATCTTATTATATGTTCAAAATTTATCCGACATGGGTGTTGGGTGGTTAACGGCGGGGGTATTGGGGATGGTCTTCGATCCTAGTTGGACTTGAGATACCTGACACGACTAGGTCCTAGTTTGGGTCGTGTCACGACACCTTTAAGAACACCTAATCTCCCACTTCAAACTTGAGCTCTCTCTTTCTAACATCTGCATATGATTTCTGATGGCTCTGAGAAGTCTTTAGTCTTTCACAAATCAACTGAAACTTTTCCATAGCTTCAAAAATAGAATCTGTCCCTATCAACACCGCTTTACCAACCACAAACCATCCTATGGGTGATCTACACCTACGTTTGTACAATGCTTTAAATAGAGCCATCTGAATTCTAGCATGGTAAATATTAGTATAAATAAACTTGATCCACGGTAGATGATCATCCCAACTTTATTTAAAGTCTAAAATACATTCTCTCAGCATGTCTTCCAATGTCTAAATTATGCATTCATCCTGACCATCGATCTGCAGATGATAAGTAGTACTAAGCTTAACTTTTGTGCCAAGGCCTCTCTAAAATGATTGCCAAAACTAGGAAATGAATTACATGCCTCTATCTGAAATGATGGATGAGGGTATCCCATAAAGCCTTACTAACTCGACAATATACATCTTGGCATAATCTTCCACCGTATCTAAAGTCTTACCAGGTCGGGAATAAGCCGATTTGGTCATTCGGTCGACTATAACCCAAATTAAATCATGCTGGCTTCTTGTACGAGCCAACCCTGTGATAAAATCCACATTCACTACTTACCACTTCCAAGTAAGGATAATGATCTCTTGTAGCATACCACTCAGTCTCTAGTGTTCAACCTTAACTTGTTGGCAATTGGGACACCTGGTAACAAACTCGCCTATGTCCCTCTTAATACCATTCCACTAATAAATTTCTCATAAGTCGAGGTACATATTTGTAGCACCAGGATGAATAGAATACTTCGAACAATGAGCCTCAGCTAGTATCCTTTCCCTTAACCCATTTACATTGGGAACACAAATCCTACCTTGATAAAAAAGTACACCATCTGCCCCTAGGGAGAAAACCTTGACCTTCTGCTAATGGAATGCTTTCAATATTTAGCTAAGTATGGGATCCTTATGTTGCTTCTCCTTTACTTCCACTACCACAAATGATTCCAAACTATTCTGAACCATTACTCACCCATCATCCGTGTCAAGCAAACCTACTCCCAACCGAGCCAACCTATGCACTTCTTTGGCCAACTTCTGTTCTTCCTCTTTCACATGAGACACACTATCCATAGACAACCTACTCAGTGCGTCTGCCACCACGTTAGCCTTACCTGAATGATAGAGCGCATTTATTTCATAATCTTTTAATATCTCCAACCACTTTCTTTGATGAAGATTTAGCCCCCTTTAAGAAAATACATACTGAAGACTTTTGTGGTCAGTGAAAATTAAACACTCTAGTTTTTGTACCTTAGAAAATTTATTAGAATTTTGGTCTCTGGACCCAATACAACTTATGGGTATGATCCATATGTTGGGGTACGAATGGTATGGTCCAGGTGTATGCTGACCTGTGTTGGTTGGTGGGATGGATTTTGGTCACTGGAATGGTTATGAATTGGTGGTTCGAGTCTTATGTTTAGATACAAATCATTTGGTTCCTTCACTTAACCTTAAACTTGGTAACTTAAGTTAGATCTAAGTACGGGTGGCTCACCAGGAGCCATAAGCCAGGGTATGAGTCATACCAAGGACTCGTATGGTAGACAATATTCAAACCTTTTGTGATTCTATCTTGCCAGGGATACAGGTAAAGGGAATTGATCGTATTCTATCAATACGACTTGGGTAGGATGAGTCATACACTGGAAAACATTGGGTTCAAGGGTTAAGGCTTAGGGTACTAGTGGTGGGTACCACTCGTATCAAATAGTACGACTCGTGAGGGTCAGTCGTACCCCTATGATGGGATTTTTGTGCAACTTAAGTGGGAGTATTTTGGACATTTCCCCAGTTATCCTAATAAGGTCCCACGACTTCTAACTCTCGCTATTTAGCCTATTATTTTATTCATTAACACTTAAAAACTCTTCCTAAACACTCTACAAATCTCTCAAGAGATTTTGGGCAAAAAATCTAGGGTTTTAACTAGAGGAATAATTTTGGGGATCTTGTTGGTGGTTTCTCTCTGTATACATAGTTAATTAAGACATGTTATCTTCCCTCATTGTTAGTTCCAATTAAAGGCATGGTTTTATACAAGGTTTTTATGATTTAAATATTGTATGATTTTGTCTTTTTAAATATGACTTGGAGGTTTTGGTTATAAATGCTTGGTTATGGTATTCCCATGTTTTAATTATGCTTTTATATGCATTAATGGTGGTTTTGGATAATTGGTTGCATGGGAATGGTTCTTTGGTAATGGACTTTGATTTTGGAAGTACTATTCCCCCAACGTGTTTGATAAAATGCCTTTAACAATGTTTTCCCTACAATATTGATTTTTCAATGGAACTTATGTATGGTTTAAACTTTATAATAGAACCCTAAATGACATAAATGTTTTAAATAGTTTTAATTGGATTGGTGAGGCCTTGGTGGCACGATTTTGGTTAATTAGAAATCATGAAGGGTACATGGAATCCCTTAAACTTATATATGGTTGGCTATGGACAAAACTTCCAAGTATAGTCGGTATGATGATACCCTTACTAATGGCCTTGGTTAATAAATGGTTAATGGATTAGTTATTTTCTTGGTAATGGTTTTAATTGGGCAATAATAGCGGGGTGTGTAGTAAAGCCGTGGAAGGTAGAGGTCCCAAAGTGACCAAAATTTGAAACTTATATTTGCCAATATGAGGTTTGGTCTTGGTAACCGTGTTCATGATGTCACACTTTATATTTGGGGGATGTACTATTCATCCCAGGTTTTCTTCCCTGGTCATGTGGCTACAAGCACTGGGGCCCTTTCAGAAGGAGGAGCTAAACCCATATAGCCTGTGGGTGGTTTAGGATGGCAAAGCTACATAGCCCAGGTAAAGGTTTAATTGGCATGCTAAACCCGATTCTTTTTTCTGGCATGATTATATATATATGTATGGTTGTGTGCATATGGATGGTTTTACTTGGTTTTATAAATGATATTATTTTATCCTTATCCCGAGTTCATGCTAGAGTTCACCCACTAACCCATCTTCGGATGGTTGTATACCCACGCTATGCAAGAATCGATAGTTCTACTCCTCCGACATAGTGATTGACTCGGGGACAACTGTTGGATTAGAGTGGTGAGCTTCCTTCCTTCCAGAAGTCTCCATTTTATGTTATGGATATTTTTAGATAATTTAATTTATTTCTTGATAATGGTTTTGGCTATGGTTGTGGGTATGTCCCAACCGGATATTCTTATACTTTTAGTTAGAGGCTTTATGGTACTGTTATGGGTTGGAATAAGCGAGATCAGTATTGGTGTCAGCCTTGGCATTGGTATTGGTATTGGTATTGGTATTGGTATTGGTATTGGGGCTGATACCGGTTAATGATATTGTTGGTTGTTCCATCCTCTTTTATTTTGGGATTAATAATATTATATTTTGGAACTTATTTGGTTTTGTCCTGGTTTGTGGCCCTCGAATCGATATTGGTTTGTCTTGGTGGTTTGGTGGACGGGATGACTTGGTAGGTTTTGTCTAGGAATAAACCTATCCCAAGGTCAGTCCTTATCCAGTTATTCTATCTTGTTATATGTTTGAAATTTAGCCAACTGAAGGTATGCTAATGGTGGTTGGGTTGGGTAACAGGGGGTAGTCTCCTGTCCTGGATGGACTTGGGCTTTCCATTACGATAAGGCCCCGGTCGGGTCATGTCAAGTTGGTATTAGAGCATTAGGTTCATGATCAACTAGGAGTCGACAAATTCATGTCAGGTAGAGTCTCTTTTAGGGGTGTGTAGCATGCCATATTCATAAGAGAGAGTCTATAAGGCGTTTACAAATGTTTCACTTTCTTGGTATTTTATTTTCAAGTTTGGAGTCTAAGTCCTAGAATTTTTATCTAATCCTTGGTTGTTCACTTTTCAGCTCATGCCTCGATGACTTGGAATACAAAGAAACTTTTCAGTCCCATCCGGGGACAATGTTGATGGGGTACGTCCTATGTCTGGAGTTCGTCTTCAATCTCAAGGTCCTATCCCTAATAGTTCTGAAGTTCTTCCAGTTACTACTAGTCCTCCTTAGGGTGAGGTGACTAATGCAGAATTTTGGCAGTCTAGTCATACTATTGCTAAATCGGTTGTTGCTCAGGCCGAGTGGGTTGTTTTCTAAGGCCACAAGGGCTGGTCAGTTTATGAAAATGAATCCTCCTACTTTTACTGGTGTAAAGGTGGAGGAGGATCCTCAGTGTTTCTTGGATGAAATGGAGAAGATATTTAAGGTGGTGTAGACTACTAATGTGGAAGGTGTAAACTTTGCAGCTTATCATCTTAAGGTTGTTGCGTACCAATGGTATTAAGAGTGGGATAGGGATAAAGGTGATGTGTAGGATATATCCTTATGGGATGCCTTCTCTAGTGATTTTATGGATCGTTTCTTTCCTCAAGAACTGAGAAAATAAAAAATGGAGGAGTTTGTGAATCTTAAGCAAGGGAGAATGTCTATCAAGGAATATGCCTTAAAGTTTCACCAGTGTCAAGGTATGCTCCTGATTTGATAGCTGACATGAGAGTGAGGATGACAAAGTTCGCTTCTAGGTTGAATCAGGATTCAATCTTGGAAATCAAGACTGCCTTGCTAATTAAAGATATGGACATTTCTAGGTTGACTGCTCATATGCAACAGGTACAAGATGAGAAGAAAAAATAGGCAGAGTTCAGAGATAAGCAGGGTAAGAGGGATAGGTTTTCTGATAAGGGAGATGCTTAATCTTAGGGTAGTTAGGATGGAAGCAAATGGCAGAAAAAGAAGTGGGGGAGCTCTGGATCCTTATCTATTGCTAGTGTTCCTTACTCGAGGCAGTCGAGTAACAGGCGTCATCAGGGTGGTGACAATTTTTTGGCATAGGGTACCCAAATTTAAGGAAGCGAGGGTCAGTTGATTTATTCATACCCTCCTTGTCAGTTCTGTGGTCATTTCCATTGGGGTTATTGCGATGAAGGGAGGGATAAATTCTTCAAGTGTGTCTAGGCAGGCTATCTTCACAGGGATTATCTGGTTAATAAGGTTGCTACGGGAGAAAATAAGGTACCGGTGGTTTCATCTTCTGCTCCTGCACTCGGTAATGCCGCGTCTACTTCTGTTAGTTCTCCTGGTTCTAGTGTTGGCCGGAATAGATTGTATGCTTTAGTGTCCTGACAGTAATTCGAAGCATCGATTGATGTCGTTACTAGTACGTTATAACTTTTTTTTGTGACGTGTATTGTCTGCTCAATTCGGGTTTCAGTCTTTCTTATGTGACCTCATTTGTGGTTGTATGCATTGGTTTTGATCCTGAGGTTGTTTCAGATCTTTTTTCTATTTCTACCCTAGTAGGTAACTCAGTTATTGCTAAGAGAGTCTATAGAGGGTGTGTGGTATTTGTTGGTGGTAGGAAGACTTTGGTGAATTTGAATAAACTTAATATGATGGATTTTGATGTTATTCTGGGTATGGATTGGTTACACTCTTGTTACGCGTCCTTGGATTGTCGGACCCGTAAGGTTGTCTTTAGGTTCCTTGGTAAACTGGTTATAGAGTGGGAAGGTGGTTCCCTAGCTCCTAGGGGGAGATTTATTTCTTATCTTAGAGATCGAAGGTTAATATCTAAAGGTTGTCTTTATAACTTGTTCTAGGTTAAAGACTCTAACTCGGAAGGTCCTTTTTTACAGTCAATTCCGATGGTAAATGAGTTTCTTGAGGTTTTTCCAGATGATCTTCTTGGTGTTCCTTCGGATAGGGAAATAGAGTTTGGTATTGATTTGATTCTGGACACTCGTCCAATATCTATTCCTCCTTATAGAATGGCTCCGGCCGAGTTAAGGGAACTTAAGGAGAAACTTAAAGATCTTCTAGATAAGGGGTTAATTTGTCCTAGTGTATCCTTGTGGCGTGCACTGGTGTTGTTCGTGCTCAAGAAGAATGGTTCTGTTCGGATGTGCATTGACTATAGGCAGTTGAATAAGGTGATGATCAAGAAAAAGTATCCTCTCCCAAGGATAGATAATTTGTTTGATCAGTTGTAAGGTGCTAAATTCTTTTCTAAGATAGATCTTCGGTCTAGGTATCATCAGCTAAACATTAGGGAGATGGATATCCCTTAGATGACTTTTTGTACTCGGTATGGGCACTTCAAGTTTTTGGTAATGTCGTTTGGATTGACTAATGTCCCGATGACATTTATGGATTTGATGAATAGTATTTTCAGGAAGTTCTTAGATCTCTTCGTCATTGTGTTTATTGATGACATTCTGGTTTATTCCAAAAGTGAGGTGGATCATGCTAATCACCTCTGTGTGGTATTGCAGACCTTAAAGGAACAATAGTTGTATGCCAAGTTCTCCAAGTGTGAGTTTTGGTTGAACACTGTGGCTTTTCTTTGACATATTATTTTTAGCGAGGGGATCATGGTGTATCTGCCAAAGGTTGTTGTGGTTAAGAGGTGGCCTAGACCTACGTCTCCAACCGACATTCAGAGCTTCTTGGGTTGGGCTGGGTATTATCGGCAGTTTATGGAAGGTTTTTTATCGATAGCTTCTCCTTTGATTGGGTTGACTCAAAAGAAGGTTAAGTTTTCTTGGTTATGCTTGTGAGAGGAGTTTTGAGAAGTTGAAAGATAAGCTAACTTCGGCTCCAATTTCGACTTTGCCGGAAGGCAATGATGGGTTCGTAGTTATTATTGTTGCTCGAAAGATAAGCTAATTCCTTTATCTTTTTTATTATTGTTTTAATTTTTTTCTGTTATTCAAGTTTATCAATACAAACTTTAATGAATTTTATATTGAACTTGTATATTTCTCAACCCATAATTTTATCGAAGAAACTATTGAAGAAATCTCATAAGAGTGAGAGAACTTTTGAAAAAAAAGTATTTCATTAGTTTAAGTGTATTCCTTAACTAAGAATTATTATTAGATTAATATTTAATTATTCTCATGACTGCGCTAAGCGCGGCCACATACACTAGTGTAATTATATGCAAGCATATCTTTTAACCATGATTAGATACTTTTTTTTAATCTGCAAAATATTGTTAAAATTTTGAGCTTGATTATGATTCTTCATTTTCTTATTCATAATAAAAAAGATAAAAAATTATCTCAAATGCATTTATTAGATTGTTTATTGAAAGTTATAGTAATATTTTTAGATAATTATTTTATTAAGGTTTTAATTGCAAGTTGTAGCAACTTTTTTAAAAACTATTTTATATATTTTATTTTTTAAAAATTGATAAATAATTTTTTAAAGAATAATTAACTCTTTTTTTTAGGGATAGTATTCAACATCTCAGAAATAAATGTGTTGATAATTATGGAAGGAGTAAAATATGATCAATATTATATTTACTTTTGTTATCGTTCTTACCCTTTTTCAAAAATCTCATGTTTTTCTAGATCAACTTTATTGGAACAAAAATATTTTGTCAAATTCACATGTTTCATCTTAACTGCACTTTTTTTATTCATTCATCTTCATTAGAAAATATCTACCGTTGTATTATTATTTTAGTATCAAATTTGATGTTTATCAAACTTTTATACCTTGAGGGTTCAATTTCGTTTCATTTATCTAGTTTTTTTGCTTGAATTTTAGTATATGTTCATGTATCCGTTGATTTCACCATTGTGTGAATTATGTCTGCTAAACCTAAGTTCGATTCTACTCCTAATAATATTCTCTAATCATGTTTTAATCATATCTTCTAATCATGTTTAATCATATTAATAACCATTCACTTGTTTTGGGTATTTTCTTTGTATCATGTTTTATTTCTCTATTTCTCTTAATCGATTTTTTCTCTTGGGATTGAATTTTGTTTCATTTAGAGCTGACTTTTATTCAATTCCATTATATGTTCTTCAAATTTTATTCTTTAAATTTTATTTTTTCAAAAATTTATGTAATAGATATATATCAATTAAAATATCTCTTATATATTTGTATTTATCTTTTCAACTTACCTTAGTTACCGTTTTTGTAGTTTTTAGGGAAGTAAAATTTAATAAATTAACTATATTCTTTCCTTTGTTATTGGATAAAATTCTATTTGTGTTTATCTTTTCATCTCACCTTATTATCGTATTTGTAGTTAGCGAAAATTATCCTATATGTACCTTAATTACCGTGTTTATTCTCTCCTATTTCTACTCCACCTCTCATCTTCTACAAGAATAAACATTGAAATGAATATCAATCAGATTTTGTGGGTGGAGTGATTTTTATTTGTGGATTTTTTTATCCGAATTTGTATCGAAAGAATCATAAAATGAGTGTACAGATATATGTGTACATAAATTACCTGTGGATTTAAGTTTTATGAGTTATTATATATGAAAAAATAAGTTGTCATGGCAATGTATTATTAAGTTAAAAAATTATTGCAATATTTAGTTTGCTCAATACAGACCCAATATTTGAAAAACATATTTCACCCGTTACTTAAAATAGCATATTACATATTGAATTCATACATTTTTACAATTTATATACTTTCTTTATACAAAACAAAACAACTAATCACATCATATGAAATGCAATTTATATTATATACATCTTTCATATACTTTATTTATATGATACAAAACAACTAATCACATCATGTGAGACATCAATTTGTATAACTTTTTCATGCTCCTATATTATTTTCATATAATACAAAAATGAGTGTACAGATATATGTATACATTAATTACTTGTGGATATAAGTTTTATGAGTTATTATATATGAAAAAATAAGTTGTCATGGCAATGTATTGTTAAGTTAAAAAATTATTGCAATATTTGGTTTGCTCAATACAGACCCAATATTTGAAAAACATATTCCACCCGATACTTAAAATAGCATATTACATATTGAATTCATACATTTCTACAATTTATACAAATTTATATACTTTCTTCATACAAAACAAAACAACTAATCACATCATATGAAACACAATTTATATTATATACATTTTTCATATACTTTATTTATATGATACCAAACAACTAATCACATCATGTGTGTAAGACCCCGCAAAGTTTTCTTGTAGTTTGAGCCTTGAGCGTGTTAAGTGAAGTGTAATTTCAGCCCTAAAAGATTGAGAAGAGACTTCCTAAGTGATTAGTGTTTTAATTTTGTTGAATTCTCCTAAAAATGACTTCCTAGTGTAGAGAATTGAAATAGCTTTCCAATGATACCAATTTCGTCCAAATCCAGCATCGGGGTGGGAAGTTATGACCGTTTTATCGAGAGTTGAGGGAACCGCCCAGGTGCGACGGACAGGTTGACGGACAGTCGAGTGTGCGATGGACCGTTGCAACCAAGGCAGTAACTCCCTTTTCTGGCCCAAGTGCGACGGCCAGGACGACGGACCGTCAAGACTGCGATGGACCGTCGCCGCTGAGGCAGTGTGGCCTCATCCTAGACAACGTGCGATAGACGATCCGACGGACTGTCGAGTTTGCGATGGACCATCGCTAAGAACGTCACATCAAAGCAGTGCATTTTTTTTTCTGACTAACGTGCGACGAATGATCCGATGGACCGTTAGGCTAGCAACGGACCGTCACTTTGACCGTCGCAGCCCCTGTTTAGTATTTTAAGTTATTTTTAAATGGGACTATTCGGTCTTTCCCCTCTTATATCAACCAGATATATTCCAAATGAAGCAAATGACTTCATTCATCATCCAAAACACAAGAGAGCTAGGGTTTCTCCCTCAAGATCAAATATAAAACCTTTTTCTAAGAAATCCAAGAACTCACCATAGATTTTACAAATTGAGTTGAGATTTAAGTTTTCCAAGTTCAAGGTTGCAAGAACCCTCTCTCAAGAGTAAGAAGAAGAGTTTGAAGCAAGCTTGTTCATTCAATTTCATAATCTAAGGTATGTGGGGTTTTAAACAAGGGTAATCCTTTCACCCTTGTGCCCAAAGGCTAATTTAAACTATAATTTTTTGCAATCTATGAGATTTTACATGATATTGAATTAGGGTTTTTTCACCCATTGTTATTGATTGCAATATCTTGATGTTTCCCATGAATTGAAAGTCAAATAGCATGATTTTGCATGTTTTCTTAAGAAATTGAATCTGGGTTTATACCCTATGTTGTTACTCCTTGAGAATATAAGAGTTTTAATGTTATAGAAACTGAAGAAAATTAGTATGTTGATATTTTGAGATAAATTATTGTAACTTCCAGATTTCTACATGAATTATGAATCTATATGCTATCTGTTTTACATTATGATGAGTTTTAACTTGAGATTGAATTATGGGTCATTAAGCCCTACTTGAGACTTGCAATTTTATAAACTATTATGCTATAAGCACCCATAATTTGAGTTTTTTGAGATTATTGAGAAATGTTTTAACCTAATAGTCATAGAGTTTTGAAATTCACTCTACCATATGAGATTACAGATTTGATTATTGGGTTCTTATGAACCATGAGATTATTTTGAAAGTGGATTTCCATGAGATGAGCGAGATAAACTAAAGGGAGTAGTATTTAGCATCAAGTTGGGTAAGTTACCATGGTTTCTTACCCCAGAACTACGTGCCACCATAGGTTCAAGATTTTGGGCCCGAGGCCGAGATGATTTGGCTGAGGCCAAGATAAGTGATCACTGAGTTGAGGTTATACTCTTTGGCAAGAGTATGACTCCCCTCCACAATGTGAGGTTTCCCCTTTAGGAAGACAAGACGCTGAACTCCATGTAGCTCACATGGTTTATGTCGGTTAAGAGAACCTTCCTAAACTAAAGTATTTTCCATTGAGATAGAATATTTACCCTAAAGCTTTAAGATGAGATATTTTCTAAAGTGAACGAATTGCTTTTGAGTATATTCTAAAGAAGAAAGTAGATTTTTCTACTAATAAGAGTTGATCGTTAGTTTTTAAACCAAAGTCATATGATTCTGAGTTTCAAGTGTTTGAGTTCAAAAGAGTTATAAGTTCTTGAGCAATAAAGTAGTTTTACTCTCTATGAGACATATGCACGAGTTGAATGTTTTATTTAAAGCTTCCTTCATCCTATGAGTAATGAGAATAAGAGGAGAGCGCATATTTTATTGCCAAAGTATAATGACTTACGAGATTTGTGTTACATGCTTCATTCTACATGATTTATGAGCTTTACATTTTAGACTTGTTCAAGCCATGTGAGTCATTCCTATTTGCATACATGATTTGATTAAAGAGTATTGATATTATTTTATGTAAATTCATACACCCTCATATACTAAGTACATTCCCAAGTACTGATCTATATATACGTCTATGTGCTACATTGTCTTATAATGTAGGTTCAGGTGCTCAGTCCTAACCTCATCAGTGATTCCCGAGTACCTTTATCTATCTTTCTACAGTGGTGAGTCCTCATGGTTCGAGGACCTATCTTTAGATATTTCAGTATTCGAGTGTTTATTTTATTACTTTTAGTTCAGTTTGATTCAGTTGGGGTCCTGTCCCAACAACTCTCGAGTTTATGTAGTAGTAGAGGCTTTGTCAGACTAGTTATCAGACTGTGGTTGTGTTGAGATTTCTAGTATTGTGGTCGTTTGGACCGAGTATTACCTTCGTATTCCCTTTTATTTGATATGACACTGCTAGTGTTTTGTATATTTCTTCTTGAATGAGTTATTATGAGAAGTAATAGGCTCAAAGGGTTAGCTTAGTCCTACTTGTATCCCTAAGCACCGTGTGACGTCCTGAGAGATGATTTTGGATTGTTACAAATTTGGTATCAGAGCCTAAGGTTTTAAATGAGTCCTAGGGAGTCTAATAAGTTGCGTTGAGTAGAGTCTTGATCATCGGTGTCTAGCGTTCCACATCTATGAGCAAGAGGCTACAAGATGTTTTACAAAAAAGTTGTTTCTTTCTTTAAGATTTTATTGTGCCTGTTGTTGTCCCTCTCATCTAATTATTTGTGCTCTCCTATTTCAGAAAATGCCTCTCTGAAGAGCGAATGCGCGCAGGAACTGTGATGAGCAACCCCCACCTGTTGATCCTTTGAATGAGACTATGTCTCATGCTGAGTTTCGGGCGGCCTTTTAGGCGTTAGCCCAAGAAGTCACTGCTAATGTTTGGGCCAATAACCAGGCCGCAATTACAAATCAACAGGGAGGTGATGTAGCTGCTTCTAGGATCCATGATTTCATGCGGATGAATTCTCCAGAGTTTTATGGGTCCAAGTTAGGAGGGGACCCACAGTTGTACCTTGAGGAGGTGAGAAAGATCACACAGGTGATGCATATTTTTGAGGAAGAAAGTGTTGAGTTGGCGTCTTACAGGTTGAGGACATAGCTTATGACTGGGTTGTAATGTAGAGGAAGGGTAGAGGTGAGGATACTACTCCTATGACTTGGCAGGTGTTCCGAGATATATTTTTGGACAAATTCTTTTCACTTGAGATGAGGGAAGCAAAGATTGAGGAGTTTATGAACTTGAGGCAGGGCTCTATGACTATTAAAGAGTATTGCTTGAAGTTCAACCAGTTGGCCAAGTATGCTCCTTATTTGATTTCTGACACCCGAGCTAGTATGAGTAAGTTCGTAATAGGTGTTTCTAGTTTGGTGCTGAAAGAGTATAGGATTGCGATACTGCAAAGGGATATGGATCTATCTAGGTTGATAATGCATGCACAATAGATAAATACATATAAGATTAGAGAGAGAGAGACAGAGTGAGGGGTAAAAGAAATGCTAGATCTGAGCAGCATGAGTATAGTTAGCCTAGGTTCCATGGAGGAAACCACCCTCAGTTTCAGAGACGTCCGTCTATTCCAGAGCCTTCATCAGCTAGTGCTCCCGCTTCTAGAGGTAGGAAAGAGCAAGGGAGCAAGTCTTTTATGTCTAGGTCACAGAATGGTGTTGGTAATATGCCCCGTTATCCTTCTTGTGCTAAGTATGGTAGGGATCATCCCAGTGAGTTTTTCGCTGATTTGAGGGGTTGTTTTGGTTGTGGCAAGCAGGGACACAGACTTAGAGATTGTTCGTATGCTAGGCAGGGGACCAGAGATGCCTGACCTCAGGCACAGACTACTATTACACCAGCTCGTGTCCCTCGTCCTACCCCTGTTCAGGGCGCTTCATCTAGCACTGCTGGCGGTCAGCGCCAGAATAGATTCTATGCCTTACCATCCCATCAGGAGCAGGAGGACTCTCCCGATGTTGTTACTGGTATGCTCCGCATATTTTGTTTTGATGTTTATGTGTTATTGGACCCTGGGTCAAGTCTATCCTATGTGACCCCACTTGTGGCTGTGAATTTCAAAATGAGTCCCGAAAAGATTCTTGAGCCTTTCCTAGTCTCTACACTAGTAAGGGAGTCAGTTATTGCTAAAAAGTGTATAGAGATTGTCTTGTTACTATTTTTCATAGAGTCATACTTGCTAATTTGATAGAGTTAGACATGGTGGATTTTGACCTTATTCTGGGTATGGATTGGCTTCATTCTTGTTATGCATCTATAGACTGTTGTACCCGTGTGGTCAAGTTTCAGTTCCCTGATGAGCCAGTTTTTGAGTGGTTCGAGAGTTCGGTATCTCCCAAGAGTCATTTTATTTCCTATCTCAAAGCCAAAAAGCTAATATCCAAGGGTTACATCTATCACCTAGTTAGAATCAAAGACACTAAGTCCGAGGCTCCAGCTATTCAGTCAGTTGATATTGTTAACGAGTTTCCAGATGCTTTTCCAGAAGATCTCCTAGGGGTACCTCCAGATAGAGAGATAGAATTCGGGATTGACCTTCTTCCCAACACTCGTCCCATTTTTATTCCGCCAGACCGTATGACATTTTCTAAGCTTAAGGAGTTGAAAGATAAACTCAAAGATCTTTTAGTTAAAGGTTTCATAAGGCCCAGTATTTCTCCTTAGGGCGCACCTGTTCTATTCGTGCGGAAGAAAAATGGTTCTTTGCGTATGTGCATTGACTATTGTCAACTTAACAAGGTCACAGTAAAAAATAAGTATCTTCTTTCGAGAATTGATGACCTAGTTGATTAGTTGCAAGGTGCAAGTTATTTCTCCAAGATAGACCTTAGATCCGGCTATCGTCAACTTAAAGTAAGGGAATGTGATATTCCAAAGGTGGCCTTCCAAACCCGCTATGATCACTTTGAGTTTCTAGTCATGTCTTTTGGGATAACCAATGCCCCAACATCTTTTATGGACCTCATGAATCGAGTGTTCAAGTAATATCTTGATATATTTGTCATAGTGTTCATAGATGACATCCTTTTCTACTTCTGCAGTGAGCATGATCATGTCGATCACCTTAGAATTGTCTTGCAAACTCTTAGAGGTCACCAGTTGTTCGCCAAATTTAGTAAGTGTGAATTTTGGATAAGGTCTATAGCCTTTCTGGGTCATATTGTTTCAGCCGAAGGTATTAGAGTTGATCCCCAAAAGACAGAAGCTGTAAAAAATTGGCCTAGACCTATCTCTCCGTCTGACATTTGAAGTTTCTTGGGTCTAGCGGGCTACTACGACCATTTTGTTGAAGGTTTCTCTTTTATTGGATCTCTCATGACCCGGTTGACCCAAATGAAAGTTAAGTTCAAGTGGTTAAATTCCTGTGGCAAGAGTTTTCAAAAGTTGAAGACTCGACTTACTTCAACCCCTGTGTTGACTTTTCCTGATGGTATAGATGGTTTTGTGGTGTATTGTGATGCCCCTAGAATTGGTTTTGGTTGTGTGTTGATACAAAAAGGTAAGGTTATAGCCTATGCCTCTAGACAGTTAAAGCCGCATGAAAAGAATTACCCAACCCATGATCTTGAGTTAGCTGCTGTGGTCTTTGCTTTGAAACTATGGAGACACTATCTTTATGGTGTTCATGTTGATGTGTTTACTGATCATAAGAGCCTGTAGTATGTGTTTACTTAGAGAAAGTTGAATCTTAGGCAGATGAGGTGGTTAGAGTTGATAAACGACTATGATATAAGTGTGTTGTATCACCCGAGCAAGGCTAATGTAGTGGCGGATGCCCTTAGCAGATTGTCTATGGGTTGTGTTACTCATGCAGAGGAAGGTAAGAATGAGTTAGCTCGTGATGTGCATTATCTGGCTAGATTGGGTGTTAGGTTGCTTGATTCAGCTGAGGGAAGTACTTTGGTGCAAAGTAGTTCCAAATCCTCTTTAGTTTTGAAAGTGAAGGAAAAGTAAGATAGAGATCCTAGTTTGGTCAGACTAAAGGAGACAGTTAAGGACCAAAAGGTAGAGATTTTCTCCCAAGGGGGAGATGGCATATTGAGATTGCAGGGTAGATTGTGCGTTTTGTGTGTTGAGGATTTGAGGTAGAGGATTATGGATGAAACGCATGGAGAATGGTATTCTATTCATTCCGGCACTACCAAGATGTACTGCGACTTGTGGGAAATCTATTGGTGGAATGGTATGAAAAAGGATATAGCTGAGTTTGTAGCAAAGTATGCAACGTACCAACAGGTTTAGGTAGAGCACCAAAGACCTGGTGGTGTGATGCAAGAGTTTAGTATACCCACTTGGAAGTGGGAGGTAGTGAATAAGGACTTTGTGACTGGGTTACCTCTTTCGCATCATCATCATGATTTTATTTGGGTTATTGTAGACAGGCTGACTAAGTCTGCGCACTTCTTGCCCGTGCATATATCTTATAGAGATGAGGATTATGATAGATTGTATATCCAGGAGTTAGTCAGGATGCATGGAGTTCCCTCGTCTATCATTTCAGATAGGGGTACTCAATTTACTTCTCAGTTTTGGAGGGTGTTTCAGCAGGGTCTTGGTACCTAAGTTCTTTTGAGTTCTTCTTTTCATCTGCAGACAGATGGTCAGGCTGAGAGGACCATTCAAACCTTAGAAGATATATTGAGGGCGCGTGCTCTTGATTTCAAAGGTAGTTGGGATGAGCATTTGTCATTGATAGAGTTTGCCTATAACAATAGTTACCATGCTAGCATTGGGATGACACCATTTGAGGCCTTGTATGGTAGAAGATGTAGATCACCCATAGGTTGGTTTGAAGTGTGTGAAGCTGCTGTGATTGGGCCTGATGCAGTATTTGAAGCTATGGAGAAAGTTAAGTTGATTATAGAGAGGTTAAAGATAGCTCAGAGTCGTCAAAAGTCATATGCCGATGTGAGAAGAAGAGATCTTGAGTTTGAAGTTGGTGATTTGGTGTACTTGAAGATTTCACCCATGAAAGGGGTGAAGAGGTTTGTTAAAAAAGGAAAGCTTGGTCCCCATTTTGTTATCCCGTATAGAGTTTTGAGCTGTGTTGGTAAAGTAGCCTATGAGTTTGAGTTGCCTGCAAAGTTGTCAGCCATTCATCCTATTTTTCATGTCTACATGCTTAAGAAGTATATTGGTGATTACGTTGTGGTAGATCCTTTAGAGAGTGCTGATATTCAGAACAGTCTTTTATTCAATGAGATTCCCGTTGAAATCCTAGATTTTTAGATCCGTAGACTGAGGAACAAAGAGGTTCCCTTGGTCAAAGTGTTATGGTGGAACCAGTCAGTTGAGGGCGCTACTTGGGAGGCAGAAGCAGACATGCGAGCCAAGTACCCGCACCTCTTTTCCGCGAGTTCAGATCGATCCAAAGGTATGATTCTTCCTTAATTCAACCCTTATAATCTAAAGTTCAGCTATATATCTATTCTTGCATGAGTTCTTGCAATTTCTGAGGTATTCAAGAGTTTAGTGAGATTTTGAGCCCGTTTAGCAAAATGCTTCAGCTATGTGTACTCTGTTTTTCCAGTGTTCCTAGTCTAACTTGCGACATTCGAGGATGAATGTTTCCAAGGGGGAGATATTGTAAGACCCCGCAAAGTTCCATTGTAGTTTAAGCCTTGAGTGTGTCAAGTAAAGTGTAATTTCGTCCCTAAAAGATTGAGAAGAGATTTCCTATGTGATTAGTGTTTTAATCTTGTTGAATTTTGATGAAAATGACTTCCTATAGTGTATAGAATTGAAATATCTTTCCAACAACACCAATTTCGTCCAAATTCGGCATCAGGGTGGGAAGTTATGGCCGTTTTACCGAGAGTTGTGGGAACCGCCCAGGTGCGACGGACCGTCAGTATGCGACAGACCATAGCAACCAAGTGCGACAGCCAGGATGACGGGCCGTCAAGACTGCGACAGACCATTGCTGAGATCGTCGCCGCTGAGGTAGTGTGGCCTCATCTTGGCCAACGTACGACGGATGATCCGACGGACCGTCGAGTTTGCGACGGACCATCGCTAAGACCATCACATTAAGGTAGTGTGTTCTTTTTTTGACTGACGTGTGATGGACAATCCGACGGACCGTCAAGCTAGCGATAAACCGTCGCTTCGACCATCGCAGCCCCCGTTTTGCATTTTAAGTCATTTTTAAAAGGGTCTCTTCGGTCCTTCCACTCTTTTATCAACCAGATACATTCCAAACAAAGAAAATAACTTCATTCATCATCCAAAACACAAGAGAGCTAGGGTTTCCCCCTCAAGATCAAATCTAAAACCCTTCTCCAAGAAATCCAAGAACTCACCATAGATTCTACAAATTGAGTTGAGATTTAAGTTCCCCAAGTTCAAGGGTTGCAAGAACCCTCTCTCAAGAGTAATAAAAAGAGTTTGAAGCAAGCTTGTTCATCCAATTTCATAATCCAAGGTATGTGGGGGTTTTGAACAAGGGTAATCCTTTCACCCTTGTGGCCAAAGGCTTATTTAAACTATAATTTTCTGCAATCTATGAGATTTTACATGATATTGAATTAGAGTTTTTTCACCCATTGTTATTGATTGCAATATCTTGATGTTTCCCATGAATTGAAAGTCAAATAGCATGATTTTGCATGTTTTCCTAAGAAATTGAAGCTGGGTTTATACCCTATGTTGTTACTCCTTGAGAATTTAAAAGTTTCAATGTTCTAGAAATTGAAGTATATGAGTATGTTGAGATTTTGAGACAAATTGTAGATTTCTACATGAATTATGAATCTATATGTTATCTATTATGCATTATGATAAGTTTTAGCTTGAGGTTGAATTATGGTTCATTCAACCCTACTTGAGACTTGCAATTCTATGAACTATTGTGCTATAAGCACCCATAATTTGAGTATTTTGAGATTACAGAGAAATGTTTTGACCGAATGGTCATAGAGTTTTGTAATCCACTCTACCACATGAGATTACAGATTTGATTATTGGGTTCTTATGAGCCATGAGATTATTTTGAAAGTGGATTTCCATAAGATGAGAGAGATAAACTAAAGGGAGTAGTATTTAGCATCGAGTTGGGTAAGTTACAATGGTTTCTTACCCTAGAACTATGTTCCACCATAGGTTTGAGATTTTAGGCCTGAGGCCGAGATGATTGGGCCCGAGGCCGAGATAAGTGATCACTGAGTTGAGGTTATACTCCTTGGCAAGAGTATGATGCCTCTCCCCAACGTGAGGTTTCTTCCTTAGGAGGATAAGACGTTGGAATCCATGTAGCTTGCATGGTTTATGTCGGTTAAGAGAACCTCTCTAAACTAAAGTATTTTCCATTGAGATAGAACATTTACCCTAAAGCTTTGAGATGAGATATTTTCTAAAGTGAACGAATTGTTTTTGAGCATTTTATAAAGAAGAAAGTAGTTTTCTCTACTAATAAGAGTTGATCATCAGTTTTTAAACCAAAGTCATATGATTTTGAGTTCCAAGTGTTTGAGTTCAAAAAAGTTATAAGTTCTTGAGCAATAAAGAAGTTTTACTCTCCATGAGATATATGCATGAGTTAAAAGTATTGTTTAAAGCTTTCTTCATCCTATGGGTAATGAGAATAAGAGGAGAACGCAAATTTTAAAGCCAAAGTATAATGACTCACGAGATTTGTGTTACATGCTTCATTCTACATGATTTATGAGTTTTACATTTTAGACTTATTCAAGCCATGTGAGTCATTTCTATTTGTATGCATGATTTGATTAAAGAGTATTGATATTGTTTTATGTAAATGCATACACCCCCATATACTCAGTACATTCCCTAGTGATGATCTATATATACATCTATGTGCTACATTGTCTCATAATGTAGGTTCAGGTGCTCAGTCCCAGCCTCGTCAGTGATTCCCGAGTACCTTCGTATACATTTCTACAGTGGTGAGTCCTCATGGTTCGAGGACCTATTTTCAGACATTTCAGTATTTGACTGTTTATGTTATTACTTTCAGTTCAGTTTGAGTCAGTTGGGGACTTGTCCCCACGGCTCTCGAGTTCATGGAGTAGTAGAGGCTTTGTCAGACTAGTTATCAGACTATGGCTGTGTTGAGATTTCCAGTATTGTGGTTGTTTGGACCGAGTATTACCTTCGTATTCCCTTTTATTTGATATGACACTGCCAGTGTTTTGTATATTTCTTCTTGAATGAGCTATTCTGAGAAGTGATAGGCTCAAAGGGTTAGCTTGGGGCTATTTGTAGCCCTAACCACCGTGTGACATCTCGGGAGGTGATTTTGGGTCGTTACAATGTGAGACATCAATTTGAATAACTTTTTCATGCTCCTATATTATTTTCATATAATACAAAAAAACTCACATCATATGCGACATCAATTTATATAACTTTTTATAAATTTTTGCCGTAAAATAAGAAACAACAAATCAAATCATATGAGACATTAATTTTTTTTTTTTTATATATATATATATATCATATAATACCAAGTTATATACCTCTTTCATACAATACAATATAATCAATGTGTATATAGAAAAATAAAAATAACGAATCACATAATGTTTAATGTTTAAACTGGTATATCTTCTACCACCCGATTTTCTTTCATTGAACATAATTTGATTTCATCAATAATGAATTCAACACTTCATTATTATATCCATCATATCCCTCAACGTCGTGCCAATGAAAATTTAATAAAGAAATCTGCAATATTCTTCTTTTGATCTAGATATACCTTTACTCATGCATCTTTGGTGTGATAATTGTCGGGATCGATCACACTTATCAAGAACTTAATCTCAATTTGAATTGAGTTAATGTCAATCATAAATTATTTTGCCATTGCATTTACCAATCCTTTATACTTGGTATCTGCATCATACATAATCCCATCTACAGAATTTTTTTTAGGTCTATCTGTAAACATAATACAAAATTGTTGACTAATCAATGTAAAAATGTAAAGATACGAAATATAAATTTTTTAACAAGTGTTAATACATACAAAACATACACAAAAAAATGTAAAGATATGAAATATGAAAATTTCAACAAAATTTAATACTCACAAAACATACACATCATTTTTTTAAAAAAATATGCTAACTTCTTATACTCAAATTAACAAGACAAAAATTTTCAAAATTGTGTTAGGGTATGAAAAGAATTTGAACTATGTTCTGTTGACTGAAACAATAAAATTTGCACTGGTATGTTCAAAGAAAAGGATTTTAATTATGTTCAATAAAATCATATGAATTTCGAATATAACAAATAAAATAATACAATTAGTTGTATACAACAAAAAATATTGGTTACATCCCATCTTCCTCAATGCATTACAAGCAGAGAATGCAAACTATCACCATCCTTTTTAAGTCAGATTCAAATAAAATACTTATATCAGTATTTTTTTACAAGAAGAAGAAGAAGGAATTTTGACGAATTAATTCAAAATAAAATCGTGAAGAATAAGAAAAATTCAATGTTTGATAATGAAGATTTGAAATAAAAGACCTTAGGATTCTTAATGAAGAAGGAAATAACCATTTTAGAAAGAAAAAAAAGGAATGATTGACATCTGATAATAGTTGACATCCTTTTTAATGGGTATGAAATCTTTTTTTCCTTATATGTAATTTGTATTTTATTTTTTATTAAATAAAATAATATTTTTTCCTTTTTAATGTCAAAATTTGCTACAATTTGCAAACTAAATTTTTTTGCTATAAGTTGCATTTAACCATCTAAGGAAGGTTATTTAGATTTTTTATTTCCTATAACATATTGTTAATTTTCACTCTTTGTTGAGCAAAGCTGTAGGTGAGGTCACAACCTCATATACTTTGTCCCAATAAGGATGAACATGAAAAAAGAGATTTATACGTTACATTGTCCCAAGTTTTTCTTTTCCTTTTTATTTTGAATTATGGATATAGTGGCTTTTGTTAACTTTTGCCTTTTGTTAAATTATGAATTTGTTAATTTTATGTGTTTTTTAGATTAAATTTTGTAATTTGAATTAAGTGCCATGGATTTTTTTTGGCACATAGAAAAAATGAAAAATTTATGAGTCTGTTACTTTTGCACCCTAATGTGTACTCACTTTTATAACTTGCACCCTGTCCTTTACTTTTTTTAATGATTTTCTCCCTAATCTCTTTGTTTTCTTACAAACAATTAAACCACTCTTTTTATAAATTTTTTCATGAGGGTTAAATAGGAATAATACAATATATTTTTATTTAAAAAATATTTTTTTTTTAGTGTAGGAGGCTAGATGAATTAAAATTTTCCTGCCATTCCCTTTTATATTATTTGTCTCCTGCCGAGTTCGAAGTCATTAGTCTCCAAGAGGCTTGAAAGTTGCTGATTACTAAGAAACATCTAAGTCATTGGTTACCATAAAAATTCATGTTGCTGATGGTTGCCTGACCCATAAAAAATGACCTAAAGTTCATTTAAAAAAAAAACCTTTCTAGTCAAAAGAACAGAGCTAGCAAAATATTTTGCCTCATCAGAACCTTGCATTGGAAATGAATAAAGTAAAATAGTGTAACTAGATATTTTTCCTACACCTCAATTTTACAATTGAAGAAACATTCTAGCAAAAAATAAATAAAATTTAGGCTTAGTTCACTTTTTGAGATATTTTTAACTTTAAAGCAACATGTTCAGATAACATAGTAGATTCCAAGTTAGTTACCTTTGGAATAATTAGGTTTGTACCTAAAAATTAGGTAGAATTAGCTTAGGTTCGTTCACTTTTTTGAAATTTTTTTAATGGAGGATTGAAACTCAATGTAGGCCATGGCGTCGCGTGCCATCAAAAACAAAAAGTGTTGTTTGATAACCAACGACTTAGAAGTTGCTTAGTAACCAACAGTTTTCAAGTCGCCTGGAGACTAGTGACTTTGAAGTTGGCTGGATATCCATAGTGTAAAAGTGGATGACAGGAAGAATTTAGTTCATCTAGCGTCCTACATTAAAAAATTGAATAAATTTTCTCTCTCTCTCTCTCTCTTTATATATATATGTAATACCCAGTAGTTTTAACACTCAAGTAATGCATTCAAAATGACCTTTAGGACCCTCATTTTGATGGTATACCATGTTTAGATGTTATGGGTTATGTTGGGGGTGTTTTTGGACGCTGGAATTAGGTGTGTGTTGCCAAATAGACCCTCCGCTAAGGCTGTGCGTCTTATGACAAATGCCAATAGCCACTGGATGCGCTTGGATTTTGGTGTGCGCCACCCACCTTAGGCTTAGCTTTTGGCGTGCGCCTCCCACCCTCAGGTGTGCTTTGGCTATGCGCCGCCCAACAAAAGCCAAGTGCCAAAATTGCTTCATTTTGGTTTAAATTAAGGGCGTTGAGGTCTTTTCACACCCCTAAAATGTTTCTAATCATTTTAAATGAATTAAGGGGCCTAAAAACACATTATTTCCGCTCTTTTAACCCCAAATGTCCAATATACGATTCAAAACCCTTCCCCTCTTCCCAAGAATAAAAATTCAAGTTTCTTCCCGCAAGAATTCAAGAAGTTAAGTTCCAAATTCAAGCTTTCTCCAAGAATTCATCCAATCGAGGTATGCGGGGTTTATGAACAAGGTTATTCTTTCATCCTTATGCCCAAAGTGTATGATTTTAAGATTTAATTTCTTTATTTTGAATTAGGGTTCATACCCAAATAGCGAGATCCTTGAATTTTGATATTGCCATGAGATTGAGAGCTTTATGTGCATCGAGAATTGCATATGTTCATGTTTTAACTTATAATATTCATATTGTGATTTTAATTTTATTATCTTGACTGAGATTGTTGAAAGATTTTAGTGTGATTATTGATCATGAAGTTTCATTATAAATTTTCTTAAATTAAAGCATGAATTCTAAGTTCCAAGTACAAGTATTAAGTTTTCAAGAAGATTATGCTCTTAAGCCCCATTTATAAGTCTATACCATGATTTAAAGCAAAGATTGATCTTTTGATCTTAATATAAGATATGAAATCCACAATAGTTCATCTTGATTAGGATTTAAAGTAAAAAAAAGCATAACTAATTTTCATTTTATAAACCCTTGTACTATTTTAAGGTGGATTTCTTAAGTATGAGCATATAAGTAATCTGAGAGTAGTATTTAGCATCGAGAAGGAAATGCAGATGAGCGTATCCTAAATTCCTAGAAACTACGAGCCATCATAGATTAAACCTTTTTCCAATATAGATTAAGTTCAGTGATCACTTAAGATTAAGGTTTTATTTTGATGGCAAGGGTAGAACAACTCTCTCCAACATGGATAAGATGTTGGACTCCATGGTAGCTTACATGGTTTATGTCGGTTAGAAGAATCTCCCAAAGAAAAAATAATAAGTAAAACTTTAGAAACTAAGTGTCATGGCTTACAAGGTTTATTCTTATGCTTATTCATTTATGATTGTGATCTTGCAGTCTTTTGTTTTATTCATGTTCAAGGTGAGTCATTTACACTTAGCATACATCATTGAAAGTTTATTTGAGTATTCAGTAATCGTTTTTACTTATGCATTCACCTCTACATACTCAGTACATTCCATAAGTACTGACTTACACATATGTCTATATGCTACATTGTCTTATAATGTGGTTCTGGTGCTTATTTCCAGAAGCACGATTGACTACGAGCATCACCACCTACATCTCGACTTTTGGTAAGTCCTCATAGGCTGAGGACCCAGTTTATAAGACTTTTGTTATTGATGAAGTGTTTTAGTTATTTGATTTTTTCTTATGTTCGGGTTAGTTGGGGTCGTTCCCAGTGGATCTCTGGTCAGTATTAGAATAAGAGGCTTGTCCGACTATTAATGTTTTTCAGTTTTTTAAAGAGTTGATTACCTTAGATTCGAATATGTAGTTCGTTTTTCATACGAGTTCCAAGTTAAGTATGAATTATGGGTTAGCTTGGGACTATTCGTAGTCTTGAGCACCGTGTTACATCCAGGGGTACTTCCGGAGAGTTACAATATTTATATATATATATATAATATATATATATATATATATATTACTAATATTCCTATTTTACACTTATGAAAAATTATGAAAACGGTGGTTTTATTATTTTATAAGAAAATAAAATGATTGGGGTGTAAATCATTAAAAAAAGGATAAAGTGCAAGTTACAAAAGAGAGCATATATTAGGGTGCATAATGCAACAAACACAAAATTTATGAAGTTTATATACCAAAATTTTTAAATATGTTGGAAGCAGTTATTCTTTATAGTTGAAATATGATAAAACATAGGTTGAAGTGTGTGTGTGTATATATATAGTTTTGAAACTTATATTGTTGTTATTTACTATTATATCAAGTTGTTATTTAATATTTTGTTTATTTAGTTTTAAATTTACTTTTGGGTTAGATTTTCCTTATATTTAGAATTCAATTTAGGTTTAGGTTCAACCTATTGTTCTATAGAATGTGATAATTTTTTTAAATTTGTTTAGTTCATTATTTTTTAAAAAGTTTTTGAAAGTGCACTTATTTTGAAGAGTTGATTTTTGCTTGTGTTTTTCCCTTAGTATTGATCATTTAATTCAATTTTTTTTAAGAAATAAGAGATTGGGATTATTACTATTTTAGGTTATTACATACATTTTCAACATGAACTTATATGAACTTGGCACTTTTCACTTAAGAATCATATTGATGTTAATCTTATGTTCAAATTCAAAAAGATGGAATGAACATGATGCTTGATTTTAAAGACTTAAATAATAGATTTGGAAGATAGTAGTTTTGCTAGAAACTAAAGTTTAAGTACAATCATATCGTCAATCAATTTAATTAACTCATGTTATAGTTTTATTCATTATAAAATAATCTTTGTTTAATAAATAATTTAACTTTGTAGTGTATAAATTTCTTAATTTATAAATTTCTTAATATTTAAATTTTTGAAATTACTGAAATAATGTCCTAACTCCATTTCTCAAGTCATGATGACACCTACTTTAACCCACCAGTAGGTAAGCCAAACCATAGCCTAGAACGTCATGTAATGGGTTAAATGACGGAAGATAAAAGAATAAAGAATATAGACATACAATGGAAGTACTAAGCAACGAAATATAAATATTATTGTACTTAACAAATCGAAGGAATATGAGTAAAAATACAAAAGAGTATCCCCATGACCTAGTAAGGTTGGTACAAAATCCACTAAATCTAAAGAGTAGAGTACTAGACAATATCAAATATACATATAGTCTCGAAATATACAAAAGACTATCCAAAAATAACAGAAGTACAGAGAATCAACTCCGGATTTTGAAAGCTCAACCTATCTCTGAAGCAGCAGCAAGCTGCAAATAACGTTAACAACGATTGCTCGTGCTCGATATACATCAGGATAAAGATGTAGAAGTGTAGTATGAGCATCGAAAAAATGGGCATTCAGTAACCATTACAAATTGATCTAGCTAAGTTACAATAGAGGTAAAATAAAATGCGAGAATGTAAGCTAAAGTAAAAAATAAGGGGCCAAAATGAAAATAATACTCCAAATCAGGCAAAAACGATATAGTGTACAAAATAAGTAACTCAAAAATAAAGACAGTCTAACTACAACCTGACTAGGACCCCATAATCCCAGAAGGCACAAATAAGAAGGAATAACCCAACTGAGCCCCCAAAATCTCGAGAATATAAACAAATATTATTTTAATACAGAGATGGAATTATCGACCATAAGCATAAGTGCCTTAACAAGTAAAATATACTTGAAACTCTTCCCATATATAAATCTAAATATTACCCGTCATTATTTGAATTCCTAGTCCCAACAAGTATCCTAGTAGATCATAGATGACAGACTTGAACTGGGACTAGTGGATAGTGTCATAATTGCTAATATACCGTGTATGAACCATGATTGTTGAGCTTGAACTTGAACTAGTAAATTAATTAAAAGTAGTGACCAACCAAGGTTAAAACTTCCCTTAAGTCCAGTTAGTACTAAATTCTCAACGTCAAATCTATAAACGAGGTATATTGTAGTCACGAAGTCCATGAATAAGGTTATAAGGGTCAATATCCTTCTACCTCGAGTAACAAAGCTAGCCAAACTTCATTAAATTGACTAAGTCATCCTAAGACAAAAGATTTCATCCAAGGAAAAGAAAGAAGTCCTCCTAATTCTACAAGGCAATAATTTAGGCAAATGACCCTAGAGAAGGGGTGACGGGTCCTACTACTAATCGCAAAACCCATACTAGGCAAACACCTATCCAAACCTAGACTAAGGGTTTATAATCCCATCCTAGGACACTAAGTAAACCAAACTAGGCTTACGATATCAACACAAACCACCAAATATGAAGAAGGATGGGGCAGAATTCTACCAAAAAGGCCTCTAATTAGTTAACTTAATCAACAAATGCTTAATACTAAATCATCAACCAAGTCATAAATACTCATCCATAGCAAGAATAATACTACACTAATACCATAATCAAGCTTAGTCTAAATGAAAAGTAATGATAGCCATTCTGAACGTTGTCGCAAACTCGCCAAGTCCTCTATTCTTGAGCCTTTCCTTTTCAAGAATCCTGCGAATGATGCTACATAGTCAAAATAATAATCAATATGTTGAGACAAGAATACAGATACCCATATTGCGTATAAATGCTTTGGATCAAAGTTGAGCCAAAAATCCCACGTGAGGTCCACTGCGGAATTACAAAATTAAAATTGTCAATGCATCCTTCTAAGCTCAAGGATCATTTATCCTAAAAAATGAAAATACAAGAATAAATCATCCCATAAAATAGACCACATGGAATCTAGGTATTTAAAGTTACGTCAAAAAATTTATCAAGAATTTAAGCGGAACCTTATGAAAATAATGACGATAAAATGACCACAACAAAGTTTTCAACTCACTCTCTACACCCAATAATTAATCACCCATGATTCTAAAATTCCTAGGGTTTTTAAAAGTGTTTTGGAATTGAGAAATGAGTTGGGGATGGAGAGGAATGAAATATATAAAATGGTACTAGTGATGGCTGCTTTTGTGGCTAAATGATCGCTAATGCATCGGGGGTCGCTATAGCGGCCTAGCCTCATGGCTGGCATCCGCTAAAGTGGTGCAGAGCAGCTAAAGCGTTGTTCTGGCCGCTAAAGAAGCTACAGCAGATATAGTAGGCACTAATGATTTTCCAAGTTTTCCAAGTTCTAATCGGACCCTCAAGATTTATTCAAAATCCTGTGAACACAAATGAACTATGCTACCTTACCAAATTTGATATTTTGGATTCAACGGTGCCATTAAAATTGCAATTCAAGGTCTTTTTGATTAAAAGTGGGCCCTACACATAGATAGCTATTTTAGCCAAATCTACTCAATGGCCCAAAATAAATCTGAAAGTCTTGAAACCAGAACCAAGGGACCTCTAGCCTAAAATCAACATTTTGAGCTATCAAAACTATCAGAATTGAAATCCAAGGTTGTTTAAAAGTCCAACCACGATATCCTTTTCTTAACATTGAAAAATTTGAAATAGGGAATTGCCTCTAAGAACCGACAAATCACTCGATAACCAAACTGTAAGTCATGATAAGTCATGAATGACTTAGGGAAGCTATGGAAAAGCTCTTAATGCAGAAAAGGTATCCAAACACGAAAAATAACCCAGAGAGTAATTATAATATCCACTACTAAAAGGAATTTCGTCTACAAAAGTGAAGGATCAAAAAGTATTTGAAGGCTAGAAAAAATTGGGATACTAGGCTTGAATCTAACACTCAATCTCCCAAGTAGCCTCCTCAACTGGATGGTGTCTTCACTGAACCTTAAACATTGAATTTTCTCATGCAACTTTCTGACATCTCTGACTAATATAAAAATTGGATCCTCCATAAAGGTGAACCTCTCATCCAAATAACCCGAATCCCAATGAAGCACCTGCGACTCAGCCAGAATATAGTATCGCAACATAATACATGGAAAACTTGATGAATTACTAAAAGAATAGATGCAAGACTAACTCATATACCACCTCTCCAATTCTCTGAAGCATATCAAATAGTTAGATATACTTGGGGCCAAGCTTTCCCCAGTTTCCAAACCTCATCACACCCTTCATGGGTAATACTCGAAGGAAAACTTGATTACTAATCCCAAACTTTAATACACGAAGCCTACAGTCAACTAACTCTTCTACCTACTCTGAGCTGCCCGTAGCATATCCTGGATCACCCAAGCCCTATCTAAAGTCCCACAAAGCAAGTCGGTACCTCAAGATATAATCTCAAAAGTATCAAAACAACCAATTGGAGATCGACAACGCCTACTATACAATGCCTCAAATAGGCTAAATACTACTCCCACTACCCTCCAAAGTCCGTAACATATAAGCAAAGCATATCCTCTAAAACCTAAATGGTTCTCTTCGACTGCCCATCGATCTAAGGTAGAAAGCTACACTAAGGTCAACATGAGTAACCAACTCCTACTAAAAAGTACTCCAGAATCTAAAAGTAAACACTGATCCTCTATTTGAAATAATAGATACGGGTACCCTATATGGTGAACTATCTCTCGCACATAGATATGAGCTAACCTTTCATCACTGAAGAAAATCTAAATAGGTATGAAATTAGTAGATTTGGTCAATCGATCCATAATGAACTATATTCTGTTAGAACCATGAGAAGTTTGAGGCAATCCGCTCATGAAGTCTATAGTAATCTACTTTTATATCTACTCAAGAATGGGTGGTCTGTGAAGTAAGCCACTAGGTCTCAAATGCTCAACCTTTACCAACTGGAAACACAAGCAATGAGCTACAAAGTCTACTAAATCCTTCTTCATACCACTTCACTTGAAGTGTTTCCTTAAATTTCTATACATCTTAGTTGTCCCAAGGTGAATAAAATATCTGCAACTATGAGCCTCTTAATGTATCAACTGAATCAAGTCTCCCACACTCAAAACACAAATATGATTGTTGAATCTCAAAATGACCTTAGAATAAAAGGTAGCCCTCCTAGACTCACCTCTCAACATCTAATCATGAATGCCACAAAGTCTACTATCCTCAATCTTTGCCCTCAAATTGGCTCAATTAAGGTAGACCTAGCCTCAACACTAGCCAAAATCCATTGGGGTTCTTAAATATCAAGATGAATCATCTAATTGGCCATGGACTGAATGTCTAAAGGAAACAGTCTCTCCAAAATTAAAATGAAGAACAAACTCCCCATACTTACCGCCTTGCGGATTAGGGTATTTACTATCACATTCACCTTGTCTAGATGGTATATAATAGAGATATCATAGTCCTTTAGAAATTCAATCCATTTGCATTATCTCTAATTAATCTTTCTCTACCTGCAATGGTCAGTGAATATCTTACAACAAACACCATATAAGTGATGCTTTCAAATCTTAAGTACAAAAACTATTGTCGCCAACTCCAAATAATGAGTGGGGTAGTTTCGATCGCGCACCTTTAGATGCCTCAATTCATATGCAATAACTCAAGTCTACTGCATTATAACACACCCCAAACCTACACCAAAAGAATCATAAATAAACAATGAATCCCCTACCCTTAACTGGAAGAGTCAATATAGAAGCTGAAGTGAGTAGGTCTTTGAGCTTCAGGAAGCTTGACTCACACTTATTGGACTACTAAAGTAGAACCTCCTTTAAAGTCAATTTAGTTATAGGATCTGCAATAGTAGCAAATATCTCCACTAATCTCCTGTAGTATCCTGCCAAACTAATAAAACTACAAATCTCAGTCGGAGATATAGGTCTGGCCCAATTACAAATATCCTTAATCTTTTTTAGATCCACCATAATCCTATTCTTATACACTACTTGTCTAAGGTATTCTATAGACAGATTCATAACTTGCACTTTGAGATCTTAGGAAAAAGCCTTTAATCTCTCAAAATATGGAGCACAATCCTCAAATATTCATCGTGCTCCTTCATACTACTTGGATAGATAAGGATATCATCGATGAAGATGATAAAAAAGAGTCCAAATAGGGCCTAAAAATGTGGTTCATCAAGTCCATGAATGTTGCTAGGTCATTGCTCAACCTGAAAGACATTACCGAGAAACACATAATGATCATAGCGAGTCTTGAAGGTTGTCTTAGGGATGTCCTCTACTCGAATCCTGAACTGATGGGAACCAGACCATAAATCAATCTTACAAGACACTTCCGCACACTGTAGCTGGTTAAATAAATCATCATACGAGGAGTATGATATTTATTCTTCATGGTCACCTTATTCAGCTACCTATTGTCAATACATATATGCATTGAACCATATTTTTCTTCACAAATAGAGTAGGATAACCCTAGGGTGATATGATCAACCTAATAAAACCGTTACCCAAAAGATAAAAATTTAGTATCTTAAGCACGACAGAGCTATACGATAAGGTTCCATAGAAATAGGTCGGGTGCCCAGCTCAAGGTCAATAACAAACTTAATATCATGCTTAGGAGAAAGGTTAGGTAGGTAGGTAGGGAATATAATATTAGAAACCAAATTAATTGAAGGACTCTCCGCACTAACATCACAGACATAAATAAGAAAAGACTTACAACCTCTTGACACCAGTCTCCTAGCTTAAATATAAGAAAGAATCCTTGTTGGTGTATGACTAAACAAACCCTATCACACAATCAGGGGTATTCCAGGCATGGCTAAGGTAAAGTCTTGGCAAAATAATCCAAGACCTCATGATAGGGGGATCACCAACCCATGCCTAGAATCATATCAAAATCCACTTTATCTAGTATAATAAGGTTAGCCTAAGTATCACACTCAAGCAATTACAACATATGATCTATAAATCCAATCCACTACTAAAAAATCACCCATGAAAGTAGCTACATGCAATGATATAGATAAGGTCTCTAATGATAACTCTAATTTTTGTACATAATAAGTAAAAACATATGAATAGGTGGATCTAGGATCAAATAAAGTAGTGGTTGGATGGCGACATATCAAAATTGTACCTGTAATAACAACATTCAAAGACTCCACCACTGGCCTATCAGATACAATATACAAAGGACCCTGTCTACCTCCGAACTAGGTACTTGACAAAACACCCATCCTTCCTACCTAATACCTCTTGTAGAACCCTAGGGATCACCTTCGTGACCTTGATCGCTACCTCTAGCTGGTGCAAACACTGATCTGATCAGTTGAATACTTTACACTGTAGGCTTAATCATCCCACACCAAGGATACTCTCTGAAAAATGACCAATGATCCCATAATCATAACTTGAAATGGATACCTCAGACTAAAGACCATGACTATGCACCCTCAAATAATAATCACTTCCCTGACCACTATAGTTACTATAATAAGGTTGACCATTAGCATTAATTTGAAGAGCTTCCTGAACGAGTCTACTAGACTAATCCTAGTATTGATAAGACTAATGTTGAGGGTATCTATCTTGAAAAACTCAGAATCTAAACTGTGAGCTGTTATGGCTCCAATAACAAGTCTATAAATGCACTACTGTCACTACCTCTTATTATTGCCTCATTAGGCCTTGATATATCTCCTCCATAAAAGACCTATTCTAAGCAACTAAACTTCGAGCAGCCATGCAAATCAAAAGTCTCAATCTTTTAATAAAGCACCAAATTTAATCATACTCGATTGGTAGGATCATAGTTTCATCCTTAGCCAACTTATGAAACCTCACCTCATAATAAACAAATAATATCAAACCCTACTCAAACCCTGTATACTAATCCTTCAGATAGTCATGTAGGCTGCGAGGCATATACTTCTCTAAGTGAGCCTTAGAGAATTGAGTCTGTGTCTTAGGTGGAGATACAATCCAACACTCATCAAACAATAATCATAGCTTATACCTATACCACCCTCATAAGGCCAATAGTTATAAGAACCAAAATACTATACTCGTGATAGTCAACACATATAAATGAATAGATGCAACATAAACCAATAGTAAACCATGTCCATGAATCCTCCCATACCATAAGCATTAGACTCAAATCGCTTCCTTAACATAATAAGTACTTCGTCAATGTTGAACCTAAACCATAAATAGTATTATAGATGCCAAACTCAAACTAGAAACAATATCATAAATGTTAGACTTAAATTAACAATAGCATTATAAATACTAGATTTGAATTAGAATAGTATAATAAATGCTAGACTCAACTTGAAAATAGTATCATAACTAAATAACCATTACCCGAGATCAAATCAGGGACTAAATTAGTATAATAGCATAAAAGGGTCAGAATCTCTCTCAATCAAAGTAAATAGTAGTGGTAACAAAGTGGATAAACCAGAAACTGAAATCAATCTCAGTCTAATTTACAAAACATCATCTTTAGTTTCAAAACCTCATAAATCATTAAATAAGGTGGTAGGATTTGAGTTATAAAAAAATCATTTTATAACTGAAAAGTAATAAGATATTCCTTTTTTAGAAAACAATAATAAAATCTAGGTTGTCGGTTGGAATAGTTCTACTAAGTGAGTATGAATGTACCTAAAAGTATGCATGCCATTACTAGTATCCAAACAATACAATAAAAAGTACCTAAGCGTCTATACTAGAATCACGTCCCAATAACTATGTCAAATGATAATTCATATACTAAGGGGTTCTTAATATTAAACTATGGTTAACATGCTTATAATTAAGGGTAAAAGGGTCCTATGTCCATAAAAAGTATTTCATCCGAATGGTCAGGTCACCATTTTAGTGCCAAATTCCCTAAATAGGCTAAGTTATGATATACCAGCTATAAACATATTCTCTACCTAGAATGTAATCCATAATATACATAATCTCATAGAGAAAGAATACTGAGGCCTACCTCGATGCCAAACTACAAGTCTTGAACTATCCACAAAGTTCTCGCCATTGCTCCACAATCTCAAAATATTGCACTATAAAAATAATTATCTACATATTAATATGAGTAAAATGATACCAATATTACTATAAATATATTTGAGTGAAAATTAAGGTCAAGAACGATATTTCAAACTAAATCTAAAATTAAATCTGTCATGAGGTCCCTAACAAGGAATGCGTGCTCAAAATTTGAGCAAAACCAGAGCTCGAATTGAGGCCAAAATCAGCCTATAAAGTTAGAAAATTCAAAAACTAATTTCTAGGAGTTTGAAAGGAAAAGAGTGGAATTTGAATACCTTACCTTAGCGTCAATGGATGATTTTCCACAATTTTCCATCCTCCAAGCTCCAATAATGGCAGAAAAAGTTTTCTGAATAACAATCTTAGTCAGAATTTATGAAAACAAAATGGATTTTATGAGAAAATGAGGAATATGAAGTTTTAATCATAAATACTATGATTATACAAGAAAAATACATCGGCAATCATCATAACTGGAGCTTCCTAGCTCCCAAATGTCAAAAATAAAAAATGGATTTGGTTTAGGTCTTATACTTAATGATGGTTGCTTAAGCGACACTTTGTTCACTTACGCGACATGGTCAGAGGGTCAAAATGCCTATTAAGTGGCCAAATGGTTGATTTAGAGACACGATCAAACAAAGGCAGATTAAATGGCCACACCAGCATCAACAACTTTCAAAACTTATTTTTAACCCTCAAAACTCATTCAGAACCCAATGAATATAAACAATAGAGAAAATTGATCATAAAACACTTCCTGAACCAAATGGAATAATTGTATTTCGGAAAAATGGTTGGTTACAACAATTTAATCCCCGAGATCCCTATTAGGCTATTTTAACTAATTTTTATCTATACACTCAATATGAAATATAAAGGCTTGAGATCTAAACTAATTATGTTGCCACACTAAATTTGAAAAAATCAACTGTTCCATCAACATCTCATCCGTTGTCATTTCAATCAAATGTGGGTCCCACACCCAAAGGTCCATTTTAATCAAAATTCACAGAACAACCCAAAAGTTCTGACCTAGATGCCTATTAGCTGTAGGGAGTATCTCACATTGGTATAAGTAATGGAAGAAGAGTAGGGGTGCAAAAATAGAATCAATAGAGTGGGATTATTTTGTTGTTGGATTTTTAGATAGGTTCTTCTCACTTGAGCTAAGAAAGTCCAAAGTGCAGCGGTTGATAAATTTGAAGTAGGGTAGCATGAGTATGAAGGATGATTCCTTTAAGTTTACTAAATTGGCAAGGTATGCTCCAACTATGGTTGTTGAATACAAGATCCACATGATCAAGTTTATGTGTGGTGTTTTTGAGGATGTGGTCAAAGAGTATATTGCCACTATATCGGTGAAGGAGATGGATATCTCTAGGTTGATGGTTCATGCTTAATATATAGAGGAAGAGAAATTTAAGGAGAAAAAGAGGGACAATAATATTTCATAAATAGGTATCTTTAGTTTCTCTTAGCAAAGGTTAGATTATGGAAATCATTCTCATTTCCAACAGAAATCTTCATCTCTAGCCTCGTCGTATGCTAGTTTCTAGTGCCTAAATTTAGGTAGGATAATCGAGACAGATCATTAAGATATAGTCCTAGGGTAGTGTGAGTAATGTTCATACCAATATGGTATGCAAGAAATGTGGTAGGAACCACAAGAGTTAGTGTATGGCTAGTAGTGATTATTGTTCGGTGTGGAAAGTCAGGCCACATACTTAGGGAATATCAAATTGGTTTGCAAAGAGGTAGGGACGCCCATTAGCAAAGTCAATTTAACTCTTTAGTAGATCCTACAAGTTGCCTAACTCAACAGTTTGCATCAGTTAGTGTAGCTGGCGGAAATCGTCAGAACCGGTTCTACGCTATTTAGACTTGATAGGATCAGCAAGGTTCTCCTGCTGTCTTTATGGGTACATTACAGGACTTTCATATTTATGTTTATGCGTTATTAGATTCGAGAGCCACACTATCTTTTGTAACTCATTATATAGCAGTAGACTTCGGTTTCAGTCCAAAAATTCTTTCAGAAACTTTTATAGTCTCTAATCCAATTAGTGACTCAGTCATAGCTAGATGAGTATATAGAAATTGCCTAGTCATAGTTCCCCAAAAGTAAACCTCAATTGATCTCGTAGGGTTAGATATGGTAGATTTTGATATCATTCTTGGCATAGACTAACTATAGTCTTGTTGTGCCTCTATTGATTGTATGAAGAGAGTAGTCCAATTCTAATTTCCAAAAGAACCAATTCTAGAGAAGAAGGGTAGTACCCCGGCGCCTATGGCTCCTGTCATTTCTTACCTTAGGGCTAGAAAATTGATCTCCAAAGGATGAATTTACAATCTTTTATGGGTTAAGGATTCAAAATTTGAATCCCCAACTCTTGGTTTAGTTCTAGTGGTAAACAAGCTTCCAAAAGTTTTTCCAAATGATCTACCCGGAGTTTCTCCCAAAAAAAAAATTGGCTTTAGAATAGATATCCTTCTAGATACCCAACCTATTTTAATTTCAACCTATAGAAAGGCTCCAACAAAGCTTATGGAGCTGAAAAAATAGTTGAGGACCTCTTAGACAAGGGTATTTATCAGGACTAGTGTCTCTCCAAGAGAATCTCCAGTTCTTTTCGTATGCGATAAAGATAGTTCTCTTAGAATGTGCATCGACTGTCATCAGTTAAACAAGGTCACATTACAAAAAAAAGTATCCCCCTATTACCAAGATTATTTGACCAACATCAGGGTGCCATTATTTTTCTCTAAGATAGACCTCAGATCAAGCTATCATCAACTCAGAGTCAGAGAATGTGACATTCCAAAGACAAATGTTTGAACTCAATGCGGTTACTTTGAATTTACTGTCATATCTTTCTCCTATAACTTTTATGGACCTGATAATTTAGGTGTTCAAGTAGTACTTGAACATGTTTGTCATTGTCTTTATCTATGACATCCTTGTTTATTCTCGAGTTGAGGATGAAGATGTAGATCATATGAGAATTGTTACGCAGATTCTCAAAGATTACTGACTATTTTCCAAATTTAGAAAGTGTGAATTTTGTTGAAATCAGTAAAGTTTGTTGGTTATTTTATTTCTAGAGAAGACATTCGAGTTGATCCCCAAAAGATCAACGCAGTAAGGAACTAAACTATACCCATTTCTCCAATATATATTAGGAGTTTCTTAGGCTTAGTCAGTTACTATAGACGGTTTGCTAAGGGATTTTCCTCCATTTCCTATCCCATTTCTCGGTTAACTTAGAAAAAACTCAAATTTTAGTGGTCCAATTCTTGTGAGAAAAGTGTTCAGATGTTGAAAACTGAACTCACCACTACTTTAGTATTAACTCTGCTTAAGGGCTCAAATAGTTTTGTGGTTTATCATGATTTTTATAGGGTTGGACTTGGTTGTATGTTGATGCAGCGGGGTAAATTTATAGCATATCCCTCTAGACAGCTCAAGCCTCCTGAGAAGAACTACCCGACTCATGATCTTAAGTTGGAAAAAATTATTTTTACCTTAACGATTTAGAGGAATTACCTCCATGGTGTTCATATTGATTGTGTATACATAAAAGTTACACCTATGAAGGGGGTGAAGATATTTAGGAAGAAAGGAAAGCTCAATCCCCGATTTATTAGTCCTTCTTAGATTATAGGACATTTTGGCAAAGTAGCTTAGGAAATAGATTTTTTGGTAGACTTAGCAACGACACATCCAGTTTTCCATGTTTCCATGCTGAAGAAGTGCATTGTTGATCCCGCATCAGTTGTGCCCTTAGTAAGTGTGGGTATGAAAGATACTGCCCATTACGAAAGGTTCCTATTGAAATTCTTGATCATCAAGGTCATAAGTTGAGGAGCAAAGAGGCCATATTGGTAAATGTTCTTTGGAGAAATCAGTTGGTTGCAAGAGCTACTTGGGAAACAGAGTAAGATATGATGATGAAGTACCCCTACGTCTTCCCATCGAACTCAACCCAGCTTAAGGTAATAGTTTCCCTAAAATTAATTAATTCTTTCTATTTCATTTCACCTGGCTATTCTCATTTAGCATGCATCCATGAGTCCGGTTCAATCCATGTTTTAGTTACCAACTTAGTATCATTTCAGTGTTCAGCTCTTAGACACTCAGTGTAGGAATTTTAGGTACAAATAATGTGAAAGGGTTCCGATAATAGCAAGGGAAGTGGTGAATATATGGGAATTAAAACTCTTTTCCCCTAACTTTCCAACTCAGTCAGTTTCTATTCGAGGCTGAATAACCCCAATGAGGAGATATTATAACACCTTAAAAATTCAAGACAAGGCTAGATCCATGCTTAAAGTACATGTAGGATTAAATATCAAGTTTTAACTATGTGAGAAGGAATTTGTCCATGTACCAAGGCCACAAGAACCTCCTATCCCTCAACCAAGCCAAAACCTCCCATACTAAATAATTCCTTAAGAAATTGTCAGATTCAAGTAAACATAACTTCTAGATTCAGAAGCATCTTTGAGATTTAGACTAGCTAAATGACATTTATTTGAATTATCTTTCCAACGCATCCAATTTTACCTTAATCCGTTATTGTAGTAAAATGTTATGGCCCTTTTAGTGAAACACTGTACTATAGTGAGATATCACAAGCCAAACCATGACCGTGGTTACACTTCACGATCTTACAATAGACTCATTTGATCTATAAAACCCCAACATATAAAAAAAGGTAAGTATAGATTCTAACCAAAAGAGGGAACCACATCCGTGCTTTCAAACCACAATCCAGAGCACTATCATGAGTCCTACAATTGATTTTGATTGAACCTTCAAACTTATGAACCAAGGTACGACAGTAGGTATATCCCACTATGGTACCAAGGATCATCTGATCATGTTCAGAGAGCTCTCACCCAACTCCCAAACATGAGTGTAACTCGTGATGTTGGTCCCACGATCGTGGGAAGGTCCTTTACATCTCATCCAGTAGTTTCCCAGTTATGAATTGTAAAGGGGTATATCAGTCTTTTCCCCTACTTTTACCATCAAAACTATGTCGTTTAGGATATTTCAAGGATGATTATTGGGGTTAATATTACCTTAATCCCTTATTACTCAAAAAACCATTCAAGACTTAGTTACAAACAGAGAGAAAAGGTAATTTATTTCCTCAAGGCAAAACTAGGGTTCATCTTCTTTAAGCTACCAATTCGTAAGAATTCTTCAGGGTTCTTATCTCCAGGTATGTGGGATTTCATCAATGGATCTCCTTTCACCCATTGAGTCCCAAAGTTAACTCAATTCTTTAGTTCAGTTTTTTTTTTTTTACAATTTAGGGTTTATGATGGTGTCAAATTCCTTGATATCTCAGTCCCTTGGTGTGATTGAGTTATAATACACATTTACCATAAATTTTAATGTTATTCTATGTCCAGGATCATAAACCCTAATTATATGATTATCAAAACCCAATTTATGATTCATGATAACACCTACTCTATCCTTCCAGTAGGTAAGACGAACTGTATCCCGGAGCTAAAAACAATTGCCTAACTTGGTGTAAAATGGCCTAAAAGCTAGAAATTAACATTTAAAAAGTTAAAACAAAAATAAAGCCGTCATAACAGTCAATAGATAGATAAAAGGGTCAACAACCATCCCAAGAATCAGTAATGTTGATACAAGAGCTACTACAAAGAACCATAAGTTCTAAATAGTCAAATATAATCTATCTAATCAATGAATGACTAGACATTGATAAATATAGGGGAAAAGGGTAACTCTGACTCCAAGAGCTCACCCAATCTCCAAAATTAACCCTGCAAGAGCATCAAATCAGCGGTGGCTACCAGTACTCGGATCTTCATAAAAAAGGTACAGAAGTGTAGTATGAGTACCAAAACCATGGGTACTCAATAGGCATCATCGGCCGATTGAGTTAAATCATAATATAAATACGATAAGATACAAGATAAAGTAAACTAAGTCAAGGTAAAAGGGATAATCTAAAAATAAGCTCCAACACTTTGGTACATGAATAAATACATACATACAAAATAGTAATGCAAGGATCACATAGCTATAACTACAAGATTGTCCTTTATAAGCCAATAAGTGTGAAAAAGTAATTAATCCAACGTAGACCCCCATAAGCTTGAAGGGTACAATCAAGGAAAATAAATAACCCAAATAACCATAAATTACCAATTACTATGCAATAACCAAGAATCCATCCGAACCATATCATTTCAATTTTAACTCCCAAAATGGAGGACTTGAACCGTAACTCATAGTATCAACATCATCATCATATACCGTACTTGAACTAGAACTCATATATCATTATCATCATCAATTGTCGAACTTGAACCGAAACTCATATATCATTATCATCATCAATTGTCAGACTCAAACCGAAACTCATTTATCATTATCATCATCAATAAACCATATAAATAAACCACAATCATAAGCTATAACACTAACCACAATAATTATCCACCGGAACTTACCCGAATTAGCACTAACTCTCAATTACCAAACTAGTATAATCAATAAGCATCTAATCTCTTCAAAGCCCCAAAGTAAGAATTAGTAAAGGTATATCATGTGTAAATAAGTCTACAAAAGCTAACTCAAATCTTGGCCTAAGGTGGGCCAGAGGGGCCCAATTCTAGTCCCCGAGATCCATTTTTAGGTTAATTGTACCCCGGACTAGGCTAAGGTATCTAAATTTTTTTCTAGATGTTAAAAAGGCCATTGTTTTCCCTACGATAGCAATTCTTCCTAGAACATGAGAAAATAAGTCAATTACACCAAAATTACAGTTTCAAAATATCCTAAATAGTCCAACTAACGCAAATATTTTAATCATACCTTCAATATCTAATTCCTACCCTATATCTAGAATAATATCATAATCATATTATGAAACAACTCAATCTATGAAGAGGGTAAACCTATCCTATCTGGACTCTAAAGAAAACCTGAAGAATCTGGTAAACCACCGATTTTCATTTCCAAGAAGCTACCGCATGGTGCCACACTATTAAAATCATAATTTTCAAAATGAGAACAATGATACCTATATTGCACTTTGTGCTTTGGGTCCAAAATTACATAAAATTCCATGTGGGTCCATTTATGAAATCACACTTTCAAAACCAGCACAACATTTCTCTATGCTCTAGGAACATTGACCCTAAAAAATAGGTGAATTTCGAGCTCTAATGGTGCTATAATCAAGACAATGCGATTCTAGGGATTTTAGAAAAAAATGAAGGAATTAACCATGAAATTAGTGGAATATACCACAAAATCAATGAAGAAATGTGTAAATCAATTATACCAAAACTCCACAATCACCCACAAATGTTTCTCCTAAGAATTCCCACTTTTTTAGAGTTGACAATTCTAAACAATGGATGAAAAGTTGTAAAAATTGAGTTAAGTGGGGTATCTATACCCTTCTCAAGTCCGCAGATGTCGCTTAAGCGAACATCGAGTCTCTTAAGAGACTAGGTGTCGCATTCGCGATATTGGCAGCCTCAGCGTATGTCGCGTAAGAAAGAATGTCTTTGCATGCGCAATACTCACCTCTACCATGCCAATCGCTTAAGAGATATCTGATGGGCCTTGGCAGATAACATAAACAACTTTTTGGCTGCTTAAGCGATGCACCACCACCAGTCCGCTAACCCTTAGGGATTCATCTATAGCCCCGTATAAGAAAATGAACTATGTTACCCTATAAAATTTGATGTTCCGAACGCAATAGCACAGTCAAAATTTCCCTCTAAGAATGTTTCAAAGAAAAACAGGACCCACACCCACTTGCCATTTTTCTTAACTTTCGGCCAATAGCTCGAATGATTCTAAGAACCTCGAGACCCAAACGAAGGGTCCCCTAGCCCAAAATTGATGATCCGAAGATGTTGGGATAGACAGAATTGGCATATAAGGTAATTTCATTGAAGTTTTAACCCAGTAGTCAATTTGAACTAGCGAAGACTTCAAAATAGGAAATTGGCTCTAAAAACTAGACAAGCTGCCCAGTAACTGAACTGCCAACTCCAGCAAGTCATAAATGACTTGGGAAGCTATAAGAAAGCTCTAAATTAAAAAAATGAGCAGAAATACTGAAAAAGACCTAGAGGGTCATTACAATTTCTGTTACTAAGAGAACTTTTGTCTGCAACAGTAAAAGATTAGGATGTACCTGAAGCCTCGAACAGGTAAGGGTACTGGGTCCACTTCTCATTATCACGACCCAAATCAGGGCTTGGCCATGATAGGTATCCTAAGTTTGTCGAGTACTAGAGACCACTCCCTTTTCCTAGAAAAAATAGAAGACAATATAACTAGAAACGGATGAATTCTGAACGTATAACAAGATAGGCTGAGTTATGAACATATAACAAGATAGGAAACTCAACTAACTCAGAAAAGAATCTAAGAATTTCAACAACCATCCCAATCCACAGTAACCCACAAAGCCTCTAAACAGACCAAAATCAATCTAAGTCGGGACATACTCCCGACGATAGCCAAAAGAGTCTGATAAAAGTAGTTTATGACATAAATGAAATGAAACTTTAAAATGATAGCCCTTCTGAATAATGAAAGATCACCACTTCAAAGATAACTGCTCAACAACCCAGAAATCCTCATCGAGTAGACAGTTAGCGGGTTGAGCACTAGCATGTAACTCAGGGCGGGGATAAAGTGATGCCATAATCAACAGTCCAAAAATTATTTCGAGACAATGCACATAATCATATACATATATAAAACATGTTGGGATAGGGAACAAGGTTGAGTATTCAAGTAAAATATTATCCTAGATTATGTAGCTTATCCATCATAAAAAGGCACCCACAGGCTATATGGGTTCAGCTCCCCCTGCTGAAGGGCCTCGGTCGTGTTAGCCAAACAAACCAAAGGTATTAAGGAAGACTAGGGAATACCCAAACCCAACGTTAATCCAGGATACAAATAAATTTTAATAGTGTGAACCATGCACACGGTTATCAAGATCAACCCTCACGCCGGCAAATGAGAGTTTTCAATAACGGTCCTTCGATACCTTTACCTTCACAGCTTAGCACATAACCCCAATTAATCCTAATTAAATAAGTTTCATATAACCCATCCATTTAACATCCATTTAACCAAGGAATTGACCACTAACGTACACCGTAGGTATCATCACACCCTTATGCTTGCAAGCTTATAATTATACCATCACAATTCCATTAACTTGGGGGAATGCCTCGACCCCTTTTATTCATTAAATAAATATGGGGGAATGCTAAGACACCCCTTTGTGCATTAAATCAGTGTGGGGGAAATTGGGTTGAGGTTATCACCAATTCAATTATCAAAATCCACATAATTATGGGAATCGACAACCCCCTAGTTTGTTCACCATGCCCTGCACCCCACACATTCAAAACCATCACTAAAGCATGAAAAATTTCATATAAACCATAGGAATATTATTTAAGAAAACAATCATTCAAAACCCTTAACCCAAATTCCAAAGACAACATTCAAAACCACTTGAATACTAATTTAAAACCCACATTGGTCTGACTACGAGTCATACCCTATGACTCGTGTTTAGACTTTATGACTCATTATGTATTATTTGTATCTAAGATAGAAACTTTGTAACATATTGGTCACCCTACGATTGGCACATCATGACTCAGTCTTCACAATTTGTGAGGTACAAGTCATGGTCAGGACAGTAACTTAGACAAATCTTACTGGTCAGACTATGATTTGGGTCCTACAACCTGTATGGACACCTCATGACTCATAAGGTGAGTCATAGGTTGTGCAGTAAGCTCAAAATCAAGGAATTTTCCGAGGACCAAAATTCGAGGTGTTACATTCTCCCCCCTAGAATCATTCATCCCTGAATGATGAATCAAGGCTTCCATTAGAATGATCTTAAGATAGAACACAACCACAATTTCCTTTAACAAAGTTAGAAAACAAAGATATTATAAAGAACACGTACCTTAAGCAAGATTATCCAAGGTGGGGAACAAGAATGGATATTTGGACTTCATGTCCTCTTCAGCTTCCCAAGTAGCTTCTTGAACCTTATGATTCCTCCATAGAACCTTCACTGAAGCCAAATCCTTAGTCCTTAAATAGTAAACTTGCCTATCCAAAATCTCCATCGGGTTTTCTTCATAAGACAAGGAATCTGAAATGCCAACACTCTCTAAAGGAACAACAAAGAAAGAATCGACCACGTACTTCTTCAACATCGAATCATGGAATAACAAATGGATAGAACCCAAACTCGAAGGCAACTCTAACTCGTAAGCCAGATTGCCCATTCTCCTCAAAATCAAGTAGGGTCCAACATAACGGGGATAGAGTTTCCCCTTCTTTCCAAACCTCATCACCCCTTTCATGAGATACACCTTAAAGAACACCCAATCACCAATATCAAACTCCAACTCCATATGCCTTACATTTGCATAAGAATTTTGTCCACTTTGGGCAGTCTTAAGCCTATCCTTAATCACCTTCACCTTCTCCTTCTCCATGGCCTGATGAACTAAGTTAAGACTAAATAATCTAGTCTCACCGACTTTGAAGCACCCAATAAGAGAACGACATCTTCTACCATACATAGCCTCAAATAAAGCCATCTGAAGGTTAGAATGATAGATGTTATTTTACGCAAATTCAATGAAAGAAAATGGTCAACCCAACTACCACAAAAGTTAATCACACAAGCTCTTAGCATATCCACCAATGTCTGAATCATCCTCTCTGCTTTTCCATCCATTTGAGGGTAAAAAGGAGTGCTAAGGTTCACCTTAGTTCCCAAACCTCTCTGAAATGACCGCCAAAAATGAGATGAGAACTGCGTACCTCGATCAGATATAATAGAAATAGGTGCACCATAAAACTTAGCAATCTTCTGAATGAAAGGTTAGCATAATTCTCTGCAGAATAATTAGTCCTCATGAGTACGAAGTGAGCAGACTTAGTCATCCTATCCCCGATGACCCAAATTGAATCGAATTGGTTTCAATACCATCGAAAGACCGGTAACAAAGTCCATGTTAATTATTTCCCACTTCGACATGGACAACTCAATATCTTGGGATAAACTACTAGGCCTCAAGTGCTCCACCTTCACTTGTTGACAAACCATACACTTGGCCACATCCCTCTTCATGTTATTCCATTAATAGATCTCTTTCTAATCATGGTACATCTTCGTCGAAATATGATAAAGCATGGACCTCGAATCATGAGCCTCAGCCAAGATCCTCTCTCACATCCCATCAACATCAAACATACATAATATACTTTAGTACCTTAAGATACCATCTCCACCAATCTCAAAGGCTATGACTTTCTACTGACCCACATCATTCTTGATAACGCTCAAACTACACCTCTCTAATGAGAATGTAAGTGATCATTGTCAATATAAAACCCAACTAGGTTGGGGTTGAATCCCACAGGAAATATCATATGAACGTGAGTCGTTTGTGATTTAATCAACTGATAGTTGGATGTTTCCAGAAAAAAGGCTTTTTAGTTTAACAAGTAATTAATTGTTGGTTAGTTTAGATTAAGTGTTCATAATCAAGAGTTTATGAAAAAACCAGAATTATGTTTACTAGGGCTTTTGGTACTTGACAGATGTTACTAGTGGTTCAAGATTCTCACGATAGGTAGGACGACAAGTTAGCTTTATCAAAGTTATGCTTAAATGTCTCTCGACCTACCTAATCATTTAATTACCTAATCCTCTCAAACTTAGGGAATTTAAATTCACTGCCAGATTTTACCTCAGGTTAACTAACCTTGTTACAGTGCTGATTATTAAACGGAGTATTTCCAAGTCCCTGTTGATAATTCACTTCCTACTATATTTGATTTCTTTCTCAAGAAATCAAAGTAGGTGGTATCTATTATTTGCAACCAACAAACAATAATTAAAACATCAGAATCATCAAGGAGTCCTACCACCTTTCGAATCTTGAGCACTCAACACCTTATCAAGACCTAACCCTAGATTCCATAATTCAGGTTAAAGGAATTTAGCCACTCATGACATAATAATCGAAACAACTAGATGAATTCATGCTTTGAAAGATAAACTTACCACAAGAATGAATAGAAACTAGAGATTCTCAGATTAACTCACAAAGGAAATCCCAAAATAAAGAATATAATATCTTCAAAGTAATTGCTTTCTCAAGCCAAGAAGTTAAAGGGAAAAAAATCAAAGTATATTGCTCAAAACTCAACGTTCAGAACTCCTAAGAAAACCCTAAACAAAACTTTAAATAGTTCACCCTAATTATGGAAACAAAATAATAAAATTTAGAAATTCTTCGGATTAGGTGATGCCATTTATGATAGCCTATTAGGAGGCTGACGACTTATCACAAATGCTGTCAGCTTCCTTTATGCTTTTGGTACTTGCTTCCTACCGCTGACGAAAAAAAGTAACACCCTATCAGCTCCTTGATGACCTATCACAAAATGTCTTCAAGTCTCTTCTTCAGTTCACATGTGCTGCCTTAGGTTGACAACATTCTTGACGGCTTATCAAATCCTTGGCGACCTATAGCAAAATATCATCACAGCTTTCAATCTTAGGCCAATTCTCTATCTATAGATGACGATGAATCTGATAGCTTATCACAAGGCTCACGACTTATTAGAAATATCATCAGCCAAACTTTTGCCTCAATCTACTTTTGATTTCAACTCCTTTGCTTCCATTCTTGTTGGTTCTTTATCATATTAGCTTCTACTGCAAATCAAACATAAACCATTCAAAAATGACAAAAGTTGCTTAGGACTTCACAATTATTCTTAGTTAAATGACTCAAATGTGCTAGCATTAGCTCACACATCAACACCCTCAACTTAAAACAATTGCTTGTCCTCAAGCAACTCAACACAACTAAGAGAATACAAGGCACATTTGGCAGTCAATAATCTACATTTGATAATGCTCAACTTACACGTCAATTTAGTGCAAGGCGGTCATCGCCAATATATTTACCCAACTATGGAGTCGGGGTCGAATCCACAGAGAACAATTTGAGTGGCGATTAAACTAGTTTGAAACTAAGGCGACACGTTAAATTCAAAAAAATGATACGAAAAGATAAAATGGTGGTTTTTGATGATCAACAAATAATTGTTGGTCACTTTAGTTTCAGTGTTTGTAATCAAGAGTTTATGAAAAACCAGAATTATGTTCACTATGGGTTTTGGTACTTGACAGATGCTAATAGTGATTCAAGATTCTCACGATAGGTAGGAACAACAGATTATCTTTCTCGAAGTTATGCCTAAATGTCTCTCGACCTACTTAAGAATTTAATTACCTAATCCTCTCAAACTTACGGAATTTATATTCACTGACCAGACTTCACCTCAGGTTAATTAACCTTGTTACATCGTTAATTATTAAACGGAAGGTTGGTAGCTTCCAAGTCCTTGTCAATAATTCACTTCCTACTATAGTTGATTTCTTATCTCAAGCAAATCAAAGCAGGTGCTATCTATCGTTTGCAACTAATAGACAATAATTAAAACCTCAGAATTATCAAGGAGTCCTATTACCTTTAGAATCTTGAACACTTAGCAACTTACCAAGAAATAACCCAGAGATCCCATAATTCGGGTTAAAGGGATTTAGCCACGCATAATGTAATAATCAATACAAAAAGTTGAATTCATAATTTGAAAGATGAACTTACTGCAAGATGAATAGAAATGAGTGTTTCTCAGATTCGATCAAAGTAGAAATCCCAAAGTAATGATTAGAATCTTTTCAAAGTAATTGCTTTTTTAAAGCCAAGAAACTAGAGAGAGAGAATAACAAAAATATGTGTCTCAAAACTCAGGTTCGGAACTCCCAAGAAAACCCTAAACAAGGCTTTAAATAGTTCACCCTAATTATGGAAACAAAATAATAAAATTCAGAAATTCCTCAGATTAGGTGACACCATTTGTGATAGCCTATCAGGAGACTGACGATAAATGGTGATACCCTATCATATCCTTAACGACCTATCACAAATGTCGTCAAGGATTTTCCTCATCTCTCATGTTCTTTCTTAGGCTGACGACAATCTTGACGACTTATCAGCTCCTTGAAATCCTATCACAAAATATCATCACAACTTTCAACTTAGTCCAATTCTCTATCTACTGCTGACGATGAAGCTGATAGCTTATCACAGGGCTGATGACTTATCACAAATGTCGTCAGCCATACTTCACCTTTATTTACTTCAGATTTCAGCTCATTTGCTTCCAATCTTGTTGGTTCTCTAACATCTTAGCTTCTACTATAAAATTAAATATAAAGCAATCAAAAACGACAAAAGTTGCTTAAGACTTCACAATATTCTTAGTTAAAAACCTCAAATGTGTTAGCATTAGCTCACACATCAGCACCCTCAACTTAAAACAATTGCTTGTCCTCAAGAAACTCAGCACAACTAAGAGAATACAAAGCACATTTAGCAGTCAATCATCCATATCATCTCAAAACACTTTCACCATCTCCAAAGTCAGTCAATTTAAGTACAATGAAGAACACCAATGCAACACACAGGAATCAAGATATGACATCAATTCAGCTATAACAACCATGAATAGACCAGTATTACACTACCCGAACAAGTTAGTAACTAACAATGTAACCAGTGTGCCCTCACAGCAAAGAAATCCCCATCATCTCATATCAAGAATTATATATGTAACCATGGGGACAATCAAAACACTCACTCTCAGAACGAAGTTCCAATCAGTGTATGCCAAGTACCATAGGCTTGCCCTTATTTTCATTACCAAGATCTTCAGATAGGTCAGCTAGGATCACTATAGGACTTCTCTTAGTCTTGTAATGTAGGCTAGGGGCTGGTATGATACTCGATGGTATTTAAAGTGACTAAGCCTTCTTGACACTACACTAGCTTTTCGGAGTTTCACTCATTAGCCTTTTCTGCTCTTCTCTTTTCTTGATCACAATTATTTAGGATGGGTGCAGTCTTTTCTCAATTACTTTTTTTTCACAACTTTTCATTTTCTTGCTCTTTTCTACCGCACTCAACTTTTTATTCTACCTTTATTTCTACTCATTTTACATCACGCACCCCTATGATATACACCCTCAACTTAGGCCATTTGCCTAAGTCAAGGTGCACAGTGTCCAAGGAGGACCAGGGCCAAAACAGGTTCATTATGATATAAACTGGAAAAGTGATAGGTGTCATAAAAAGAAATAGGCTAATCAGGCTCAAAGAAGGGATCAAGGGATATTCTACATACAGGGAAGGTTATTTAGGCTAAAAGTGAGATAATATCAAAATGGCCTATGATCCTTTCCTAACCCCTATCCTTCAACCAAGGTAAGAATAACCGAGCAAGTTCTGGATTTCAATATACAATGGGAACTGAGTAAAATCTCACACGTACTTGGCACACAAGTATATCACAAGCTACTACTCATTCAGTTAATGCAGCTATTTAGCAATGATTACTGCATCACTAAAACTAATGCCATACAAAGATGCACTGTGGTCACAATCAGATGCAATTCACATAGTTAAATACTCAGTCCATTAGTGAGGTGCTCAAAAATCACAAAAACATGTTAACTGCCTAAGGTACTTGTATTTCTCCTAGTCAACTACAATATTTTACAACAAATTACAATACGCCTAAACATGCCGGCGCTACTAGGAACAAGACTCTAAGAAAAAGATGTACGGCAACAAAAACCCCAAGAGGACATCAACACCCACAAGTAGTTCCACCCTCAGCTTATAATCATACATTATCCCCAATACGTCATACCAAAATAAGAGAGTCAGAAACATACCTGTGGTACCATGGGTGCAAAGATTTGATGTCATTCACATAATACGAATACAAACAAAAAAATACCTTTGGTTGCCTCCCAAAAAGCACCTAATTTAGTGTCGCGGCACGACATCATTAAGTCATCTTTTATCCCTCCCCTTAGACGATTTGAATTATCGGCCCATCGTTATATCTTTACTTCTTTTAGGTCCGTTGGGAAAAGGTGAGGGCATGATAAGGAATGTTCTATCACGCCACTTCAAAGACTTAAATAGCTTGCCCAATTTTGCATCAAACATTTGTGTGGGCTCATTAGGAAGCAGTGCGGATCTTAAAAAGCCACTAAATGGACATCGATCTTTAGGCTTCTTGGCTTTTACGATTGGGGTTATGGTATACCCTTTTGGAAAGATAAACTCCAAAATGTAAAAAAATTTCTCCTCATTTTCAAAATTCATCATTTGCTTGGGTGATTCGACTTCCATCACATCCACCAGGCATAATGTTGAAAAGTGGTTCGAATGAGGACTAACTCTTACTTCCGTAGTAGCATCCCTATTAGTATCTTTACCCCGAAATGGACTAGAGTCTTCACAAGGATTGTGCTTGATTTCTTCCTTTGCCTCTAGCACCATTTCCCCACTCTTGGCATCTTCCCTGATGGTTGGTTCGGTTGGTTGGAAAATCTTCAAGGGTTGATCAAAATCAAGCTCATCATTCATATAGGATTCTTTCTCCTCATATTCACACTCTTTGATTAGTCTAAATGATTCCACAAACAAGATATCATCTAAACATAATGTAGAAGAGTACCTCAGATGATTGACCTCGATATCCATCTCCCCAATCATTTCTCTTTCCTTGTTAAATTCCCTAATGTCTTGACGTATATCACATATGATATCATTCGTTGTGTCCATATGATCCAACATTAGTTGAAGCATAGCTTCAATGCCACTCTTTTTAGTGCTTCGTTCTTCCTTTTCTTGACCAAAAGACCTGTCAAATTCATAAGAAGAACTAGAATTTGGGTTAGCACAATGGGGGGAGAGGGAATTTGGGCAATCACTCCAATATCCATCTTGACCACCACATACATAACAATCATACTCCCGATAAGATGGAGATGGTGCACATATCTCTCTCCGGGGAGTATATCTAGAGTCTTGCCAAAAGTAAGGTCCATCATAATATGGACATGGATCATAAAGATAATATTTCCAACCACCAAGATCATGTCCATTACATGATGCCATAGTAATAAGTAAACTAAAATAAAAATCTACCTATCACAAGAAATAAAAGTAAACTAAAAACAAATATTTACAAGTTTGAATTCAAGCAAGTAAGCTAAAATTCCAAACTAACTCAATACGCCAAATTATTCCCCGGCAACGGCACCATTTTTGATAACACTCAACTTACACGTCAATTTAGTGCAAGGCGGTCGTCGTCAATATATTTACCCAACTTTGGAGTCGGGGTTGAATCCACAGGGAACAATGTGAGTGGTGATTAAACTAGTTTGAAACTAAAGCTACAAGTTAAATTCAAACAAATAATACAAAAAGATAAAATGGGGTTTTTTAATGATCAACAAATAATTGTTGGTCACTTTAGTTTCAGTGTTTGTGATCAAGAGTTTATGGAAAACCAGAATTATGTTCACTATGGGTTTTGGTACTTGACAGATGCTAATAGTTATTCAAGATCCTCACGATAGGTAGGAACAATAGATTGTCTTTATCAAAGTTATTCCTAAATGTCTCTCGACCTACTTAAGCATTTAATTACCTAATCCTCTCAGACTCAGGGAATTTATATTCACTGACAAGACTTCACCTCAGGTTAATTAACCTTGTTATAGTGTCAATTATTAAACGAAAGGTTGGTAGCTTCCAAGTCCCTGTCAATAATTCGCTTCCTACTATAGTTGATTTCTTATCTCAAGTAAATCAAAACAGGTGCTATCTATCGTTTGCAACCAATAGATAATAATTAAAACCTCGAAATTATCAAAGAGTCCTATTACCTTTAGAATCTTAAACACTTAGCAACTTACCAAGACCTAACCCATAGATCCCATAATTTGGGTTAAAGGGATTTAGCCACGCATAATGTAATAATCGATACAACAAGTTGAATTCATAATTTGAAAGATGAACTTACAACAGGATGAATAGCAACGAGTGTTTCTCATATTAGATCAAAGCAGAAATCCCAAAGTAATGATTAAAATCTCTTCAAAGTAATTGATTTTTTCAAGCCAAGAAACTAAAGAGAGAAAATAACAAAAATATGTGTCTCAAAACTCAGGTTCGAAACTCCTAAGAAAACCCTAAACAAGGCTTTAAATAGTTCACCCTAATTATGGAAACAAAATAATAAAATTCAGAAATTCCTAGGATTAGGTGACGCCATTTGTCATAGCCTATCAGGAGGCTGGCGACTTATCACAAATGTCGTCAGCTTCCTTTATGCTTTTAGTACTCGCTGCGTAACGCTGACGATAAATGGTGATGCCCTATCAGCTCCTCGACAACCTATCACAAATGTCGTCAAGGCTTTTCCTCAGCTCTCATGTTCTACCTTAGGCTGATGACAATCTTGAAAACTTATCAGCTCCTTAACGTCCTATCACAAAATATCGTCACAACTTTTAACTTAGGCCAATTCTCTATCTACTGCTGACGATGAAGTTGATAGATTATCATAGGGATGAAGAATTATCACAAATGTCGTCATCCACACTTCGCCTTTATTTACTTCAGATTTCAGCTCATTTGCTTCCATTCTTGTTGGTTCTCTAGCATCTTAGCTTCTACTGCAAAATCAAACATAAAGCAATCAAAAATGACAAAAGTTGCTTAAGACTTCGCAATTATTCTTAGTTAAAAGCCTCAAATGTGTTAGCATTAGCTCACACATCAATCCTTAATCTGCATCAAGATAGGTTCTAAAACCTGTTTCTCCTTTACCTCAGCACCAAGATATGACTTCACCACCTCTTGTATATTCACACCTTCATCCCCAGAGTTCAAAAGACGAACTCAAAGATTATCCAAATGGTGAATATCCTTCACCAAACTTCACTTCTCCTCATCAATATGAGATAATCTCCCCATGGAAAACCTGCTTAGAGCATCTACAACAACATTAGCTTTACCTGGGTGATAATGGAGACTAATATCATAATCCTTGAGAAACTCAAGCTATCTTTTTTGCCTGTGACTCAACTCCTTTTGGGGGAACACATATTGCATGCTCTTATAGTCAGAATATATATCAATATGAACTCTATACAAGTAATGAAACCAAATCTTTAAAGCAAGAACCACAACCAAAAATTCAAAGTCATGAGTCGGATAATTCTTCTCATGCACCTTAAGCTACCTAGAAACATACGCGACAACCTTAGCATGCTGCATCAAATCACAAACCAGTCCCACACGAGGTGCATCACAATAAATAATGAAGCCATCAGTAACCTCGGGTAGGGTAAAAACCGAAGCTGAAGTCAACTTATCCTTTAACTTCTCAAAGCTACCCTCACAAGTGTCGTACCACCGAAACTTCACCTTCTTTTGAGTCAACTTTGTTAATGGAGAAGTGATAGGAAAAAAGCTCTCCACAAACCTCCTATAATACCCACCTAAACCCAAGAAGCTCTGAATATCGGTTGGATCATGGGTTTAGGCCACTTCTTAACTGCCTCAACTTTCTGCAAATCCATCATGATCCCCTCACAAGAGATAACATTACCAAGAAAGGTCACATCATTCAACTAGAACTCAAACTTTAAAAACTTAGCATACAACCATTGGCACTTAAGAGTCTGCAACACTATACGTAGGTGATTGGCATGATCCTCCTCACTATTAGAATATACCAAGATGTCATTAATGAACACAATGACGAATAAGTCCAAAAACTAACATAATACCTGGTTTATAAGATCGATAAATGTCGCTGGGGTATAAGTCAAATCGAATGACATGACCAAAACCTCATAATGGCTATATCGAGCACGGAAAGCAATCTTAGGGATACCCACCTCCCTAATCTTCAACTGATGATAACTCAATTAAAGATCAATCTTAGAAAAATAGCTAGCACCTTGCATCTGGTCAAATAGGTCATCAATCCTAGGAAGAGGATACTTATTCTTCACAGTCACCTTATTCAACTGTTGATAGTCTATACACATTCGAAGGGAACCATCCTTCTTATGCACAAAAAGCACAGGAGCACCCCACGAAGAAACACTAGGGAGAATAAAACCCTTATCAAGAAGATCTTTTAATTGCTCCTTACGTTCCTTCATCTCAACCGAAGCCATATACAGTGGGATAGAGATAGGATGGGTATCTAGTAGAAGGTCAATCCCAAAGTCTATTTCCTTATTAGGAGGAATACCAGGAAGATCATCGAGAAACACTTTAGGAAATTCATTAACCATAGGGATATTTATAACGAGGGAACCCCAGACTTAGAATCTTTAACCCGAACTAGACGGTATAGACACTCCTTGGGAATCAACTTTCGGGCTATGAGATAAGAAATAAACCTTTCCTTAGGCACTAGGGAACTCCCTTCCTACGCAATCAACAGTTTATTTGGGAATTAAAAACTGGCCCTTTGGTTTCTACAATCAAGAGATCCATAGCATGAGTAGATCCAATCCATCCCCAAAATAATATTAAAGTGTAACATATCCAACTCGATTAGATCCACCAATGTATCCCTATAGAAAATAGATACCACATAACCCCTATAGACTTTTCTAGCCACAATAGTGTCACCCATCGAGGTATAAACAAAAATGGGATCAGAAATACACTCAGGACCAAATCCAAAATGAATAGCCACATAAGGGGTCACATAAGAAAGAGTAGAACCTAGATCAAGTAAGCAATACACGTCACAAGAGAAGAGTTGTAATGTACTAGTAACAATGTTGGGAGAAGCCTCCGATTCCTGTTAGGTGGCGAAAGCATAATATGCTTCCAACCAATGCCGGTTCTAGAAGTAGCACTAATCGGTGCTGGAGCTGAAGACATAGCAATATGAACCTTATTAGCTCTAGTAATGACAATGCCTGGATGGAAGTTCCTTTAAATATGGCATGGCTGACCATATTTGAAACACTTATTCCTCTCCTCATCACAAAAACCACGCTTCAACCATCCATAAAATCTGCAAGGAGGATATGATGAAGCTGACTATGCCCCACTATCCTGAGATTGGGCACCTTATGCCTTAAATCCATTGTTACTCTGAAAGCAGTAATCACTGCACGACATAGGATATGGATCACTAGCTATAGAACAAGAACCATAATTTTACCACTTTTTCTTAGACTATTACCTGCCATCTCTACCACTATTCTGGTGGCCTTAACCCTACTCAGAATAACTGTATTTCGTACTTTGCCTCTCTCTTATCTATTCTTGCTTCCTTTGCTCATCTTAGACCTGTTGCATATACACCACAATCCTAGAGATATCCATATCCTTAGTCACTAAGGTGGCCTTATCCTCCAACACCAAGTCCTAAGAAAAACCTGAAGCGAACTTCCTTATCATATCTTTCATAGAAGACACCAACTTTGGAGCATAGCGGGATAACTGATAAAACTTCAAGGCATACTCTTTTATAGTTATTCTTCCTAGCTTTAGATTCACAAACTCCGAGCCTTAAACTCACTTAACTCCTAAGGAAAGAAGCAATCAAGAAAAGCACCGGAAAACTCATCCCATAGTGCCGGCTCAGCATTATCCCCTCTTAACTATTCAAACTTCTCATACCACAGATATTTCACATCCTTCAACTGATATGCAGCAAACTCGATACTCTTTAAGTCAGAAGCATGCATCACTAAGAAGATCTTTTTTTATCTCATGTATGAACCCTTAAGGATCCTCCTCAACCTTGGAACTACTGAAAGTCAGAGGAATTAACCTCATGAGCGGGCCAACTCTAGTGTCTTCAGAAGATAGAGCAACAGAACTAACATAACCAGGCTGACGAAACTAAGAAGTCACCAACTGAGTTTGCAGATGATAGATCATTAAAATTCGACATTAGAAATATCTTTTTAGGGCGGTGGGGCATGGATATTATCAGCCCGAGAAGCTTAAGGCAGAAAGGTAGGGACTGGTGGAACTCCATATAAAAAGTCGGGAGCAGGGACCCTAGACCAGTCTGTACTTTATAAGTAGAATAAGTTCCATCAACATTGTCCTCATGTAGAACAAAGGGGTTTGCACGATCATCAAATCTTTGAGAAGGCATGATCTGAAATGCAAATAATTTAAATTAGAGAAGATTAAATGGCTTAGACTCTATAGCCCAAAAATAAAATATAAGAAGGGGAAATATTCCTATATTCCCCGTAGACTCTCCCTTATAAGTGTGGCATGCTACATACCCATAAAAGAGACCCTACTTGACATGGGCTTGATGGACACCCAATGACCATGAACTTAGGGCTCTAATACCAAGCTAGTCACGACCCGAACCAGGCCGTGATAGGTATCCCAAGTACGCCAATGATCGAAGATCACCCTCTTTTCCTAGTAAAAAAGGAACATAATACAACTAGCAGTGGATGAATTCTAATTATCTAACAAGATAGACTGAGTTCCAAATATATAAAAAGATAGGTAACTCAACTAACTCAACAGAGAATCTAATAATTTCAACAACCATCACAATCCACAGTAATCTACAAATCCTCTAAATAGGCCAAAATCAATCTAAGTCGGGACATGCCCTAAATGATTGCCAAAAGATTCCAATAGAAGTAGTCCAAGGCATAAATGAAATGAGACTTTAAAATGGTAGCCCTTCCGGAGAATGGAAGCTCACCACTTCAAACATGACTGCTGATAACCCAAAAATCCCATCACTGCGCAGGAAAAGTAGAAATGTTATTGATTCCTTCCTTGTTTGAGGATACAACATTCAAAGATAATTAGCAGGTTGAGTGATAACAGGTAACTCAGGGAGGGGATAAAGTTATGCCATAATCAACAATAAAAAAATCATTCAAAGCAAATACAAATAATCATATACATATATAAAACATGATGGGATATGGAACAAGGCTTATTATGCAAGTAAAATATTAGCCTAGATTATGTAGCTTAACCATCATAAAAAGGCACCCACAGGCTATATGGGTTCAGCTCCACCTGCTGAAAGGGCCTCATGCGTGTTAGTCTCATGAACTAGAGGTATCAAGGAAGACCAGAGAATGAGATGACCACACATCAATCCATGATACAAATAAATATCAATAGTGTAAACCATTCACACAGTCATTAAGACCAACCCTCTCTCCGACAAATGCGAGTTTCTAGTATGAGTTCTTCGAGACCTCCACCTTCACGACTTAGCTACATAACCCCCATTAAGCCTAATTAAAACAAGTTTCATATAACCCATCTATTTAACCAAGTAATTGACCACTAAGGCACACCATAGCTACCGCCGTACCCTTATACTTACAAGCTTATAGTTACGCCATCACAATTCCATTAACTTGGGGGAATACCTCAACCCCTGATACCAAATGGTATCTACAACACCAAAACAGTCTGCAAACAACCCACGATCACAAGACTTTACCTGCAATAACAAGACAACAACACGATGCAAGAAGCAAATATAAACTTAAAAAGAGTAAAAGATAGCTAACTTAACACAAAGAGAGCCCATTCGGTAGAAACTAAAGAGTGTATCAAAAACTCTAAAACCTCTACAAAACAAGTTAACAAGTACCAAGTTCTTACGGTGACCTCCAAGGGAATGAAATCACCTCAAGATCCACCGTTTCCAAGCAAAGAACAATATTGACTTTTCCAAGCCCTACACTAATGGCTTATCCAAGCCCTACACTAAGGGTGTTACACTCTCAAAGAGAGAAGAAGACTTTCACATATTTATCCTTCCAAAACTAAAGAGCAAATGACTTAATAGAAGACTATATAGAGGCTAGCTTATTTCATAACAAAAATGACCATAATACCCTTAATGAAAGGGGTGGCCATGAAGTGTCTTTCTAATAAAGTGTGATCCCCAAAACACCCTTAATGAAGGGTTCTTCTTCAATGCTCCACGACCGTGGGGTCATTCTTCAACACTTGTAGTCCCGGGTTGGCATCAAAGGTAAGGCCCCACGCAATCTTGCACATACGGGTTTGCCTTATGTCATGCTCAAAATGGGTTCTCCATGCATATTCTTGTGTCCTCGAGGTGACCAAGTCTTGAGTATTTATGCGTTGGCATCCAATGACGTCTTCAAAAGCATAGATGGCCATTTGGCCAGTATCATCCTCCCCTTCTTGAAAAAGATTCGACCTCGAATCCATACCTTGCAAAACTAAAGAAAGGATGAACAAGCACAACTTCCTCATGGAATAAGGGTTTGGGTTAGTACAACAAATAACATCATCATACCAAGGTGGCACATACTTGAGATATAACCATGAATCCTTTGTATTAGTCATGAAAAGTTTAGTGCGAATGTTACAAAGGAAATATCTATGATAAGTATCCAGAAATAAAGAAACTACAAAGGTCGTAATGGTATCACTAAGTCCAAAAAGTAAGGCTACCCTTGTCTTAGGAACCATAAAGTATAATTGTTTCATTACTTCTTCAAGTGGACTCATAAAACGTGGTGCCACTATTGGTATCAAAGTCCTCCAATCCCACATAACTTTGTCATTCAAACAAGTGGACCAACCAACAAGACCTGTACCTCTACTTAATGCAAACCCAAAACTAGCATGGATGTCATCATAGACAAAGAGGTAGTATAGGAAAGAATCAAGTGTAAAGACATGCACGGGTGAAGACAAAGCATTTAAGCACATACTCTCTCTTTTCTTCAAACAAATAGACAACTTGGCATCCACAAGTTGGGATTCATGCAATTTAAGAAAAAGTGTGTTAAACAAGGATGCACATTTAGAAACATTACCCCAAATGAATCAATGACACCTTTTCCCTCGGGTTGTAAAGAAGGACTATACATTCCTTACCCTTAAGAGTACTTTCATCTTGCAAAAATAGATTTCCATCTTTAGGAGGAATATTGTCACACCATAGTGGGTTAGTATATAGGCTATAGCCTTTAAGACAAGCTATACCATCATTCTCACCACTAGGTTCATTGGGAGTGATTATACCATCTTCAAACAAGATATTATACCTAAAGAGAGCATGATCTATCCCGCGGGCAGATTTGGAACAAGTAAGTTCACTCTCTAAAAGTTCATTATCAAGTTTTAAAGATGTTTCAAGCACATGATTATCCCTATGAGCCAAGCAAATATTAGAATCAAAGGGCAAGATCACAGGTTCACTCCTATTCCTTTGATCAACATTTTCAACATCATCACACACTTGAGATTCATTAATCACATCACACACATCCTCGAGTGGTGGGTAATTTTCACACAAAAGTTGATCAACATAAATTTTACAAGACGATGTACTTTCATTCAACACAATGGTTTCAACACTAGGTGGACATAAATCGATCTTACAAGAAGGGTCGATTCGGTCATTAATAGGATCAACTAGTGTATCCACACTTACAACAAGTACATCATCTTCAAGTGGCAAAGAAATAATAGACTCATATATAGGCAAGCTACAACTCACACTCAATGGGCTACTAGCCACACAATTATCATTCGCATGTACAAAAGTGTAAGAGTTAGTTATTTTAGCTTGAAGTTCCTGAGTATGTTCATCTCTACCTCAGTGTGAAAGTCCATCACAAGCTTGGGTAGCAACTTTCTTCAGGAAGCTCTCATCAGAAGTTGTTTGGACAATTGAATTTTGAGGAAAGAGTTTGGGTAACAATTGGCCTTATAATTTCAATGTGCCGTTGCATTTCTTCAAGATTGTCATGGATGCGATTACACGTGGCCTTGAAATTATGGGCAGCCATAGTACCTATACAAAAAAAAAAGACAACAAAAAAAAACAAGATTAGTAGTAAAAGCTCCTCTCAAACACTCGTAGACACTCACTTTGGTGATCCTCACAATTGGAGCGGCGAATATTGAAAGTTGCTTATACTCTGGTAGTCAATAAGATGTCAATTCTACTTAGCGGCCGGAATAGATTCTTGTTTGATTGACTCAAGACACAAAATAAAAAATTCTACTTACGAACTTGAAACAAAAAGTTACGACTAATTAAAAATGAGAAAAGCACACAAATAATGAAGACACGACAAAAACGGATTCAAAAACTAATTCACAATCTAGTAGGTGATTACTAGTTGCTAATTAGTACTAGAATCAAGAAATGAAACTAACGAAACAAACAAAAGAAACTTTAAAATATGAAATTTAAGCTTCAAGTTTTTTTGGAACGTTGATGATGTGGCACTTAAATGACGTGGCAGTTTGGTGACATTGCAATTTTGGTGACATGGCAGTTTGCAATTTGGATTGGTCAAATTTTTAATTTGGGAGAGTGAAAAATCAGCTAAAGGAGGGAAAGCACAAGACTTAGAGCCTTTTTCAAAATTCAAAAGACTTTGACTTTCCTTGCACCTTTTTGGCAAGACACCTTTTTGAAAGCCTTTGTCTCCTTTCCTCTTTTGTTTGTCTTGGTATGTGCCCTTACTCCCTTTTGGTAATGAGTCTTTTTGAAAGTTCTATTGTCCCCTTTCTTCTTTTGTATGTTGTTTGGGATGTGTTTCAAGACTAACAAAAGACTACACTCTTTTATCCACTCTTTAAGATCAAACCACACCTATTGAATGTTCTTGTTCAATAATAAATGATGAACATGAAGAACAAAAAGAACACTCAAAAGATTGAAACTAAACCAAATGAACTCCAAATTGAATGATTTCGGATTCCTTTTGCTCACATTAAACTCCACAACACAACCATGCATTTTTCAAGCCACAATATCAACAACCCTTCCAATTTTGAGCTTCACCTTACTAGTTTCTTCAACCTTAAACTCAACAATGGTGAACAACTCAAAACCACCCGGATTAAGCTCAAATTCAAGATGTAGACTCACTTAGTGTTAGGGAACAAGAACCTAACACTAGAAACAAACAACACACTAAAATCTCCTAAATCTAATTCTCAAATTTCTGCTAAACACAAAAATGGGACAGATTTCTTTTTTTAAGATTTTCGATTTTTCAACACTTTTTTTTAACTTTTCAACTAACAAGCCAAAGATTGATTTTGTTGAAACAAAATCAATCCTTGCTCTGATACCAAATGATACCAAACGGTATCTACAACACCAAAATAGTCCGCAAACAACCCACGATCACAAGCCTTTACCCGCAACAACAAGACAACAACACGATACGAGAAGCAAACATAATCTTAAAAAGAGTAAAAGATAGCTAACTTGACACAAAGATAACCCATTCGGTAGAAACTAAAGAGTGTATCAAAAACTCTAAAACCTCTACAAAACAAGTAAACAAGTACCAAGTTCATATGGTGACCGCCAAGGGAATCAAATCACCTCAAGATCCACCGTTTCCAAGCAAAGAACAATATTGGCTTTTCCAAGCCCTACACTAATGATTTATCCAAGCCCTACACTAAGGGTGTTACACTCTCAAAGAGAGAAGAAGACTTTCATATATTTATCCTTCCAAAACTAAAGAGCAAATGACTTAATAGAAGACTATATAGAGGCTAGCTTATTACATAACAAAAATGACCACTATACCCTTAATGAAATGAGTGGCCATGAAGTGTCTTTCTAACAAAGTGTGATCCCCAAAACACCCTTAATGAAGGGTTCTTCTTCAATGCTCCACAACTGTGGGGTCATTCTTCAACACTTATAGTCTCGGGTTGGCATCAAAGGTAATCCCCCATGCAATCTTCCACACACGGGTTTGCCTTATGTCATGCTCAAAATGGGTTCTCCATGCATATTCTTGTGTCCTCGAGGTGACCAAGTCTTGAGTCTTTATACGTTGGCATCCAATGACATCTTCAAAAGCATAGATGGCTATTTGGATAGTATCAACCCCTTTGTTAATTAAATCAATGTGGGGGAATGCCACAACCCCCCTTTGTTCATTAAATTAGTGTGGGGGACTGTGACGGCCCCCTTTGTTCATTAAATAAACTTTGTTTCTTTAGCCTTTTATGCTATGCAATAGTTCCAAAGATTTTTTTAAAGCATATATTCTTAGGTTCAAAGTAAGTTTCACAAGATTGGGTTGAGGTTATCACCAATTCAATATCAAAATCCACATAATTGGGTGAGTCCATGACCCCCTAGTTTATTCACCATGCCCATACACCCCACACATTCAAAACCATCACTAAAGTATGAAAAATTACATATAAACCATGGGACCATCATTTAAGAAAATAATCATTTAAAACCCTCAACCTACATTCCAAAGCCAACATTGAAAACCACTTGAATAACAATTTAAAACAAATGCTTTAACAAAATAAGATTTGGGAAAGAGTAACATGCCTAAGATATAAAGAATTACGGAGAGAAATCAACCCTTTGAAGCTCTAATTGCCAATCTCTTGAAACCTTAGGTGTTCTTGACTTAGGAAATTTAGTGTTTTAAGAGGTGTATTTAATCTATAAATAATAGAAATAGGGTCCCCAAGGTGCTTTATGGTTGTGGGTCTTAAGTGGGGGAAAATGAAAATGTCCAAAGTTCCCTTAATTAAAGGCAAAATGCTCTTCTGGACCCTTGTACTATGTCCATTTTGTAAGTTGGACACTTCTACTTACATATTTGTCATCTGAACCCCTGAACCCACTAAAAAGCAATATTTTGCATCCTTTGACCATTGACTTTGCCTATGTGGCATTAAAATAGCTGACTAGGACTAAGAGAGTGTAGTCACTCGCCTGGGGTGCGAGTGAGGGTCAATTTTTGGCCAATTTTATATTAAAATAATTTTAAAAAAATAAAATTAATACTAAAATTTAAAAAATAAAATAAAAAGGAACTGCCTTTTTTTTCCTCCATCTTTTTAATTTAAAAATATTTTTTTAAAAAATAAATTTTAAAAAAAATAAAAAACCCCTACCCCAACCCCCATTCAACCACCCCCACCACGCCCCAATCGTCGTTCAGCCACCAACACCCCACCCCAGCCCCCATTTAGCCACCCACACCCCACCCTAGCCCCATTCATCCACCCCCACCCCACCCCCTCTCTCCCTCCATGTCGGCCATCACCATTAAAGTCGGTAAGCACCACTGCACTGCCCTTCCTCCCCGAAAAAACTTCACCAGAAAATTCTTTTTCTTTTCCAAAAAAATCATCACACACTATACCACTGACCATTGAATTTCTTTTTCTTCAACCAATTCACAAAAAATTCTTAAGTTCTTTTTCTTCAACCAATTCACAAAAATTTCAAGAATTCTCAACATTGAATTTTAACCAATTCACAAAAATATTCACATTGAATTTCAAGAATTTCCAACATTCTTGAATTACCCAAATCCCAAGAAAAATAAAAATTGATTCTTTACTTTGAATTTCAAGAATTTTCAACTTTCTTGAATTACCTAAATCACAAAAAATCCACAAAAATTGAGTTTTTACATTGAATTTCAAGAATTTCAAACTTTATTGAATTACCCAAATCATAAAGACTCTAAAGAAAGCATAAAAATTGAGTCTTTACATTGAATTTCAAGTTTCTTGAATCACTCAAATCACAAAAATCTCAAAAAATCTCTTCTTCCCATACTTCCTAAATTTTTTGCCCATCACTTTTAAATTTTTTTGTAGATCAAGAAGAATAAGAAGATGAAGATGATAAAGGAAAAAAAGAATGAGAAGAAGAGGAAGAAGAATAAGAAAAAGAAGAAGAAGAAGAAGAAACAGAGAAGGAAAGAACTGGAAAGGGGAAGAGAGAGGAAGAATTAAAAAAGAAAGAAAAAGGGGAAGAGAGAGAAAGAGGGTTTAGTTTGTTTGTTTGTTTGTTTATTTATTTATTTTAATATTTTTTATATATAAAGATGACGTGGCAGATGTAGCTAGTGACGTGGCAGCTGACGTGGGGAGAGTGTGTTACATTCACCAAAAAAGGGTTTAAAATGTTGTTTTTAGTAGGTTCAGGGGTCCAGATGACAAACATGTAAGTAGAAGTGTCCAACTTACAAAACAGACATAGTACAAGGGTCCAGAAAAGCATTTTGCCTTAATTAAAAGATAAAAATTTACTGCAGTAATGACGAGTGACCCTACGACTCATGAGGACACGTTACGACTCGTCACCATGAGTCATAGTATGGACAACAACATAAGGAACCTACATTGGTCTGACTATGAGTCGTACCCTATGGATCGTGCTTAGACCTTACTATTCATTATGTCTTATTCATATACAGGATAAAAACTATGGCTAACATACTGGTCAACCTTCATTTTGAACATCACGACTCATACTGAGTCTTCATGACTCATGAGGTACAAGTCGTGGTCACGGAAGTAACTTATATAAACCTTATTATTCAGGATACAATTTGGGTCCTACTACCCATATGGACACCTCACGAGTCATATGGTAAGTCGTAGGTTGAGCAGTGAGCTCAAAATCAAGGAATTTTCTAAGGAACAAAATCTAAGGTGTTACACTCACTCTTGATCTCCCAAGTAGCCTTTTCTATTGGGTTGTGCCTCAACTAAACCTTAATTACAGGAATCTCTCTAGTGCACAATAACCTAAAATCACTAAATATACACACTCCTTCATAAAGGTCAATTGCTCATCCAACTGAACTTAGGACCATCTAATCTCATAAGAAAGGTGAGGAATATATCACGACTACATAGAAACATGGAAAACTAGATGGACAACAACAAAGTCTGGGGACAAGGTTAACTTATAAATCACCTCACCAACTGTGCGGAGAATCTCAAAGGGTCTAGTATATGTGGGGCTGAGCTTGCCTTTCCTCCCGAGCCTCATCACACCCTTTATGGGTGATACATAGAGAAATACCCGGCCACCAACTCTAAATCTCAAGGCATGAAGTCTACAAGAAGTATAAGCCTTCAGCCTACTCTAAGATCCCCTCAACATGTCCTGAATCACTCTAACTCTATCTAACGACTCCTGAAGCAAGTTAGTACCATTGGGGCCTAATCTCAAAACTCTTAAACCACCCAATCAAAGAACGACATCACCTAATATATAAATTCTTAAAATTGCCATTTTAATACTTGAATGATGCTATTATTATAAGAAAACTCTGCCAAAGCCAAGTACTGCTCCCAATGACCTCCATAATCCATAATATAGGCTCAAAGCTTATCCTCGAGAACCTGAATAGTCCGCTCTGACTACCCATCAGTCTGAGGATGGATCCACCTGAGTGCCCAACTCCTCCTAAAAATCTCTTCAAAAGCTAGAAGTATACACTAAACCCTGGTCTGAAAAGATAGCTATAGGAACACCATACAAACATACTATCTCATTATCATAGATATGGGCTAACCTCTTGGCAATGAAGGACATCTGAATAAGAATAAAGTGTTACGACTTGGTCAATTGATCCACAATGACCCAACTACCATAAGAGCCATGGGAAATATGAGGCAAACCACTATCAAAGTCCATGGTAATTTTCTCCCACTTCTACTCGAGAATGGGAAACCTTTGAATCTATCTCAGATACTTAGGCTCCATTTGTTTTTTTAAGATTCAGACGTATGAATCTGAATGCACATCTAAATGATTAAGATATTGTCTCTAGATCTAAAAACTGAATGATTAAGACTGTTTGTTTTTCAACATCTAAATGTGTAAGAAAAAATTATTTGTATACATAGTAAAATAAAAAATAAAATTCAAATAAAAAATTAATTATTTATTAAAAAAGTATGTAATTTAATACAATAAAATTATTAGTATTTGATTAAGAAAAAAAATATTTATGTTTGTTAGTGATAGTGGAGATGGCTTATAATGGTGGTTGCGATGACAATGATTGATGTTAGTGATTAATATTATTAGTGGTGATAATTGTGATGGTTGATATTGTAGTGACTGTTATGATGGTGGTGATGGTTGTTATGATGTTACATTTCTTGATGTTAGTAGTTTAAGGCGTTTATTGTGTTGGCTGAAACATAAATGCATGATGATTGACGGTTTGTTGGTGCTAGTTGGAGATTTTATTTGTTGAGATGTGGAGATGGTTGTTAGTAGAGATAAATTGTAGCGATGGTACTAGTTGAAGTAGTGGTAGAGGTGGCATTACTAGTGACAATGGTGGTGGCGGCCAAAGAATATGTAGAGGTTGTGATATATTAGTGGTAGTTAGTTATGATGCTAGTTGTGATAAATGAGTTGGTTGGTAGTAGAGATTGGCCGCTAGTGGTTGTTGATTGTGTTGTTGTTGACGACAGTGGTGGTGGTGAATATAATTAGAATAAAAGAGGTAGTAGGTGTGGTAGCGGTTGACAATTGTGGTTGGTAGTAGAATTTTTTGTTGATGGTGGTTGTGATGGTGGAGGTGGTTGGTGGTGGTGGGTATTGGTTGACAATGGCGATGGTAGCAGAGGTGGTTAGTGGTGGTAACTGTTGATAATGAATAGAGTGGTGAATATTATCCAACACCAGAATATCCCTTCAGACCTATTAAGACTTGGTTCTAGATCTGAATGGTTAAAACCTATTCAAACCTATTAAGAGTTAAAACCTTAATAAAAAACAAATGCACTTAATAGTTTGAAGTCTAAACCATTCAGATTCAGACCTCCATTAAGTGCAAACAAATGAGGCCTTAACCTTCACTAGTTGACAACATAGGAAACGATCTACAAAGTTTGCCATATCTCTTTTCATACCACTCTACCAATAATGCTATTTCAAATCTCTATCATCCTAGCTATACCTAATTGAATAGAATATCTAGAGTTGTGAGCCTCAAGTAGAATCTATGAAATCAAATCATCAAGCCTAGAAACACAATTGCAGATATTAATTCTCAAGACACCCTCAGAATCTATGGTAGCCCTCTTCCACTCACCACTCAATACCTGGTCATGGATGATACAAAGACTCTTGTCCTCAAACTGATGAATCTGAATCTACTCAAATAGTTAAGACCTTACCTTAACACTAGTAAGAATTCTCCTAGGCTCTGAAATATAAAGTCGCACCATCAAGTTGGCTAAGGTCTAAATGTCTCGTGTCAACAACCTATGAGAAACTAAAATACAAGCCAAGCTACCTATGTTGACCCTTTCGGCTCAAGATGGCCGCTACCACATTTGCCTTGTCCAGATAATAGAAGATCGAGATTCATAATCTTTAAGCAACTCCATCCATCTATTTTTCCTAGAATTAATATCTCTCAGGGTCATAAGATATTGAGGACTATGATGATCTATGAAAATATCACAATGATCGCCATAAATATAATTTCTCTAATTCTTATGCGCAAAAACTATGGCCGCCAACTCCAAATCATGAGTAGGGTAGTTGCACTCGTGCACCTTCAGTTGTCTCAATGAATAAGATATAACACGGCCCCATTGCATCAATATACAACCCAAACCAACACAAAAGACGGTGAATCCCTCACCCTCAATAGAAAGATCCAAAATATAAGAAAAAGTAAGAAATACCTTGACTTTTCCAAAGCTCGTCTCATACTCCTCGGACTATCAGAAAGGAACCTCCTTCAGAGTCAATTTGGTTATCAGTGCTACAATGGTAGCAAAACACTCAACAAAATATGTATAGTAATTGTCCAAAGTAATAAAGCTATGAACATCTAATGGAGATGTAGGTCAGACCTAATCACGATTAGCCTCAATCTTCTCTTGGTCTACCATATGCTATTCTTAGATACCACATACTCAAGTAATGTCATCGACTCAAGCCAAAACTCATACTTAGAGAATTTTACAAAAAGCATTGCATCTCTCAAAGTCTGGACCATAGTCCTTAAATACTGCATATGCTTCTCTCTACTTCTCAAATACATAAGGACATCATCGATGAACACAATCACAAAGGAATCCAAATAAGGCTTGAAGGCATGATTCATTGAATCTATAAATGCAATTGGGGTGTTAGTCAGCCCAAAATACATCATGAGAAACTCATAATGACTATAATGGGTCTTGAAGGTTATCTTTGAGGTTTTCTCAGTCTGAATCCTCAACCGATGATAACCAAACCTTAAATCAAATTTAGAGAACACCACTACTCCCTAAAGCTAGTCAAATAAATCATCAATACAAGGCATAGGATATCGTTTCTTCACCATCACCTTATTAAGTTGCCTATAATCAATACACATACACATGGAACCATCTTTGTTCTTTACAAACAACATAAGAGCACCCTAAGGAGACATACTCAGATTAACAAAACCCTTACCAAAAAGATCCTAAAGCAGAGAATTTATGCCTTAAGCTCGGCAGGAGCCATACGGTAAGATGCCATAGAAATAGGTCAGGTTCCCAACTCAATATCAATAACAAACTTAATGTACTACTTAGAGAAAAGACCAGGTAGATCGGTAGGGAAAATATCAGAAAACTCACAAACTATTGGAACAGAGTCAAGCGATGGACTCTCCATACTAACATCACAAATATAAGTGAGATAAGACTCACAACCCCTCAAAATAATACTCCTAGGATGAATATAAGGAATAATCCCCATTGGCTCATAGCTAACTACTCCTTGCCATACAACTGGGGGTACGTTGGGCATGGTAAAGGTAACAATCTTGGAAAAATAATCGAGGACCATATGTTAGTGGGATAACCTGTCCATGCCCAGAATCACATCAAAATCCCCCATATCTAATATAATAAGATCAACATGAGTATCAAGTTCTCAATTAGTAATAACACATGATCTAAACACTCCATCCACAATAAAAGAATCACCCACGAGAGTAAATACACAATGTCATAGATAATGAATCCTAAGATAACTCTAACTATGGGGCATAATAAGAAAACACATAAGAATAAGTAGATCCTGGATCAAATAAGGTAAAATCCAACTGACGTCATACCCAGATCATACCTATAATAACAACATTTGAAAAATCAGCCTCAGTTCTAGTAGGTACTATATACAACGGACCACGCCTGCCACTTGGCTGGGATATTGATCGATCTCCTATCCCAGCTATATGAGAACCTCCACGAGAACTATAGGGAACACCCCTATGACTATGCATACTATCTCTAGCTATGGGTGATACTATCTAAATTGATGGAACACTCTGAACTGAAAGAGCCATCGCTCAACGACTGAGGCATTTATCAAAGAATAACCAAAAACACCACAACCATAACATGCCCCAGGTACTGTAGCAAAACCAGAAGATTCAACAGACCTAAAATAACCACCATAACTAGAATAACTAGAAAATGAACCCCTTGAAGACTGACCATTACCCTGGCCAAGACGATCATAAAAACTAGACTCGCCTTTATTGGTATTTTTAAGAGGGCTTGAACAAACCTACTAGACTGCTCCTGATACTGGTACTGCTGACATGTATGGTACCTATCCCAAGAACAACTGCCTCAGAACTGTGAGCCACTACATCTCTCATTAAAGCTACCCTGATACTGTGGCCGCTTTTTTCTTTCCCTTTGGCCTCGTGATACATCTCCTCCATAACCTGAGCATGATCAAAAACTTCAGTAAAAGACCTACCCACAACAACCAAACTCTGTGTAGACATACGAAGAAGAAGTCTAATCCCCAAACAAAGAAATGAACTCTCTTATACTTAGTAGTCAAAATAGAAGTAGCATGCCTAAACAACTTATAAAATTGAGCCTCATACTCTACAATAGTCATGAAGCCCTTCTCCAACCTCAAGAACTGATCTCTCAAAACTACTAGGTATATACTTTTCCAAAAAGCTCTTAGAGAACATAGTCCATGTAAATGAGGGATATCCAGCTGGCCTAGAATTAAGATAAATTCTCCACCAATGTAGAGCTTCCAAGTCCAACTAAGATTAGTGTAATACACACCACGAGTATCAATTAGGATCAAATTATGGAGCCTATCCTCATAAGCAATCAAGAACTCATATGCATCCTTACTCGAAGCACCATAAAACCTAGGAAGATCTAATCTCAAGAACGTACCCAACATCTTCTACTCCTTAACAAACATAGAAAGCTAGTCAACCACCAACTAAGAAACCACTGAATAGAAAAATACCAACACAAGAGGGACCTCAACTCTAGGAGTTGCTACTATAGGTTGCATCCCTGCCTCAATATCAGTTTGATTTGTAGGTTATGTACCATTAGATGATACACCACCAAACAATCCCAATATCTAAATGAAAGCAGCCTTGATCACTGAAGAAGAATTATAGAGCCTGGGCTTGTCCCTGGCTCACCGTTGGTTGGGGTGAAAGAATCTTTAGCCTAGGGCAGGGATAAGGTCTGGTGAAGGCCCTTTATCCTATACCCTAGTTATGTACATATCTCTAGGCTACCCATGACCTCTAGGTCATCTACAAATAGTGACAGGATCCCTAAGCTCGATCTTGAGATCGTCATCCTGTATAGCGGGAGCACGTGTCCTAGCCATCTGTGATAGAGTAAAACCAAAGAAATACTTTAGAAACTAACTCAGACTCCTAGCACAAAATAAGTGAAAAAGTGAAGAACTCCTAAGAATATCCTATAGCCTCATGAAGATAAGAAATAAACACCATCATTCCAATCCAAGAGACTCTTCTAGAGGGCCAACAACCATCCCAAGACTCAGTAATATTGGTACAAAAGATACTATAAATTACCATAAGTACTAAATAGTCAAATATAATCTATCTCAAAAATGAAAGACTAGATATGGATAAATAAAGGGAAAAAAGGTAACTCCAACTCCAAGAAATCACCCAATATCTAAAATTAACCTTGCAAGAGCATTGAATCAATGATGATTACTACTACTCAAATCTTCACCAAAAAGGTATAGAAGTGTAGTATGAGTACCAAAATCATGGGTACTCAATAGGCATCATCAGCCGACTTAGCTAAATCATAATATAAATATGATAAGATACAAGATAAAGTAAACTAAGTCAAGGTAAAAGGGAAAATCTAAAATTAACCTCCAAAACTATGTTACATGAATAATAAATACATACAAAATAATAATGCAAGATCATACAATTATATCTACAAGATTGGCCCCCATATGCCAATATGTGCAGAAAAATAAATAGCCCAACGCAGTACCCCATAAGGCTAGAGGGTACAATCAAGGAAAATAAATAACACTAATAACCATAAATTACAAATCACCATTCCATAACCAAGAATCCATTTGAACTATATCATTTTAATTTTTAACTCCCAAAATGCCAAACTTGAACCAGAACTCATATTACCAACATTATCATCATATGTCAGACTTGAACCAAAACATATATATCATTATCATCATCAATATACTAAATCAATAAACCAAAATCATAATCCATATCACTAAATCACACTAATTATCCATGGAAACATACCTAGAATTTGCACTAACTCTATATTACCAACTAGCATAATCAATAAGCATCTAACATATTCAAAATCCAAAAAGAATAATAAATTATGGTATATCATGCATAAATAATTCTACAAAATCTAGTTCAAGTCTTGGCCTAATGTGGGTCGGAGGGGCCCATTTATAATCCTCAAGATCCATTTTTAGGCAAATTCTAGCCGGACTAGTATAATGTATCTAAATTTATTTTTAGATGTTAAACAATCCATAATTAGCCCAAATATATCAAGTCATCCTAAAACATGAGCAACTAAGTCAATTACGCTAAATTATAGTTTCAAGATAGCCTAAATAGTCCAACAAACCCAAATATTTTCAATCATACCAACAACACCTAAATCCCTATCATAATATTATAATAATACTATGAAATATCTCATTCTATGAACATGATACACCTAGCCTACCTGGATGATGTTGGGTGTATTTATGTACTTTAGTGTAGCTTTCTACCTTATTTAGCCTAATTTTGAGGATAATTCAAGTAATTTATGTATGATGATGTTATAAATAAGCATATAAGTGTTAAAGTGTGTAATTATAATTTTTAGAAGTCTTTTCAAATGAATTTAGACTTAAATCATTCAATTAGAGTCTAACCGAGAAAACTAGTTTAACTAGCTTGAGCTAGGGGATGTTCTGGTCTATCGTATTGGATTCTAATGTATTGAATGAATTACTATTGATTTTATTGTATAATTATGTGATTAAAAACTTGTTTATAGTGTACAAAGTTCAATTAGAATAAGCCAAGAAGCAACAATAAGTTTATGCGTAAAAGGGTATAAGCCTAGTCTTAGCCCGAGCTTATAGCTTGTTGTTCATGATGTATTGTTGTATTGAGCTCTAATCCATGGTGATTGATGATGTAGGATTCTTTTGAAATTGATTATGGTGAAATATAAATGTTGAACAAGATGTAAATTTAAGTGAAAAACACACCAAAAGCTGGAAAGCGAAGGAAAAATAATTTCACAAGGCTTGGATGAAAAGAATGGACATTCGAACACTTAACCAAATAATTGGATGCAATTTCCAGTATCAACATGCGATATTCATGTGATTAATTCTCTATAGCATGCCTATTTTCCTTAGAGAAAATGTGAGATGCAAATTCTAGTGAAGGCATGTAGATGTACCCGCATCGCCTCCTCCATTGCAGTGAAGTTGAGCCCGCGATGCACGCCCTATTGCGATGGATTTGAGCATGTGTCGCCTCCTCCATAATCATTCTGCCAAAACCACACCACCTAATCTAATTTAGTGATCCTAAGCCTGCCTCGCATGCTTCATTTACATGCACAAAAAGTGGACTTCTTCTAATCCTACTCGGCTAATTATTGGCTACTTATTAAACAGTTTTGGATATCGTTGGACTGGAGAGGATGCTTCTATATACGTTTTTCAGGGTTTATATCTTTTTGATTTAGCTTTTGAATAGATTATAACATAATTCAATTATGTTGATTATGGTTATGTCGATTAGAGGCTAAACGTCCTCTTTTCGGGGTTAAGGTCAAGATCATGACTACTTTTATTTTGAATTAAGTTTGTTGAACTGCTTATCATTCTGGTTGTTTATTTACCCTTGTTATGACTATTTTAAGGATTCATGGCCCTTAGAATATATTCATTGTTGATCTTGTGAACTTGGGAGGGGGAATAGGAAGATAGAACGTGGGAGTAGATAGAACAAGGTTCTTATTCTTTTATAAAAAAAGGAATTTGAATTAGCATATAGGATAGGGATGTACCTAGAGGCCTTGTTTGGTTCGTATGTAGGATGATAGCTTCATGAACTTAATTGGATTATTATATTCTCGGTCAACAATGTAGTTGTAATGTCCAAGTTATGTAGACGATTAGAGGTCGGGAGACAATAATCATGAGATAAACCCTAAGAATCAATAACCAAGATAAACAATCTGATGAATGAGATTCAATGACGTAGTATGATTGTTCGTAAGCCTTAACCCTGGATCTCTATCCATTTATTGTCAAAAGTCATTACTTTTCTGCATTAGTTTAGTTTACTTTTTGTTTAAAAATCTAAAACCTTATTGTTTACTTTTTCTTAATCATTAAACTAGAATTGGATAGTTGGTTAACACAAGTCCCTATGGGATTGATATTCGGCTTTCTTCAAGGCAACTATATTACTTGGTAGACCACGTACACTTACATGTGAATTTTTAAGTTTTTGGTGCCATTGCCGGGGACTTGTAAATTGACAACTATCTTATTTTTAGTTTAGCTAAATTGAGTTGTAAATAGTTTAGTTTTTTTTTAGTTTTTTTTCTGTTTTTATCACACTTCTTGATATGTCAACCTGGGATAGATTGTTTTAGAGTGATAATAATTCTTGGTGTTTTGTGGGGGACCCCATCATGAGGCTTATTGTCCAAATTTTCATAGAAGTGCGTGGACGGGACCTTCATAATATGATGACAATACTGTTCTATCTGTAGAGCAGACTGCAAGCTATGCTCAAAGACAAAATTATGTGAACACCTATAATCAAATATTGCAGAATCAGGCACAAATACAACCATGGAACAACCAGAAACAATAGTTTCAATAGGTTCAACAAAATCAATTAACTAACAATTTGGAAGAGATATTGAAGTAACTTTTAGCATCTCAAGCACAGTTGTTGGCAGATATGAAGAACCAACAGGTGGATGCAAAGCAATTGTATAATCAACTGGAGGTAGATGTATAGTTGACTCTCCAATTGGTTACGAACAAAGTTGCTAAAAATTTGAGGAAGTCTGAGTACTCAGAAACTAATGTTGTTGAATAGGTTGAGGAGGTACCACCTCCACCATGTCCAAAAATTCTAAGAAAAGAAAAATATGGAGAGGATACCAGTCAATCTATGGAAAAAACACAAGAATCGCAAACATTTAGTTGTCATCTTTATCTTGAGGCTGTAATTGAAAAGGTGAATAAAAGTGAAGGTGTTGTGGATAGTGTAAATTTTGAAGTGGGATTGGTTGGGCCTCATTCAAAGCACTTTTCTACATTATGTTTTAGATGGTTTCTTATTTGTGGAATCATTAATGTGTGAGAAGATACTAACACATTTGAGGTCTTTAACTGAGGATAATTGCAAGGTCTTAAGCAATTTTTGTCATTTTTGATAGTTTTATCTTTGATTTTGCAGTAGAAGCCAAGATACAAGAGAACCAACAAGAATGGAAGCAAAAGAGTTGAAATTTGAAGTAAATAGAAGAGAAGTGTGGCTGACGAGATTCCTGATAAGTCGCCAGCACTCTGATAAGTTATCAGTTTCATCATCAACCTTAGATAGAGATTGGTTTTCAGCTGGAGTTTGTGACGATATTCCTGATAAGTCATCAACTCTATGATAAGTTATCACAGACACCGTCAACGTTAGATAGATAATGGACCTCAGCTAAAAGTTATGATGATATTTCCTGATAAGTCATCAAAGAGTCGATAAGTCGTCAGGTTTCATCGTCAACCTTAAGCAGAAAGTGCTAAAACTGAAGAAGGAGCTGATGACATTTGTGATAAGTCGTCAGACTCCTGATAAGATGTCATGAATGTCATCACTTAATCCGAGAAATTGCTGAACTCTGTGATTTTGTTTCCATAATTTGGGTGAACTATTTAAAGCATAGTTTAAGGTTTTCTAAAGAGTTCTGAACCTATTTTGGGACACACGTATTTCGTTATTCTTCTCTCTAGTTTCTTGGCTTGAAAAATAATTAACTTTGAAGAGATTTTCATCAATATTTTGGAATTTTCATTATGATCGAATTGGAAAATCACTAGTTATTATTCATCTTCTGGTAAGTTTATCTTTCAAATCATGAATACAACTAGTTGATTCGATTTTTCCCCACGTGACAAGAAGGAATACTCACAAGTAGTCCCACCCTCAACTTATAATAATACATTATCCCCAATGCGCAATATTTTGGGATTTTCATTGTGATCGAATTGGAGAATTACTAGTTATTATTCATCTTGTGGTAAATTTCTCTTTCAAATTATGAATACAACTAGTTGTTTCAATTTTTGCATTATGAGTGGATAAATCCCTTTAACCCAAATTATGGGATCTAGGGGTAAGTTTTGATAAGATGCTAAGTGTTCAAGATTCAAAAAGTAATAGGACTCCTTGATAATTCTGAGGTTTTAATTATCATATATTGGTTGCAAATAATAGATAACACCTGCTTTGATTTGCTTGAGATAAGAAATCAATTATAGTAGGAAGTGAACTATTAACAGGGACTAGGAAGCACTAAAAACTTCTATTTAATGATTGATGTTGTAACAAAGTTGATTAACCTGAGGTAAAGTCTGGTCAGTGAATATAAATTCCCTAAGTCCGAGAGGATTAGGTAATTAAATTCTTAAGTAGGTCGAGAGACATTTAGGCATAACTTCGATAAAGATAATCTATTGTCCTACCTACTGTGAGAATCTTGAATCACTATTCGTATCTGTGAAGTACCAAAACCTCTAGTTAACATAATTCTGGTTTTTCCATAAACTCGTTATTACAAACACCAAAGCTAAAGTGACCAACAATTATTTGTTAAACTCAAAAACCCCCATCTCAGGAAACATCCAACTATTAGTTGATTAAATCGCAAACGAATTAAGTTCACATCATATTCCCTGTGGGATTTGACCCCAAACTAGTTGGGTTATATATTGACAACGATTGCTTACATTCTCATTAGAGAGGTGTAGTTTGAGCGTTATCAAAAATAGCGCCAGTGACGGAGAACAATTTGGAGTATTGAGTTGGTTAGGAATTTTAGTTTACTTGCTTGAATTCAAACTTGAAAATATTTGTTTAGTTTATTTTTTTTATTTTCTTTTATTTTTATTTTTCTCACACCTTTCTTGAGATACCAGCCTGGATAGATGTTTTTTGAGTGATAACAATTCTTGTTATTATTGTGGGGGATCATATTTTGAGGCTTGTTATCTAGATTTACCTGGAAGTGCATGGATGGTACCTTTACAATATGATGTGGATACTATCCTACTTACTATAAATTTGTGTTTGTCTTGTGGTCAAAGTGATCATACTGAAGATATGTGTGCTATCATGATTCAAGCAAACAAATTGATGAAATGAATCTTAGAGAATCAAGAACAACTGTGGGTAGAGCTAAAAGAGTTACCACTCTCACCATGTTTATAGTGGCTAAACAAAGAAGAATATGGTGGAGACATTAGCCAATTTGAGGAAAAAACTCAAGAATCGCAACCACTCGATTGTCATCTTGATCTTGAGACTGACATTGAGAAGGTGAATAAAAGTGAGTGTGTAGTAGATAGTGTAAATTTTAAAGTAGAATTAGTTGGTCCTCACTCGAAGCATTTTTCCACGTTATGTTTAGATGATATTTGGTCTGTGGAATTATCTAAAATAATGGAAGAGTGTGAAGATGAGGAACAAAAATCCTATATTCTTTATTTTATACTTGATAAGCAACATAAAAACACACCTCACTTTAAGGCCGAGTGGTTTACCACGCTCAATCCATTACTCGACTTCTTAATTTTTGTATCACCCCCTATGATCGAGGCAAGAAGATGGACTCTAAGTTGGGGGTGAATTTCATATCCTCAAGGTGGAGGAAAAAACTGAGTTGGATCATGCCGCGACACTAAATTAGGCACTTCTTGGGATGGAACCCAAGGTATTTTATTATTTGTATTCTATTATGTGATTGACATCAGATCTTTGCACCCATCGTGCAATAGGTATATTTCTGAATCTTTTATTTTGGTTTGACGCATTGGGGACAATGTATGATTATAAGTTGAGGGTGGGACTACTTGTGGGTGTTGATGTCCTCTTGAGTTTTTTGTTGTCGTGCCTCTTTTCCCCAGAGTCTTGTTACTAGTAAAGCCAGAATGTTTAGGCGTATTGTGATTTGTTGTAAAATATTGTAGTTGACTAGGAGAAATACAAGTACCTTAGGCAGATAACATGTTTTTGTTGCTTTTTGAACACTTCTCTAATGGTCTATTTTATAACTGTGTGATATGCATTTATTTCTGACCACTGTGCATCTTGTTATGGCATTAGTACTAGTAACATGATAATCACTGCTAATAATTGCATAAACCGAATGGGTAGTATCTTTTGATGTACCTTTGTTCCATGTGTGTGTGAGATACTACCTAGTTCCCATTGTGTCTATAATCCAGAACTTGCCCAGTTGGTCTTGCCTTGGTTGTAGGATAGCGGTTAGGAAAGGATCATAGGTCATTGTTGATATTAGACCACTTTTAGCCTAAATGACCTTCCATGTGTAAATAACATCCCTTGATCCTGATTTTGAGCCTGAATGCCTATTCTTTTTATTATACCTATCACCTTCCCATTTGTATCACAATGAACCTATTTTGGCCCTGGTCCTCCTTGGACATTATGCACTTTGACTTAGGCAAATAGCCTAAGTTGAGGGTGGCTATCATAGGGGTGTGTGATGTAAAGTGAGTATGAAAAAGGGTAATAAATTGAAAAAAATATGCAAGGCTGGATGTGGTAGAAAAAGAATGAGAAAAGAAAAATTGTGAAAAAAAATAAATGAATAAAAACTGCACCCAGCTTGAATGTTCTTTAATAAAAAAGGGAGAAATAAGGTAAAGGTTGATAAGTGAGACCCCAAAAATAGTGTAGTGCCAAGGAGGCTTAGTTACTTTAAATATACTTGTGTATCATACCAGCCCCTAGCCTATATTACAAGCCAAAGAGAAGACCTATAGTGATCCTAGATGACCTGTCTGAAAGTCTTGGTAATGAAAATAAGGGCAATCCTATGGTATTCGACATACATTGATTGGAACTTCATTCTGAGAGTGAGTGTCTTTTGATTGTACCCATGGTTACATATATGATTGCTGATATGAGAAAAGGGGAATTTCTTTGTCGTAAGGGCATACCAGAAATGTTGCTAGTTGCTAACTTGTTCGGATAGTGTAATACTGGTCTATGCATGGTTGTTATAGCTGAATTAATGTTGTATCTTGATTCCTGTGTGTTGCATTGTTGTTTTTCAATAATATACACAGTTGTTCTTGAATTGACTGACCTTGGAGATGGTGAAGATGTTTTGAGATAATATGGATGATTGACTGCCGAATGTACTTTGTATCCTCTTGGTTGTGTTTGAGTTGCTTGAGGACAAACAATTATTTTAAGTTAATGGTGTTGATGTGTGAGCAGATGCTAGCAAATTTGAGGCTTTTAACTGAGGATAATTGCAAGGTCTTAAGCAACTTTTGTCATTTTTGATCATTTTATCTTTGATTTTGCAGTAGAATCCAAAATACAAGAGAACCAACAAGGATGGAAGCAAAAGAGTTGAAATCTGAAGCAAATAGAAGAGAAGTGTGGCTGACGACATTCCTGATAAGTCGTCAGCACTTTGACAAGTTATCAGGTTCATCGCCAGCCTTAGACAGAGATTAGTTTTTGGCTGGAGTTCGTGTCGACATTCCTGATAAGTCGTCAGCCCTGTGATAAGTTATCACAGACACCGTCAACCTTAGACAGAGAATAGACCTCAGTTGAAAGTTGTGATGATATTTCCTGATAAGTCATCAAAAAGTTGATAAGTCATCAGGTTTCATCGTCAACCTTAAGCAGAAAGTGCTAAAATTGAAGAAAGAGTTGGCGACATTTGTGATAAGTTGTCAGACTCCTGATAAGGTGTCACGAATGTCGTCACTTAATCCGAGAAATTGCTGAACTCTGTGATTTTGTTTCCATAATTAGGGTGAACTATTTAAAGCATAGTTTAGGGTTTTTTAAAGAGTTCTGAACCTGTTTTGGACACACGTATTTTGTTATTTTTCTATCTAGTTTCTTGTCTTGAAAAACAATTAACTTTGAAGAGATTTTCATCAATATTTTGGAATTTTCATTGTGATCGAATTAGAGAATCACTAGTTATTATTCATCTTATGGTAAGTTTATCTTTCAAATCATGAATACAACTAGTTGTTTTGATTTTTGTATTATGAGTGGCTAAATCCCTTTAACCCGAATTATGGGATCTAGGGGTAAGTCTTGATAAGATTCTAAGTGTTCAAGATTCGAAAGGTAATAGGACTCCTTGATAATTTCGAGGTTTAAATTATCGTCTATTGGTTGCAAATAATAGATGACACCTACTTTGATTTGCTTGACATAAGAAATCAATTATAGTAGGAAGTGAACTATCAACAGGGACTTGGAAGCACTAAAAACTTCCATTTAATAATTGACGTTGTAACAAGGTTGATTAACCTAAGGTAAAGTCTGGTCAGTGAATATAAATTCCTTAAGTCTGAGAGGATTAGGTAATTAAATACTTAAGTAGGTCGAGAGATATTTAGACATAACTTCAATAAAGATAATTTGTTGTCCTACCTACTGTGAGAATCTTGAATCACTATTCACATCTTTCAAGTACCAAAACCCCTAGTGAACATAATTCTAGTTTTTCCATAAACTCTTGATTACAAACACCAAAGCTAAAGTGACCAACAATTATTTGTTAAACTTAAAAAACCCCTATCTCAGGAAACATCCAACTATCAGTTGAATAAATTGCAAACGACTTAAGTTCACACCATATTCCCTGTGGGATTCGACCCCAACCTAGTTGGGTTATATATTGACAACGATCGCTTACATTCTCATTAGAGAGGTGTAGTTTGAGCGTTATCAATCATCTAAAATAGTGGAAAAGTGTGAAGATGAGAAACAAGAATCCTATATTCTAAAATTTGCACAAGAATAGCAACATAAAAACACACCTCACTTTAAGGCCAAGTGGATTACCATGCACATTCTTGTACTCGATTTCTTAATAATTATACCACCCCCTATGAGCGTTGAAAAAAGTTGGGGGTGAAATTCATATCCTCAAGGTAGAAGAAAAAGTTGATTGGGTCGTGCCGCGACACTAAATCAGGCGCTTCTTGAGAGGCAACCCAAGTAAAGTATGTTTTATTTTTTTAGTGTTTTTAGTTTTTACATCACTAGTTTTCTTTGTTTTTGTTAAGTCACGGGTTGATGGGAAATTTGAGTACCAAAAAACCTGATCTAAGGAGCATGGCAAAGAGTAAGTGTGGGTTCCCTGGACCTCTTTAATGCAAAAAGATACTACTAACTAGGCCTAAAGGCCCCAGGGAGTATTTCTATCTCTTACTTTTAAGTATACTTTGGGGACAAAGTAGATTTTTAAGTGTAGGGTGGGGAAATTCCCATTTTAAGTCAATTTACAAATTTTATTTTTAGGAATATGGAAGATATTCTTGTTGATTCTACATTTGACTGCATGGTGCAAGTGTTTTGATTGTGAAAAGCATGTTGATTTTGTTAATTACTACTTTCTAGACTCCTGGGCTCATGTTTGTGACTTTTGAACTTGTGGCTTAAAATTTGAATTCATGCTATTATTGGTTGAGAGTCTATGATGATCCTATGTGAGTCAAGCATGATCCACGTGTGTGAAAGGTTTTTGTATATTTCTTGTTGTAGTTGATGCTAGAACTTGCTCGATGTGTGTGTAAAACAAAATAAAGAGTGTGGGTTGAGGAGATAATTTAGGCATTTCTTTGATAGCCTTGTTTCATACCTCATTTGACCTACCTTTAAGCTTAATCTTAGTTATCACCCATTGAGCCTTTATCTTTTTTCTTTGGTAGCCTCAAGTGTATCCTAATCCCTTCTTTGATAGACCTTAATTTGATCCAAAGACTCCTAAGAGCTTTAGTGTAAAATAAATTATGTAAGGAGTTGGAGAAATAAGAGGAGAAAAGGTGAAAGTGAATCCTCAAAGTGATAGTTATTGGTGTGTACAATTGTTGTGGTTGGGAGTTAGTGAATTATTTGAAAAAGTTCCCATTTTTGACCCAATTATGTTACAATGAACTTATTTTGACCCTGGTCGTCTTTGGACATTGTGCACCTCAACTAAGGGAAAATGTTTAAGGTGCGGGTGGCTATCATAGGGGTGCATAACATAAAATAGGTGTGAGAAAGGTAAAAATTGAATGATATGTACTTAGCATACTCACACCATAGTGTTATGAATGATCTTAATGAGATGGGGAGAAAACAAAAGAATGGGGAAGACAAAAGAGGTGTAATTTGGTTGTTGGAGATTGGTTTTAACTGTATAATGTGATGTGTTAAAGCGCTTAGGGAAGAGAGTCATTATTCTTGGCCATAATAGTTCCTACCCATCCCTTAGCCTTTATTACAAATGGTAAAGACCTATTTGATCCTAAGCTTCATCAGTATGGTATTAGCGGAGTACTACACTAAGGGCAAGCCTATGGTTCATGATTTGTAACTTATGAATTCCTTGTGAGAGTGAGCGTAAATTGATTCTTGTACCCATTGTGTTATACATTGCATTTATATGAGCGATATTGGGTAACTCTCTTATTGTAAGGGCACATGTTTAATGAATGTGGGTGATTTATATGATGTATTGTATTGAACAATATTGCATGGGTTTGCCATGTGTTGAGTCAATTCTTGAGGGTAGGATGTTTTGGGGTAGTGTTCTTGAAATCTCAATTATGGATATAACATGCTTAGTGTAGAAACTTGCATTTTGTGTAGTCATTATAACGTTAGCTTGAATGTCTTGCATGTAGTATAAGTGTAGAGTCTATTTAGATTATGATGCTTAGATTAAAGAGATGTTCGAGGACGAATAAGGCTTTAAGTGTGGGGTGGTGATGTTAGGTTTATTTATGCACTCTAGTGTTGCTATTCTACATTGTTTAGCCTTACTTTGAGGATAATTCGAGTGCTTTATGTGTGATGATGTTATAAATAAGAATATAAGTGTTCAAGTATGTAATTATAATGTTTAGAAGTGTTTTCAAACAAATTTGTACCTAAATCGTTCAATTAGAGTCTAACCAAGAAAACTAGTTTAACTAACTTGAGCTAGGGGATGTTCTAGTCTATTGTGTTGAATTCAAATATGTTGAATGAGTTCCTATTGGTTTTATTGTATAATTATGTGAGGAAAAAATTGTTTAGAGTGTACAAATTTCAATTAGAATGAGCCAAGAAGCAACAATAAGTTTTTATGTAAAAAGGCGCAAGCCTAGTCTCAGCCCGAGTTTATAGCTTGTTGTTCTTGATGTCTAGTTGTATTGAGCTCTAAACCATGGTTTTTGATGATGTAGGATTCTTGTGAAATTTATTGTGGTGAAATATGAATGTTGAACAAGCTGGAAATTAAAGTGAAAACAACACCAAAAGTTGGAAAAGGAAGGCAAAATAATGTCACAAGGCTTGGATGAAAAGAATAGATATTGGAACACTTACCAAAATAAGTGGATAAAATTTCCAGTAGCACCATGTGATATGCATATATTGCCTTCTCCATAGAGTTCCTCTTTGCCTTAGAGAAACTATGAAATGCAAATTCCAGTGAAGGCATGCAGATGTGCCCGTGTCACCTCCTCCATTGCAGTGGAGTTGAGCCCGCGACGCACGCCCTATTGCGGTAGAGTTGAGCATTCGTCGCCTCCTCCATAGCCATGGTTCCAAGCCTGCACCACCTGCTCCAATTCAGTGATCCTGAGCCTGCATCACATGCTTTATTTATGTGGTCAAAAAGTGGACTTCTCCTAATCCTACCTGCTAATAATTGACTACTATAAATAGATTACATTGTACACATTATTAAACACTTTTGGACGTCTTTGGACTGGAGAGGAGGCTTCTACATACGTTTTTTAGGGTTTATATCTTTTTGATTTATCTTTTTAATAGATTATAACATGTATTCAATTATGTTGATTATGGTTATGTCAATTAGCGGCTAAATGCCCCCTTTTCGGGGTTAAGGCCAAGATCATGACTACTTTTATTTTGAATTAAATTTGTTGAATTACTTATCATTATGGTTGTTTATTTACCCTTGTTATGACTATTTTAAGGATTCATGTCCCTTAGAATATATTCATTGTCGACCTTGTGATCTCGGGAGGGGGAATAGAAAGATAGAATGTGGGGGTAGATAGAACGAGGTTCTTATTCTTTTATAAGATAAGGAATTTGAATTAGCATCTAGGACAGGAATGTACCTAGAGTCCTTGTTTGGTTCACATGTAGGATGATAGATTCATGAACTTAATTAGATTATTATATCCCCTCTCAATGATACAATTGTAATGTCCAAGTTAGGTAGACGATTAGAGGTCGGGAGACCATAATCATGCGATAAACCCTACAAATCAATAACCAAGATAAGCAATCTAATGAATGAGGTCCAATGACGTAGTATGATTTTTTGTAAGCCTTAACCCTGGATTTCTATCCATTGATTTTCAAAAGTCATTACTTTTCTGCATTATTTTAGTTTACTTTTAGTTTACAATTCTAAGACTTTATTGTTTACTTTTCTCAATGGTTAAACTAGAATTGTATAGTTGTTTAACACAAGCCCTTGTGGGATATATATTCGGCTTTCTTTAAGGCCACTCTATTACTTGGTAGACCACGTATACTTCCATGTGCGCTTTCACTAGACGTTAAATAAAAACCCAAAGAATCTGCTAAACTACTGATTTTCCTTTCCAAAATGATACTGCAAGGTGCCACGCTATCAAAATCACAATCTACTAATCAAAACAAGAACAATGATATCCATATTGCACTATTGTGCTTCCAGTCCAAAATTACGTAAAAAAAACATGTGGGGTCCATTTACAAATTCTCTCTTTCAAAACTAACACAATGTCCCTCTATGCTCTAGGAACATTTACCCTAAAAAATAGGTGAATTCTGAGATCTAGTGGTTCTATAATCAAGCCACCAAAATTCTAGGGATTTTTGAAGAAGATGAAGGAATTAACCATGAAATTAGTGGAATATTACCACAAATTCAATGAGGAAATGCATAAATTAATTATACCAAAGCTTTACAATCAGCCACAAATGATTCTCCCAAGAATTCTGACTTTTTAGGGTTCATAATTCTAGAGAATGGATGAAAAGTGGTGAAAATCAGGTTAAGTGGGGGTATTTATACCCTTCCAAGTCCCCAAATGTCACTTAAGAGGACATCAAGTCTCTTAAGTGACCAGGTGTCGCATTCATGACACTGGTAACCTCAGCGTATGTCGCCTAAGCAAAAATGGTTTCACGTACGCGATACTCACCTCTGCCATGCCATCACTTAAAAGACCTTTGACTGCTTAAGCGACTGTTTAAGTGCCAGGCATCAGTTAAGCAATACCTGCTAGGCCTTGGAAAATTGCTTAAGTTACTTTCTAGTTACATAAGCGATGCAACAACACTAGCTGAGACTTGGAATTTATCAAGTCTCCGCTAACCCATCGGGATTCATTCGGAACCCCGTATACACAAATGAACTATGCTACCAATCTAATTCGATATTATGTACTCAATAGCACAGTTAAAATTCCCATATAAGGTCCTTTCAATGAATAGAAGATCCCACATCCACTTGTCATTTTTCTTAACTTTTTGCCAATATCCAGAAATGAGTTTGAGATCCTCGAGACCTATACCAAGGGTCCACCTTGCCCAAAATCGATATTTCAGAGATGTTGGAATAGTTATAGTTGGCATATAAGGTTGTTTCACTGATGTTTTTACCTAGTAGCTAATCAAGGGTCATGACCTTGATCAAGTGAAATGCATTAATGGGGAGGACGGTAGAGTTTTTGTAGAGGATGTTCACATTAAGAAGAGATGGCAGGAGTATTTTCATAGACTTTTAAACGGGGATGGGGACAAAGGCATTGTATTAGGGGAGTTGGAGTGCTCGGAGGAGAGCCGTTATTTCAATTACTGTAGATGTTTTAAGGTTGAGGAGGTCAGAGAGGCGATTCGTAAGATGCGGTGAGGTAGGGCGACGGGGCCTGACGAGATTCCAGTGGACTTTTGGAAGTACGCTGGTGGGGCAGGCTTAAGGTGGTTGACTGATTTGTTCAATACTATTTTCAAGAGTGTGGGAATTCCTAAGGCTTGGATATGGTGTACGATGATTTCGTTATATAAAAAAAAGGGTAACGTTTAGAGTTGTAACAACTATAGGGGTATTAAGCTGTTGAGTGACACTATGAAGATTTTGGAGAGGGTGGTTGAGCGGAGATTGAGAAGGGTCGTGACCATTTCGGAGAATGAGTTTGGTTTTATTCCTGGTCACTCGACGAAAGAGGCAATTCACCTGGTGAGAAGATTGGTGGAGCAGTATAGGGAAAGAAAGAGGGATTTGCACATGGTGTTCATCAATCTGGAAAAGGTGTATGGAAAAGTCCCCAGGGAGGTTCTTTGGAGATGCTTAGAGGTGAAAGGAGTTCTGATGGCATATATCAGAGCTATTAAGGACATGTACGATAGAGGAAAGACTCGGGTGAGGATGGTGGGAGGAGACTTAGGGCATTTTCTGGTCAAGACATGTTGGCATCAGGGATCGACTCTTAGGCCATTCCTATTTGCGTTGGTGATGGACGCATTAATGCAAAGTATTCAGGGTGAGGTGCCTTGGTGTATGTTATTTGTGGATGATATAGTGTTGATTGAGGAGACACGGGAGGGGGGGTGTGAATGAGAAACTAAAGGTTTGGAGGCAAACCCTTAAATCTAAGGGGCTCAGGTTGAGTAGGTCCAAGATGGAGCATTTGGAATGCAAGTTTAGTGACTCGAGTCAGGAGGATGGTGTGGTGGCGAGGTTGGACTCTCAAGATGTTTGTAAGAAGGATAGTTTTAAGTATCTTGGGTCTATGATTCAGGGAAATAACGAAGTTGATGAGGATTTCTCTAATCGTATTGGAGCAGGTTGGATGAAGTAGAGGCTTTCCTCAAGAGTGTTGTGTGATAAGAAGGTTCCCCTTAAGCTTAAAGGAAAATTTTACAGAGTGGTAGTCCGTCCAGCAATGTTGTATGAAGTGAAGTATTGGCAGTCAAGAACTCCCATATTCAAAGACTGAAGATGGCGGAAATGAGAATATTGCATTGGATATGGGGCCATACTAGAGGGGATAAAGTTAGGAATGAGATTATTCGGGAGAAGGTGGGAGTAGCTTCGGTAGAGGACAAGATTCGAGAAGGAAAGTTGAGATGGTTTAGGCATGTGATGAGAAAGGGCACGGATGCCCCAGTTCAGAGGTGTGAGAGGCTATCTTTGGATGGCTTCAGAAGGAGTAGAGGTAGGCCAAAGAAATAATGGAGGGAGGTGATTAGGCATGACATGGAGTTGCTTCAGCTTACTGAGGACATGGCCCTAGACAGAAAGGTGTGGAGGTCGCAAATTAGGGTAGAAGGCTAGTGTGAGTATGTGGGTTATGGCTAGGTGTTAGGAGATTTTAGGTGTGGTGGGTGTCTTAGGTCTATGAGTGTATGTTACAACTACAGGGGTATCCGTTTTCTTTTCATATTTCGTATTGTTTGTATTTCTCTTATTTCTTATTTCTCTGATATAAATTGTTATTGTTTCTTATCTTTTATTTATGTTATACTATCCATCCTGTCTCATGTTTCATTACAAACTCGGTATACTATTCTCTATCTTGAGCCGGGGATCTATCAGAAACAGCCTCTCTACTTTCTCTAAGGTAGCGTTATGGACTGCGTACATTTTACCCTCCCCAGACCCCACTTTGTGGGAATACACTAGGTCTGTTGTTGTTGTTGTTGAAGACTTTAAAATATGGAATTGGCTCTAAAAATCAAACGAACTGCTCGGTAATCAAACTGTCAGTTCCAGCAAGTCATAAATGGCTTGGGGCTGTTATAGGAAATTCTAAACAGTAAAAAATAGTGGAAATATAGAAAATGACCTGAAGAGTCATTACAATGATGGAACACATAATATTAGACTTAAGTTATTAAATTCCTTAAATTCATTCATATTATGAAACAAGCATAATAGTTGCATTCTTCAGATTTGGTGGGTTATGAACACCAGATGACCTAGGATTTCATGCACCTACTTTTTAGTACTATGTCCTATAATTTATATGTTTTTAATGCCTTTAGATAATGCATTTATTTCAGTCTTCAAATTATGAATATCACTAAGCATTGTAGTTATTAGTGTCATTTAGTTGAGAGGAGTACCTAGCACCAAACGGATGCATGGATGGAGGCTCATTGGTCATTTAGGTTGAGACCTTCAGTAGAAGTCCCTAAGTCCCATAACTACGTCGCCACCATGGGTTATAAAGGTTACCCCTCATATCAGGATTGACACCTTAGTCTCTTTGGACATCAGTTTAGTGGATCTATGTTAGTTAGTGTTCGCATCCTTGGAAAGGTACTAATACCCTTCTATCAAGGTTACAGGTTGGGCCTAGGTTAGCTCAAATTGGGGTATAACAGCTATGAGTAGCTCCCACAGTCCGTAGTTTACAGTCTATGATTCAAATTCTTGAATGGCCTTGTATTCAGTTATTTTCAACATATGTTCATCACTTTGTCTTGCATTAGTTTATCACGTTACGAGTACCAAGTTCATCTTATATTAGTTATTTCCTATTTCACATACTGTGCATTCAAAATACTATATTCATATTTTCTTTTGCACTATATTGTCTCATAATATAGGTTATGATGCTCAGTATCCGGATCATGTATAGTATGATCTCTCACCACACCAGTAATAATATTTTTGTGAGTCCTTATCATGCAAGGACTAGTATCAACATTTCATTATGTCTTTATTGTTCTCAGTTTTCAAACAGTTAGAGTTAGCTGGGGCCTTGTCCCAACAACTCATCTTGGTAGAGGCTTTCAAAATTACATTTAAATGTCAACGTTATGGTTTTAAACTCAAATATTATTTTCCTTTTGAATACTTATTTCATTATTTAGCTTCTGCATAAGTGTTTTTATATTAGTTATTTTCAGTGTTCATAGTGCCATGCTAGGACTTGCGTTAGCTTGAGCTCACTTATGACTCTAAGCACCGTGTTACGGCAAAGGGTAGTCTTGGGTAGTAAATAATTTAGTTCTCAATTTACGCACATCCCTTTCCAAGATAGAGATGGGCTCCTCTTCATAAGAAATCTCCTTGTCAAACAATGTTGAATCCCAACTAATAATGTAGTCTCCCTTTCTATGGTACTTTTTAAGAATTGACACTTGAAATATAGGATGAACCCCCGACAAGCTAGGAGGCAAAGCCAACCTATACACAATGGACCATACTCCATTTAAAATATAGGGTCTGATAACCTCCAACTCAACTTCCCCTTCTCATCAAAATGTATCACCCCTTTATAGGGGACACTTTCAATAATATTTTCTCACCTTTCTTGAATTGTACATCTCTTACCTTATTATCTGCATATTTTTTTGGTACACTCTGAGCTGCTAAAAATTTCATCTAAAGGAACCTCACTTTCTTCATCCACTCCTTTAGTATATTGGTGCCCCAAGGTCATCACCTTAAAATAAGCAAGACATTCAATCAGTTACCTATATCTCCTTCTATACAAAGCTTCAGACGGAGCCATATTAAGACTTAAGTGGTAGTTATTGTTATAAATAAATTTACACACGGGTAGAAATCGGTCCCACTTACCACCAATATCCATACACATGCTTGAAGAATATGTTCAACTACTTAGATTGTCTATTCTGATTGCCTATCGATTTGTGAATAAAAAGTTGTACTTAGGTCCAACCTAGTACCCAATTATAAGTGAAACTTTCCCCAAAAGCTTGAGGTAAATTGCTTACCTCTATTTGAAACTATGGCTATAGGAACCTCATGAAGTCTCATGATCTTCTTCACATAGATCTTAGATAACTTAGCTGCATTATAGTCCACCCTTACCGGAATAAAGTGTGTATACTTGGTCAAATGATCAACAATCACCCATAGACATACTTCCTTAGGGTCTTATGAAGACCAACAACAAAATCCATAGTTATTCTTTCCCACTTCTATGTCAGAATGGGCAACCTCTAAAAAGCGCCACTAGGATTTCGATGCTCATACTTGGCCTATTGATAACTTGACACTTGGTCACAAAATCCAACAATGTCCTTCTTTATTATGCGCCACTAACAATGCTATCTCAAGTCGCTATACATTTTAATTGCACCTAGATGTATAGAGTCTTTTGATTGTAAGCCTATGCAAGGATGATATAAATCAAATTTCCCATATTAGACACACACGCATGCCCCTAAATTCTCACCACTCCCTCTTTATCAAGAATGACCTTTTTAGCCTCACCTTGTAACACTTTTTATTTAATATTGCTTAACTTCTTGTCTTCAAACTTACTACTTTTAATCTTATCAAAGAAAATAGACTTAGCCTCAACATGGGCTAACACTCCTTTCTTTATAGTCACATGTAATATCATGAAACCATTATTTAAAGTTTGTACCTCTCTTGCCAATGGGTGCCTCGATAACTCTAACTATACCAAACTTCCTATGCTTGCCGGCTTTTGGCCCAATTCATCTATCACCACATTTGCCTTGCCCTAATGATACATTAATGATTTGTTATAATCCTTGACCAACTCCATCCACCTCTGCTGCCTCATATTCAGATATCGTTAAGTAAACACATGTTGTAAACTACGGTGGTCTATGGACGCCTCACACTTTACCCTAGAGAAGGTAGTGTCTCTAAATTTTGAAAGCAAAGACCAATACTACCAATTCCAAATTATGAGTACGATAAATCTTGTCATATGTCCTCAATTGCCTAGATGAATAAGAAAAAATGTCCTGAACCTACAATAAAACAATACCTTAACTAGACCGTGAAACATCACAATACACAATGACATCCTTACCTTTAATAGGCAAAGTAAGAATATGAGCTGAATTAGCAAGGTCTTGAGCTTCTAAAATCTCTCCTCATACTAATCATCCTAGAAAAAGGCACCTCTTTCGGAGCAAGGTGATTCATATGTGAATCAATGGTGGCGAACCCTTTCATAAACCGATAATAATAACTATCCAACTCCATAAAACTGTGAACTTCTGTCACATTAGTAGGTCTATCCCAATTCTTAACAACTTCAATCTTCTATGGATATACTATAACTCCTACCTTAGATACCATATTCCCCAAAAAGGACAGTAAAGAGAACTAAAATTCACACTTCGAATACTTAGCAAAAAGTTACTTCTCCTTAAGAAAACCCAACACTATATGCAAGTCAGCTTCACGCTCCTTACTCTTCAAGTAAATCAAAATATCATCAATGAAAATAATAACAAACGAATCCAAAAATAGATTGAATACTCCATTAAATAAGCTTTAAAATGCAGCCAGAGAATTGGTCAAACCAAAGTACATGACCAAAAACATATAATGCCCATTATGAGTTTATAAGTCAATCTATGGGATGTACTTTGCCCAAATCTTAAGATGATTGTAACCTAACCTCAAATTAGTCTTTAAGAACACTGCAACTCCCTATAACTGGTCCGAAAATCATCTGCCTTGGCAAAAGATACTTGTTATGAATGGTCACCTTACTCAACTGTCGGTAGTCTATGCACATCTACATACTACCATCATTCTTCTTAAAAAAAAAAGCATAGGAGAACACCAAGGAAAAACAAACTCTTTCATAACAAAAATTTCAACTGAGATTTCAATTCTCTTAAATTTTCTAGGGCCATCCAAAAAGAAGGGCCTGATATAGGATGGGTTCCCAATTCTAAATCTATACAAACTTATGGTTAGTAGATCATTAAGGAACACCTCTAAAAACTAACAAACTATAGAAACCAAAGAAATAGGAGAAAATATTGAACTATCATTTCAAAGATGAGCTTGGAATATCATACACCCTCACTTAACTAACTTCTAGGCACGGATATGTGACACAATTTTCAAAGGAGTAGGATTAAGACTACCTTCCCGTTCTAACTTATCCATCTTGAATAAATAATATTCTTAGCATATCAATTAAGAATAAGATAATGAGGAAAAAACCAACTCATCCCTAAAATAATTTCAAACTCCTCCATATCTAAAATCACTAAGTTTGCCAAAGTTCTATACCCCATAAACATCATAGGACTTTCCCAATAATCCTGATTAACATATATAGAAACCCCAACTTGTGTAGACACATACATAGGAGTATCAAAAAATTCACATTTTAAGTCCCAACCCAAGGCAAATTTCATAAATACATAAAAGAAGCAGATCTAAGATCAAACAACATGGAATCCATATGATCATAGATAAAAATAGTACCTATGATCACAACATCAAAAGCTTCAGCTTTAGAGTGGGCTAGAATAGAATAAAGATAAGCCTTATTACCACTCTTACAACCTACTCTACTAGCCTAAGTTCCACCTCAACTAACCTTTCCTCTACCATGGTTGGCCTGGTAGCAACCCCTCCCTGTATAGTGACACCACACAAACTATATGGATGACCCCTACCATATCCTACACCATCATGGCCTACTGGAACCAAAGAACTTAAAGCTTCTTGTTGAGTCAATTTTCTTGTAGATAGGTAGTTAGGACAATATCTCTAAATATGACCTAATGATCCACACTCGTGACATCTGATGTCAAAGGTTGGTTGTTGAACTGAAGATGTTGAAGGTGCATAACTATCTATTGGAGAGGGTTGATAGCTGATCCTTATCCCCTGCAGACATAAGCATGGCTTAATGAAATGGCCAAGAAGAGTAATCCTATGAACCACGAACCCTAACCACTCTTTATTGCTTAATCTTTTCTATTTTTTTCACAAACTCAACTGCTTACTAGAAAGTCATTCCAGATACAACCACTAACAATGGAGGCACTTAAAGGTCTCAGTTCATACCTTTCACAAAATACCGAATCCTTTTCTACTCTAAAGTAATCAACTAAAGTTCATACCAGAACAATGGGTCAAATTGTCCTCATAGGCCACCACAAACAAATCACCCTACTAAAGTTTGAGCAACTCATCCTTCTTCTGATCTCAATAGGTATGAGGAACATACTTTTCAAGGAACACATTCTTAAATTAGGACCAAATAAGTGGAGGTAAACCCGCCTTACATTTAATAAAAGACCTCTACCATTGCTTGGCCTCCACATGAAAATGAAATTTCATAAACTTCATACCATACCTCTCTATAATGCCTATTTATCCAAACGCTCATGAAAGTCAATCAAGAACTCAAATGTATCCTCAGAATCCTTACCCTAAAATATTAAAGTTTTCATCATCATGAACATACAAAATATTCCATGCTCATCATTAATTATCACTAGTCCCAATACCTATCGAGAAAGTACACTTAATAAAGATCCCTCATCCATATAAGGCGTTACAGCAACAACATGCTCCAAGAAAGAGAAAAGTAGGCACTATTGGATTTAGGGGTGTACAGACCAAACTATCAAGTCAAACCGAACCAACGAACCAAACCAAACCAAGAAAAAAATTGACTTATGGTTTGGTTTGGTTGGTTTGGCATTAGAAAAAAACTGGCCACTCTTGGTTTGGTTTGGTGTTAACCAAAAAAATTCAAACCGAACTCGAATCAAACTGACATAATATGTGTATATATATATATATAATTTAACTTTTTTATACATAAAATATTAATTATAATCTACTTTCTAAATACTTTTTCAACTAGTTTTAGTAATTTTTAATATTTTGAAAGTAGATGTAGATATATATTCAGATTTGGGCCTTTAAGTTTTAATATTTGTCCATTAATTTCTAATTAAATGATCCAAAACCCAATATAAGCTTAAACCCTAAACTTTTCACTCTTCATCTTACTTTTTAGTTTCAAGAGAGTTTTTCACTCCTCATTTTTTCATAATTGTAGTTTTTTATTAGCACATGAGTGAAAACATATTTTATCTAGTCTTCAATCGCAATATAATTGTAAAGACTAAAGATTATAAAAAACAAAAAAACTGAAAGAATCGACTAAAACTTAAACCCAAAAAAAACTAATTTTATGTTGGTTTGATTTGGTTTATAGTTTTAATAAACTGACATGATTGGTTTGGTTAATTTTGAATAACAACTAAACCAACCCAGCCTATGTACACCCCTAGTTGGAGTAGTACTTGTGCCAGCCAAACTACTTAAAACTCCAACACTTTTTAAATCAATATTGCAGACTAAGGCATATGAGCTGTCGCATTCTGCACTTGTACCACATTCTCAAGAACCAACTCTTTTTCCTCATCAACTATTACCTTCTCATCCTGAACTAAATTCAAAGTATCTTTCTATGAGGAAAGGGATGATGATTTCTGCCTAGCCATCTATTCAACTTCCTTAGCTCCACCACTGATAGGTGTTTCCTCTCATTCTTCTCTTCTAGCCCTTCCACAAACTTAAGGTCTGACTAAACTACGACCTCAGCAGTGGTCGGTATTGTTGCTTCTTCTCGTGCAACTAATACTGTTGTGGTGGAATGAGTATTCACCATTTGTGAAACAAGAATGAAATAGGTTAGATACCAATTTGGATAACTAGATACAAATTAAAATCAAGTACTAGCACAAAAGGTAGAAAAAAGTAAAAATTATTTTCTAAAGCCCTTTAGCCTCTTGAAGAAAAGTGCTAATATCTCTGAACCATTTTGCAAGTATTTACTAGACCGATTCTTATACAACGAGATCAATGAACCCAACGCTCTGATATAATCATTTTGAAAACCCAATTGGTCACGAGTGGCACCTACCCTAACTCTACAGTAGGAGAACCAACTAACCTAACCTTTGACAAACTAAATCAAACCTTCACAAGTCAATTTCATTAAATACTTGCATTAATTCACTAAAGAACAATATTAATCAACAAAGTTAAATACTAACTTAATAAATATTCATAAGCAAAATAGAGTGTGAAAGTATCTTTAATTATTACAACCTCCGAGACCTGAAAGTCACCATACAAGAACATCTATACAGTATCCAAAAACCAAGTCTAAAATATACCCTATAATACTAAATAAAGAAATGTCTTAGTCCTAAAACAAAGGACATGGACAATATAAGAATGATCCAATAATGTCCCGAACCTGGTGCTCACCTTGAATCGAAGTTTGAAATATGAACTAAAGTTGAGGTCTCGTATCAAATATTGGAATACCCCCAATAATAAACAACAAGAAGAATATATGTAGTATTAGTATAAAAATTAAGTACATTTAGGCATTATTGGCTGACTCAACTCAACACCATACAAATAGGCAAATTAAATGCAATTAACAACTATCACAATACAATCTACAATTAATTGATAATCAAATACAGTCATAGTACTTTATCTCATTAAAAATACTAGTACATCAATTACACTCAGGAATATTCTTCAATAATGTTCACCACAACATATATATACATACATACATATATATATATATATATCCAAATAAAATAATGAGTACATGCATTCAAGATGTACACATATACTAGAGTCAGAAGAGACTCTTAATTATATGACCTGCAAAGGATAAGTCTGTCTATTTACTAGTACTGGTGTGGTACCCAATGCAATAACAGTGTTGGCATAACACCGAATTCATATAATAGTATCAGTGTGAGACCCAATCCATATATTATCTCAAAACCATATATTAGTGTATGATACAATCAGTAACCACAAGTAATGCCTAAAAGCAAATCACAAACACCCAAATCACATATAAGCAGAGAGTCAACAAGTATTTACTATAATGAAACCATAACCTACCTTTATTACTTTTTTGTAACCACTAAATTTCCACAAACTTTCCCTTTCCTTTTAATATCAACTCATTCTTGATATGTAAACAACAATTACACTACCTTAATACAATATTTTATATTTTCTAACTATTAGGAACTCAGATTTATCAATTAAATCTATGGAATCACCCTAGTTTACCATAATAAAATTTTCTACCCTTTAGACTTGAATCCTTTATATTTTAGCTTCATAAACAAAAATTCTACCTTGGGAAGTATTTTATAACAACCTAGAATCAATAATAATTGTAAATAACCAAATTGCCCACCAGTTCATAAATTAGGGCTAAACTCTAATTTCTACCATAATCATGATTCTTACAATTTCTATGTATTTAAGGATTAATTCAAGTTTAGGATGTAAAGAAATCTTACCTCCAAGGATGAAAATTCCATAAACTAAAGAAAATTGCCCCTACCAAGCCTTATTTTTAGAAAAGTGAGAATGAAAATGATTTTTATGGTTTTAAAAGCTGGAATTTTGTATTTCATTGTTGTAGTACTACTTTTGCTACTACATAGAAGGATTTGCACTACAATGGCCCTTAGGCTAAATAAGTTGCCACTGCAGCACCACTTTTGCCATTGTGGTGATACTTCTACTACTACAGCAGACCCAGACTATTAACTTGGGACTTGGTCCTACGTATGGTCATCTTAAAATGAACTTCTCAAAATTTGATATTTCAAACTAACCCTTTCACAATAATTACTATGACCAACATTATACTAACTTTTTTTACATACTAGAAGTTGCTACGACTTCCTAAACTTATCGTCTAACACAAAACCAAATCAAAACTACCAATTAATGCTCTAATAACTACCAGATTTTCCTAGACCACCACATACTCAAAATTTACCTAAAACTAGGTCAACCTTAAATTTTTAAATTTTTTGTCGAAAGGATTACTAAGTGACAGTTCTACTCTCTATTTTAGTGTAACAACGATATGAGTCAATAAAAGGTATTACTTATAGATCACATAATCATGCCCAGACATATCATATCTTCCAATCACTAGGTGATGAGTTCTGCTTATTCGTAAACTCCAGTATGTTAGTAGTCATAGTAGTCTACTCCTGCTTGTGTATATTAATTATAAAGAGTTGGGGGTCATGTCCCAACTGACTGTATGCAATATTAATAGAGACTTCATAGATTTTCAATAATAATAGTTGTATTCAGTTTCAGTTCCTAATTTAGATTATACTTTTTTAAAACTTTTTAAAAGTGATGTAATGAACTATTCAGTCCATAATTATACTTTTACATAGTATCTTGAATATTTATTTCCATGTTTATATGTTTCTATTTAGCTACATAACTTATGCCAACATTGATGTCGCCCAAATTAGACCTCCCAAAAAGTATAAAGTGGTTGCTAAATCAAATACAGAACCCAACAAGGTTGAGATTGATCCTATAGGGACCAAGTCAAAATTTGATCAAGTGTTTGTCTAGGTAACTTGAAAATTAGTAAAAGGAGGGGGGGGATTTGTAAAACAAAAGAGTAATAGTAAAATTTATTGGTTGTTGGAGTTGTCATCAATATGAGAAAACATTAAGATTGTGTTTTCCATGATTTATGACTACATACGTTTCTTATGCTAGCAATATATTTTGATATGTTGCATGCAAAATATAACAAGATAGATTCATCTAAATGTCTCTCGACTTTAGTTAGATGAATTTCAACCTTCTCCTCTTGAACTTCTACCTCACTACTAACCCTTATTCTTGTTGTCAAATTAACTATCCCTATTAAGTCTCAAGTTATTAAATGAAGGTTGATAGCTTTAAATCTTTATCATTAGTTACTTTCCTAATCTCCACCTCTCTCTCGAGTAAGTCTAGAATACATGTGATTTCCTAACATTTTTAACCGTTATGAAAGTAATCATAAGGAAGAAAATCCCTTACATGTAAGCACACCAATCTAGAATTGCTTCGCGCTTAATCCACTTTGTTAATTTAGCATAGTTTCGACAACCCTAGTTATGAAGTTTAGCTAATCATGATTGCAAGGACACAAGTAAAATTCAAAGCTTACAATAAGAATAAAACTCCAAAATCTCAACTTTATTTAAAATCCTATAAATAATGTCCGTAAAATTTCAAGAATATGCCTTACAATCTCATAATATTTATAATTCCAAGAATATGCCCTAGAATCTCGTAATATAATGTTATAAAATAGGAAGTAGTGTAAACCCATACAATAAACCCCATAGGAGTATTTATAGATAAAATAAATCTATCCTAAATTAAAAAATAGTGTTAGCGGGATCGGACTAGAAGAAGGTATGATCATTGTTAAAACCAATGTTCGTCATTGGATACTCGTGGTTTGTACTGGACTTGTCAACTTTCAGGTCTCTGATGCAATGATTCTCAGAAGACCTCATAGTTTCATATTATGGTTGTGACATATGGTCATTTAATTAATCGTATACCGGAGTTTCTCCCTATGACTCAATTGTACAGTCATGCCTTCAAGGAACGATCATGGGAGCTGTTGTATTACCCTTCTAGCTACTTGACTTAAGATAACAACCTCTCTGATTTATTTTGTGATGTCTTTAGTATGATCGGGTTAGATCCCATAATCTTGGATTGGTTCGTCTGATGCCATTAAGTTTATTTTACAATAATTTCCTTCTCCAATTCTATTTGTCCTAAAAACACTAGTAAACCCATCATATCCACATAAACATGCCCTTATACTTGCAACATTCCTTGTTTTAAGTGTATTAAGTATCATAAACCCATGGAACATAAACACCCTTAACTTTGAACTTTTGCATGTCCTCAGACAAACAAAACAAACTAAACTCACTAAGACGCTTAACTTAGAGCAACACCACGATCACTATAACAGTCAATTTAACAAAACTAATTTTTCACATATATAAACAACATAAGTATTTTCAACACCCTCCAAGTTTAGCAAAATCAACCATATCAGTATGTATGCAATACAAGTACTCTAACTCAACAGGATCAGGACATGGCAATACATTGTGAATAGGCTATCTTGCATGTAGACCATTACACTACCTAACTAAGTAATAACTAGACTACAACCCCTACACCCTCACATCAAAGATGTCCCAATCACTTAGTATATGCAATAAATTTTACAATTTGGTACTGAATCAAATCTCTGACTCTCATAACGAAGGTAGGTTATTTACATTTGATACCATAGACTTGCCCTTACTTTCTACATTTCAGCTTTTGAAAAGTTGAGTTACGATCACTATAGGTCCTTTCTAGGATTGTAATGTAGGCTTGGGGACATGTATGGTAAGTTTGGGTACAATGACTAATTTCTCCTTGGGACTACACTACTTTTGGCTCCACTTTTCTACTTTTTTATATTATTCTCCCTTGTTGGATCTTGGGTGTGGTTTTATTTTCACAATTTTTTTCCTTTTTTCTTTTCTTTTTATTAATTTTAACACATTTTTCTTTTCTTCTTCTTTTCCACCCGAATCCCTTTTCCTTTTACCAGGAATTTTGCTCTTGCGATTTCTATGCACTTCTATGCAATGGCCGCCCTCAACTAAGGGAATTTTCTTGAGATGAGTTACATAGTATCCAAGAAGAAACTAGGGCCAAAGAAGGTTCATTATTAAAAATATTAGGAAGGTGAATTGGTTAGTTCAAAGAAAATATTTATTAAGGCTCAAAGTCAGGTTCCAGGGATACCTGATCATTTGGTAGGTTATGTAGGCTATAGTGAACCTTTCCAAAAATGGCTTGTGGTTATTTACTAACCTCATATTATACAACTTCACTAATTGAGCAAGTTTTAGATCGTACACATACTCCGACTAAGTAGAAACCTTACTCTCTCATGGCTTAGGGATTTTGTCTAAGTCGCCACGTAATTGGTTCATACAAATTCAGGCTAGGTTAACTTACTAACAATCCTAATTCTATATCTAGATCCTAACTTTGGTTACAATGTAGTATATACAAACACATAACAAAAATTTTGGAGGGTTCGGAGAGGCATCTCTTTTTTTAGAAAAAAATTCATTCCAAACATATTCGAATGCTTTATTTATTTTGACAGCACCAAGTTTTCTTGATTACTCTAAGATACATAAAACAACTTAGAAAAATAATATAAACACATATACATGTGGGTCCTATTTATGATAGAAAAACCGAGGAAAAAGATATACGATAATAAAAAACCTCAGCTATGGTAACCCCTACCCCACCCCACCCCCAATATAGAAATCATGCAATATCTCAATTTCATAAAATTATGGAAATTTAAAAACTAGGGTAATTGACATAACTTTGGTGCTCTAGGCACAGATCACACTCTCATACCGGTGGGATATTGTAACGCCCAAAAATATCATCTCGATACGCCACACGGTGCCCAAGGCTACACGTAGCCTCAAGATAACCCTTTAAGCCAAAACACTACCCTTGGGTTCCAACACAACAACATACACGCTACGCTAAGGATATATATAAGTACATATCATATCACATCACACATGGCATAGAATATCGTTAGACTGTACATATATGGAATGTCTATACACAAACCAACCCAACAATACACTAGTCTGACATAGCCTCTATACAGCAGAATCAACGAGCCATTGGGACAAACCCCCAACTGAGTCAACAGACCAAAGGGATCACAAAACAACAACACCAAAACTAGAAACTTGGTCCTCGAACCATAAGGACTCACCACTAAAGGAACGTTGATGCGTCACTCGGATATCACTGTCGCGGCTACGACTGAGAACCTAAACCTACATCATGGTAAGAATGTACCCCATAGAGAAATATGTGGGTCAGCACAAGATACGTACTGAGTATGTGGGGGCGTATGCAAAATATAAATAATATCATAAATTTCGTAAAAACGTACATACAGACCATAATGACACACCTGGCTTGAGTGACATTGAATCATGCAACTCATAACATCTTAGATAGGAAATGTAGGAGAAAAACCTCATAAATCATTATAGATCATCATAGGCAACTTAACTTACCACATCAAAACTCGGAGTGACTCGGTATTTAAATAAACATGACTCTTATGGACAGGGGAGTTTCCTATAACCGACAACCCCACGTGAGCTACGTGGAATACCAACGTTTGAAACCCCCATTGGCGGGAGTGTCATACTCTTTGCCAGGGAGTACGACCTTAAAACTGCAATAATCATAATCGGGCTCTCCGGCCAATAATATCATCATCAAACAACCCTACGGTGGCACATAAGTTTGGGAAAATACCAAATTTCCCTCTCGGTGCTAAGTACTACTCCCCGACAAGCTCAGAACGCGTTAGGAAATCCACCACAACATCACAAGGGTCTATCATAAAGACCAAATCAAATCTTTTTCTCATTTATCAAATCATATCAATTTGTGGATTCCTACCTCAACATATTTTAGCTCAAAACATTTTAATCTTCCTCAACATCAACAAGGTATCAATGCATTGAACCATAATTGACTCGACATTTGGACAAGGATATGAAGACTCAATACATAATATTTTCAACAATTTAACTCGTCAAAACCATCCAGAAAATACCAAGACTTAATGCAACTTCAATATCAACATTTCTCAATTTCAACATTTCTCAATTTGCCATCCAACTCTCATTTAAAGGTACTTGAGACATCAACCCATAGTAGGGATATAGAATTTCCAATATCAATTATAAATTCATAATAAGAAAATAGTGGAATGATAGTATAAATTAAGGCTTAACAAATTAAATCATCATACTCTCATAATCAAATACTTTTTGGACATAATTCCATCTCAACATCATACACATATCGGATGACATAATCCCATAGCTCATGGACAATAATATAAGATATAAAACCATATTTCCAATTTATGATAAAACATGTAAAATCTCATGTCAATGTAATTCAACAAAAATACCGGTCACAAGATAGAACGGATAATCTTGTTAAAAGCCCCACATACCCAAGCATATACTCTATTCTAGATTTTTTGGATATCGTAGAAAACACACAAGCCAAGATAAACATAGCAATAAGGATTAAATATAAAGAGAACGATACCTTTGATATGCTTAGGATTCATAGGAAAGAGGTGGGGATATTTGGCTCGCATATCCGCTTCAGCTTCCCAAGTAGCACTCTCCACGAATTGATTTCGCCAAAGCACTTTAACCAAAGGAACTTCCTTGTTTCTTAGCCTACGAACTTGAAAGTCAAAATCCTCAACCGGAATCTCTTCATATGAAAGACTATCTTGAATACCCGAGCTTTCGGAAGGATCAATCACAATAGAATCACCAATAGACTTCTCAAGCATAGAAACATAGAAAATCAGATAGACGTTAGATAACTCCACGGACAATTCAACCTTATACGCTACCTTCCCAATGCGATCCATAATCTTATAGGGACCAATGTAATGGGGACTTAGTTTCCCTTTCTTCTGAAATCTCTTCACCCCTTTCATGGGTGAAACTTTCAAGTACACTAATCACCAATATCAAATTTAAGGTCTTTCCTCCTTACATCTGCGTATGATTTTTGATGACTTTGGGCGGTTTCAACCTTTCCCGAATTAACTTAACCTTCTCTATGGCCTCGAACACCACATCTGGTCCAGTCACGGTATCCTCGCCAACTTCAAACCAATCAATGGGTGATCTACATTTTCTACCATACAAAACTTCAAACGGGGCCATTCCAATAGTAGCATAAAAATTGTTATTGTAAGCAAACTCGATTAATGCTAAGTGCTCATCCCAACTTCCATTAAAATCAAGCACACAAGCCCTCAACATATATTCTAAAGTCTGAATGGTACGCTCGGCTTGACCATCTGACTGCGGATGGAAAGCAGAACTTAAAAAAATTTGGGTACCGAGACCCTTCTGGAAAGATTTCCAAAACTGAGTACCTCTGTCAGAAATAATAGCCAAAGGGATTCCATGAAGTCTGACGAGTTCACGAATATATTTTCTAGCATAATCTTCAATTGTATACGATGAATGCACAGACAAGAAATGAGCTGATTTTATCATCCAATCTACGACAACCCAAATTGAATCATGATGGCGACGAGAAGGAGGCAAACCAACTATGAAGTCCATATTCACTTCTTTCCACTTCCAAGTAGGAATGCTAAACTCTTGCATCACGCCACTAGGCCTTTGATGCTCTATTTTAACCTGTTGACACGTGGAGCACTTCGCCACAAATTCTGCTATGTTCCTCTTCATACTGTTCCACTAATAGATTTCCCGCAAATCATGGTATATCTTGGTAGCACCAGGATGGATGGAGTATCACGTACCATGCGCTTCCTCCATAATTCTCTGCTTCAAGTTATCAACATCAGGAACACATAATCTTTCTTAGAGTCTCAAAATGCCATCTCCCCCTTAGGAGAAAACCTCCACCTTTTGGTCTTTAACTGACTCTTTTAACCTGACCAAGGTAGGATCCCTGTCTTGCTTCTCCTTCACTTCCGAAACTAAAGAGGATTCGGAACCGCTTTGCACTCCTATACTACCCTCAGCATCACCAAACAACCTACCCCCAATCTAGCCAAACAATGTAACTCACGGGCCAACTCCTTACCAATCTCCACATGGGCTACGCTACCCATGGACTTCCGACTAAGGGCATCTGCTACTACATTGGCCTTGCCCGGATGATATAGCACGCTCATATCATAATCTTTCAACAGTTCTAACCATCGTCTCTGCCTAAGATTTAACTCATTTTGAGTGAATACATACTACAAGCTTTTATGGTCCGTGAAGACGTCGACATGGATACCATACAAATAATGTCTCCAGATTTTCAAAGCAAAAACCACGACAGCTAATTCAAGGTCATGGGTAGGATAATTCTTCTCATGAGGCTTTAGCTGCCTGGAAGCATAATATATAACCTTGCCCTTTTGCATCAATACATAACCCAAACCGACTCTGGAAGCATTGCAATACACCACAAAACCATCAACACCATCAGGCAAAGTCAACACGGGGGCTGAAGTGAGTCGAGTCTTCAACTCCTAAAAACTCTTCTCGCAAGATTCGGACCACAGGAACTTCACTTTCTTTTAGGTCAAACGGATCATAAGAGACGCAATAGATGAAAACCCTTCAAAAAAATGATGATAATAACCAGCTAGACCCAAGAAATTTTGGATATCAGAAGGAGAAATAGATCTAGGCCAACTCTTTATAGCCTCTATCTTTTGAGGATCAACTCTAATACCTTCGAAAGAAACAACATGACCCAAGAAGGCTACAGAGTTCATCCAAAACTCACACTTACTGAACTTAGCATACAACCGATGAGTTCGAAGAGTTTCCAACACGATTCGGAGATGATCCGCATGATCACCCTTACTTCGGGAGTAAATAAGAATATCATCAAGGAACACTATTACAAATAAATCCAGATATGGCTGGAATACACGGTTCATAAGATCCATGAAAGCTGCTGGAGCATTAGTTAACCCGAAAGACATCACTAGAAATTCAAAATGACCGTAATGGGTTCGGAAGGCTGTCTTGGGGATATCACATCCCCTAGCCTTAAGTTGGTGATAACTGGATCTGAGGTCTATCTTTAAAAAGTAGCTCGCACCTTGCAATTGATCAAATAAATCATCAATTCGAGGAAGCGGATATTTATTTTTGATAGTAACCCTTTTAAGCTACCAGTAATCAATACACATCCGCAAAGAACCATCTTTCTTACGCACAAACAGGACAGGTGCACCCCACGGGGACACACTAGGTTTGATAAAGCTTTTTTCTAAAAGATCTTTCAATTTCTCCTTCAACTCTTTAAGTTCCGCGGGAGCCATACAATACAGAGGAATGGAAATAGGCTGAGTATCGGGAAGAAGGTCAATCCTAAACTCTATCTCTCAATCAAGAGGTATTCCAGGGAGATCTTCCGAAAAGATATCAAGAAACTCATTAACAACATTAATTGACTGAATGGTCGGGGTTTCACACTTAGTGTCTTTAACCCGAACCAAATGGTGGATGCAACCCTTGTAAATCAACTTCCTAGCTTTGAGATAGGATATAAAACGACCCTTAGGAATCACAGAACTCCCAGACCATTCGAGGATAGGTTCATCAGGAAACTGAAACTTGACCACACGGGCACGACAATCAATAGACGCATAGCATGAGTGAAGCCAATCCATACCCAGAATGATATCAAAGTCAACCATATCTAGCTCAATCAAATCAGTATACATAACCCGATGAAAGATAGTAATGGGACATTTCTTATACACTCGCTTAGCAATGACACTCTTCTACCGGAGTAGAAAACAAAATAGGCTCAGAAATTAGTTCAGGATCCATTTCAAAATTTATAGCAACCAAAGGTGTCACATAAGAAAAACTCGAACCGGGGTCCATCAACATATAGACATCAAAATAGAAAACACAGAGCATACCAGTGAAAACATCGGGAGAGTCCTCCTACTCCTGATGAGGTGGTATATCATAGAAATGATTTTGGCGTTGATCGCCAGCAGTACTAGATGAAACACCCTGAGGAGGAACTGGACGGGCTGCGGGAGGTGGGGTACTGGTAGCTTGACTCTGGGGACGGGCATCACAACTCAGTTGTCTGGCATACGGGCAGTCTCTAAGTATGTGGCCTAACTTTCCATAACTAAAACAACCCCTCTGCCCCATAAAACAATCCCCAAAATGGTCTTTACCAGACTTAGCACACGAAGGAGGATGAGGCCGGTTGCTTACACTGTCCTGAGACCTGGAAGGTACCGACCTATTCCCGAGCTCCTGCCTGCCCCGATATACGGGAGCACTAGCTGAGGAAAGTGTAGGTAGAAATGGAAGTCTCTGAAACTGAGGGCGACTCCCTCCGAAGAGTCTAGTCTAACCAGACCCCTATTGCTCCGATCTGATTCTCTTAATCCCTCTTACTTTTTCTCTTTCCTTTATCTTGTCCGACTCAATCTGTTGGGCGTGAATCATTAACCTAGGAAGATCAATCTCCCTGTTGATCATAGAAGATCTACATTCTTTCACCACATAACTCGACACCCCAATTAGAAACTTGCTTATACTAGTCCTCGAGTCAGCCATCATATTGGGAGCGTACTTCGATAGCTGATTAAACTTAAGACAATACTCCTTAACCGACATGGATCCTTGTCTCAAATTCATAAAATCCTCTATCTTAGCTTCCCGTAACTCAAGAGGAAAAAATCTATCCAAGAAAGTATCTTGGAACAATTGCCAAGTCACCAAAGCGATATCTTCCTCTCTACCTTTATTCCACATCTGCACCCAGTCATAGGAAATATCCTTCAACTGATAAGAAGCCAGCTCCACACTTTTTTCCTCGGTCACATGCATAATATGTGTAATTTTCTCTATTTTATCAACATACATCTGCGGGTCCTCACCTGCTCTCGACCCATGAAACTCTGGCGGATTTATTCGAATAAAATCATGAATTCGTGCTGCTACCGAATTATTTTCCTGTGGAGGTGGAGCGTTGGCCTGAGTATTGGCGGAAACTGCCTGGGCTAGTGTCTGAAAAGCTGCCCGAAATTCATCATAGGATACCGTCTCATGTAACGGATCAACGGGTTGAGGTTGGTTGTTGTTTTTGCGAGCTCGGCGTGGAGGCATTTTCTGTCGTAAGAACGCACGAATTAACAGTAGAAGGAAACAGTTGTAAGCATGATAGACTCTAGTAGAAAGAAACAAACGACTTTTCCTAGAACGCCCCACAGTCTCTTGATCATAGGTGTGGTGTGCTACACACCGATGCTCAAGACTCTACATAACTCGACTTGTCAGACTCCCTAGGACTCTTCACAACCTTAGGCTCTGATACCAAGTTTGTAACGCCCCAAAATATCATCCCGAGATGCCACACAGTGCCCAAGGCTACACGTAACCTCAAGCTAACCCTTTAAGCCAAAACACTACCCTTGGGTTCCAACACAAGAATATACACGCTACACTAAGGATATATATAAGTACATATCATATCATAGCGCACATGGCACGGAATATCGTTAGACTGTACATATATAAAATATCTATACACAAACCAACCCAACAATACACTAGTCTGACATAGCCTCTATACAGCAGAATCAACAAGCCATTGGGACAAAACCCCAACTGACTCAACAGACCAAAGTGATCACAAAATAACAGCACCAAAACTAGCAACTTGGTCCTCAAACCATGAGGACTAACCACTGAATAAACGTAGATGCGTCACTCGGATATCACTGTCACGGCTGCGGATGAGTACCTGAACCTACATCATGGCAAGAATGTAGCCCATAGAGAAATATATGGGTCAACATAAGATACGTACTGAGTATGTGGGGGCACATGCAAAATATAAATAATATCATAAATTTCGTAAAAATGTACATATGGACCATAATGACACACCTGGCTTGAGTGACATTGAACCATGCAACTCATAACATCTTAGATAGGAAATGTAGGAGAAAAACCTCATAAATCATTATAGATTATCATAGACAACTTGACTTACCACATCAAAACTCGGAGTGACTCGGTATTTCAATAAACATGACTCTTATGGACAGGGGAGTTTCCTATAACCGACAACCCCACGTGAGCTACGTGGAAAACCAACGTTTGAAATGCCCATTGGCGGGAGCGTCATACTCTTTGCCAGGGAGTACGACCTTAAAACTGCAATAATCATAATCGGACTCTCCAACCAATAATATCATCATCAAACAACCCTACGGTGGAACATAGGTTTGGGGAAATACCAAATTTCCCTCTCGGTGCTAAGTACTACTCCCCAACAAGCTCAGAATGTGCTAGGAAATCCACCACAACATCACAAAGGTCTAACATAAAGACCAAATCAAATTTCTTTCTCATTTATCAAATCATATCAATTTGTGGATTCCTACCTCAACACATTTTAGCTCAAAACATTTTAATCTTCCTCAACATCAACAAGGTATCAATGCATTGAACCATAACCGACTCGATTTTTGGACAAGGATATGAAGACTCAATACATAATATTTTCAATAATTTAACTCATCACAACCATCTGGAAAATACCAAGACTCATTGCAACTTCAATATCAATATTTCTCAATTTGCCATCCAACTCTCATTTAAAGGTACTTGAGACATCAACCCATAGTAGGAATATAGAATTTCCAATATCAATTATAAATTCATAATAAGAAAATAGTGGAATGATAGTATAAATCAAGGCTTAACAAATTAAATCATCATACTCTCATAATCAAATACTTTTTGGACATAATTCCATCTCAACATCATACACATATCGGATGACATAATCCCATAGCTCATGGACAATAATATAAGATATAAAACCATATTTCCAATTTATGATAAAACATGTAAAATCTCATGTCAATGTAATTCAACAAAAATACCGGTCACAAGATCGAAAGGATAATCTTGTTCAAAGCCCCACATACCTAAAAATGGAAGATGAATATGAACTTCCGACTCTGAAACTTTATTCACGAAAATAAAGGGTGCTTCTCGAAGCCCTTAACATGATCAACTCGAATCCCAAATCAATTTGAAATTTCTACGGTTCAATCAAGAGACATAGAAGGATGAAATTTGGAGTTGTAGGGTTGGGGTTTGAGCCTTAGAAAATTTTAGAGAAAAATGAGCTATTGAATGCTCTTAATGGACTTAAATCCATGGTTTACCCGAATGGATTGGAGTGGGAATGACCAAAATACCCTTAAAAATCAAATAATGTCAAATCTGTCCTTTGGTGGACTGTTTTGATAGGTTGAAGTAGATCGACCGTAACATTTTTCTTCGATGGCCAAATTGGATGAAACCAATTTCATTGGAAAGAGGTATTTCAGAGGTTTCTGTTTATATATAGTAGCTCACCCACATGATTATGTACAAGGATTTATGATCATTTGAAGTTGACCCTAAAATTCGCCTGGCCTCAGTATTTTTTTCCTGCACATTTACTGTTCACCACTATTCACGGTTAGATCGGAATGATCATAACTCATCGCTCGAGTGTCCGTTTTGGATGATCCACATATCGTTGAAAATATTATTTGATTCTCTACGCAATGACGGGTTACGTATCCAGAAATTCCACATAGAAAATTATTAATCACGATAAAGAACATAATTCAACACATTTTCGTTCGAGATCTTAACGGAAATTTTTTCCGGGGCATCACAGATATACAGATGGATCCCCAACCTACTGTTCCATGGTTGTGATCATGGAACTTACATATAAGTTAGCACCAGTAATGGCTAGCGCACTCAAGGTACTCAAATTAGGGGAAGTTATTGTACCCCTTCCAATAGTCTCAACCACCTCTATGGTAGGTGATATCTTTTCACCCTCTAGAATCCTCATTTTAGAGGTTTTTCCAATCATATTCTCTTTTATTTTCTTATTTTTTCTTCTTATCTAACTTCCTTCTTTCCTCTCTATTAGTCTCAGAACTTTTGCTCTTCTTTTGAGGCTCTAATTCTCTACCTATTTCCTCAACATCTGTCTCTTCAATGTTCGAGGATAGAGTATAGAAATTAGGAACTAATGAGTCCAGATCCATCATAAGAGCTACAAATAAAGGCATAAGTGGTGGTGGAGGAGGTCTAATATCAAACCTCTTAAACAAAACCATGATTTCTTTCTCAAGCTTAATCAGGTCTGCCCTAATATCTATAAAGTCTAGTTCCTAGACAACATCTATCCTAGCCATCTTTAGGCTCTTAAATTTGTCATCTTGGGTCTTCAATGTGCTGACCACAGCCTGAATCTCATCACAAACATAGGGCTTAACACCATCATCTAGCTTCTTAATCCTAGCATCATATAAAAAGGCTTTATATAATCTCCTCCTATTATAAAGTCAGAATCAGGGTGTATTCGGTCTGAACTAATGGTCGACTGTGAACTAAGGCTAGTGATGTAGAGAATGAATAAGCACCGAGATAAGATGCTAACATATCAGTAGATGGGGCCTCCTAACTATGTCTGAGATTGGAAACCCTCAAGCTGAGGTAGATGGGTTTCTCATATTCCTTATCAATTCCATATCTGCAATCTTAGGCAGTTGAATCACTCAATCCATTACACCAGTAGTTAAGACTGACACACTCCTTATCAATTAACGATACAGGGGAAAGGTAGTATAGTACTGGACTGGAGCAACTTGTCTCAAATTGCATCCACAATGATCCATGTGATATTCAAATGCACTCTAAAAACTAATACAATAACTAAGTAGGCATTAGTCGCACCCAATATGGTATTATTAGTTGTGGGGTGATCTGATGCCTGATAATGGACAATTGAGATTTGGTGGTTAACTTTAGGACATGTTTGTAAGTTCTTATCCCATTAATCCATAGAGAATTCTCACCCATTTCAGCAATATAGCTCACCATCCACCTTCAGTGCATCATCTCATTATCCACATTCAGCATTTTAACCCTCTTCAATTTGTTCATTAGGAAGTCATACTCTAGAGTCTCTTTAAGTAGCATAAATACTTCTCTAAACAAAGCTTTTGAGATAACCTAAATGGAGATATCAACCTCTATATCCCAAACTCGAATGGTGTTTAAGTCTAGGTTGCTTTTTTAAATTCTTCTGTTTACCCAAATGAGTGATGCTCTTCAGTGTGTCCATATATTTGTCATAAAATTCACACCAATTCTAGAACATAGTTTTGTAGGGGTCTTGTCATCCACCCTAGCTCATATGTCTCAAATCCCCACACTAGCTCTAGGACTTTTTAGAGCAATTCAGCTAAAACTTGGGCTTTTCCAGGATCTTCTTATTTTGTTTCCCCAGTATGTGAGTAAGACCCAATCTATATAATAGTCCCTTTTATTAGGGACCATCCATCATCTTTGATCAATATCTATTTAAATTGAGGCATCAACATATTACATACAAGTATGCAGGTGAACCAAGTAGTAAAGTGGCCTTTAAAAGCCAAGTATCAATCCTACAGGGACTTGATTTAAACAATCTAATTCTAGCTTTACTACTAGATTAAGCAATTGTGATTGTAACCAATAACATTTGAAATTTGGGAACTAAAAGTAACCATAAATAATACAATAATGTAAATAGTTGGAGACAATAATGGGGAGAAATCTAGGGTCAAGGCACTATGAACAACCCCTACTTATCCATAAAATCTCATTAGTTTAGTTGATCACCTTGGTTGTTGATTCGCGGTGTTGATAGCATGACTATGGTCTTTCGAGTCTCTAATCATCTATCTAACTTAGCCCTATACTACATAATTGAGTGGGAATGCAAGAACTAAATTAAATTCATTTATATTTAATCATACGTATGAACCAAATGGGTTTAATTAGGTATATTCCTATCCTAAATGCAAATATTAACTTCAATCCCTTGAACATATAAGATCCCACTTTATATATCATATGATCTAGTCTATTGTTCCTCCATTCGGGCTCACAATAGAAATACAAATTTATGCTAAGGGTCATGAACCTATAGAATAGTAAGAATAAGGATATATTAACTACTAAAGAATGATAATAAACATAAAAAAAATTAATTAAAAGAATAAGCAGTCATGTTCTTGGCCTCAACCCTAGATGAGGGTGTTTAGACGCTCATGGACATACAATGAATCACAATATTGAAATTCATGTACAAAACCAAATGTAAACTAAAGTAAAGATTAAGAACCCTAGGTTCGAGTTTACAGATGGCAGAGGTGACATTGGTTTCAAGTGGAATTTCCACTTCCCAAACAATCCTGTGGGATGGTTGATCTTCATCCATAAGTATAGGAATAACTTTATCTTGTTGAATTTGAGGTATCCGATAGAAAAGTACTATTTGTCTCCATAGCTGATGTAAACATCACTCAGATTCAGGATATGGGTTAACCAAACCCCTTTTCCTTGCCAGCGTACTTTAGTTTTGGGAATGTACCTACAAATTCAGAAGCTAAGATGAAGTTGTTATAACTTATAAAATAAACTAGTAAAACTAAAAGTGAGATAGTTTCCAATTTTCAAGTACCCGACAATGACGCCAAAAACTTATTGCATCCTAGAGCACACACAAGTGTACGTGGTCAACCAAGTAGTAAAGTGGCCTTTAAAAGCCAAGTATCGATCTCACAGGGACTTGATTTAGCAACAATCCAATTCTACCTTCACTACTAAGATTGAACAGGTGCAGTTGTAACCAATAATATTTGAAATTTGGGAATTAATAGTAACCATAAACAATGTGATAATTTAAAGTTTTGGACATAATAATGGGGAGAAATCTAGGGTCAAGTCACTAAGTACAATACTACTTAGAAATACAATCTCATTTTCTTAGTTGATTACCTTGGTTGTTGATTAACGGGGTTGATAGCATGACTATGGTCTTCGGAGCCTCTGATTGTCTATCTAACTTAGCCCCACAACTACATCATTGAGGGGGTATGCGAGAACTAAGTTAAACATATTTTATTTCATACCTTATAAGAACCAAATGGGGAAAATTAGGTATATTCCTTCCTAAGCACAAATCTTATGTTCAATCCCCTGAATGTATAAGATCCCACTCCATATATCCCATGGTCTGGTCGATTATTCCTCCTTCCAATCTCATAATAGAAATATAACTTTCTCCTAAGGTTCATGAATCCATAAAATAGTTATAATAAGGATATATTAACAACCAAATAATTATAATAAACTTAAACAAACTCAATTGAAATCATAAGCAATCATGTTCTTGGCCTCAACCCTAGATGAAGGTGTTTAGCAACTCATGCATTTACAACAAATCACATTAAAAAAATAGATGTATAAAAATCATAATTAAACTATAGGAGCAGTTAAGGACCCTAAAATAAGCATACTAAGGTGTATTTCAATCCCCAAAAGTCATCCAAGGTGTGTACAACAAGATAGAAGTGTTTTATTTTTACTAGGACTAAAGCTGACTATTTTGTGACCTTGGGCGTGTCACACTAGTGTTGCTTTGAATTTTGGGGAGTGTCATACCACGCGGTTGCATATTATTTTGTGAACATTCATTTCATATATAATGGTGTGGCTCGCCTTAATCTCAAACGTCCAAGGGCGTGATTGTAATGACCCTTCAGGTTATTTTCTATTTCTTTGCTTATTTTCTATTAATAGTACTTTCCTATAGCTACCTTAAGTCATTTATTACTTGCTAGGACTGACAGTTTAGTTATCGGGTAGTTCATTTAGTTTTTAGAGCTAATTCCCTATTTTGAAGTCTTCATTAGTTCAAATTGGCTACCAAGCAAAAACTTAATCAAAAGCTCTCATATGTCAATTCTGACTATTCTAATAGCTCTAGAATATCGATTTTAGGCTATGTAGACTCTTAGTTTAGGTCTCGAGGTACCCCGACTCATTTTGAACTATTAGCTAAAATTTAAAAAATAGTAAGTTAGGTGTGGGACCCACTTTTCATTGAAACGACCTCAGATGGAAATTTTGACTGTGCTAATGAGTTTGAAACATAGAATTTGATAGGGTAGAATAGTTCATTTTTATATACGGGATTTTAGATGAATCCCGAAGGGTTGGAGGAGATTCAGCTGGTGCTAGTGCATCAGCCATCGTAAAGTATGGATCGTAATAACAATTTGGCAGCCACCAACAAATATTGCGTAAGAAACATTGTGAGTTGCGAATGTGACACCCCTGCTAGATGAGCCAGTACTTCGAATGCAATGGCATATGTCGTGATAGCGACTTTTACCCCTAAGGCCTGTGCTGCAATTGCGATCGATGAGTTATGATTGCGGTACCCGAGTGCCTGGGATGAGTATAAATATCCCATTTTCAGCCCCTTTTTGCCCATTTCTTATCCATTCTTAAGAGACTTAAACCATAAGGAGTGGCATAACTTGGAGATAGCAATTGTGGGCAATTTGTGAGCTTGGATAATGAGTTATTACATAATTTTCATTAAAATTTGAGGTAAGATTCCTTTATTTTCATGGTTGGTTTCCCCTTTTTCATCTCTAATATCCCTATACCTTTTTGACTTGATTTAAGCACATATAGCTCAAAATTCACCCATTTTTTAGGATAATTACTCCTTGAGCATATGGAGATATTGAGTTAGTTTTGAAAATGCAATTTTAGTAAATGGGCCCCACATGGGATTTTTGTGTAATTTTGGACCCAAAGCACGATAATGCAACATGGGTATCAATGTTCTTGTGTTGAAGAGTATATTGTTATTTTGATAGAGTGACACCTTGCGGAAGCTTCTCGAAAAGGGGAAATCGGTGATTTAGCAAATTTTTTAAGCTTTCTTCGGCATCCAAGTAGGATAGGTTTTCCCTCCTTGTAGATTGAGCTAATTTATAGTATGTTTATGACATTGTGTTAGATTTGGGATGGGTTTTTTGTGTTGGTGATAATATTTGCAATGTGTTAGTTGGACCTTTTAGGCTATCCAAAAACCTAAATTAGATGCAATTGGATTAGTTTCTTAGGTCCTTTGTAGAATTTCTATCTTAGGTATAATTAAGGTTGTTAACATCTAAATATGAATTTAGATACCTTAGCCTAGTCTGGGGTAGAGTTTACCTTATACTAGATTTCAGGGATTAGAAGTAGGCCTTTGACCCGCCTTAGGACAAGGCTCAAACTAATTTTGGTAAACCGTTATACAATCATTATATCTTGAAATGCTTTTTACGAGGCTTGATGATACTAGATACTTAATGGTCATGATGGTTGGTTAATGGGAGTTTATTCTAAATACGGTAAGACCCAATGGTTATGATATTGTTATTATATTGATTATTATAATGATGATATATATCGATTCAATTCCGGCCATTGATTCTGATATGGATGATATATATATACACTAATTTGAGTCTGGCTATTGATTATAATATTGATGATATGTTTACCAGATTGAGTCCAGGTACAATTTATAATATTGATTATATATATATAATTACCGGTTCAAGTCCAGCTATTGGCTATGATAAAGATTATTTATTACCAGTTTGAGTCTGTTCATTGATTATAACATTAATGATATATTTATTGGTTCGATCCTGGGTATTGATTTTGATGGTGATTATACAATTACCGATTTGAGTTCGGATATTGATTATGACTATGATATTGATAATATGGATATTGGTTCAAGAATGGAAATGGGAAAGTTGTTATAGTATGGCATGACACAGACGAATTCTAATTTTATTATGGAAGTTGGTAAATGATGGTGGTTCAGGTTATTATTTACTTGATTGTACCCTCCAGGCTTATAGGGGTCCGCGTTAGGTTATTTAATTTTTCGCGCCTATTAGCTTATAGGGGCCAATTTTGAAGTTATAGTTGTTTTCCCTTTATGTTATTGTTTTGGCTTATTTATGTAATTGTGTACATCATTGTTGGAGTGTACTTCCAGGTTTGCGCTTCTTCTTGACCTAATGTTATCTTGCATTTTATAGTATTTATATCATGATTTAGCTCAGTCGGCTAATGATGCCTACTATGTACCTGTGGTTTTGGTACTCATACTATATTTTTGTACCTTTTGGTATAGATATGAGTGCTAGTTGCTACCACTGATTTGATAATCGTGTTGTGTTGGATTTTAGATATAGGGTAAGCTCTCGGAGTCAGAGTTTCCCTATTTCTTTCTATTTATCTATGTTTAGTCTTTTGTTTTGATATAGATTGTATTGATTATCTTAGAACTTTTGGTGTATCTGTAGTATCTTTTCTACTGACTCTACCAGGTCGTGGGATGGATTTCTATGTTATGGCTACCTTTTAGACTATTCTTGATTTCTTGTTGCCCTTGCTTATTTTATGAGTTGTATTATCTATTTTGCCTTTTTTGGTAAATTTCCACCAAGTTAGCTAATTGAAAACATCTCTGGGCCATGATTTCATTTACCTACTGGTGGAATTTAGCAAGTTCCATCATGACTCGTAAATCATATTGTACTGTGACACGCCTATGTGCTTATAAATTCTAGATTTCATCATCGATTGTTCCTTTCTTTTGCCTTTGCATTCGTTAATTCTTGGGTGTCTTTCCATTTTAAATTCAGCTTGTTTAGCTTATCAACATGATCTTAATATCATCCATGGTCTCCTATTAAAAAAAAATAGTGCACGCAATACAATAGAATCTATCCAGATACACTAGAACAACAACACATAGCTCAAGCTAGTAACACTAGTTTTCTCATCTAAAATCTAAGTGATCATTTTGGTTCCAAACTTATTTTGAACACACCTTAAACATCATAAACAAGTATTTTTAGCCCTTATATGCTCAATTATATGAATATCAACTCATTACGCATACAAGAAGTCCTCAAAACAAGGTCAAACAAGCATAAATTATGACACTTAGGTGCATAAATCCACCTAAGATCAAAACAACAACCTAGAAGGATTTGGAGTATGAATATTCCTCCTCCTACAAGGAACTTGAATCATCCTCATTTTCACCCCCGCCCCTTTGGGTGTCTTGTTTTCCCTTTTCAAACTAGGGAATGATGATTGAGTGGAAGCTTCCTCCAAGGTCATAGACGTTATAGCATTGGCTTGTTCTTTCTTCTTTGCCTGCCTCTTTGTGGTCCAAGGTTATTTTTTCTCGATATATGAAATCATAGGGATATCTCTTGGTCCTACTGGATCTTTAGGACTCTCTCTCTCTCTGATACCGAAGGAGTGTTCTTGGGTGCCCTCTTCTTTGAAATATCCTTTTTAAGCTTTGTTTGAGCTTTTGGCACATTTGTACCTATATTGGAAAAGTTAGAATCAAATTTTGAAGATTAAAAATAGGTTCAAGAACTACAACAGATGACCCTTCCCACGATTGTGAAATAAAGGCATAATCATGTCTTGCTATCTTAGGAAGGGGTCATCAGAGACTCAATGAAATTGTCACATCAGAAGAGAATATATCATGATCGTACATTGATCTCATGGTTGTGAGATGTATTCTTCTTATGAACTACTAAGATTTTACATTTAGCACCCTATAATGATCCAACCTACAATTGTAGGTCAACACCTCAATCATAGGTTGTGTCATGGATTCCACTATGACTTAACAAAAATTAGACTTTAACATTGATCATAATATGACCCATTTTTACCCTCATTGACCATATTTTTAACAAAAATGGGTACTCAACACTTCCCCATTGTTGTTAGTTCATTCAAAACTCAATTTACAGCAAAATGATCTACTCCCATTGTTCTAGTAATTTCTTAAACTTAAACTTAGCATTTGGGAGTGGACTTACAAAATTGTTTCCTTCCTCATGGTTCAACTAATTCACTTAGATGAAAAAAATGGAAGTAACAATAATTTTATGAATCATAGGAAACATATTCGTCCCGTGTACTCCTTTGATATTGAAAGTCTATGAGTTTGACTATTTTTATGGTATGGAACCATAGGCATAGGGTTAGGGTTTTAGATTTTAGTCAAGTTAGGTCGAGTCACAATTTCATTAAACTGAAGGAACTAATAGATGACTCAAACCTATAATTATGCAATCAAATAACGATCGTATATTTATCTCGTACTATGGTTGCCTAAGATAACTTACCTAAGAATCTACAAAGCTTAATAAAATCATGAGAATTGATCACGATCGTTCCTTAGACTCATAGATTCAATTCTCGTATTGATGTTTTGTAGTAGTAGCATCAAATGATTGATACCACGATCATACAATCTAAGTGCGATTGTGATAACTAATTGTAAGATGACTCCTAATTCACCTTTCACGACTCTCATGACCCCGTGATAATGGGACCTTTCCATGATTGTACAATGATCATACAATCATCTCATAGGTTTAGTTTTGAGTCCAATTCAACATCTTTTTTTCCTACACAATCCTTGAACCAAGAACATATTACCCTATAAAATATAAAGTATAAAACATGGGTTACCTATCATGAAGCATCCGATTTAGCATCACGGCACAATGTGTCTAAGATGGTTACACAGACTTTACCAACTAGCCCATGGGTTGCTTCCTATGAACAACGTGATTTAACATTTTTACATGACCAATCTCCCTTGACTACTCAGACATCATCAAGGTTCAATTTATCATATGACCTTATCTCTTCTGTGGTTCCCATATTATGCATCACACATTGGACATTTACCTTGAATTGGATACCACCATCCTCTTTATATTCAACTATACCATGTGGGAATACTCTTATAATGGTTAATGGTTTAGACTATTTAGACCTCAACTTGCCAAGAAAAAAGTAAAGTCTCAAATTATAAAGCAAGACCAAGTCACCTGGGTAGAACTCTCTTTTCTCAATCTTTCAATCATAGTAAATTTCTTCATTTATTTGTATAGGGATGAGCTCCCATAGACGCAGAGATGTAATTCATTCATCAGCTCCAATCTTATTTTTATTGCATCAGTCATTCTAGATTAAGCCTCTTCAATGACCATAATGCTTTATGTTAAAGTTCAACAAGAAAGTAACAGGATTTTCCATACATAGATGATATAGGGAAGCACCTATGGGAGTTTTGTATGTTCTTTGGTAGACCTACAGTGCATGTAATACCCTGTGTATGAAAGTCTCTGTGCATCATACAAGTCACTTTCTTGAGTCATACATACAATAAATGAGAAGTATGTTATAGTCATATCCAAGATGGTGTAGTATGGTTGACATTCTGTTGTAGGTACGATGATCCTTAGATTCATAAGATCACCACATGAGTAGTATGAAGGAAGTTATAAATTTATCAGTGTAGGCTTCCTAATTTTCTCTTATGTAACTTTGTTGGTAGCTATAAACTTTGGGGTAGGTTCTGAAGTTCTCTCCCAGCCTTTCTCAGTTTCTACCCAAGTAGGTGAGTCAGTTTTTGCTAGACAAGTTTATAGGGAATGTCCTATCACTATCCTCCATAAAGTCACACTAGCGGACCTAATAGAGTTGGAGATGGTAGACTTCGATGTTATTCTAGGCATGTATTGGCTCCATGCATATTATGCATCAATAGATTATTGCACCCGTGTGATGAAGTTTCACTTTCATGATGAGGCAATTTTGAATGGTAGGGTAGATATATGTCTCCCAAAGGTCATTTCATCTCTTATAATAAAGCCAAAAAGTTAATATCAAAGGGTGTATCTACCATTTAGTTCGATGCGAAGATACAAACTCTGAAGTCTCGAAAGTTCAGTTAGTTCAGGTGGTAAATGAGTTACCGAAGGTATTCCCCAAAGATTTGCCAGGGGTACCTCCATATTGAGAAATATTATTCGGTATTGATCTTCTTTTTTATACTTATCTGTAATACCCTATGTTTTGAATTCACTGTACAACATACGACTCATGCCCTTGAGTCATATGGACATCATACATGTCGTATGTTCAACTCGTACCCATGACAGTGTGTGATGGGTGATATTCTATTTAAGGTACGAATTAAACCTTGGAGTCATAAGGTGATCATATGAGTCATACATGGTAAGTCATAACCAAGTTAGTGTAAGGTGAGATGAGTTTTGTCCATCTTACAAGAGGATGAGTGTTAGTCGTATGACTTGTAACGAGTTGTAAGTTATGAATCGTATCCTGATCAGTGCAGGATCCAAGAATCAAGCCTCATGTTTGATAGCTTTATAAGTTACTTAGACATATATTAAGTCCTCAAATAGCTCCTACCTCATGACAAGTCGAAACATCCCTTAACGATTAAGTTTTTATAAAGAATATAACTATAGTCATATTAAAATAAGAATATTATACTAAGAATTTATGATCTCAAGATCCACCAATAGATATATAATTAAATTATCTTTCTAATGATACCAATTTTGCCTTAATTCGATATTGGGGTGAAAAGTTGTGGTCAAATTACTAAAGCACTGTCAAAGCTGCCAGTAGGGTACGACTCAAGGTATAACTTGTACCCAGAATATACAAGTCGTCAGGTGAAATAGTACCTACAGCATTACGGGTCAAAATTTGGGTTCATGGGTATGACTTAAGGTACGACCCATACCTAGAACATATGAGTCATACCCAAACACATCGGGATGGCTTCCAAATGATTTCAAGATGGTTTCTAAGGGGGTTTTTGGGGTATTTTCTCCCCTTATAACTCCGAACCCACGATATTTAACTCCAAGGGGCGTTACTTTTCCTCTTTTTTCAATCAATTAAAGAACACAAAATCCCTACTTCCATTCTCAAGAACAAGATTAGGGTTTTTTTTCAAGATCATCTCCCAAGGCTCAAAGGTCAAGTTTACTTTACCAAGCCAGGAGATTCAAGGTATGCGGGGTATTCATCAATGGGTCCCTTCCAACCATTGATACCAAAAACCCTATTTTAACTTAAAAGTATAATCTTATCTTACTTTATGAAATCATTCATGAATCTTATTAAATTAACCTATGAATTTCTTGCTAAATTAATTACAAGCCATGTCTACAAGTGTTTCCAAGTGAATTAAGCTATTTCATGCTTTGAGTTGTATATTTCCATATTATATTCCATTGATTTTATGTTAAGTCCCCAAATTATGAATTTATCCATGTAATCGTGTTGTTTTCTCATGGTTAACACATTCCCATGTTCAAGTACATATTTCTCACTTATTTGGTGAAATGATTATGTTTTTGGATATGAGCCATGATTCCATACTAAAATTTTAAGCTTTGATGTTGTATTGTATGATCATTCAGTACTGGCGGGTTATGAACACCCAATACCTACGTGTTTTACATGATTTCAGATTTTTAAGTAATAAGTCAGTTAAGCCATGAATCTTATCATTATACTCAGATATTTATAGTTATGATGAGCACTATCAGAAGTATGTTCAGTTGAATTTAGTTCAGTTCAGTACTAGTTTCAGTTCAGTTGGGAGTAGGATTTAGCACCGAGCGAACCCAGGGATGGGGGCTCACCTTCCAATAGAGGGTGTGACCTCTAGTAGCAGTCCCTGAGTTCTAGAACTATATAGCCATCATCGGTTTAAGATGTCTTCCTGCCAGTTAATGATTGACACATATCTCATGAGAGAACCTGCCAATAGAGGGTGAATCCCTAGTCCTTCGAGACATTAGATTAGTGGATCCACACAGCCATATGTCAGTACTCGTGGTATGGTACCAACACCCTTCCAACTAGTGTTATAGGTTAGACCCCGATTAGCTCAGATTGGGGAATGTCAGTTACATAATAGCTCCCACAGTCTCAGCCAGTATTCAGTATGTCTCAGATCAGAATTGCTTGACCAAAGCATACAGATTTTCAGTTATTCAGTTACATAGAATTCAGTTTTTTAGATTACAGATTATTTTAGAAACATGTTTATTCTTGGTCCTGCATTCTTAGATATTACATATTTATTCATTCATGCTCTGTTATCTAATGCATTTGAGTCAGCCCTTATCTCACGTACCAGTACATTCAAAGTACTGATTGCATACTTTTCGTTGTGCTATGTTGTCTTATAACATAGGTTTGGATGCTCAATTTCCTAATTGTTCTTAGACAACTTAGTGTTACCTAGATGCAGTAGAGGTGAGTCCTCATTCATCTAGGACATAATATATTTTCTCAGTTCAATATTTTTTTATGTTCAGTTGGTTGAAGTAGTAGGTTTGTCCCATCAACTCCTCATGATGTTTAGAGGCTTTCAGAAAAACAGTCAGTCAGACAGTTAGACATTTATTCAGTTTTCAGTATTATCAGTTGTTTCAGTTAGATAGTTTAATTTCCAGTATTATTATCAAATATTTTAGATATGTCATACCTATGTATTCTAGTATTCAAATTTATAATATCTTATCAGCTTATCTTTTGCATAGGTGTTGTGTTACTATTTTACTCAATGCTCATATCAGGTACCTGCTCATGGGTTATCTTGTTGTCACTTGAGGCCATAAGCATTGTTGTCTCGACTAGGGGCAGCCTTGGGTCATGACAAAACTTGGTATCATAGCCTAAGGTTTTAAATGTCCTAGGGTGTCTGAAAGCCGTGTTGAATAGAGTCTTATGCATGGGTCTGAAGCGCGCAACACTTATGGACAAGAGTTTGTGTGATGCTTTAGGAAATTTTCCCTTCTTTCAGTATTCATGTCATGCGAAAGAGCATGATCTCTATTGAATTTCTTTTTCTAACTCATCCTTCATTCTATTTACAGATAATGCCTCCCAAAAGAAATAATAGAAGAAGGAACAAGGGCCAGCCTATACCACCACCTATTCAGGAAGGTCCCCTGAATGACCATGTTTCTCACACTGAATTTAGGGCCACTTTTACTACCCTATCCCATTCTGTAGATGATCAAAACAACTAGCAGACAATTGTCCCAACCAATCCAGTGGCAAATACAGCTGCAGCTAGGATTTGAGATTTCAATTGAATGAATCCCCTTTTGTTTTCTGGGTCCAAGTCTGAGGAGGAATTGCAGGAGTTTTTGGACATGGTTCAGAAAGTGACAGATATCATAGGATTCACTTTGAGTGAGAGATCATAATTTTCTACATATCAGTTACAAAGTGTAGCTTACACCTAGTTTAATTAGTGAAAAGGGGATTGTGGTGTTGAGGGAAGGCCTATGGAATGGGAGGAGTTTGCCATAGCTTTCTTAGACAGATTTGTTCCCCTAGAGTTGAGGGAAGCTATGGTTTAGGAGTTCATCAACTTGAAGCAGGGTATTATGGGCGTGATGGAGTACTCACTTAAGTTTAGTCAGTTGGAAAGGTATGATTCGACTATAGTGGCAGACTCTAGGTCCAAGATGAGTAAGTTTATGTCTGGTGCATTTGATAGTGTGGTCAAGGAGATTAGGATTGCCATGTTGATTAAAGATATGGACCTATCTAGACTCATGGTTCATGCTCAATAGATTAAGAAGGAGAAACGTAAGGATAAGGAGAGAGAGAATAAGAGGGCCAGAATAGGTAGTTTTAACTTTTCTCAATCGGGATCAGAAGGTGGTAACCGCTCTCGATTTCATTAGAAATTTTCAGCCCCATCTCCATCTTCAGCTAGTACCTAAGTTCAGGAAAAACAATCAGGATAGAGCGTCAGGCTCTAAGTCCCAGGTTAGTGTGAACAGTGATCGTACAAATCTGCTCTACAAGAAATATGGTAGGAATCACTAGGGTGAGTGTAAAGCTAATAATGATGAGTGTTTTAGATGTAGAAAGCCAGGCCACAAGGTCAGGGATTGCTCAAGGGCTGGGCAACAGGGACAGTCCAATCATCGTGTAGCCCAAGACGATCACTCGACTCAGCAAGGTGCCACTTCTAATGCAACTAGTGGATAACACCAGAATAGATTGTATGCTTTCTAGACTCGACGAGATCAGAATAGTTCTCCTGATGTGGTTATGGGTACGTTACATGTCTTTCATCTTCATGTTTATGCATTGTTAGATCTCGGAGCTTCACTTTCCTTTATGACCCCCTTACATAGATGTAGACTTCGATGTCAGTCCCAAAACGTTAGTAGAGCCTTTCTCAGTATCTACCCTAATGGGTAAGTCTATTATAGCCAGATGGGTATACAAAAATTGCTCAGTCACAGTATCTCAGAAAGTCACTTTAGTTGATCTTGTAGAGTTAGAGATGACTGATTTTGATGTTATTCTTGGCATGGATTAGCTTCACTCATGTTATGCCTCAGTTCATTACAGAAATAGAATTATTCAATTCCAATTTCCTAATAAGCCAGTTATCAAATAGAAGGGTAGTACTTTAGTGCTTAGGGGTTAGATTATTTCATATCTTAAAGCAACAAAGATGATATCTAAGGGGTGCGTTTACCATCTTATTAGTGTCAAGGACTCTATTTCTAAGACTTCAAGTCTTGATACGGTTCTAGTAGTAAATGAATTTCCTAATATGTTCCCTAAAGATCTTCCCAGAGTTTCTCCTGAGAGGGAAATCAACTTCGGAATAGATATCCTTCGAGACATGCATCCTATCTCTATTCCACCTTACAAAATCTCTTTACCCAAGCTTAAGGAGATAAAAGAGCAATTAAAATATCTCTAAGATAAGGGTTTTATCAGGCCTAGTATTTCCCCTTGGGGTGATCTAGTCCTGTTCGTGCATAAGAAAGACGAATATCTTAGAATGTGTATTGACTACCGTTAATTGAATAAAGTCACAATCAAGAATAAGTATCCACTTCCCAGATTTGATAATTTGTTTGATTAACTTCAGGGTGCCAGTTACTTCTCCAAGATAGAACTCATATTCGGCCATCATCGGCTTAGAGTCAGAGAATATGACATTCCAAAGACAACTTTCAAAACTCGATATGGTCACTTTGAATTCTTAGTTAGGTCTTTTAGACTAACAAATTCCCCTGCAACTTTCATAGACTTGATGAACAGGGTGTTCAAGCAGTACTTGGACATATTTATCATAGTCTTCATTGATGATATCCTTGTCTATTCCTATAGTGGGATGATAATGCAGATTATTTGAGAGTTGTGCTGCAGACTCTTAAAGCCTATTAGTTTTTCACTAAGTTTAGTAAGTGGGAGTTTTGTCTAAGATTAGTAGCTTTTCTTAGCCATATAGTTTTCAGTGATGGCATCTGAGTTGACCCCTAAAAGACCAAAGTAGTAAGAAACTAGCCTAGACCCATCTCTCTATCTGATATCAAGAGTTTCTTGGTTTTGGTTAGCTATTATAGATGGTTTGTTAAAGGGATTTCTTCTATTGCTACCCCCATGTCGAGGCTAACCCAAAGAAAGGTTATCAGCAGTCAAATTCCTGCAAAAAGAGTTTTCAGGAGTTAAAGACTTGACTCATTTTCACCCCAGTCTTGACTTTTCCAGATGGAACAAATGGATTTATAGTTTATTGTGATGCTTCTAGAGTTGGTCTAGTTGTGTTTTGATGCAGAGAGGTAAGGTCGTAGCCTACGCCTCTAGATAACTTAAACCCCATGAGCAGAATTATCTAACCTATGATCTTGAGTTGGCAACTGTTGTTTTTTCCTTGAAACTTTGGAGGCATTATCTTTATGGGGTTCATGTTGATGTGTTCACTGGTCACAAGAGTTTATAGTACGTGTTCTCGCATAAAGATCTAAATCTTCATTAGAGAAGGTGGATTAAGTTGTTAAAAGATTATCATATGAGTATGTTGTGTCACCCAGGAAAGGCCAATATAGTGGAGGATGCCCTTAGTAGATTGTCTATGGATAGTGTTGCCATGTAGAAAGTGATAAGAAGGATTTAGTCCATAAGGTTCATCAGCTTGCTAGATTAGGTGTTCGGCTGGTTGATTCAGCTGAAGGTAATATATGGGTTTAGAATGGTTTAGAATCTTCATTGGTTGCCGAAGTGAAAGAAAATAAAGATAAGAATCCCATTTTGGTTAAGTTAAAGGAGGTAGTTAGAGACCAGAAGGTGGAGGTTTTCTTCCAAGGGGGATATGGTGTGCTTTATTATCAAGGTAGGTTATGTGTGTCGTGTGTTGATGGTTTGAGACAGTGATTTTAGCAAAAGATTACAGTGCACAGTACTCTATTTATTCTAGAACCACTAAGATGTACCGTGATTTGCGCTAAATCTATTAGTAAAGTGGTATGAAAAAGGATATTACAGAGCTTGTGGATAAGTGTTCAAATTGTCGACAGGTCAAAGTTGAGCACCAAAGGCCTAGTGGTGCATTGTAGGAGTTTAGCATCCCCACTTGGAAGTGGGAAATGGTGAACATGGATTGTGACAGGGTTTCCTCGTATGCGTCGTCAGCATTATTCAATATGGGTCATTGTGGATAGAATGACAAAATCATCTCATTTATTGCCAGTTCATACTTTATATTCAGCTGAGGATTATGCTAGACTCTATCTCAGAGATTTGGTTAAGTTATATGGGATTCTGTTGTCTATCATTTTAGATAGAGGTGCTCAATTTACCTCTCACTTTTGGAAGGCATTTTAGAAGGGCCTTGGTACCCAATTCACCTTAGTACAACTTTTCATCCTCAGACAAATGGTCAGGGAGAACGGACCATTCAGACTTTATAGGACATATTGAGGGCCTATGTTATTGATTTTAAGAGTAGTCGGGATGACCACTTACCTTTGATTGAGTTTTCCTACAATAACAACTATCACTTCACTATTTAGATGGCTCCCTTTGAGGATATCTATTGGAGGAGATGTATATCTTCTATTGGTTGGTTTGAAGTGGGTGAGGATACTTTGATAGGGACGGATTAAGTGTTTGAGGCAATAGAGAAAGTTCAATTATTCAAGAGAGGTTGAAGACAACCCAAAGTTATTAGAAATCTTATGTAGATGTAAAGAGAAGAGATTTTGAGTTTGATGCTGGTGACTTGGATTATTCAAAGATTTCGCCTATGAAAGGAGTGAAGAAATTTGGCAAAAAGGGAAAACTCAATCCCTACTATGTTGGCCCAAATAGAATCTTGAGCTATTTTGGGAAGGTAGCTTATGAGTTAGAGTTACCTACAGATTTGTTATCAGTGCATCCAGTATTTAATGTCACTTTATTGAAGAAATGTATTGGCGACCCTGCTTTAGTCATGCCCTTAGAGAGTGTGGAGGTGGAATATAGTCTATCCTACGAAGAAATCCCAGTTGAAATCCTTGACCGTCAGACTCGTAGGTTGAGGAATAGAGAGGTTCCCTTGGTGAAAGTTCCATGGCAAAATAAGTATGTTGAGGGAGCTACTTGGGAAGAAGAAGCATATATGTGAGCCAAGTACCCTCATTTTTTCACCATGACTTCAGACTCAGCTCGAGGTAAAGAATTTCCTTAAATTGACTCTTTCCGATTTCTATTTCAGCTATGTAACTATTCTCATGTCATTGCATGTATTCACAAAATCAGTTCAGTCCATGTATCATGTCTCAGAATTAGTCACATTTTAGTTCATGAACATTCAGTGTATGGTCTCAAATTACCTTAGTACTCTCAGCATAACCAGTCTTATTCAAGGATGAATGTTCCCAAGGGGGAGATATTGTATTACCCCATGTTTTAAAGTCACTGTACGACATACGACTTATGCTCTTAAGTCGTATCGACATCATACGGGTCATATGTTAAACTCGTACCCATGACAGTGTGTGATGGGTGACATTCTATTTAAGGTATGACTTAAACCTTAGAGTCGTAAGGTGATCATATGAGTCGTACGTAGTAAGTCATAACCAAGTCAATGTGAGGTGAGATGAGTTCTGTCCAGCTTACGAGAGGATAAGTGCTAGTTGTATGACTTGTTAAGAGTCATAAGTTATGACTCATATCTTGATCAGTGAAGGATCCAAGAATAAATACTCATGTCTTGATAGCTTGATAAGTTACTTAGACTTACATTAAGTCCTCAAATAGCTCCTAGCTTATGAACAAGTCGAAACATCCCTTAGCGATTAAGTTCTTATGAAGAATATAACTATAGTTATATTCAAATGATCATAACTTATGTTCTACTAATAACTTATAAGATCAATACATACCAATAGATAGATAATTGAATTATCTTTCCAATGATACCAATTTTGTCTTAATTTGATATCGGGGTGAAAAGTTATGGCCAAATTACTCAAGCACTATCAAAGCTGCCAGTAAGGTACGACTCAAGGTACGACTCGTACCCAGAACATACAAGTCATCAGGAGAAGTCATACCCACAACAGTAGGGGTCAAAATTTGGATTCCTAGGTAAGACTCAAGGTGTGACCCATACCCAGAACATACGAGTCATACCCAAACACATCGAGATGACTTCCAAACAATTTCCAGAGGGTTTCTAAGGTATTTTTTGGTCATATATCCCCTTATAACCCCCGACCCATGACATTTAACTCCAAGGGGCGTTACTTTTCCTGCATTTCCCATCAATTAAACCACACAAAATCCCTACTTCTATTCTCAAGAACAATATTAGGGTTTATTCTCAAGATCATCTCCCAAGGCTCAAAGTTCAAGTTTACTTCACCAAGCCAAGAGTTTAAGGTATGTGGGGTATTAATCAATAGGTCCCTTCTATCCATTGAGCCCAAAACCCCTATTTTAACTTATAAGTATAATCTTATCTTACTTTATGAAAAAACAATGAATTTCTTGCTAAATCAATTACAAGCCATGTCTATAAGTGTTTCCAAGTGAACTAAGCTATTTCATGTTTTGAGTTGTAAATTTCCATATCATATTCCATTGATCTCATGTTAAATCTCCAAATTATGAATTTAGCCATGTAATCATGTTGTTTTCTCATATTTAACACATTTCCATGTTCAAGTTCATGCTTCTCACTTATTTGGTGAAATGTTTATGTTTTGAGTCATGAGCCATGATTCCATGCTACAATCTTAAGCTTTAATATTGTATTGTATGATCATTCAGTGTTGGCAAGTTATGAACACCTGATACCTATGTGTTTTACATAATTTCATATTTTCAAGTAATAAGTCAATTAAGCCATGGATCTTATCATTATACTCAGATATTTATGGTCATGATAAGCACTATCAGAAGTAATGTTCAGTTGAATTTAGCTCAGTTCAATATTAGTGTTAGTTTAGTTGGGAGTAGGATTTAGCACTGAGATAACCTAGGGATGGGGGCTCACCTGCCAGTAAAGGGTACGGCCTCTAGTAGCAGTCCCTGAGTTCCAGAACTATGTAGTCAACATAGGTTTGAAATGTCTTCCTTTCAGTTAAGGGTCGAGATATATATCATGAGAGAACCTACCGGTAGAGGGTGACTCCCTAGTACTTCGACACATTAAATTAGTGAATCCACACAGCCATGTGTTAGTACCCAGGGCACGGTACTGACACCTTTCCAACTAGGGTTACAGATTGGACCCTAATTATCTCAGATTGGGGCATGTCGATTACATGATAGCTCCCATAGTCTCGATCAGTATTTAGTATGTCTCAACTCAAGTTTTCTTGACCAAAGCATACAGATTTTCAGTTTACAGAATTTAGTCTTTCAGATTACAGATTATCTCAGAAACATATTAATTCTTGGTCTTGCATTCTCAAATATTACATATTCATGCTCAGTTATCTCATGAATTTTAGCTAGACCTTATCTCAGGTACCAGTACATTCAAAGTAATGATCACATACTTTTCTTTACGCTATGTTGTCTTATAACATAGATTCAGATGCTCAGTTTCCCAATCGTTCTTAGACAGCTCAGCATTACCCAACAACAATAGTGATGAGTCCTCATCAATCAAGTACATGATATGTTTTCTAAGTTATTTCAGTATTTTTTTATGTTCAGTCTGTTGGAGTTAGTTGGGGGTTTGTCCCATCAACTCATCATGATGTTTAGAGGCTTTCAAACAGATAATCAATCAAACAGTTAGGCATTCATTCAGTTTTTAGTATTATCAGTTGTTTCAGTTAGATAGTTTATTTTCCAGTATTATTATCAGATATTTTAGATATGTTATTACTATGTATTTCAGTATTTTGATTTATAGTATCTTATCAGCTTATCTTCCATACATGTGTTGTGCTACTATTTTACTCAGTCCTCACAGCAGTTACCAGCTCATGGTTTAGCTTGTGTTCACTTGTGTCCATAAGCACCATTGTCTCGACTAGGGGGTAGCCTCGGGTCGTGACATCATCCCATCTCTATCCCTCCATATCGTATGGCTATGACCAAACTTATAGAGTTAAAAGAGCAGATTAAGGACCTCTTAGATAAAGGTTTCATCAGACCCAGTGCTTCTCTATGGGGTCCTGTTCATGCTCACAAAAAATGGTACTCTTAGAATGTGTATTGGCTATAGATATCTAAACAAGGTTACCATCAAGAACAAGTATCCCATTCCCAGAATTGATAATTTGTTTGATCAGTTCAGGGTGCCCGGTGGTTCTCCAAGATTGACCTTAGGTCAGATACCATCAGTTGAAAGTCAGGGAGCAAGACATTCCAAAAATAGCTTTCCTAACGTGGTATGGACATTTTGAGTTTATGGCTATGTCATTTGGACTTACAAATGCTCCTGCAGTCTTTATGGATTTAATGAATAGGGTCTTCAAATAGGACATGGACATGTTTTTCATTGTCTTTATAGATGACATACTGGTGTATTCTAGGAGTGAGAAAAAACATGCAGAGCATTTGAGAATGGTGTTGCAGACCCTTAAGGACCGTCAGCTATATGTTCAGTCACAGTATAATTCTTTTAAGTAGGGATAAGTTCTTTGCTAGCATAGTAGATGGGATGTAAGATCTTATCTCACCTTTGGACTAGGATGTCACCTAGCACCACGCCACTAGCATCGCACATAACCTCAAATGGCAATGTCCAATCCAGATACACAATGTTAGGGGATGAAATAAACTTATTTTTCAAACACTCAAACATTTTTAGACATGCATCATCAGACACAAATTTCACCTCTTTCTCAAAAACTTACACAATGGATTGGCAATCTTAGAAAAGTCCTTGATGAATCTCCTGTAGAAACCAGCATGCCCCAAAAAGCTTAAAATTCCTTTCACAGAAATTTGGATAAGGTAATTTTTCAATCACCTCAATCTTTATCTTGTCTACTTCAATCCCCTTCTAGATATCTTATGACCAAGCACTATTTTTTATTTAACCATGAAGTAGAACTTCTTCCAATTCAATACTAAGTTACATTCCTCACATCTCCTTATAATATTGAAAATATCTACCAAATAATTATCAAATGAGTCACCCACAATTGAAAATTCATGCATGAAAACCTCAATAGTGTCCTCAGCCATTTAGAAAAGGTAGATATCATGTAATGTTGAAAAGTGGCGTTGAGAGTTACATAGACTTGCCTATATTCTCTTAAATTTAAACATCTTATAAGTACAAGTGAAAGTGGTATTCTCTTGGTATTTAAGAGTGATAGAAATCCAATTACACCTAATAACCATCTAAAAACCTAGACCATCTTCTACCAGCAGGATGGTCTAGCATCTGGTCCATGAAAGGCATAGAAAAGTGATCCTTCTCGATCCACGAATTCAACTTTCTATTGTCCATGCAAACACTCCATCCAGTGAATGGCCTCATAGGAATTAGCATATTCTTCTGATTGGGAACCACAATAATTCCACTCTTTTTTGGAACACAGTGAACTGCGCTCACCTATTTGTTATCAATATTCAGATAAACCATACATGTATCCAGCCACTTAATGATCTCCTTCTTCATAACCTCTTGCATGGGTGGATTTAATCTATGTTGGTGCTCAATGATAGGTACACAATACGATGATAATGCTCAAACTACACTCTTAAATGGGTGTAAGCGATCGTTGTCAATATAAAACCCAACTAGGTTGGGGTCAAATCCCACAGGGAATATGGTGTGAACTCAAGTTGCTTACGATTTAATTCACTGATAGTTTAACATCTCCTGAAATGGGGGTTTAAGTTTCACAAAACTTTGATTTTGATTTTTGTAACCAAGATTTTATGAAATAACCAGAATTATGTTCACTAGGGCTTACGATACATGACAGATGCCAAAGGTGACTCAAGATTCTCACGGTGGTTAGGATAACAAGCTATATTTATCGATTGTCTCTCGACCTATTTAAGCGTCTAATTTCCTAATCCTCTCAGACTTAGGGAATCGCTATTACTGCCCAGATTTTACCTTAGGTTAATCAACCTTGTTACATCGCTGATTATTAAATGAAGTATTTTCAAGTCCCTGTTGATAATTCACTTCCTACTGTTTATGATTTCTTTCTCAAGAAAATCAAAGTAGGTATGCCTACTGTTTCCAACCAACAAACATTAGTTAACATCTCAGAATTATCAGGAAATCCTAGAACCTATTGAATCTTGAGTATTTAGCACCTCTTCATGACCTAACCCTAGATCCCATAATTCAGGTTAATGAGGTTTAGCCACTCAAAATGCAAGAAACACGTACATAAATTGGATTCATAATTGAGAAGATTAACTTACAACGATGATGAAGATCAAAAAGTATAACTTGAATTGATTCACAAGACAAAACTCCCAAAAAAATTGGTCTAGAGAGAGAGAGAAAAAAAAATCATTTGTCCAAAGTATGTTGATTGATAAGTTTTTTTTGTATATCTAGAAAACCCTAAAATAAGGCTTTAAATAGTTAAACCTAAATAAGGAAACAAAATAGAAGTTTCAGCTTTTTCTCAGAATAAACGACGACATCAGTGACGGCTTATTAGGAGTCTGACAGCTTATCATGGATGTCGTCAGCTCCCTGCATTTTTGGCTCTTGCTTCTTAAGGATGACAACGATGATGACTGCTTATCACCATCTTGATAATGTTTCATGGATGTCGTCACAAACTTTCTTCAACTTCCATCTTCTATTTTAATTTTGACGACGTGTCATGGATGTCGTCACAAAACTGTTTTCAAATTCCATCTTCTATTTAAGGTTGATGGCATCCTTGACAGCTTATCACCAGGATGACAATGTGTAACGCCCAAAGAACCTATCCCGAGACATCACATAGTGCTCAAGGACACACGTGGCCTCAAGCTAACCCTCTAAGCTTGTCATCACTTTCAGAACTCATTATAGCGCAATTCATGCTAAGATAAAGAGGAATAACCATGTCATGAACATACTGAAACATGAAGTAATACTTCTCTATACAAATAAAATACTGAAATCTCTGTACACGTTGGTACACTAGTCTAACAAAGCCTCTACTACATAGGACTGAGGAGCAATTAGGACAGATCTCCAACTGACTCGTACTGAACTGAAAGTAAACAACCATTTATTAACCAGACAAAATTGGAGACACAGGTCCTTGAACTATAAGGACTCACCAGCCGCAGAAATGTAGATGAAGGTACTCAAAGATCACTGTCACTGCTGAGACTGAGCACCTGAACCTATATTACGAGGAAATATAGAATACAAAAGAGTATGGGATTCAGTACTTAGGAATGTATTGAGTATGTGGGGGTGGATGCAAGATTTTAAATAATATCATAAATGTATAAGAAAATCATACATGCTGACAATAATAACTCTCTTCGCTTGAATTATTTAAAACATCATTTCCGTAAGTCATTAGTAATAACATATGCTTCATAAATCTCATAAATCATTAAACTCAACTCAAACTCTTTGACTCATGACTTAGAGTGACTCGGTAACTCATGGTACTTAGATCATTATGGATGTGGGATTTTCTTATAATCAACATAACTACACCATGTGAGCCGCATGGAGTCCAACATTTTACCCTCCTAAGGAGAGAACCCCACATTGGCGAGGGTGTTGTACTCTTACAAGGAAGTACAACCTCAATATCGTTATCATAATCCCATACTCAGCCTCTGGCCCACAATTATCAACATCAATCCTACAGTGGCACGTAGTTTTGGGGAAATACCACATTTCCCGCTCGGTGCTAAATACTCCTCCCAGACTCAGCTCAGAACACGTTAGGAAATCCACCTTAATCAATATCATCTCATGGGTCTATCATAGAGACCAAAACATAAATATATCTCATATGTAAATCATGAACAACTGTGGATTCCTAACTCGACTCAAAATCAAAATAATTTTTCTCAACATTAAGTACATTTGCTTTTCGAATCATTTTCAAATATCAAAAGTTTTAAGGAAACATCATAGGACTCATTCTTGACTTTCAATCTCAAATATCGATACATATTCAATAGTCATATTTCTCATGGAAAGGCATAACTCATGGAACTTGACTTAAATCACTTAAAAATCATCAATACATAATGACAATATACAACTCATGCAATAAATTCTTAATTTAAGAAACATGATGGTGAAATAATCATAAATATCAAACTTATTCAACTCAAATCTCATAAATCATAACTAAAGAAATTTGGGTGTACCCCACTTGCAAAGATCATGTAGATCAATAGTAGAAATTAAATCTTTAGGTACAAGAACGAAATGAGTGTTCTTGTTCAAACCCCACATACCTTAGATTTTGATTTTGAAGATATAGAAACTTGCTTGAAGCTTCTTTCTCACACTTTTAAACCAAGACCTTGTTGCCTTTGACTTGAGGAACTTAATTCATGAACAACTTGAAGAAATTTATGGGAGATTTCTTGAATTTCTTGGAGATGATTTGATTTTTGTGTTTGGAAGAAACCCTAGGTTTCTAGAGAATTCTTGAAAGAAATTTGGAGAGAAATGATCTTCTCTTCTATACATAGATATATATATATATATATATATATATATAAGGACACAAGGAGCGGAAAAGACCAATGCCCTTTTGAAAAAGTTGAAATTTGCTGATCGGGGCCTATGACGGTCGATCTGATGGTCCTTCAAGTCTCCTGATGGTCCACCAGATCATCTGTCACTCGAGTGCCAAAACTAGAACGTTCTACCTTAACGTGAAGGTCGAAGTGATGGTCCGTCAGGAAACTGACGGTCCACTAAGTCGTCCATCACTCGAGGGCCAGAAACAAGATATTCTATCTCGACCAGACGGACCCCTTGATGGTCCGTCAACTTTTTGATGGTCCACCATCTTAGACGTTGCACGATGGCCTGAAAAATGAGTCACTGCCTTGTCTTGATGGGGAACTTGACGGTCCACCAAGGACCTGACAGTCCGCCAGGTCGACCGTTAAACCTGGGCAATCCGATACCGTTTAGTAAAACGGCCATAACTCCCTCATCCGATGTCGGATTTCAATGAAATTGGTATCGATGGAAAGCTTATTCAATGATCTACATAAAAAAGTAGAAATTAGAGAAATACAACATGGTTTAAACATAAATAAATTTGAAAGTCATACATATCCACTCAAAAGATGGATTTAGGCTTAAGAAACGATCAGGGTATTACACGACATGTCATAGAAGTCGTCAGCCACACTTAGTCCTTTATTTGCTTCAGATTTCAGGATTTTTTCTTCCTTTATTGGTGATTCCCCTTCATCTCTACATTTACTGCAAAGTAAACTGTAACACCCTGAGATCCCATCCCGAGACGTCACACGGTGCTTATGGACCCAAAGGACCACAAGCTAACCCTTTTCTGATATTTGTACCTGTACACTGCATACTATCTGAAATAAATGCGGAAACTGGCCATAAGGTTCAACACATCTATACATACTCAAACTGAAAACTGAATACTAATACATCAACTTCCATCTGAAAAAACTCTAAACTATCTGAACTGTGGAGTTTATGGGACATTCCCCCAACTAACTCCGTAACCTGACAATATAAACAAAATCTAATGCAATAATAGCAAACTGAGATTCGTCCTCGAAGAAAAAGGACTCACTGCTACTGCTGCTAACTGGGACTGAACTGCTGAGGAAACTCTGAATCGTGTGCCTCCGAAACTATGGTGTCAAATAAAACACCATAGCGCAAATGTGTCAGTACAAAATATACTAAGTATGTAGAAGAGGTAAGGCTAAATGCAACGGCTCATGCATGCACAATGTGTAAACCGAATAATCATGAAAACGTCGCACGAGAACACATACATGAATGCACAGGTCATAATCATAATCATCACAACTCTAGAGATTGGAACTCAGATACCACTTTCCTGCAAACTGAACTCACTATTGACACTAAGATACTGAATCACTGACTCATCTAATATTGATAATTGGGAAATAAAGATGCACTTTCATCAAGAAGTGAGTTCTGAAATCTCTGAACATACTGAGATTACGAGTTTCTGAAGTTTCTGAAACGGATAGCAACCCTATCTAACAGGTTGTCTTTGAGTCTGTGGATAACAATACTTCTTCATAAATAATTTTTGATGTCATCCTATCTAGCAACGGATCTTCGAATTAGCAAGTAATAATACTTAATGGCCTATATCTAACAGCCTTAAATTATGTACACTGAACTGAGCTGTTTCTTGAAGTCTGAGACTGATTCTGAAACTGAGACCGTGGGAAGTAGTTACTTAACCAATATGCCCCTACTATCTCTTAGGGGTCCAACCTCTAACACCAGTTGGGAGGGTGTCAATACCGTGCCACGGGTAAAGACATTATCTTTGTATGACCCTCATCTATCAGGTCCTCATACGAGAACGGTGGAGCCCTTATCTAACAGGTAAAGCCACCTCATCTACCCTCATCTAGCAGGTATGATGTCTCTCATCCACCCTCATCTAGAAGGTGTGATGTCTCAACCTACGTTGTCTACGTAGTTCTGGAGCACAAGGATCACATCTAAGGATCACACCCTCCACTAGTAGGTGAGTCCCCATCCTTGAGCTCGCTTGGTGCTAGTTTCTAATCCCAACTGAAAGACACTGATTTGACTTTTAACTGAACTTAGACTGAGATGAATCTGATACTGATTATATTTCTCAAGAGATCTGACTGAGTTACGCTGAGATTACTTAGTTTCGTATCGGACGGAAAGGTATCGAATCATAGCATCTGACTGACGATGCAGAGCTTGAATAGATTATTCAAATCGCTTCTAAGATTAGAATTGAATCACTTGAATACTATTAGATCTGAGCTGATTACAGGACGGAGGCTAGATTACTAGAAATACAGAGAATACAGAGATAACTGAGATTACAGAGCCTGATTAAGCTCCGCACTTGTCTAAAGATACATAGTTCTATAGTTCACTGAGTTCTGAGAATCGTGGCTCGATTGGAATTATCGCGAAACTGACACGGGCTCTAGACAACAGCTATATTGTCGGGTATAAATACCCCCAGGACTTAATAACATAAAAGTAAAACATAATCATTCTCACATCATCATGATCATCCATTCACCATCACAATCATTCATGCATCAACACAAGCATTCATTCATCATCATAATCATTCATTCACCATCACAATCATACCTTCATTGTCACCATCATTAATGTATCATCACAATTATTAAAGCATCTCTCCAAGTACTTAGAAATCATAACATACTTCCCCCCTCTCAAAATCCTTAAGGCATCATATCCAACATTTAAGAAACATAAACCTCTATTCATCATCACAATTACCAAAGGATCGCTTTAAGCATCTCGGGATATTAATCACATAATAACATAGAGTAAACATGCTATTAGATCTTACTCCATTCAGCAAGGTTTTACCTCAACTATTTCATACCTATATCGATCTTAACATGTATTTGGATTTCTCACCGCTTGGGAAATTTCATTCTATCATGTCATTAGATCACTATTTAACTACAATGCTTGATTTCTAGTCTCATAGATATTTTATCGAACACCTCACATGCACAACTTAGGTATAGGAATAATAACCCAACTATTCATCATGAACAACCAAATTTACATGTTTCCAACCCGTATAATCTCATAGATTCATACAAACCACATAAACATCCCATCTTGGAAATCAATCAACTTCATCCACGAGTACATAATCCATTTAACTCTCAAATACCACATACTAAGGACAAGGATTTATAATCTTGTACACGAACATAAATCACAACTCAATCATAGAAGGAACATATATTTTAACTCACAAGAATCATTAGAAATTCATAAACATGAAATCTTTAAGATTTAGAAAAGGGTTACTTGAGCTTGTTGGATGAAAGTGGCCCAAGAATCAACATATACATACCTTGGGGAAACTCTTTTCTTGAAGGCTCTTGGAAGAATTCTTGATCCTGGCTCTTGATTCTCTCTTAATTTTTGGTGGAAGAAGAGAGAATTTTTAATTTTGGAAACCCTAGTTTTTGGGTGAAAGAAGAGAAAAAAATAAAGTTGAAGGCCCTTGGCCCAGTATTTATAGAGCTGGGGGAGGATGTGGAAAAGAACAAAATGCCCCTTTAAAATTTGTCTAGAAAATTTCGATCGGGGTCTGTGACAGTCCATCAGAGGGACTGACGGTCCACCAAGTCGTCCGTCACTCAAGTGTCGAAAATGGGATGTTCTTCCTCGGAGTGACGTTCGAAGTGATGGTCCGCCAGAAATCTGACAGTCCACCAGATCGTCCGTCACTCGGGGTCCAGTAATGGAACATTCTACCTCGGTCTGACGGGCCGCTTGACGGTCCATCAACTTTCTAACGGTCCACCACTTTGGCCGTCACATGATAACCGAAAAAGAAAGCCACTGCCTTGGTCTGAAGGAAAACTTGACGATCCACCAAGGACTTGGCGGTCCGTCAGATCGACCGTCAAATTTGTGATTCCGACAATGCTCAGTAAAACGGTCATAACTCTCTCGTCCGATGCCGAATTTTGATGAAATTGGTATTGATGGAAAGCTTATTAAATTCTCTACATGAAAAAAAGTTGAAATTATAGAAATATAATACGATTAAAAGTGTTTAATACTTGTGAAGATATTATTTTTTTTGAAATTTTTAGACTCGGATTTTTGCTTTACCAAAAACGCTCTAAGGCTCAGACTAGGAGAGAACTTTGCTGGGTATTACATTATCTCCCCCTTGGGAACATTCATCCTCGAATGTCTCATTGATAGATTGGTAAAATAGAGCAACAGGACTTACAATGGAAACATCTCAAGGCATGACTACGCAACTGGAACGACTGACTTACCGAGTTCTCACACTGGATATGCATATCTGATGCATGGACTCGTAACTGGAATGATCTCATGAATACATGACTGAACACACGCTGAAAAGCTGAACTCTTTCTACTAAATGTGTATACCTAATGCATATATATCCGGTTAAACTGACTTCTAAAAGCACGACTTGACAATGCAATAATGACTAATGCTAACTTTATAAAGGAAATTTAATCATGCATCGGGATGAATCTATTGGCATGCAACATCATGATACTATGGGGTATCTCCCCCTTGGGACTCTATGTCCCTCTAGACACACTTCACTGAAATACTAGAGCGGTGCGTGAGGCACCTACGACTGGGTCATAATTGATCGACTGAGACCTGAAACTCGGGTATGACTCATGCTAGAATATAAGCTCAAAATGAAAGCAAAAGATCTAATAATCCATATTATAATGATGAAGGGATCATAACTTACCCGGGTCTTTTTCAGGGGATATTTCCCAATCAAGGAGAGCCTGAAGGATGTCTACGCTGACTTCGGGGACCTGGATTAGGACAGTCTCAAACTTTATGACCGGTCTTACCACATCCAAAGCACACATTGCTACTGGCTCCACATACACCCTTATGATACTTACCACATTCTTCACACAACGGGTAGGTACAAACACCACTAGTACTACTCCGGGCTTTGGAGCTTGGCGATCCCTCAACTCTGGCACCCCCAAACATAGGTGCGAGTACACTAGCTGAAGACGGAGCTGGAACTAAAAATATCTGACCATACTGAGAACTACTACCACCTTGAGACCCCGACTGCGAGAGACCACGACTACCTATCTTGGCTCTTTCACTCCTTCTCTCTCTCTCATTCATCTTATTTGCCTCAATCTGTTGTGCATGAATCATTATCTTGGAAAGGTCCATATCTCTATTGAGCATGGCATCTCTACACTCTTTCAACACATAACTTGATACACCAGACAAAAACTTACTCATACTAGCTCTAGGGTCAGCTACCAAGTCAGGAGCATACTTAGCTAATTGGTTAAACTTAAGACAATACTCTTTCACGATCATAGAACCTTGACTTAGGTTCATGAATTTCTCTACCTTATCCTCTCTCATCTCTAGTGGGAAAAATCTATCTAGAAAGGCACTCTGAAACTCTGACCAAGTTACAGGAGTTGCATTCTCCCCTCTGCTCTTCTCTCACATCACTACCCAATCATAAGCAATATCTTTCAATCTATAAGATGCTAAGTCAACACTCTCCTCCTCTGACACATGCATAATTTGGGTGATCTTCTTCACCTTCTTAAGAAACAACTGCGGATCCTCACCTACTACTGACCCAAAGAATTCGGATGGGTTCATTCTTATGAAGCTTCTAATCCTGGCTGTGGTAGAACCCCCATTTTTCTGAGGTGGGACTGCAGCCTGACGGTTCCCATAAACATTAGTCACAGCCTAGGATAATGCCTGGAAAGCTGCCCAAAACTCTGCATATGACACACTCTCATTTTTAGGATCTACTGGCTGAGGGGGCTGGTCATCAACCCCATGGACAAAATCTCTACGAGGAGGCATACTCTGTAATTGAAAGAAGCAAGTGTATTAGATTGAGGATCAAATTGAGCTCATGCTCACTCGCACAATCTGAATACTGAAAGAAGGGAAATTACTCTTAAGTACATCTTATAGCCCCTTGTACATAAATGTGGCGCACTACACACCTATGCATAAGACTCTACTAGATGTAGCTTTTCAGACTCCCTAGGAAACTATTGAACCTTAGGCTCTGATACCAAGTTGGTAACGCCCTGAGATCCCATCCCGAGATGTCACACGGTGCTTATGGACCCAAAGGACCATAAGATAACCCTTTTTTGATATTTGTACTTGTACACTCCATACTATCTGAAATAAATACGGAAACTAGCCATAAGGTTCATCACATCTATACATACTCAAACTGAAAACTGAATACTAATACATCAAATTCCATTTGAAAAGACTCTAAACTATCTGAACTATGGATTTGATGGGACATACCCCCAACTAACTCCGTCAACTAACAATATAAACAAAATCTAATGCAATAATAGTAAATTGAGATTCGTCCTCGAAGAAAGAGGACTCACTGCTACTGCTGCTAACTGGGACTGAACTACTGAGGAAACTCTGAATCCTGTGCCTTTGAAACTATGGTGTCAAATAAAACACCATAGTGCAAATGCATTAGTACAAAATGTACCGCGTATGTAGACGAGGTAAGGCTAAATGCAAGGGCTCATGCATGAACAATGTGTAAACTGAATAATCATGAAAATGTCGCACGAGAATACATACATGAATGTACAGGGCATAATCATAATCATCTCAACTCTAGAGACTGGAACTCAGATACCACTTTTTTGCAAACTGAACTTACTATTGACACTGAGATAATGAATCACTGACTCATCTAATATTGATAATTGGGAAATATGGATGCACTTTCATCAAAGAGTGAGTTCTGAAATCTCTGAACATACTGAGATTACGAGTATCTAAACCTTCTGAAATGGATAGCAACCCTATCTAACAAGTTGTCTTTGAGTCTGTGGATAACAATACTTCTTCATAAATTATTTTTTGAGGTCAGCCTATCTAGCAACAGATCTTTGAATTAGCAAGTAATCATACTTAATGGCCTGTATCTAACAGCCATAAATTTTGTACACTGAACTAAGCTCTTTTTTGAAGACTGAGACTTATTCTGAAACTGAGACCGTGGGAAGTAGTTACTTAACCGACATGCCCCTACTATCTCTTAGGGGTCCAAACTCTAACCCCGGTTGGAAGGGTGTCAATATCATGCCACAGGTAAAGACATTATCTTTATATGACCCTCATCTATCAGGTCCTCATACGAGAACGGTGGAGCCATCATCTAACAGGTCAAGCCACCTCATCTACCCTTATCTAGCAGGTATGGTGTCTCTTATCCACCCTCATCTAGAAGGTGTGATGTCTCAACCTATGCTGGCTACATATTTTTGGAGCACAAGGATAGTATCTAAGGATCACACCCTCCACTAGTAGGTGAGTCCCCATCCTTGAGCTCGCTCGGTGCTAGTTTCAACTCCCAACTGAAAGACACTGATTTGATTCTTAACGGAACTTAGACTGAGCTAAATCTGATACTGATTATATTTCTCAAGAGATTTGACTGAGTTGCGCTAAGATTACTTAGTTGCGTATCTGACGGAAAGGTATCGAATCATAGTATCTGACTGACAATGCAGAGCTTGAATAGATTATTCAAATCGCTTCTGAGATTAGAATTGAATCACTTGAATACTATTAGATCTGAGCTGATTACAAGACGGAGGATAGATTACTAGCGATACAGAGACTACAGAGATAACTGAGATTATAGAGCCTGATTAAGCTCCACACTTGTCTGAAGATACATAGTTCTATAGTTCACTGAGTTCTGAGAATTGTGGCTCAATTGGAATTATCGCGAAACTGACACGGGCTCTAGACAACAGCTCTAAGGGTTAGGGTACACAAGCATCTTGCATATCACTACCTATCCAATTCATGTACTTGTTTAACAAAGGTTATTCAATTGCTAGACTAATGCCACAAAAAGATGCACAGTGGTCACAAATGGATAAAATTCACAAAGTATACAATATATCAGACCACTGGAGAGGTACTCAAAAATCACAAAACAAGCTAACTGCCTCAAGTACTTGTATAACTCCTAATTATCTACAAAATATGATAAAACAACAACCTACCCTATACCCTCGACCTAAAATAAAAAATAAACTGCTCTAAGGGTTAGGGTATACCTGAAGGCAATCAAGCACATGGATCTAAGGTCTCCGACCCTGCTACTGCATCATCTGTTGTCTTCTCTCCATCGGGAGCATCTAACTTTGTAGTAGCTGGGGCCCTACTAGATGAGGCACCTGCAGCCCTAGCTTGGATGGATGCCTCCCATTTATCATTATCAACTAAGGACTCAATTATTTCTGCCCTTTTCATCTCCTTCTTCTCCTTCTTCTTTTTTGCCCTCTTTTTTGCTTTTCACTCTTCATCATTGTCGGGCCCTTCTCTCTTATCTTTGACCTTCTTTCCCCCTTTTTTCTTCTTTTTATTTGGGGAATCTTCAGTGAGGTCAAGCATTGGGATGCCTTTCTAGATTCATGTATGGCCTGACCTATTGGCATCATAAAATGGTGTTGCTACAATACCCCAATATCTATCTTTACCTTATCTAATGCCTCTCTGAATTTAGCAAGATCATCTCCTGTCATTTTTCTTGCCCGTGCATCTAATCGGTTCTCAAAATCTGCAACCCGCTCAGGAAAATTCACATAAGGCTCAAGGGTAGCCTTGATTCTCTTGTCCACTGCAGCAGCAAACTATTTGGTAAAAGCATGTAGTTGTGCCTCACACCACTTGGCTTGCTTAGCCACTTTTTTTATATCAACTGAATAAAATGCAAACCCTGTTGCTGTTGTAGGAACTGAGGGGTTTGGCACCCCTTCAGGCACTGAACCTACCTGTGTTAAGGAAGTTGGTTGCCTATTCTCCAAATCTTGTACTTCCACCTGAGGTGCTGCTCCTGCATCTGTAAATAGAGGGTCTACTACTACTTCTTCTCCTCTATCAAGTCTCAATCCCAACTGATTCTCATGAAACCGTATGGGGTTGTGAGTCTTTCTGGCAGCAACATCATCATCAATTCCTACAATCTTTGGCACATTAGCAGCTCGGCATAACTCTGTGATAAGACAAGGAAAAGGATAAGCAGTGTTGGTTCTCGACATCCTAATCTTCATCTCATCTGCAATGATTTCCCCAAAATTTAAGGGAAGGTTCTGAACCATGCTCGCCACTATAATAGCTCAATCATCACCCAGAATGTTGTCTCCATCAGTGGCCATCAACCAGAAACGCACTATACCCCACTAAAACATTGCCTCTTAAGTCAAAGAAGACTTGCAGATTCTTTCATTTGGGTTTGTTACCCATGCTGGATCTCCGTCAGCTATGATGTTGGCCAACTATGGATATTGTTTCTCCCGGTTCCAAATCCGACCATAGACTGATGATACGGTGGCCTGAGGAGTGAATTTGGGACCATGCAAGGACCTGTTAAAGGTTCTGATTGAGACATCAAACCTTATGCCCCTCACCTGCACTCTTTCCAACAAGGGTCGGTCTGCTACTCTTTCACCTGGCCTGCACATGTTTTCCAACTGAGCCTGATAGTTCCCGTAGAACTCCCAAACCAGTGCAGGGAAAAATGAACCTCCTCCTTTTGTGGTCCGTCCCAAGCCATACTCTTGGAAATTTTATTCTGCTTTAGGGTACCTACTCAACCCTCAAGTGATAATCATCTTTTCTTCCTGAATCAGCCTCTTAGCACTGCTTTTATCAGTTCTGCGGAGCCCAGCGATGAAGATGCTCTCTGCTCTGGGAATTTGCCACCTAGCATTATCTCAAACTTTGGGGTTCTGAAATTTGATAAGTGTTCCCTGAGTTGTAGACTCTCCATCATCTTGTTGTTCAGTGGATGGGGATCCGGATGTTGTTCCCTCAAACTCAGACTCCTCAGACCCGTCCTGCTCCTCTTCTTCAGATTCAGCATGTTTAGACTCATGCTGTTCATGTTCAGAATATTCAGATGCCCCCTGCTCAGAAATTGTCGTTACTTTAGTGTCATCACTATCCTCCACTTCAATGGGTGGAGGAGGTGAAGCTTTCTTTATACTTTTCTTCTTCATTTGCTTCATGATCAGGGGTTCCTCCTCCTCGTAATCAGATTCTTCGTTGATGAGTTTACGACGTAAACTTTCTTTGGTTTCTTTCTTTGGTGATGTGGGGCTCTTTATTTTTGGTGCCATTAGAAGGTTCCTATAGCAGTAGAAAAACCATTAGTTAGTCCACAAGAGCATAAACATAAACACGTTAATCATTTCAGCTTATTCATGCTTCAGGTTCCAGGTGTGACGATAATTCTTAATAAGCCGTCAAGACTGTGATAGCTTAGCACAATTGTCATCAACCTTAGACAGAACCTTTAAAAAATTTTACAACTTGTGACGACATTCCTAATAAGTCGTCACAATTATGATAGCCTAACATGGATGTCGTCAGCTCTTATCAGAACCCACTTTTGATTTTAACTCAATTTTTGGACCCCATTATTGTTCAAAATCCACTTGATTTCGATTTGTGAGCTGTCTTTTTAAACCTTGGGCCTGCACAGCAAACCCTAGGTGCAATTTTAGCTCCTTTCCAAATTGAACTTGGTTCAAACATCTTGGGGACTTGGGTTATCATCTATCTAACACTTATCATAAGAAGAGAAGAGTTAAAGTTAGAATATACCTGATGGGAGCTCTTAATTTGATTACACGCACAAGAGGAAGTAGGAAGTAGGAAGAATTTCTTGATTGTGAAGTTCAAACCCACGCACAAGGGAACTTGTTTTCTTGGAGTGTTTTGAAAAGAGTAGGAAACAATCTAACTAAGGAAAGAAATAAACTAAAGAAAAAGAAATAAAACTAGCGAAAATTTGAAAAGGCTTCACAGCTGGGCCGGGTCGGATCTGCTTTAAAATGGGCCCAGAATTCAGCTTTTAAGGTTATGGGATGATGATGATTTGTGATGGCTTATCACGAGTGTGATAGACTATCACGATCGTTGTCACCATTAACAGAGAATACCATAAGCTTGGCCTATCTGACGGCAATTGTGATAGCTTATCACAGTCAATACGGCTTATCATGAATATCGCCATGGCCTTTCAACTGACCTTCTTATTTTTCCACCTTCTCTGTACTAAATCCTAACTATAAAAATAAAAACTCTTGCTTAAACATAAAACTTTGGGTTGCCTCCCAATAGCGCCTAATTTACTGTTGCGGCACGACTTGGTTATCTTGACTACTCAGGCTTTGCCAAGACAACCAGTTGATACCCCTTTACCATCATCGTAGAAGACGTCAATGATTGAGAACACACTTATCTCTCTTGGATGAATCATGTATGGGTGTCTTTTGAAGCATTTTTCTTTGTCGTTGAACCTAAACCTTATCTCGTTCAACTTCATGTCCACCAGCACTCTCCCAGTTGTGAGCAATGGCCTACCCAAGATGATAGGCACTTCAAAATCCACCTCACAATATAAGACCACAAAATCAGCAGGCAAAACAAAATTAGCTAACTTTACCAAAACATCATGCAGTATGCCCACAATCTACTTCACAGACCTGTCTGTCATTACCAACCGTATATTTGTTGGGGCAGGATCCCCCAAAACCAATTTCTTGTACACAGCCAGTGGAATTAAATTTATACTGGCTCCCAGATCGCATAGTGCTTTTGTGAACTTCAGGGGGCCAATAGTACACAGTATGGTAAATGCTCTCGGGTCTACCTTTGTCTGCACTAAATACCTTGTAGAGATAGTGCCATAATAGAGAATATTATCCTCCGGCTCATGGCTAACCTTCCGTTTCTTGGTTACAAGGTCTTTCATGAACTTTGCGTAGCCTGGCATTTGCTCAAGTGCCTCAACCAAAGGCACATTAATTGTCAATTGCTTGAGCATTGCCAAGAACTTGATGAATTTTGCATCATCATCATTCTTCTTCAATCATTGAGGAAAAGGAGGTGGTGGTCTAGGGATAGTTTTCAACACCACTTCCTCTTCCTTCTCTTTTTTCTTCTCCAAAAAGTCAACAGAACTATCCAGCTTCTCAGACTCCACTAGATTACTTTCTTCGGATTCATCAACAATTACCTCATCATCTATAGAGTTTCCCACAGAAGGGCTTACCACTCCTAGAGGTAATTTCCATACAAGAGTCATCATTTCACGGATTCTGAACCGTATCACAAGGTAAAGTACCACTTTTTCTTTGGTACAGTGTTGTGGAAAGTTGGTTCATCTATTGCTCTAACTACTTGATAGAAGTGGAGTGTGAACTAACCAACTGACTCAGGATAGAGAATTCACTCTTCATAGTAGTTACCCCCGAGTTGGAAGCCTTAACTCCTTTTAGCAATTTTTCCATCATGTCCTCCATAGACATCTTACCAGAGATAGTTGGTGCAGCATCTTGACTTCCCGTAGGAACATACAAACCACTCCTATCATTATTGCTTCTCCAGTATCCTTGCTCCCTATCTTTATAATCAGGCTTGTCATAAAAGTTCCAACCTTGATTCCCTTTGCTATTGCCTCAGAAACCCCCCTGATTACTCTTATAGTTTGCCTCCTCATCTACATTAGTAGAAACGGTGCACTGAGACTCCATAGCCTTAACTTTTTCAGTCTTTCCTGATGGCAAGTTCTTGGTCAGCAAGTCCATATGTGTCTTCAAATGAGCCATGTCTTGGTCTCGCTCCTCATCCCTTCTGCGCTCTCCACGGTCATACCAATAGAAATAGTCGGGATCGCTACCACAGAAATCCTGGTATGCCAGGCCCGACTCAGTTTGGTTATTCTATTCAACATGTCTGAAGCCTCTAGAAAAGAGAGGTCAATGAACGAACCACCCACAACATTGTCTACAATTGGCTTTGTCACAGAGTTAAAAGCTCTGTACAAAGTCTCCATCAAGTGCAAGTCTATCATGTTGTGGTTCGGACATTGTGCCAGCTTCTTCTTGAATCTCTCCCAAGTTTTATGCAAGGCTTCATTTGGGAGCTGCCTGAAGTTACTGATTTCGTCCCTCAACTGTACCCTCCTGGAATATGGAAAGAATCATTCTAGGAACGCCTCTTTCAACTGTCTCCAGTTGGTTATAGAATCGGGCTCTAGCTCATTTAACCATAGTGTTGCCTCCCCAGACAGAGACAATGGAAACAATCTCAATCGGATCGCATTCTGTCTTACACCCGGATTATCAAAATATTTTCAAATGGTGATGAAGTTCACCAAGTGCATGTTCGAATCATCACCAGGCAAGCCTTCAAACAACCCCTTCAGATTCAGGAGTTGGATCATGGTACTTGTTATGCTAAATTTTGTACTAGGTGCCAACGGTGGAGGAATGATAGCACCCGTTGCACCTGCTCTGTCCATTCTTTCGTCATCATCATCAACCTCGTAATGGATGGCTATTGACCATACCTTCCTCTGACTGGACGATTTCTGTCAAAATTTCGTTGCACTGGTGTAGCAATTTGCTCAACTCGCCTTGGGTTTTGAGTATTTAGAAATTCCACATCACCGAAGTCTTCATCATTATGGTTTGGGTGACGTACTTGTTGACCCTGATTCTATACGTTCACCTGAGCCCTAGCCAAAGCGGCTAATTTTTCCACCTCCTGTTGCTCAGCCATTCTCCCGATCAGCTGAGGTTCTGGATTAATTGGCAATAATGGTTCTTCAGAACTTCTTGTTTTTGGCATAAACAACAAAGAACCTGTGATAAACAAAAACAACAAATAAACGTAAATCTAGGAAACTAAACTAACAGTCAATTAGCACACACAAACTTTTAGTTACAACCGTATGCCCCGACAATGGTGCCATTTTTTATAACGCTCAAATACACTATTTAATGGGTGTAAGGGATCGTTGTCAATATAAAACCCAACTAGGTTGGGGTCGAATCCCACAGGGAATATGGTGTGAACTGAAGTTGTTTACGGTTTAATTCACTAATAGTTTAATGTCTCCAAAAATGGGGGTTTAAGTTTCACAAATAATTGTTTGACACTTTGATTTTGATGTTTGTAACCAAGATTTTATGAAATAAACAGAATTATGTTCACTAGGGCTTACGGTACATGATAGATGCCAAAGTTGACTCAAGATTCTCATAGTGGTTAGGATAACAAGCTATCTTTATCGATTATATGCTCAAATGTATCTCAACCTATTTAAGAGTCAATTTCCTAATCCTCTTGGACTTAGGGAATTGCTATTACTGCCCAGATTTTACCTCAGGTTAATCAACCTTGTTACAGCGCTAATTATTAAATGAAGTATATCCGAGTCCCTATTGATAATTCACTTCCTATTATTTATGATTTCTTTCTCAAGCAAATCAAAGTAGGTATGCCTACTGTTTGCAACCAACAGACATTAATTAACATCTCAGAATTATCAAAAATCCTGACACCTATTGAATCTTGAATATTTAGCACCTCTTCATGACCTAACCCTAGATCCCATAATTCAGGTTAATGAGGTTTATCCACTCATGATACAAGAAACAAGTACATAAATTGGATTAATAATTGAGAAGATTAATGTACAACTATGATGAAGATCAAAAAGTATAACTTGAATTGATTCATAAGACAAAACTCCCAAAAAAATTGGTCTAGAGAGAGAGAGAGAGAGAAAAAATCATTTGTCCAAAGTATGTTGATTGATAAGTTTTTTCTGTATATCTAGAAAACCCTAAAACAAGGATTTAAATAGTTAAACCTAAATAAGGAAACAAAATAGAAGTTTCAGCTTTTTCTCAGAATAAACGACGATGTCAGTGATGGCTTGTCAGGAGTCTGACGGCTTATCACGGATGTCATCAGATCCTTTGCATTTTTGGGTCTTGCTACTTAAGGCTGATGACGACGATGATGGCCTATCACTATCTTGACGACGTGTCATGGATGTCTCCACAAACTTTCTTCAACTTCCATTTTCTGTTTAAGTCTGACGACATCCTTGACAGCTTATCACCAGGCTGACGATATGTCATGGATGTCGTCACAAAACTGTCTTCAAATTCCATCTTCTGTTTAAGGCTGACGGCATCCTTGACAGCTTATCACCAGGTTGACAATATGTCATGGAAGTCGTCAGCCACACTTAGTCATTTATTTGCTTCCGATTTCAGGCATTTTGCTTCCTTTATTGGTGATTCCCCTTCATCTCTACATTTACTACAAAATCAAAGTAAATTAATCAAAAATAACTAAATTTTTCTAAGACCTTGCAATTATTTAGAGTTAAAATCTTCAAATATGTTAGCATAGGCTTGCACATCATACGACTCAACTTGGATTTTATGAGTAGAAATTCCAGGTGGAATTCTAATAATGTCATTAATGGACCATCCAATACCCCTTTTGAACTTCTGCAAAATAGATAGTAAGACTCAACCAGCCATTATAATAAGTTAACATCAATGATAACCAACAAATATTGTTGGCCCCTAAAAATATATAACACATATGAGAATGAAGGCCCTTGAGCTCCAAAATAGGAGGCTCATCGAAAGACGGTTTAGCTAGTAAGGTCATTTTATTCTTAAAATCAAGATTCAATTTTTTTGGTGCATAAGCTTATGAACCCCTTCCAATGAATACACTAACCATCTCATCAGACTCATCAGTATCATCACTATTAAAATTTATTATCAATGTTGCAAGTGCCTGAATACTGAGTGTGTCCTAAAAAGAACTACCAACTTATTCGCATCAATTGTATTTACCACAAAGACCATATGCATATGCTTTGGCTGCTTCATGAACTGACATACATTAAAAGTAATCTTCTTATTAGTTAACCAAAACTTCATCTTCCCAGTATCCATATCAAACAATACCCATCCAGTCTCAAGAAAAGGCCTTCCCAAAGTAATGGGGACCTCAAAGTCAATATCACAGTCAAGAATTACAAATTCAACTAAAATATGATGGATTCCACCTTTACCAAAACATCACACAAGATTTCCATAGACTTTTTAATAGTGTGATCCACCATCAAAAGTCTTATAAAGGTCAGTTTAGGAGACCCCAACCCCAACTTCTTGTAAACTACTAGCTATATCAGGTTAATGCTAGCACCTAAGTCATATAAGGCCCTTACAAAATTTGAAAACCTTATAGTATAAGGAATCATGAAAGCTCCTGGATCTTTTATCTTCTCCACTAGAGAGCAAGAAGAAATTGTATTACAATGGTGTTTATTATCTACGGGCTCAAAACTCACAAACCTCTTCTTTATCACCAAGTCCTTTATAAATTTTGCATAGCCCAGAATTTGCTCTAGAGCCTCCACAAGAGGGATGTTCAATGACAACTCGTTCGGCATCAGAATAAACTTTTGATATTTTTCCTCTTCGACTTTCTTCTTTAATCTTTGGGTAAAAGGAGGATGAGTTATGGAATAGTTTTTAATACTAGTGTGACCTCCTTATCATTCCTTTTATTAGACTTCGCCTCTTTTTCAACAGCTAGAGGCTTTTGAGATTCATCTTTATTCACTACCAAAATCTTTTCTTTATTCTAATTCATATAATCAATGATCTCTAGGTCATCCCTTTTATCATGAACCACATGCATAGGCTTATTAGTAGTATCCATACTACTATGAGTAGTAATGGCTAAGCAATTTCTATAATTCTTAGGATTTTGAATGGTGTTGCTTGAAAGCGTATTTGATTAATGTTGGTTCAGTGCGGAAGACATCTTCCTAAATTATTGCTCAAGCTGTTTAATGGTTGTCGCATGAGATTCAACTTTTTGGCTCATTTTTAAAATATCCGCCCTAATCTCCTTAAGGCAATATTCCTAGCTTCCAACCCCTTAACAAGTTTCATAATAAAAGCTTCCATCCTTGAATTAGTAAATAATTTTATTATGAAGCTTTTATTATGAAACTTGCTATTATTTGCTAGACACTAAGGTTATTATGAAACTTGCTATTCTGAAATCATAGGTTATAGTGACAATGTTTGCTATAACCTTAGTGTTTGCATTCAAGGTTCTATAGAACATCTCTAGAAAGTTTTGACCAGTAATCCTATGATTTGGTACATTTTGTAGCTTCTTCTGGAATATTAACCATATTTGATATAGTGCTTTTGAATGAAATTATTGAAAGTTTTATGTCTTATCTTTTAATTCAAATATTCTAGATAGTGGGAAGAATTGATCCTAAAACTAAGTCCTCAACTCGTCCCAAGTTATTATTGATCTTGAAAGTAATTTTTCTAACCACATAGTAGCTTCTCCTGTCAAAGAAAATGGATATAGCCTCAGTCGAATAGTCTCTTAACTCACTCCAAATAGATTATATGAAGTGCAGATCACCACAAAATTCATGATATCCAAGATTGCATTATTAGTAGGCAGGACAACAAACATCATCTTCAAATTTAGTAGATGGATCATCTAACTCGTGATGTCGAGCTTAGTACCTTGAGGCAGTTCTGGTGAAATGATTGCACCATTTTCAATCAGCTCTACATTACCCAAATCTTTTTTTGGATCATCATAAATAGGTAGATACTGTTGAAGAAGATGTTGTCCTTGATTTTGTCTCTCACATCAAGTGTAGATAAATGATTTGCCTTTTCTTGTCTAGCCTTGTCTTCCCTTACTTTCTGTCGGGCATCTACTTTTCAAGCATTTTTCTTAACAATTAATTGAGCAGTGACTTCTTTCATAGTTTTCTAAACATCATGCTATTATAGTGGTTGATTCAATCTTGTTGGGTCATCATGAACCACCTCGAGTAAGGAACCATGATCATAAACTCATTTTCTCTCCATTCCTTAAATTTGTCTCAAATTTCTTACAAGCTCGTGCCTTGACTTTGAGTATTGGGCATATACCGGTGTGTCCTAGAAATAGTAAAAAAGTAAAATCCACAAACAAAACCAACAACCCAACAAACATAATCAATCAACTCCATAATCGTATTTTTCGGCAACAATTCCAAATTTTGATGTCACCCAAATTACACCTCTCAAAAAGTATAAAGTGATTGCTGAATCAAATATAGAACCCAACGAGGTTAGGTTCGATCCTACGGGAAATAGGTAAAATTCGATCAACTATTTGTCTAGGTAACTGGCAAATAAGTAAAAGAGAGAGGATTTTGTGAAACAAAAAAGCAATAGTAATAATTATTGGTTGCTAGAGTTGTAATCAATATAAAAAAGCACTAGGATTGTGTTCCCCAATGACTTTATAACTATACTAGTTTTTATGCTACCAAACTATTCTGATGTGTTGCATGTAAAATCTAACAAGTTAGGTTCATCTAGAAATCTTTCGGCCTTGGTTAGATGAATTTCACTCTTCTTCTCTTAGACTCTGAGTGTTGAACTACTAACCCTTGTTTTTTATCTCAGATTAATTATCCTTATTATGATTCAAGTTATTAGATGAAGGTTGATATCTTTAAATCTCTGTTGTTATTTCCTTTTACTAATCGCTATCTCTCTATTGAGCAATTCTATAATACAGGTGAGCTACTAACATTTGCAACCATTGCAAAAACAATCATAAGTAAAGAAATACTAATACATGCAAGCACACTGGTCTAGAATTACTTCACAGTTAACCCACTTCGTCAATTCATTATGGTTCACACAACCTTAGCTATAGCATTTAGCTACTCATGATTGCTAGTACACAAGAAAAATTCATAGATGAAAATATGATTATGACTTACAATATGAATAAAGCTCCAAAATCTCAACTTATTAAAACTCTAGAAACGATGTCCGTAAAATTCCAAAATACTCCTTAGAATCTCACAATATAATGTAGTCAAATAGGAAGTAGTGTAAACTCATACAATAAACCCCATAGGTTTATTTATATATAAAATAAATACCATCCTATTAATAAAATAGGTTTATCTATATATAAAATAGATACCATCCTAAATAAAATAGGAAAACAGTATCGGCTAGATCGAACGAGAAAAAGGTACAATTGTGGGTTATGACTTACAATATGAATAAAACTCCAAAATCTCAACTTATTAAAACTATAGAAATAATGTCCATAAAATTCCAAAATATTCCTTAGAATCTTACAATATAATGTTGTACAATAGGATGTAGTGTAAACTCATGCCATAAACCCCATAGGTTTATTTATAAATAAAATAAATCCCATCCTAAATAAAATAGGAAAATAGTATCGCTAGATCGAACGAAAAAAAGGTATGATCATGGTTAAAACCCACGATCGTCCTTTGATGCTTGTGGTTTGTAATATACTTGTCAACTTTCAAGTTTCAATGCGATAATTCTCATAATGACCTTGTGATTGCATCCTACAATCATGACATTTGTTTGTATGATAAATCATCTACTTGAGTTCCTAAAACTTGTAAAACCAGAGTTTCTACCCATGATACAATGGTACGATTGTTCCTTTAAAGAACGATTATGGAGAGCTGACATTTGATCTTTTTTCTACTTGACTCTTGTATATTGAATCTTATCTTTCTCTTACTATCACTAGGTATGATTGTGACATCAATTTATTATCCTGTTAGCCTTCCATCTTCTTGACTTTTGATAACCACTTCTCTGATTTAAATCACAGTTGCCTTAGTACAACTGTGGTTAGATTCCACATTCCTGTATTGGTTCGTCTGATACCATTAAGTCCCTTTGTCAGCATTTATCTTCTCTAAGTCCATTTGACATTCAAACATTAGAAAAACCATCATATCTATATAAACATACCCTTTTACTTCCAAATATTCCTTATTTTAAACATTTAAGTTCCATAAATCTATGGCACAACAAGCATCAAGGGTTAGATTGGGGTACTTATGATTTTAAGCACCGTGTTATGTATAGGATTTAGACTGTAGTCATGATATGAATGCAATTAAAACTTATTGTACCAAGGTGTAAATGTCAACTCTTAAGTATGGAAAATATTTATATGTGAATAAAAGTCACCCCTAACACAAAGTTGAGTTAAAACCATCTATAAAAATTAATCTTCATATAAATTTGAAACCATCTCTACCAATTAAGTATTTATATAAATTTTTACTAGGGTCAACTTCAAACTATCATTCCTCTTAGAATACCAAGAATTATGTCTTGTTACCTATCAAATTAAAGTTATTTGATTATAGTTTCCAGCTCCACTAACCACTCGTCAATCTAACTTCCAACGTACAATGTTATGCATATTTTACCAAGAAGAAATTAGAAAAAATGGGCCTCTCTAAAGTTCTATGCTTGAGGCAGCACGAAGGTCATATCTCTGACCTGCTGGGCTATTGGTAAGGAGACATTATGTCCTCTATAATCACCCTACTTATTCCCAGTTAGGGGTATTTTCATCCTCCAACATATGGATACTTATTATATGCATTTTAGAAAATTTTTTGATAGATAAAAATATTTAGAAATCATTATGTTTTTCTCTTCTTCTCTATTCCCACCCAAAACACAAAGGCTTCAAGAAAATTATACTTTAAGATCAAGAAGAAGTAACCTCTCCAATTTTTATTCCCAATGTTATAGTTTTCTCTATTATATAAGGTATATAAGCCTATCATTCCTCATGATCTTTCTATGTATTTCATTCCTTGGGATTATTACGATTCCTCGTGAACAAACTAGGGTTAGAGTGCAACGTAATTACTGTGATTCTCTTTGAAACCTTTTGAAAAACTTCATGAATTCTCTATTCAAGCATCCTATCCTAATAATAATCCTTAGACTATGTGATTCCTGTGGTTTTTCTACATATGAAAAGCTGAATCACCCATCTTATGTTAAACCTTAAGTTTTTACAATCTTTGCTTTAATACTTGATTAAAACCTATGAATTCTTTGTGAAAGTATTTGAACTCAAGGATATGTATCTATCTTATGATAAACCTATTTCATGATTGTCTTACAAATTGTTTGTGAATTTTCAAATAGTTATTAAAAGCATATATTTTGTCAGAAAACCTAATCAAGCATGATTTTCTTATGAATTAGAGTGCAAATCTCACAAGCATGGTTTTTTAATAAGTTAGACCGTAAGGCTTACTAGCATGAAATGGATATGATTTTGGACCCGAAGATCCATAAAAAAAATTCAACTTATGTTAAATGATTACAGTATAAGCATACAGTAAATTTTGGAAGGACTATTGTAGTTGTGAGGGTGTTAGTTCAGATAATGAATTCCATAAAACTATATGTGCCAGCATAGGATAGAAATATATCGATAGTATAGGTGACTCCTTTATTTACAAAAGGAAAGGGATTATTATAGATCTCCATGTCATGTTATGTCTTATACCCTAACAAGCTATAGAATAGCTCTCCAAGTAGGCCAAAGATCGATCATCATGCTATCACATGGTGTTATATCGGTTATGATTCATATATTCAGAATATCATATTTTGGTATTCCACATATCATATGATTTCATTACACTTTTAATGTTATATCTCTATAGGTAGTTATATTAGAAATTAGTCCTACCTATATCATGTTTTCAATCAGTTATTTTACATGAACTATATATCTTGTACTACACCATTAGGCATTGCATCATTTTATGATGAAAATCTAGTTTTCCAGGTTCGTAAGTAAACACTTTGTTAAATTCCTCACATCCAACTTTTAATGAGGCCTCCTTACTTTCTAGGGATTTAGTCTAATAAGTTGCTTTATTTTGGTTTAATAAGGCATTTTAGAGGCCAAGTCCTAATGGTCAATATTCTCACACATGTTAGAGGATTCGTAGATATTTAGTAGTCATGTTCTATAGTTTTGACCTTCACGCCATATTTTCATAAATTTTAAGCATTATGAATTATGAATGAAGTTTTTTCGTAGGACTTATATCTGCAAACTCCAAAATCATTCTTTTCACTTATGATAGTTATAAGGTCATGTTTCATGTGATGTACGATCATACTTAGTCCAATAATGGCATAGAGTGTTGGCTAGGACTAGGGTGTAGGCTCAAGGTATAACAAATTTAGTATTAGAGAATGAATTTCAAATGTCCTAAGGAGTCTGTAAAGTTGAGTTAGTAAAATTCCATGTAAGATTGTGAGGGCTCCACTTCTATAAATAAGGTACTACAAATATTTAATAAAAAACTTCACATTCATTCACACTCTAAATTGTGCAATAGAGTTGTCCCATAAGAAACCTATTCAGGTTCATGTGTTGCTTCAATTCCTTCGGCTATGCCTCATTTTCTAGGTGATAGAAGTAGTAAATCCTAGATTCTTATTGATATAGTATTCTCAGATAGAGTTGCCAGAAATTTAAGAGACCGTACAAGGTTTTGTGAGAAGCCCATTGGTTCTTTAAGTCTATTTGAATAGAAAATATACACTTTTATTTATATAATCATGCATTTAATCCTACAATTGGATGTACTCTCAGATCCTTTACAAAATATTGATACAAATGATAACCCTTATGCACAAAAATATGTATCTCAAGGCTTGGATAATGTAACACCTTAGGTTTTGAACTCTGAAATTCTCTTGGTGTTATGCTCACTGCTCAGACTATGATTTAGTTAACGAATTATGAAGACTCCTCATGAGTCGTAAGGTGCTAATCGTAGCCTAACCAGTAAGTTTGTCCATGTTTTTTTTAAGGTTAGGATTTGGACCTCATGAGTCATATAGTGAGGTCACGAGTCATGATAAGGGACTCATGGACAAACCAGTATAATGGCCTAAATTTTTTGCCCAGACTATGAGTCATGGTGATAACTCGTGACCAGTCCTCACGAGTGTGAGGTGACTCATAGCCACTGGCGGCAATTTTTTTGCATTTTAATTGGGGGCACTTTGGAAATTTTCTTCCTTCTCTAAATATAACCCACAACCATAAAACACCTGAGAGTCCCTATTTTTATTATTTAGCCAACATAAACGTTTTCCTCTTCTATAAAATTCCCCAATCAAAAGCAAAGCAAGGGTTGGTCATCTAGGAGCTCTAAGTGTGGTTTCTTCTTCAAATTCATGGTGTTTTCAGGCATACATCTCTTCCCCAAACTTGTATTTATCATGGAATGCAATGGTTTGATATTCCCATGGTATTATTATGTGGTTTTGGAATTTGGATTGAGGGTTTTGGATGGTTATTGTTTAAATGGTATCCCCATGGTTTGTATGCATTTATTTATGCTTTATTTATGGAATTTTTAACCCATTGGGTGCATGAGTATGGTAAAAGGAATGGGTTTCATGGATTTCCCCATGGATTCTTTTTTATGGTGTCCCTAAGACCTAAATTGAGGGGATAATATATAGATAATATTGAGTCTCTTAGTGTGGTTTTAATTCTTTTGAATTGGGTAAATAAAAATTTGAAGATGTAATGTGAGTAAATTGATATGAGGAAATCAGAGTGTTAGTAATACAGAAAGTTGACAAGTTTGACAGAAAAAGTATAAGTTATATAATGGTGTGGACTTTCAAAAAGATGAATATGCAAGAAAAGCCCAATAGGTAGGAGATATCCCAGAAATAAATACTAGAAAGAATTGTAGTATCGACAAATATAGTCCATAAGGGAGAGTATAACATTCAAGGTGTCATAACCCAAATAACCGTGAGTGGAACCACACAAACCCTCTAATGGAAGAACTATCTAACCCAAACCTGATCCCAAATATTTAGTCATTTTTAAGATAGGATATCATAAGATCAATTTTGATAATAAAAGAATCAAAACTAATAAATTAATCAGTGTGGAAAATATCAAGCTAACTATTACTAATCCCAAGGACCCAGAAGTCATCGTCCAATAACTTTTATGAAAAAAAATAATGTTTAAGAAAGCAATAAAATAATAAAGTATCATTTCCTGAGCAAAAGTACATGGCCAAATAAGATGATCCATGGCATCCTGAAAATAATTGTTTACCCTTGGATTGGGACTCGTTGGTCACACGCTAGAGATGAGACATCGTAACAGTCTTCAGATCAGAACTTGCACTCAATAAAAAAATGAGTCAGTGTAGTATCAGTGCAAACACTATGTACTGTAAGGTATCATCAACTGACTTAAATTAGATCCACACATAAACATAAATCAAATATAAGCAAATTAACAATCAATACATAACAAGTAATCTCAACTCAACCAACAACCTCCACAACTATAGCACGTAAGACCAACCAAAACCTACAAGTAAATTGATCATAGTCCTCACCTTAACCATCACTTCATAAATCATAAGTATAATATCCATCATAAGGTGTAATACCTCATATTTCTCAAGCTTAACTTAACTCTTAGTTCATGAGTTATTCGATATAAAATTTTTGAAATACTCAGTATTTTTCAGTTTAGAGTCTGCCATTATGTAGAAAATTGAATTATCTTTCCAACAATATAAAATTTGCCTAAATCCAATAACCGGGTGAGAAGTTATGGCTATTTTAAGTTTCAGTCGTTAAATACCGTCATTCAGGCCAGTAGCGTGTTGCGGAGTATGTCAAAATGGCAATTGTCAGTTTTTAGTGAGGTACCACGATATTGGTGCATCTCTCCAAGGACCCAATCCACAATTGTCACTTTCCAGTAAAGCAACGTGATTGTACCGCATCGTGCCAAGCTTCCAGGTCCCATCCAGTATTGCAATGCGATTTCACCACGTCGCGCCATCAGCCACATTCCCAGTTTTTATTTTCCAGTGTCTTGGAGCGATAGTGGCGCATCGCGCCAGGTGTCCAAATCGGGAATTTTTTAGTAACGATTTTAAATTATTCCCAGGGGTAATTGGGTATTTTTCCATGACCCAAATCAGCCTTTAACACGTAAATTACCCAAAATTAACCTAGTTACATCATTATTATTCAATTTTCCCCAAATCAAAGGCATTTTCTCTCAAGAAAACAAACCTTAACTTCAATAATCAAGATCAAAACTCAAGAATTTCTTCAAGCACCTTCAAGAATTAACTTTACAAGGTATGTTAGGTGTTCATTTATGGGTCCCTTTTACCCATAGAGTCCAAGAATCCATTTTTAAAACTTCAAGATTTATGATTTATGATTTTCATTCTTGAAATTGAATGTATTCGTGGTTATGATAGTAATTGGGATCCAATGCATGTTTAATTATAAGTTTCCATGAAATTAAGATAGTTATGTGGTGAATTATATGAATTGCATGCTTAACCCTTGAATTTGAAATTAAATGTTGTATTCATGATTACATGTGTGGACCATCATCATGTGAAATACTCCATTCTCCCCAAATGTTTGGTAAAATGCCTATGTGAAGTAGATAGTGGAATCTTGACATGTCATTATGTGGTCTCAATCATGTACAAGCTTATGCCTTACAAGTGTTTGATGAAATGCCTTTATGAATAAATTATGGACAAGTGTACATTGTTGTGTATCTCAAGATCATGCTATACTTTATTTTTCATACTATAGAGTCCTGGGGGTATTTAAAACCCAAAAATTTAGCTATTTACCTAGATCCAGTGTCAGTTACAAAATAGTCTCAGTCCTATCATGATCAGTAGTACTCTCAGTCAGTTACAGAACTCAGGAAAATTTAGTAAACTTAGTATCAGTTCAGTCCACTTCAGTATACTCAGTTCAGTGACTTTCAGTTGGGAGTAGGATTCAGCACTGAGTGAACCCAAGGATGGGGGCTCACCTGCCAGAAGAAGGTGTGATCCTTAGAAACAATCCGTGCGTTCCATCACTAAGTAGCCAGTGTAGGTTGAGACATCAAACCTGGCAGTTGAGGGTTGATGAGGTGTTTTAACCTGTAAGATGAGGGTTCCACCGTTCTCATTTAATCAGCTTCTAGATGAGGGTAACGCTTCAGTGTCTTTACCCGTGGCACGGTACTGACACCCTTCCAACTGGGGTCACAGGTTGGACCCCAACTCAGTTATCTTATTTGGGGCATGTCAGGTAGATGATTACCTCCTATAGTTTCAGTTTCAGTCTTCAGAATAGAACTCAATTTAGTTCTACAGAATCAGGACTATCAGATACAGTCAACCAGTATAGTAACTTCAGATATCAGTTACTCAGTATCAAAACTCAGGACTTAACTTCAGATAAGCTTAGTCACATTATTGATTTATATGCACAGTAGCGCAAACTCAGTATTTATAGTAGTATCAGTTATCTATATACTCTCATGTTCAGTTACTCTATATCATGTAGTCAGTTATTGTTCATGCATATAAATCCTTGCATTCAGCCTTACCCCATCTAGCATACCAGTACATTCCACGTACTGACGTATACTCTTTCTTTGCACTATGATGTCTTATATCATAGGTTCGGACGCTCAGGTTCCTGACCGTGCATAGATAGATCCAGATTCAGCCAACAGTAGATTTAACAGTGAGTCCTCATCATTTGAGGATATTCTTTCATTTCATTATTATAGTAGACTCAGTATTTCAGTAGATGGAGTTAGTTGGGGGATTGTCCTATCAACTCCACTTTCAGACCATTTCAGGTTAGAGGTTTTTCAGACTAGTTTTCAGATAGTGTCCAGTTTTACAAATTGTTATTTCAGTTGATACACTTTATCAGTATTTACAAATTTTGAACCTTATGGAGTTTCAGCCTATTTTTCTATATTTATTACAATATCATATTTCAGTGCTCATAGCAGATATCAGTCATGGGTTTGCTTGTGGTCCTTCGGGGTCGTAAGCACTGCATAGCGTCCAGGGTACAAACTTGGAGCATTACATAAGGGATACCTATACCCATCTAAAAACACAAGTGTGAAATCAATACCAATCCATCAATATAATTTAACCATCTCACAAAAGCAGTCTAATGCTACCTCAATCACTACAATATAATATGCATCTTATATGAACAAATAATTAGCCTAAGATATGTAAATAAGCATATCAAATACCAAATAAAATTTGTATATGCATACTAAGTGGACTTACATTTGACCAATTATCATGACATGCAAAAGACTATCTTCGTCCATGAACTGTACTAGCGTGGTACCTTACTCTCTGAAGCATCAATAAATAAGTAATTGTTACTGATGTGGTACCCAATCCTCTGAATACAATATTATCATGAATACAAAAAATATCACATCAAGATGTATCACAGTGCACCAATAACTCAAGTACACAAGTTATGATCAATAAAGACTTAGTCAATTTCATATCATTTATCTCATACATACATTAATGTCAACTAACTCAATCATCACAAGTATGCCTGAAGGCCAATCCATAAATACTTAACTTATTAATAGGCATAAAATCTATGTCAACTCAATAAGTACAATAAAATCATAACCTACCTCAAACACAAGCGTAAATGCAACTAATTCGAAAGAGCCTTGCCCTTTCTTAGTGCTTCGGATCATCCTCGATCTAACAAACAAAAAATAAGATTATTTAACGATTTAGTCTTTAATTCTATGCATTAGGGACTAAAATCCACTGAATTTATCCCAGTTCATGGCCTAAAGTACCAACTTGATGGTTTTTTACCTATTAATTCATCGCAATTCTCCATAGTTCACATAAAGGGAAAGAATTCTATACTAGGAAGCATAAATTCATAACCTAGAATCATTATTAATCGATTATAAGACTACCCCTAAAAGATTGACACTAGTTCATCAATTTAGGGTTTGAACTCCATAATTTCTTCAGAATACTTATTCTAGTGATTCTATAGATTAAAACAGATTAATCTATATAAGATCGGTGTGATAAACATAACTCCATGATAGAAATTGCCCAAACTAGAAGAAAACCATGTTTCTCAAGCCTTCAATTAAAATTTTGGATGTTCGAGAGAAAATAACATCAAAACTAAAAAAATTGGCATTAAACACTACCCGATGACCATTGTAGCTTTTCCTTCCCGCTATGAAGATCCATTGTGCTAAATAGAGGCCTACTATGGTGGTCCATTACTTTACTTGCTGACCTTTATGGCGGTCCACTCACTACTACGACGACTCTGATATGGCGACACTATTCCACTTATGTCGGCCCTTAAATAGTAACTAGGGTGATATTTTCTGTACTCCCCTATTTTACAAGATATTTGATTTTTCTATAATACAAGTTTATCCCTTCATGGTAAATGTCATAAATGGAGTTTTACAAAATCAAATACCATTCTGAAAGTTTTTATGGACCACTATATCACTTATTTATCAAGTCATAACTACCAAACCATCAAACATTATACCACAAGACACAATTAATCTTTATACTGCACATGTAGGCTAGAGTTGTGACATGTTGATTGCGAGAAACTCTATAGTAAAAAAACTTGTAATTTTTTAAATATGATTTTTTCATAGGGACACTATTTCAAAAACCTTTATAAGTCTTACCATCGGTTTCCTTATGTTTCAGATATTTAGTTCACTTTATGTATCAGTTAAATAATTTTACACTTGTTTAGATGTATGATTTAGCAGTGTACCTTACGATTCATATATTCTAACTATCATGTATTTTAATACTCCGCATATATCATGATTTCATTGTACCTTCAGTTTCATCTTCATTATGTAGTTATATCAAAAATTTATTCTACCTATGTCATATTTTTATTTAGCTATTTTACATGTAGTATATTCCATGTACTTATGCCATTTGAAGTTGCATAATTTTATAATGCAGATTCAGTTACTCAAACTCACAAAGAGACACTTCCTTAAGTTCCTCACATCCAAATTTTGGTGAACCCTTCCTACTTTTTGGAGGCTTAGTCAAGTTAATTACTTTATTTTGATTTAATAAGGTATGTCGAGGGACATGTCCCGACAGTCAGTATTCTCAGAGATGTTAGAGACGTCATAGATAGTTAGTAGCCATGTTTAACAGTTTTGACCTTTGTGTCATCTTTTTATGTTCATTATGAATTATGAATGAAGTTTCTTATAAAGCTTATCTCTTCAGGTTTTGAAATCATGTTTTATGATTATGTTACTTGTGTGCTCATGTTTTATTTCATATACCGATGTTCTCAGGCTAGCAATGACATTGGGTACCATCCACACCCAAAGTTTATGCCCAGGGTATGACACTTTTCTTTTTTGTTGTAGCATATAGTTGGAAATAATACCTCCTTAGTTTTGACTCAAGATTCCTTTGAGATGAATCTTAGGGTCAACTCTGACTCGTTGATGTCAAAATCATTATCAGATTTGCATATTCAACCTCTATCCAAATTATGGACTTACATCGATTGTGCACATCAGTCTAAGTAGTTGAATATAAAATATATTGAATAAACTTGCAATCAAATAAGCTTAAAATTAAGCATACAACTTGCAAGTAGCTCATACAACAAGTTTTGTTATATAGTAGAGAGTCAATTCAATTTATTTGTCCAATAGCTTGAAGAGAAATAAAATCTCTTTCCTAATTTCTTTAACTATATTTAATAGTTTATATTATTTCATAACACTTACGGGTCATTTGGTAGAATGTATTAGAAATTCTTGTACATGTATTAGTTATAATATTATTTAATGCTTTATTTTGTTAGGATTTTGATTATATGTTTTAGTTATACACCCTATTAAAATCTATAATTAATACATAGCTAATCAACGTATTATCAATAGATAAGCTAGTAGTACATGAATACGCATGGATAAAGATAAAAAAAATGCTCCTAATAAATTAAACCAACCAGTGAATGAAAAATATTCTCAATATAACTAATTCTAATAACAATGAATTAAGGGCTTTTATTAAATAATCATGAAACAAGAAAAATTACGATGAGCCACCAACCCTTGTTAACTAACAAGGACCAACAAAATAAAAATAAAAAGTACAGCACCCCAGCCCATCTCGCTGGTCCGAGTCCAACTCCCCCCAAACCAATTATACTCATATAATTAGTAGGGTTTCTAAATGCAATCCCCACCTCCTCTTTCCAAAACCCTTCACCACCTGAGAAATGTTGTCGTAGTAGTTCAACCTCAAGTTCCGCCTCTTTGGCCAAGCTTATATTTCCTCAAATTTTATTTTTTTTCAAAAGTGGTTATTTTTTTAAAAAAAATATTTAGTCAAATTTATGAAAGAAAATAAGTGCTTTTAGAGAGTAGAATAAATAGTTTTTCACAAGCTAAAAGTAGCTTTTCTCTAAAAACACTTCTTACAAAAGCACTTTTAAGAAAATATATTCAAAAAAGAGTTTTAAAAGCTTATTCAAACACCAATTAATGCTCAAAAGTATTTATTAAATTTATTGACCAAACACATACCGCTTCTCACTAAAATTATTTTTTACAATAAATTAATTTTAAAAATTTAGCGAAATAAACTATAATATATTCAGTATTATTCACGTGCATTCTACCAAATAATGATCCAAAGATGAACACATGCGCACAACTCCAAAATGGGACCAAAACTCCTGGTCCATATCAACGTCAATCATGAACTCAAATAGTGAACGTTATCTTTAAGTATAAATAACATAAATACCAACCCTTTTGGAAGTAATTACACTCTCTGCCATTTTTTTAATTACTTTACTCTCTCTCCCTATTAATATACATAACATGGTCGACATATACATAACATTCTGTGTATATGTTGAAATTTTTGTAATATACTAGTTTAGGTGTACGCGCCTCGCGCGTGTATTTCACTTTAATGAGTTCAAACGTTACAATAAATAGAATATTTGTTTAAATAATAAAGAAGAATACAATAATTAAATTCAACATTTTTTAAACATATAAAGATGGAGAATTTACTTAATTAAACCTAACATATACGGAAAAAAATCTCATAGTCAATCGAAATTTACCTATCACCTGTAAATTACAACAAAACAATACGATGATAGAGATACCAAAATAATACAATTAAACCTAACCTTTGCAAAAGATTTTCTTCAACGTCGATCGGCATTCATCTATGACTGTCAACTGCAATAAAATAATACGATAATAGCGATATCAAAATAACACAACTAAATCTAACCTTTACACAAAAAGTAATTCTCAAAGTAGAGACATCAAAACACTACAATTAAATCTAACCTTTTCCTAAAACAAAAAAATTCAAAGCCGACTGACATTTATCTACTACCTGTAAATTATAATAAAATAATGCGATAATAAAAATATCAAAATAATACAATTAAACTTAATTTTTACATAAAAAATTCATAACAAAGCTTTGTGTAAAAGTTATGATCAATAGAATCAAAACGTAATATAAATAGAAATTTAAGATTCAAAAATCACAAAGTTACTCAATAACAAAGCTATGGTCACAAAATTTTATTTCTCAAATAATGTATTTGTATAGATCTAAAAACGTACTTGTAAAATTGAAAATAAGAAAGAAATATAAAGACTCATAAACTAAAATATTATAACAAAATCAAAGAATAATAGTTCTAACCTAAAATTAAAACAATACCTTTTTTTGGGGTGAAGTCCACTACCTTTTTTTAACGGGGATACACGAATTGCATTTAGTATTTGGAAGAATTTTTTTTATTTTTCTTATTTTAGGAGTCTTAACCTATTTTATGTAAAATAATTTACCAATTTTTCTAAAATATTTTGAACTTTACCTTATATAGAATTTTTTTTATATAATAATTTTTTTGAAGTTGTATTTTCCTTAACAATTTATTGCCATAAATTTAGAAATTCAACTAAAAGTAGAAAATCTTCTCCATTTAATTTTATATATATATTTATTTTAGAAGATATTCAATATTAAAAATTGAAGAAAAATGTGAAAAGATGATTTTGTCTATTACGGAGTCTTTTAATAAAAGGTAAAAAGTTTAAATTATTTTTTTAAAGGTTTTCATATTTTTAATATATTATATATTATAGATATAAATTATAGATTATAGAGATATATTTAGGAAGTTGAGATTTTTTATAATATTAAAAATATAAATTGTGTATTTATGTAATTTTTAGTATTTTTAATTTACATCCTTTTTAGTCGACCCAAATGGGACCAAGGCCCATGCAGACCCATTTCGGTGAAATCATTATGCTCCTCCATATAAAGGACCCCACAGAAGTCCACGACACCCATCCCCTTTTCTTTCGCAAATCAAGTAGTAAAAACTTTTCCAGTTAAATAACTCAAAACAAACCGCTTTCAAACAGTTTCTTACTTAATAAACAACAACTAAACTCTACTCAACTATATCAATTTTGTTGCTCTTCTTCAACTTCATTGCTTCATTCTCAAACTCCACGTTGTCGGAGATGCAAGATCCGTCAAATCTAAATTCCGTCAAGTTACCGAAGCAACCGACGTCATTTTCAGAAGCATTCCGTCCATCTCACCACCGCCGAGCTCACTCCGAGGTGAACTTCCGGTTGCCGGAGGATCTAGATCTGGTCTCCGACCCATTCTATGCGCCGACACGAAGTTTCGAGGAGATGGGATCGGAGGATGATTTCTTCTCTACCTACATGGACATTGAGAAGCTCACCGGTGTATCTAACCTCGGCGATGCTACTGGTCTCGACAATGCTGGCGCAGGAGGGAGTCAAGTGGGAGCTGAGACTAGTGATGGGGAGAAGAGCATGATGAGGCCACGTCATAGGCATAGTAATTCTGTAGATAGCTCAAGTTTATTGCTCAGTGAGAGTCTTGAAGCTAAGAAAGCTATGGCTCCTGATAAGTTGGCTGAGCTCTGGACCATTGATCCCAAACGTGCTAAAAGGTAGTTTCTTTTAAAGTATTTTAAAGTCAAGCAACATATGATTCTTCGCATTGTTCGTGTTGAATTGTGATGTATATCAGTTTGAATGGGATAGTATTAGTGATCATAAGACTTGTTGAAAGATCTGGGAATCTAGAATTTTAGTAGAAGACCTTGAAGTAGATCTTAATTCCTCTTGACTATATAGCTTGATCAAGTATGTTTTTGATTGTTTCACTACAAAATGATGTATCTTTAATTCGCCTCAATTTGGTCAATTTTATGCTCTCCTGAAAATTACTTGCTTTCTTTATATGGATCTGAATTTTCTGTGTTAATTCAGTAGAAGCACGTCCAGCCAGAATGATTATGAAGCTAATCAAGAGGTGTTGCACTCTTGACTGGCTGGCTGCTTTGCTGAAGAGTAATATGAATTAGGAATTTCATGTTTTTGTTTTTGTCATTATTGGTATTGAATATTATTGAACACTCCCGGGCATTGAACTCTATAGAGATGCTACTAAACACACATGGAGAGTAGGTGGAAATTTCTTTGAAGCAAGTATAATGAAATGCTATAGCACACTAACAGTAGAAAGAAGGGCAGCAAAGCATCTAGATGAGTCAAACCAAAGCTTTTAATCTAAAGCTCTGATAGCAAATTCGTACTAAAAACAGTGTATGTACCTTAATCTGTTGCAGCGGAAGTGTTGAATTTGCTACTGACACAATCGCCCCAAGTTAATCTTCGTCTCTCTAGGAAACGAAGAGTTGATTCACAAACTAAAAGCCTCCTTTTGGATTTTTGTTGATGTTTTTGTTGTTTAGCACAGAATTTTGTTTTTCACTGATTTGTCTCCTTAAACAGAAGAAAGGAGCGTATATGTACAGTGGTGGGTGGATAAGCCAGTTACTCAATAACTGTTCCCCCTCTTTTTCAAAATTAAATTGCTCCCTTATCTTCCACTTAACAGATAACTAAAATTAAAAAAAAGACCGGGTCGGGTCAGGTCGGTCCACATAGGTGACCCATGACCCGTAATCTAACATCTCCCACTTTGCACATGGTGGACTAGACCCGCACTAGTACGACATCAACAAGTCACCAATTCATACTGCAAATAGTTCGTGCGACCTGTGAGCATTATGAGCTTTACATATAAGGTTTTACAAGCTACATAAAGGAATCCAATCACATGTGGAAAGGATTCTCTACTAATATGAGGATTCTAATACTCACAATACCCTAGACATTATTAACTACTTCAGTAGTTACTCATCCGATCCCTCATCCTCTTAAAGAGGTGAACTCGAGTTCATGATTAACTTTATATACACAATTACACTTGACTCTTATATGGTTAGTGTAATAGCCGGCTTGTGTAAACAAGTTAAAATATTCATTTTAATCGTCTTTCCTTTCTACTCGAATCTATCTGTTCCAAATCAACTGCTTTCTTAGACATGCACCGCATTGCCGAATCTCTCATGGCTATTAGTAACATGCTAAAGTAGCAACACCGATCGAAACTTCAAGAACAGTTAAAGGTCTAAGGGTATTTCAATGAAAAGTTAAAATAACTTTTTAGGGTCTCACACAATGAAGAAACATGGATTCATTCTTCCATTAACCCATTGGTTGCTAAGCACACGTGGTATGAAACACGCGCTATGATGTTATCACCTTATATTGGTGCGTGTGTCTCATTCTTTTAGTCATTCAACATCGTACAGATCTAGGTCTAGACACCTCTAAATGTCTAACCTGAGTTTCTTTCTTTAATAATCCTCATATCCATATTATTGCAGAAACTCACATCTGGCTTTACAAAACAAGTCATTATCTTATGGTGGAACTTTTCTCTTCACATTTCTCGACGTAAGAGGCTATTGCTCGTGTGAGAGAGCCAATCTCGCGACTTGTTCGACACACTGTATTAATAAAACACATTTTCGCATGCATATGAGATTGAACATAAATTCAAGATTCTTATATTGATAATAATTATAATCAAGTCATCTACAATACATAAACATAATCATATCCTACGTAATCCTAGAGCCATAACATGTTTCTCAAACAACTCTCTAGATATCGCCTTAGTAAAGGGATCGACTATCATTTCTCGTGTAGGAATAACAACAACAACAACAACAACAAGCCCAATGTATTCCCACATAGTGGGGTATGGGGGGGTAAGATGTACGCAATCCATACCACTACTTCCGAAGAAGTAGCAAGGCTGTTTTCGATAGACCCCCGGCTTAAGATAAGGAATAGTAATCAAATTCATACAAAAAGCATGGAACAAGGTGGCAAGACATAAATACGACACCTATAGGGAAATTTCGTGTAGGAATGTATTGTAAAATTATTTCTCCACTTGCTACTATGTCTCTTATAAAGTTATACTTAATATCAATGCGCTTGGTCTTGCTGTGATATTTAGGATCCTTCGTATATGCGATAGCCGCTTGACTGTCACGATATAAAATCATGAGACCCTTAGAATTCTTTGCAATGTTCAAATGCTCAAAGAATATCTTCAACCAAACAGCTTCTTGTACTGTAGATGCACAAGCCACAAATTCTGATTCCATAGTTGATAGGGTTGTGCAAGTTTGTTTCTTACTTTTCCACGAAATTGCACCACCATTTAGCAAGAAGGCATAACCGGAAGTTGATCCGGTCACCAGCCCAATCAGCATCTGTATAACCTCTTATGGATAAATCGGATCCACTATAGCATAGTGAATAATCCACAGTTTCCTTTAGGTATTGAAAAATTCTCTTTACTGCTTTCCAATGATTTCTTCCAGGATTAGATTGATACCTGCTAATCAGACCTACGGCATAACAAATATCTGGGCGAGTACACATCATAGCGTATGTCAAACTCCCAACTGCACTGGAACATGGTACTCGAGACATGTCTTCCTTTTGTTTTTCAATCTTTGGACACATTTCAAGGCTTAAAGTTTCACCTCTTGCTATAGGAGTATCCATAGATTTGCAACTATTCATTCGAAAACGTTCCAAAATTTTCATTATGTATATTTCTTGAGATAGACTCAAAATTTTCTTGGAATGGTCTCTTTGGATTTTAACACCCAATATATAGTCTGCTTCACCCATATCTTTTATGTCAAATGACTTTGAAAGCCATGACTTAACATTTTTTACATACTCCAAATTATTTCCAGCTAGTAAAATATCATCCACGTCAAGCGAAAGAATTACAAACTTTTCATTGGACTTTTTCACATAGATGCAATGGACTTCATCGATCATAGTGAAATCAAATGAAATCACTTCCTTATAAAATCTTAGATACCACTGCCTTGAAGACTGCTTAAGACCATGTATTGATCTGTTTAATATACAAACCTTCTTTTCTTGGCCTTTAACAACAAAACCTACAGGTTGTTCCATGTAAATTTTCTTATTTAATTCCCCATTGAGAAAAGCAGTATTTACGTCCATTTGGTGTAATTCTAAATCTAAGCATTCAACTATAGCCAAAAGCAATCGAATTGAGGTAAATTTCCTCATAATCTATTCCAGCTTCTTGAGTAAAACCTTTTGCCACCAATCGTGCTTTGTGTCTTTCTATTAACCTATCTGATTTGCGTTTAACTTTGAGAATCCACTTGTTCCCAATAGCTTTACGCCCAGAAGGAAGGTCAACTAGATCCCAGACTTTATTGGTTTCCATGGACTCCAATTCTTCTTTCATCGCTTTTATCCATTCATCTTTTTCATGACTTGATAAAGCCTCAGTCACAGAATTAAGTTCATCCAATTCTGTGGGAGATACCAAGAAAACATAATTCTCAATCTCATAAGATCGTTTAGGTACTCCTTTTCTGGTACTCTTACGTAATTGAAGATCAGATTCCTCAATAGGATTGTGGGATTCATGACTCGCACTTGGACCAAGAATCATTTCTTGATCAATTGAATTATCAAGAATGTCGTGCGACATTATTTGATCATCTGAATTCAACATTTCGTAAAAAGGCTCATTTTCCTTTATTCCATTCCTTTTTGAAAAATCATTTTCCAGGAATGTGACATCTCGTGATTCAATTTCAGTAGTACTTCCATCTTCCAATTCACCAATGAACACATATCCTTTAGAGTGTTCTAAGTTTCTTATAAAGATACATTTCTTTCCTTTTGGACTTAGTTTTCCAAACTTACCAAAACGATCTTTAATATATGCAGCACAACCCCAAGGTCGTAGATCATTAAAGTTTGGTTTATTACCAGTCCATAGTTCATAAGGAGTAGAAGATACTAATTTAGAAGGCACTTTATTCAATATGTAGGCCGCAGTCAATAACACATCTCCCCAGAAAGAGATTGGTAAATTTGCCTGCGCCCTTGTCATATCCAACAATGTTTTATTCCTTCTTTCGGCTACACCATTTTGTTGAGGTGTATAAGGAGTAGTCAATTGTCTGATAATGCCTTTTTTAATACGCAATTCTTCAAACTGTTTTGACAGATATTCACGTCCTCTATCGGTTCTTAATGCCTTTATACTTTTGTTTAATTGATTCTCAACTTCATTCATATATCTTTTGAAGCATTCTAGTGCTTCCGATTTATGAGATATCAAATAGACATAACCAAAGCGCGTGAAATTGTCAATGAATGTAATGAAATATGAAGCACCAGTCCTTGCCCTCACATTCATTGGACCACAGATATCAGAATGGATTAATTGCAATAGGAATTCGGCTCTTTTAGCCTTCCCAAATGGTTTACGTGTAATCTTCCCGGCAAGACAATTTTGACAAGTTGGCATTTCAATTTTGGAGAAAGAACCTAGATGTCCTTCCTTTGTCAATCTATTCATTCGGTCTTGCCCTATGTGACCCAATCTAGCATGCCATATAAGTATATCAGCATTATTATTACTAGAATGACATGACATTACACAACGGTCAACATAATAGTCATAAGTTGAAGGATTACAATCTAAAACAATAAAGCGATCATAACGATGTCCAAAACTATAAAAAACATTATCTAGAGTAATTCTTACACAATTACGACTAAAAAACAAATGAAAACCAACATCTAAAAGAACAGACACAGATACTAAGTTTCGTCGAATTTCTGGAGCATATAGGACGTCATGCAACATTAAAGACCGGCCTCCACGCAAATCTACTTTGCAAGTGCCAATCCCTTTCACTTTAAGTCTTGCATTATTTCCTACATAGATCCATCTTGATCCGGGTGAAACTGACGGAACTCCATAAACGCTTCTCGATCTCGACTCACATGGTCGGTGGCTCCCGAGTCTACAATCCACAAGGATAAGATTCAGTTAATAAAACAGTGCTAGAAACATATGCAGCACTAAGAGTTGTATTTAGAAATGCTACCTTTTTCTGCTCAGGACATTCACGAGCAAAATGCCCCAGATTTTGGCAATTGTAGCACTTCATCTGGCTCTTGTCTTTCTTCTTGAAAAGCCTTTTTCCCTTGTTGGAATTTGGCTTGTTCTTTTTCTCAGAGGGTCCTTCGGTCTCTTTACCCTTCCCGTTCTTTTTCCACTTCTTCTTGTGCTTGAATCTTGAAGAGTTCTTACCACTTGATTCTGGCATAAAGGCATTAGAAACAGCTTTAGCAGCACCAAGCAACATGACGGGCAACATCAGAAAAAGTTTTGATGCTATCATTGTGGGTTAAGTTGACCTTCAAGTGTTCCCAACTATTGGGAAGAGATCGGATCACTGCCTGAACTTGCTGCTCATCTGAGAGAACATGACCAACACTTTTGAGTTGAGCTATCATATTCGACATCACCCTAAGGTGTTGTTTGATGTTCTGATCATGACGCTTCTTGTAAGTGTCAAACTTGATAGTCAGCTATCTGAGGCGGGTGACAGAAGTACCCCCATATGTTCCTCGCAAGTGTGCGCAGATGGCATTGGCAGTAGGAAATTCCTCACACTCATGTATGAGGTCATCAACTACAGAACTTACAATGATTCCCCGTGCAATGGAATCAACCTTTTTCCAAGCCTTATAAGCTTCAAGGTCTCTTCTATGTTGTGCAGTATTGTCCTCTTCTGGTAAACTTAAGACATGGTTAATACCTTCAAGAGCGTTTTGCTCTTCCAGTACATACCACATATTACGACTCCAAATGTCATAGTTGTCTCCATTTAGTTTTTCTCCTTTGTTCAAGTTAGCAATTATCCTTTTTGATGCCGTGTCTGTTATTAAGAGACAATTACGCAAGTGTGTTATCAATTATGCATGCAGATTACACATTTAAGCAAATCATTTCACCTAAAGGTTTCATGTTTAGTATAAAATCGAAAGGACACTTAAGAATCCAATCATCATATACGAACTAAACACTTGACCAAAATTAGAAATTAATTTCTTAATGTGTATTAGGATGATAGCTTTCAATTAAGTCGTTTTAAACTCAACTACATGAATGAAATTCATGTAAAAAGAGATAAACAACTTCATATATATATAATAACTTCATGTTACAAGTCAATCTAAAAATAAAAATCATTCCACAAATATTCTAGACGACTTATGTACACCCAAAAAGGCTCGCTAGGCCAAATCTCGTGGTAAACATCAATTAATCTCTCGCCCCAAGGATCACAGAGAGAATTTGCTAATATAGCTAATGCTTCCCAATCCGAGATTTCTACATAGTTTCTAGTTCTACACGTTTCATCTCAAACAGATGTATAAAACTAGCAACACTAATGTTAGGTAACATCTTAAAAGACTTAAACTCTTTCAATTTCTTTTCTCTTTCCCTTCGTATAGCCCTTTCATTCCGTAACAGATTTTGAGTCGCTCTGGGGACACCATTTCGTATGATCTCACGACCTCGAAAACATGCCCTTCGACGACGTCCTCTTCCATTTTGTCTCTTTGTTCGACATCCAGAACTCCCACTTGGAGTGATTCGAGTTTGTCCCCGTTCAGCCATTTCACAATTTATGTCACAATTTAACCACCCAATGTGACAACTTATGTCACAATTTATCGTAGAAGGAAAAATCTATTAAAATAAATTTATGGACTAATTGAGACAAAAAAAAATGTCAAGCCATCTTTATTCACTTATCTAAATCACATTTTAAAAGGAAAAATGATCACTGTCATGTGTCAAAAGAAATTCACTTTTCTTTTCATAAATGAAACACTACAACTAAATAAAATGAATTTTTCTTTACTTGAATTTAGTACTACATCAGCACTACAAGATTTGTAAAGAAAAAAATATTTACTAGCAGGCTCTATATTTTCAATCAATAAATAAAGATCAAAAGGAGTCATTTCTATGCAAATCCTGAATTCATGGATAAAATTACACAACCAACATTCCATTAAATAAAGGAACCAAACTATTTTTTTCCTTATATTCATATATATTAATATTTTATAGGATATATATCACTGTCACCCTTTTCCCATTCAACTTCTTTGTAAAAATCAACTGTATCAATAATTTGTACAGTTTTTGTCCCAAAATAAATCTCTTAAAAAAAAACAACGAGATATGAAGAAGAAAAGAAAAAAAATTACTTTTGACTTCTTTTCACATATCAAGTTCATAAAAAAAAAAATTAGATCTGGTGAAAATAAGGCTCATTGTTGCTTGCATCCATGGCAGTTTTTAAAGCTCTTTGGATTTTGTCTCAGATAAAGTAAATTTGAGTCTTATGTTGAGAAAGAAGAAACGCCATAAAAGGATAAGGATCTTTTCTTTCCACACCCATACATACTTATGTTAGAGTGGGTAAAAAGTCTCACATTGGTTGATGAATGGACTGGTAGTTTGCTTATATGGACATGGGTAATCCTCACCTCTTGAGCTAGCTTTTGAGGTTGAGTTAGGCCCAAGGTCCATTCTTGACATGGTATCAGAGCCAGGTCCTTCCCTGTTTTGGGCTCCCGATCCACGCGCCAGTGCCAGTTGGGCCTGGGCGTGAGGGGGGTGTTAGAGTGGGTAAAAAGTCCCACATTGGTTGGGGAATAGACTAGTAGTTTGCTTTTACGGACTTGGGTAATCCTTACCTCTTGAGCTAGCTTTTGAGGTTGAGTTAGGCCCAAGGTCCATTCTTGACAACTTATCTATTCCTCCTTGCCGAGGTAAGGTTATGGGTTCTCCAATGTCAACCAAAAATACAATCCAAACGCCAAAGGTGCGTAAACTCAACTTCAAGAGCCTTTTTTTTTTTTAAAAGCACACGATTTAATATGCATAACAGTGTAAATTTTACATGCAAAATTAGGGCAATTTCAGACTGTGTCTCTGATGCCATTGATAGCAAATTCGTAGTAAAAACAGTGTATGTACCTTAATTTGTTGCAGCGGAAGTGTTGAATTTGATACTGACACAATCGCCCCAAGTCAATCTTCGTCTCTCTAGGAAACGGAGAGTTGATTCACAAACTAAAAGCCTCCTTTTTGGATTTTTGTTGATGTTTTTGTTGTTTACCACAGAATTTTGTTTTTCACTGATCTGTCTCCTTAAACAGAAAAAGGAGAGTATATGTACAGTGGTGGGTGGATAAGCCAGTTACTGAGTAACTGTTCCCCCTCTTTTTCAAAATTAAATTGCTCCCTTATCTTCCACTTAACAGATAATTAAAACAAAAAAAGACTGGGTCAGGTCGGGTCGGTCCACATGGGCGACCCCGTAATCTAACAAGCTCTAACAAGTTGTTATACTAGAACATTGATCACAATCGTTTCTGCAATGAGTCAAGCAATAAGAATTCCATATGTATGTTGCATGGAGAACAATCAGGACACAGGGTAAACATGATAAATACCAGATTTTGGGGGTCTGAAGTTGGTAATTCTTCATTTCTCACTAAGAACCATTGCCTGCCCTAGATTTATCCTTCTATCAGGGCTTCGTTGGGAGTTTTAACTATTAGATTGGATAAGGTTGATCCAGAAATTTCTGGAGGCTTGTTGCTTGTTTCGTACGGTAAGTTGGCTGCAAGGAGATGTGTTGTACATCCAATTGTATTTCAATTTATCTGTTTTTATTGCATTTAATCAACTTTGCATATGTCTAAACTAACCATATAGTATACATACACAAGCACAAACAAACCAAGTCGGTTCCGCTAAATCCTGATTAGTGAGTTTTCATTATCACTGATCATTTAGATCAACATTTCTTTAAAAAGGTCTTGCAACTAGGTTGATGAATTTGTAGTTCCAAAATTCTGTAGAGCCTAATATTTTGCTAGTAACTTTTGGTCAAAGCACAACTTTTTCTGTTTACTTACGAGTTTGATAAGGCAAAGTCTACTTGTTTAAATGAAGTAATGCCATGTCCAGGAACATTCGCTTCTTTCTTCTAAGATGGTCAACTTGGAGCAAAGGAGCAAAGATGTCCAGCTGGACGATTTTGTTTGCTTAAATCACGCTAAGGACTTTATGAGAAGGGATGCTTTTCCATGAAATTTTGATTTTTTGTCCAAAGAGTTTGGCGATCACTATCTTTTTCATTCTGCTCCAAGAGCTAGCTTCTCCCCCTACTTTCACATGATTTAAAGTCCTGCAATTTTATCAAAGAGCTTAATGCTTGAGCCTTGAAGTACAGTATTCTTGAGTCAAAATTATGGTTCTAGTAATACTTAACAATCCACAATGTCCAGTTTCAGAATAAATTGTTGGCTTTATGATTTTGGAAACTGATAGAAATATAATAGGGGGTATCAAACTGCCTGTCCTTTTTAAACTCCATCTCTTGTTTGTTGTAAAGTTCAATTTTTGTGATATCTAGTACTTTTTATGTAGCTGCCTAGGATGAAGTTTCACTTGTTATTAAGTCCACTCGATGCCTTTAATGGATCATGAATATTAATTTCTATTTACCTATTTAGTTTGCGGATTGCCAGATTCTGATTTCTCAAGAGCCTAATTTCGTTTGGATATACTGCCATTAGATAGGTGTAGAATCAAATGACTTGTGAGGTATCATAAACTTATTCTATTCATTGGTAAAGTGGATAGATGTTAAGTAGAGATATGTGTAAAGAAAATATCTCTACGTAACATAGTTTAGGACATCCGGAACTGGCGTATACTATCTGCTGATGAACGATAACTATGCACAACGAAGCTATGGAATTCAAAGTTGTCATTGCAAATGCTTTTATGGTTACTAACCTGCATCTTGTCTAAGAAGCATGGCTACTCCAAAGAGGAATTCATGCTCCTACAGGATAAAAAGTGTCTCCAGCACTCTGCGACAAGTATGTGCAAAGAAGTCTCACTTGCGTCCAACAACAAAATTTAAGTCAAAATGCTACATATCAGTTTATGATCAACTTTGAGTGTGTGTGGTATGAGAAATGTTTTCCAATTTTCTCATGTTTGGTTGACTTAAATGTTTTGGAAAATATTTTCCAAATAGATTTATTTCCATCGAATTTATGGAAAATGACTTTCTTCATAAAGTAAGGAAAACATTTTCCAAAACACCCTTTCAACCTCACACACCAACTTCCCACCTCGATCCGAGTCTCGATAACCAACTCCTGACTCCTGACCTCTACTTCTGCGATTCGTCTCCCAACCTCAACCTGAGACCCAACTTCCAATTCTGACACCCGACCCCTGAACCGAGACCCAACTCCCAAACCGAGACCCGACTCTCGACCTTGACCCAAGCACACAACCTGGGATTCGGCCTCAACTCTAGACCTAACTCTCAAACTCGAACCGAGTCTTAACTCAGGTCCCGAACGTATCCTGAGTCGAGAACAACTCTCGATATCAACTCGAGATCCAGCCTCGACACAGGAGTCGGGTTCCGATCTTGGCCTAACTCCGACCCCTCAACCTCAACCCCGACCTTGAATCCCGATTCTTGACCAAGACTTGAGGTCCAACCTCGATTGTCAGTCGGAGTCGGGTCCTGAGTGGGAATTTTGGGTCGGGTCTCGAGTGGTGATTTGTAGTCGGTCTTGAGTTAGGAGTCGAGGTCGGGTTCCAAGTCCTAGTTCGGGAATTACATCCCTAGCTGAGAGTCAGGGTCGGGTCCCAAATCAAGGTTAAGTCCCTGGGTCAATGTTAGGTCCTAGGTCCAGGGTCGAGTCTCCGTTTGGGAGTCGAAGTCGGGTACCCAAAAGCTGTTCGGGATTGATATTCGAATCTCTTGTAGGTGTTGGGTTTAGGATCAAAAGTCGGTCCTGGGTGGAGATCAATTTCTCGAGTTAGGTGTCAGATCTTGGGTGGGGTCTAGAGTTGATTCTCAGATCTAGGCCAGTGTCAAAAGTCAGTAGTCGAATTTGGGGGTTGCAACTTGGATCTCAGGCAAGTGCCGCGAGTAGGCTCCCTTGTCAGGTTGGTAGTGGGAGTCGGGTCTGCTGTTATTAGTATTTGCCTTGGTTATACCTAAATGATCTAGGATAATATTTTCTTCTTACTAACCAAACACTAGAAATAAGTAAGAAAATCACTTATTTTTCAAGGAAATATTTCCTAGGAAAACATTTTCATTCATACCAAATACACCCTTACATGAATGGGTAAAGTTGATGTCATGTAACCAGGAGGTCATGGTTTCAAGCCTTAGAAATAGCCTCTGGCAGAAATGAAAGTAAAGGCTGCATTGAATAGACTACCCTTGTGATCGGGCTCTTCTCCGACCCTGCGTATAGCGGGAGCTTTAGTGCACTGGGCTGCCCTTTTTTTTTTTTAGATGAATGCATGGTATCACTTTGTAGGTTTGCTGGAGTCTACACGTATTGATAAGGGAAGAAACAGAGAAGAAAGTCTTAATTTCAGATCTTCTGTTTGCCTGACTTTTGAGAATTTTGCACAGGATTTTGGCGAATCGGCAGTCTGCTGCTCGTTCTAAAGAGAGAAAGGCCCGTTATATATCTGAACTTGAGAGAAAAGTTCAGACCCTTCAAACAGAAGCGACCACTCTTTCTGCACAATTGACCCTTATCCAGGTACTACTTCCTTTTTTGGGAACTTATGTTCTACGTACATCTTACCCTCCCCAGACCCCACGCTGTGGGAATACACTGGGTTTGTTGTTGTTGTTGTTATGTTCTATGTTCTAACATCTCTAGATACTTGCACAAACTCTCAACTTATTCCATCAACTTTGGTTTTTTTTGGTCTGTAAACTATACACGAATAATAATTTGTTTTTTTTCAAAGAAAGTTCCTTGACAAGAATAATACCTTGAATAAACTCAAGCCATATCTGTTTAAATGAATAGAATCGTTGATGTCAAAATTCAAAAACTTAATTCCTTTTTCTGAAAGTCTTAACATGTCCGGGAAAAAATTAAAATAAAATTAACATAACTTCCATCATTTGGGGTAAAAAGGACTTTTTTTTGGCTATATATCGTCCCAAATAGTTAAGGTTTTCCTCTGAAGAAGTCTGCCATGTATGGTAACAATCCTACAATGAATTTTGCAAGTTATGTGCCCTGAAGGAGAAATACCTCTCTCACAGGGAAGTGCAGAAGGGTATACAAAGGAAAAACAAAAATACAGGTGTCGAAGTTTCAAAGATGTTTTGATATTTTATCAAGTCAATTTCCGGTATATATTAGTATTAATTTTCTTTGAAATTATTTCATTTACTTCTTGCAATAATCTAATATTATGGCTGTTTCTGTTTCCTTCTGCAGAGGGATACAACTGGGCTTACTAATGAGAATACAGAGCTTAAGCTCAGGTTGCAAGCTATGGAACAACAAGCTCAGTTACGTGATGGTAAGCTCCCCATCTATTGCTTTTCGCTGCACTGTTGCAACATTATCTTTGATATAAACAGTCATTTTCACTTCCATCTCGAAATTGTCAGCTACTTGTAAACTCCTGGCCTAGAGGATGGTCTGCACAAACAAAACTTAATATTACTTTTCTAATCAACACTTATCCCTCTATTCTGAGACAATAATGGTTCATCTGTGATAGAGCAATTACCGATGCTTTGCAAATCTTTCTCATGGCATTCCAAATTTACAGCTCTGAATGAAGCACTGAAACAGGAAGTTGATAGACTTAAAATAGCTACAGGGCAGATATCAGCTTCCTCAGATGCATACAATTCAGGAATGCAGCAAATTCCATATAACCGACCAGCGTTCTTTCCTCATCAACCGCAGCCAGGGCCAAGTGAATCACAGAACATACAGATGCCGCAGTTTCACCACATCCAGGGTAGCATGTCTAATCCGCGTCACCCTCTACATGCTGGACATGCACAGGCTCTGGCAGACGCAATGCAACAAGATCCCCTCAGTCGTTTTCGGGGTCTTGATATCAGTAGCAGGGGTTCTCATCTTGTAAAGACTGAAGCCCCCTCCATTTCTGCCAGTCAAAGCAGCAGTACATTCTAATAGAGTTGCGAAATTGTGCATTCCCCTCCCAACATATTTATTAAACTGTCCATAGACTGACACGTGTTTAACATCAGGATTCATTATTCTTAAAATTTATTTAGGTATTTGTCCCATTTGACTCGAGTCTAGGATTAACAGGTCATGAAGTATTTCTGTTTCTGTTCATTTTCCTTAATCTGAACCGGACTTTGTGATTTATTCATGTGACATTTCAAAGAAGGTTGTTGCCACTACTTGGTGTCTATAGTTTCTGGTGTGAGGTCTTCTGTGTCACACTTTGTGTTGTTGCATACTTCAGTTTGTGAAGTATCTTCTCTCTATGATTGAGTAACTAATGTATGGGTCAAAAAGTAGTACTTATAATTCATTGTATTAGTTGTAAATTTCCCATGTTTCTTACTTACGGGTTTTCTTGCCACTGAGTAGTAGAACATGTTTTTCACTTCATTTCATTGGCAAGACATATTATGCAAAAATGCAGGCTCCTTGGGTCCATTGTTCATCAGCTAGGTAAAATGTTTAGTCAGAGTACCTGAATGTTGAATTTGGTCGTAACTGGCGGGTCACTTGTATGTAATAGAAGATTGAAATTGAGGGAGCTATGGATCCATCGATAGAGAATGCAATATATGAGAACTTAAGATATGTGTTTCCCTTAAAAATGGTACAGTTAGATTTGTATATGGGGTCGTTTTAGTTTAACTGCTTTTAAATTAGTTTTGAATTTTTCTACGTGCCGAAGCAAGACAATCAATAAAAAAGTAACTAAGTAGAGTCAACAAAAAAGAGAGAAGTATTATATCCAGTGTTCCCAAGCTAGAGGGCCGATTTCGAGCCTTCAGGTTCGTTGCTGTGGACCACTATTATTTCGAGAGAATAGTAAATGCAGAACAAGACGAACTTGAAATAAAATTTCTTTCTATTGCTCTACCAGGTTCTAAGGTCATTCACTAATCATTGAACGCCGCTGGTCCTTCCTTAATCGGTGCCAACCAATTTTTTGGCTGTGCTTAGCCCTATGCTGTGCTCGCCCTCACAGCTTTCCTTCCTGACATTCTTTTCTATGTTCTCCTTTTGTCCACATAATATGTCCCGCGTCCTTCCGAATCGGCCTCATCCAAAAGAGTTCCAACCACGCTACTTATCTCTGCATATTTCCCACGCTGTACCCTATTCATTGACATGTGTCCGCCATGGCAATTGAGCATATTTCACCCAATACAGGTGCCACCAAGACTTCCCATCTCCACGTAGGGATGGCAATGCGACGGTGCGGGTGCAGGGTGGTGCAGATTTTAGACTATGTGGGTGCGGTGCGGGGGTGGGGTGGGTTTAAGTAAGTTTTTTTTAAATGGTGCAGGGCGGGTTGCGGGTATATGCGAGTTTAAATTAAAAAAGAGTTCGAAATTAGTGTTATTCTAGTAAATCTACCTAAAATTATATGTATTCTTCATTTATAATTTTATGATACTTAAAACAACTGTATAACACTACAAATAAACGATTTTATAACTTTTTTAAATTTATTTATTCATCTTAATGAAAATTTTATATTTGATCATTTACTTGTACACGTGATACTTTTTTGATAATTTCTTAGTGAAAAGTGATATAATAGAAATTGGTAGTTATTATTTCCTAGTATTGAAAATATTATGGTTTTCATTGGAGTTATAAATTTTTCAAAAAAGAAAAAAACAAAAATGTAGGGCAGTGCGGAGTGGTGTGGGTATGAGTATGAGGCGGGTTTGTGGGGGTTTAAAGGTGATGCGAAGCTGTGCGGGGCGATTTTAAAATTCGCAGGTTTAGAAAAAACCTGTACCGCATCGCACCATTGCCACCCTTATCTCTATATGTCCGCGCATGTAGACCTAGTGGACATCACCTAATACAGATAGTACCCTCACTTTTAGAGGAAAGAACACTTGTGTTTGGAAAACGAGAATAAGGATTTCAGAAGTCCTTTTTAGTGGGAAACCGATTCAGTCACTTATTGCCTACACACCCTGTCTTTTCACTCCAGTCCTTTCTGACACACATCATATATCTATTGGCCTTGAACGCTTAACTTTTCAAAGCACGGTTTACCTTCCTCCTATAAATTGTTCTTCATCACTTACTCCTTTCTCATTTTACAATCTCCTTCTTTATCTCATATTTTCTCTTTTTAAAATTCTTCATAGTCGTCTCCCTTCCTTTTCTAGATCATGCATTAGTTATTTATTCCACCAAAGGATGATGAGAACGCCTTCTATGCCTTCTTGGGGATTATGGTCTTTAGGCATCTTTATGAAACAATCCCTTCGAAGGGTGAGGGCAATAAACCTCCCTTGGATTTCATTATTCCCTAGAAAAGGATAGACTTCGACTAGGAGTACCATTTCTCATGTTCTATGGTCCTGATTTGAAAACAAAGATCTAATATGTCTGGTACTTCATTCGCAGTCCAAGAAAAGAACTTTGATGATATCTGAGAGCTAATTGCAAGTGGGAGGTAGGGGTCGATGTCCTTGGACTTTCCAGAGATATTTCCACCCACAGTGATGGTTACCTTGGGGTGTGTACATATCATTTCACAATGGGATTCAATTGTGCCCTAATCCTCAACTTTGTTCTTTAATTCTATGAGGCGCATGGTATTTCCTCTGATCAGGTTGCGCAGAGTGTTCGGAAAGTGGTCGCTTACCTACTCCTCCCTACATACATAAAAGTATCAGGCTTCTCTTTTACTCTCGACCACTTTATTCTTGTTTACTTCTGTCGCCTAGTTTTTGAGTGTTTGTTGTTTGTTCACTTTTTGGGGAGAAGGGGCATTCTTTCTAGTATAGATAATAAAAGCAGGACAGAGGAATTCTTTCTAGCATAGATAATAAAAGCAGGGCGTGTATTAAGAGGTTTGTATTCATGCGCATCGAAAATCTCTGCCCTAATATCTATCTTTGGGAAGAATGGAATTTTAGACGTAAGTTCCTCTTTGATAAAGGCTAAATGTCTCTACTATTTTTCTGATTTTATGCTAACATGCATCTTCTTTTGTAGCTTGATTGTGTGTAACGACCTGAGACTAACCCCTAGTCGTTACACGGTGCTTACGGTCCCGAGAGACCGCAAGCTAACCCATGAGCTAGTACCTACTGTAAGCACTGAAAAAGATAACCATGAATGCGAAAGAATAACTGAAGTGCCATAAGGTTTTAAATATCTGAATTCAAACTGAAATATAAATCTAGGAAAAACGACTGTCTGAATCTGATAAAGTACTGATAAACTGAACAACTAACTAACTGTAATGTCTGAAAAGCCTCTAAGACTGACTGGCTGAGAGTTGATGAGATAAGCCCCCTACTAACTCTACTGACTACTAAAATAAAGACATGAAATAAGATAGTCTGTCCTTGGGTGATGAAGACTCACCATTGCTACTGTACTGCTGAGAATCTGAGGGACTAAGTGTGATCCGGGAACTGAGCGTCAACACGTATGATATAAGACATCATAGCGCAAAAGAAAGGTATGAGATCAGTACTTTGAATGTACTGGTATGCTAAATGAGGTAGGCTAACATGCAAAGTTTCATGAATAGGAGTAATGATCTATCTGAACACACATATAAAGCATGGAATACTAAATAGAGAACATGAAACCTGTAGATACTGAACATGCATGAAAGTCTGTAAAATACTGAAAATACATGAAAATTTGTTGAATCAGATATACATGACCAAGCATATGACATGAACTGGATGAAATCTGCAAACTAAAATACTGAAATTAACTGAAATCTGTATGTTTTGGTTAAACAATACTAAGACTGAAGAACTGAACTGTAACTGTAACTGAGACTATATCTGAGACTATGGGAGGTATCATCTAACCGACATTCCCCAATTTGAGCTAATCGAGGTTCAACTTATAACCCCAATTGGAAGGGTGTTAATACCATGCCACGGGTACTAACGCTGGCTGTGTGGATCTACTAAACTCATATTATGTCGAAAGGACTAAGGGTGTCAAGCCTGAATGGACGGGTGACCCCTGCGAGATAGTCAAGCCTAATCTGACGGGTGACTACTCATATCCTACGCTGGCTACGTAGTTCTGGAGTATAGGGACTGCTACTAATGACTCTGCCTATCTGACGGGGAAGCCGCCATCCTATACTCTCTCGGTGCTAAATCCTACCCCCAACTGAATGACACTAAAACGCTAGACTATTTTAAGTTTAACTGACTGTTCTGATAATGCTCATGATATAATCTGAAGATACTGAGACAACATTAAGTAAACAGCTACAGTTACGGGTATTCAATACCCCCGGGACTCAAAACAATAGTAGTATCATGACACTAAAATATTAAAGGACATAGCATGAAGACTCTTATTAAATCAATTGCTCTTATAGGTATTTTATCAAACACTTATAGTTCATAGTTTAAAATAATCATAGAATTACTAAAGGACCAACATAATTGACATAAAATTATTATGGAAAACACTAAGTCATGATTTAATTCAATAAATGATAACACTAAAACATGAGGAATCGAATAATAACAATAACTTCATTAAAACATGTTATTAAATCAAAGTTCATGGAGATTAATGGATGAAATCATGATTAAAAATCGAATAACTTAAAAAGATCATAACCTTACAATTAAAAAGGTTACTTGAGCTCCATGGATGAATGGAATCCATGGGTGAACATCTAACATACCTGGGATGATGAATTTGGAAGGATTGATGGAGGGTTCTTGAGAAATTACCTTGAATTTGAGAGCTAGGGTTTCTTATTCTTGAAAATGGGATCTTTAATTTTGAAGAAGAATTGAATAATGATGACTACTTAGGGTGTTTTGGGGTTAAATTTTATGTTTTAGGTTAATTAGAGCCGTGGAAAAAGACCCAAATACCCTTAAATGAATTTAAAAATGGAAGCTGAAAACTGACCATCCCGATTTTTGGCCTTGACGCGATGCGCCACCATCGCGCCAAGCCACTGGAAAAGGGACAATTGGAACCTGGATAGACGGCGTGATGTGCCACTATCGCGGTAAGCCTTGGAATGCCATTTTGGCCACCTCCGTGATGCGCCATGATCACGGAGGCCCACTGGAAATTGACAAACAGGAAATAGGCCTGCTCCGCGATGCACCATGATCGCGGAGTCACACTGGAAATCAACAATTGTCATTTGAGCTGCCTACGCGACGCGCTGAGGGTTAAAATGACATTGTTTAACGGCAAAAACTTAAAATTGCCATAACTTCTTACCCGGTTATCGAATTTGGGCAAATTTTATATCGTTGGAAAGATAATTGAATATCCTACGCAATGGCAGGCTCTAAACTAAAAAATAATGGGATTTTAATAAATTTAATAAATGAATACTCATGCACTGGGACTTAGATTATGCTAGGAAAATACGGGGTGTTACATTGTGGCACCTACCAGCATGACTACCGATCTCCTAGTTGGGTTCAACGAATACTGTACTAAAAAATTATGACAGAGCATATTTGGAGATTCTTCTCTCCAAGAATGAAGCAAACATCCCCTGATTATCATTTGAGGTCATCTTTTCCCATTTTTTTTATTTTTTGACCTTATTTTAATTCTTGGTTCTTTTCTTTCTTAGGGTTTTTCTTGGGCTTCTCCCAACCTCGCTTAAATCAACACCTCATAACTTAGGAGGGTGCTTTTATAGAGTTGGTCGCTAGTTTTCAAGGGAGGTAAGCTTCGGGAGAGAAAGTCCTAGTTATTGTCTAGGAGACTATTCTTCCATTTTGTGGCCTGCTCGAAAAGTGACGGAAGGTAGATCATCATCCCACTCATACTAAGAAATAAAATTATACTCCTTAAGAGGCCCAAACCCCCTTCTTCCTAGAAAGAGAAGTAGATTAAGACACAGAGTAGGAGAAAAGGTCATGAGAATCTTTGGATTCATACGTCATTCTGGAGATCACGAAAAAGCAATATCCATCTATTTTAGTTAGAGGCCAGAAAGATGTCGCAGAGGTTAGTGGTCCTTCCCTAGAAAAATGAAACATCTCGTGTTATCCTTAACCCCAATTCATGATCAAGTAACATATTCTGGATGCCATTACGAATTCAGATGTCGACAAGAACCTCGAATAAGCCCAAGTTCTTTTTCCTAGGTATATTTTTTTATTTAAAATCTCATCTTTCTAAAGACATAAATTGTTAATGAAAAAAAATATTAGACTATCTTATAATGTCTGTTGGAGATGGTAGCTTCGTTGTAGATCTAGATCCTTACCACTGAAGACTATTTTTTAGAGGAGAAAAGAAGATATTATTGGGGATAATGAACGACTGTCCTCCCAATTCTCTAAAGTTATAGTAGGATGGGAGAGCTTGCGGCTTCTGTCGAGAGGGGAAAAAATGATGCTCAGGAAGTCTCTGGTTTGAAGGAGATATAACAAGCGAGAAGATTTAAGGTAGCAACCGCTTCAAAGGAGCCCAAAAATTTAAAGAATCAAGTAGCAATTTTGCGGGTGTGAGACCCTATAAAATTGCGATCATTTTATTTTTTATCCTTCCATATGTGTAATGTTAGTTTTTGACTTGGTTTATGGTGAGGGATGTTAAAGGTATGTTTTGAAAAAGTTTTAAAATTTTTGGAAGGAGCTCAGGGTCACTTTGGGACCATGAGGTAGTGAGCCTTTGTGATAGTGGCGTGCCACGCCACTTAGCTTCTGCTATAATGGCATGGTACAGAGGCTAACCTCCATGATAGCGGTGGTCCACGTTACTATGTATTTTTTAAGTTTTTATTTTCTTTCCCTTGGGGTGAGTGACTTTTGGTCCTTTTACCTCTTAAACGACTTATAAACACTAGATAACCCCTTTTCCTTCAGTTTTAAAGATCAAAACACTATTATTCTCTTTTTTATCTTCCAAACCAAGAAAGCTCAAGGGTTTTGCAGGAAATCACTACTCCATGCTCTGAATTTCAAATTATTTTTAATTTCTTCTATGTTTCAGGCATGTTTCTCTTTTCTTAACTTGAATTTTATATTGTGGCATTAATTTATTGAATATTCATTCATTTTAATTGATAGGTTTGAAATTGGGTTGATGGGTTTTGATTGTTATTGCTTGAATTGCTTTTCCTATATTCGAAATGAATTATTCATGTTTTAATTGATGGTTTTAGGACTGAATTGGTGAATTATTTTAATGGTTGGAATGGGGGACACGGGTTTCCCCAAATTGAATAAATTTTGTCTTGTTAATGGTATTAACCTCAACTCTCTTTACAATCTTAGTTGTAAATATGGTTATTTACGTAATTTAGCTTGTCTTTTGGAAACATTGCATTGCATTAAAAGATAAATGAATAACAATGGTTTTGGAATGGCCATGGTTTTGGATTTTGGATCTTGGGAGTCTAATGGTTATATGGATTTATTTGGCATAATTGGATTAGCTTGCAAGCATATTGGTATGACCATACGATGTTGGTAAATGCCTTAATAAATGATTCCTGGGATAAATAGTTGGTTTACGTGTAAACTATTTTAAATTAGGTCTAAAGGGAATTGTGTAGCTAACCGGAAGGTATAGTCCCGGAGACACTAACACTGGAAACAACGTTTGCCAATGTTGGGGATCTAAATGACCATGTATGTGGATACATATTATATTTTGGATGGCTATCGCTTTGGTGTTTTTAGCCTATCCTCAATTTTCTTAGTACGTGCTGCTAACACGCATTGTGGCCCTTTCGATAGAGGGAATCAGACTCATATAGCTCGTGGATGCCTTTATAAAGCAGCAAGCCATACAATTCAGGATAATGGTTTAAACTCTCATGTTCATGGCCCTTGTACCTATCCTGGAATCCTATATATGTACATATAAATGTTATGCATGTAGTTTTCTAATTGATTATTGGTAATGACATTATTTTATACCTTCCCCCTGAGTTACATGCCAGTGCTCCCTCCACTGATCGTCCCCGGACATTGTATTATTTCATGATGTAGGTTTGTAAGGCTTTTCTGTTTCTCCTATGAAGTGTTAGATGGTTGGGTACATCTATGGATTATTTGTGAAGTGGTGAGCCTCTATCTTTCGGAAGGCCCAGTCATTTCATTGGTTTCTTTATTATCTTAGTACTTTTGGACACTTTTTATCATAGTCGAGGGCATGTCCCGACTTAGTTGGTATTTCTTGTTTAGAGTCTTTTGTGGATAGTTTTGGGGGGACATAGATGTCTTTTTTTGACTCTTATCTTTCTTTTGGATTCACATATATTAGGTAGACTTGCTTTTCTTGAGGTGAGGCTAAGGGGTTGTCTCCGGCCATGGTGGGCATGAGATTACCCATCACGACTAGGACCGAGTTTGGGTCGTGATAACGGACATCCACAGAGAAGCTAACAAGAATAAAAGCAATCTCCACAACACCTTGGTAGGGAGAAGAGCCAAGAGCAAAAAAGGTAAAGCAACATTTTTCAGCAAATCATGGCCTAATAGTTTTGGGAGGACATGGTGTCTTTTATGGAAAAGCTCAAGGTAGATCCTACCTTTCTTGAGGGATAACTGCAAGTAGTCCATAGTGTACCACCCAAACAGGTAGTTTCGACCATGGCCTCGAAAGAGCTTGTTTTGTTTGAAGATGACTTCTCATTCTTCGAAAGTGATAATGAGGAATTTTAACTGCTTTTATTCTTTTATATCATCTTCCTCATTCCCCTTGTGTAACTACCCAAACTTTTTCATTCTTTTTATTTAATGGTAATTATAATATATCACAGTGTCTTTCGGCCAAATTTTACCTCTCATTCTCAGATTATGGCTTTTAGTATTCACAGTATAATTCTTTATAAAGTATTTTGCAGAGTGGCCATAGGTTGATACCAACTAATGTTATTTAATTGCAGAACTACTTTCAAAGCCATCTTTCTTTCTTCTCGTTATTTTATAGATGTTGTTTTTATATTGCAAATTCTTAGACCCATTAATTATTATCATTGTTCGACTTTCTAAGTTAGGATTTCTCTTACTTAGTCTTCTTTTCTCTTATATGTTTTATTTTTTTATAGGGTGGGGGTCCTTTTAGGTCGTTTGCTTCTAGTTAACTAAATGCAGACAAACAGTGTTTTGTCATAATATAAGGTATAATTTTAATGATAATCTTGTCGACGCCTGTGCTACCTTTAATGTAAAGTTAGTTGGTTGCCAGTACATATATGTTGAAGAAAGCTATTGTATTTCAACTTTTGATTTAGATTCTCATCGGTCCTTAGGGGTCAGTCCTCAGTGTTAGAATATTATCCTCGGGTGATGGGTCTTCGACTGATGAACTTGAGACTTTCAAAGTGCTTATTGAGTTCCCCTTCACACTTTATGCTTGCATCGTTACAAACATTGCCAATAAATACCTAATTAGGAAAAAAAATTAGACAAATAAAAAAGAATATAGCGTGTATTTGCAAGCCTTAATGTTCTTGGATCTATCTCTTTAAGTAGTATTAAATATTTAGGTGAATGGCATTCCAGTTATTGTTTAGGTGATTTTAATCCATGTTCGCTAATTGATAGATGCCTTTGTTAGCGATACATGTTACCTTATAAGAGGCCTTCTTAGTTTTCCTTCCCCTAATTTTTTGGTTGTTGAGGGTTATTTTCTAAGCACTAAATATCCTTATTTTAAGTGTCCGATTTTTGTCTCTAGTTATAGTATTTGTCCATCCTCTGCTTTTGTGCTTCATACTTATGAGTGAAATTTCCATGTCCTTATCAAGGAGATATAGTTGTCCCAACATCAATTATTTATTAACTTTTTTATCCGCCTATGAAAGCCCCCACTTGATTTGCCCACTTCGACTTCTATCAAGCTTTGCATCGGACACTAACAAGAAAGGAGATTCTTTAGTACGAGATTTTATAATTGTTTAATATACCCAGAACACACCCCGTTATTCCTTAACCCAACTTTTTTCTCCTTTGAACCTCTTCTTGAGTCTCTGCAACATTGATTTATTGCTACATTGCGCTTGCCCATCGCACTCGGATTGTTGGAGAGGATTCTATTTTCTTGATTTGCGATCTTTCCAGGAATTTTGTAATCTTTAATCACATGAACTGTAGCATGTTATACTAAGTTATATCCTTTGGAATGCTGAAATGGTATATCATGTGATATCAGAGGAAATTGATGACTTATCACTCCCAAACAACACCTGTTGGATCGATTTAGAGAAATAGTCAGTCATAATAAGTAGAAATATTACTTGGTCGGGGTCATGTGGAAGTGGGCAGATGATATCTATCCCCTACTTCATTAAAAGCCAGAACACCATATCGGCATACATCAGCTCTCTCGACGGGTTATGTTTGGGGCAAACAGCTAACATTGTCACATTTACTTATGAATGCCTTTACATCTCACTCCATCTGTGGCTAGTGGTAGCCTGATCTTATCTTCTTTAAGACCAACAAATCTATTGTAAAGTGATTGTCATAAAAAGGGCCTCTTGTAAAAGGCTTCATCAATATGGCAAAATTTTGCTGCTCTAGTTTTGAGAGCCCATGATTCCTTCAACTCCGAGGGAAGTTTCGTGCTCTTTAAATATTTCAAGAAGTTACTATGCTAGTACCATATAAAATCTATCCACTTCCTCATGGCTAGGTGACTCTAATGTTGAGAGTAGCTAGTGTACCACTATGCCCTTCACAACATCTTCAATCTTTACTAACAAATCTAGGTTAGCAAAAGCATCCTCTTCATTATTCTCCCTTTAGGGTTTTTCCCTATTATCTACTTCTTTAATCGAGAAAGGAATATAGACCTTTCCCATTTATATCATTATTTTGTCACTTAAAGCCTCATATGCTTTTTCTGCCTAACTTGTTAAGATTAGTGCCTCAAAAGTTGTAGATTAGTTATATCAGCTGCTATAATTCAAAATACAACACTAAAATAGGATTTAAATTTATTAAATAAGGCTGCAATCATGCAAAATCAACTTTATTATATTTTCTTATCTTTAGGTCATAATTATTAGAAATAATGGTAGCTTATTTTACTCCTTTTATTGAGTTTTTTCAGTTATGATCTTATGTATAAATGTGGCAGTGATCAATGAAACTTTACAATGTTTTCTGCTCTTTCTTTTCTTTGTTAAAGATCTATTTTTCTCTCCAACAAATTGGTATCAAAGCGTTACCATCTTGAGGGACCTGTGAGAAGAGAGTGAATAAAAAAAACACAAGTTCTTTCTATTTAACCATTCTTTAAACTATTATCTTAAATAGTTCATAGAAAATGAATTCTGAAACAAGCTTTCTAATTCCACCCGTCTTCAATGGTGAGAATTATCAAGCTTGGGCAATTAGAATGACGGTTCATCTTGAGGAACTGGATCTATGGGAAGCAGTAGAGGAGGACTATGAAGTAACTCCTCTTGGAGCTAATCCAATAGTGAATCAGATGAAACATCACAAGGAGAGAAAGACAAGGAAAGCCAAAGCCAAAGCATACTTTTTCTCTGTGGTATCTCCTTCAATTCTTACCACAATTATTCAAATAAAGTTCGCTGTAGAGATTTGGGAGTATCTCAAAAAGGAATACCAAGGAAACAAAAGAGTTCAAAATATGCAAGTGATGAATTTGACTTGGAAATTTGAAATGAAGAGAATGAAAGAATCAGAAACCATAAAAGATTATGAAGATCAGCTACTTGACTTAGCCAACAAGGTGAGACTGTTTGGTAAGGATTTTAGTGATGAAAGAATTGTTAGAATTTTTCAAAAAATTCTTGTCATACTTATTGAGAAATATGAAGCCACAATCTCTTCTTTAGAGAATTCTAAGGATCTGTCAAGTATTACCTTGACAGAACTTGTTAAAGCTTTGCAGGCATTGGAACAAAGGAGAAAAATAAGAAAAAAAGGTTCTGTTGAAGGTGTTTTTCAAGATAAATCACATAACGAGTCATACAAGGAAAATAAAAAGAACCAGAAGCAAAGGCAAGGCAATAATTACAACAATCAGGGAGGAAGTAATCCACCCTCCCCTCATTGCAAAAAGAAAAATTACTCTCAACAGAAATGTTGGTAGAGACCAGATGTCAAGTGCAACAAATGTGGTCAACTGGGACATGTGGAGAAGGTATGCAAGTCACAACCGCAACAAAAAGAAGCCAAGGCTGCTGTAAATCAATATAAAGAACAATTATTTGTAGCAACTAGTTTTGCTAGCAATAACACTTCTAAAAATTGGTTGATTGATAGCGGATGCACAAATCATATGACCAATGATAAAGATCTCTTTAAAGAACTATATAGATCTGTTATTTCCAATGTCAAAATTGGAAATGGAAAATATCTTAACGCAAAAGGCAAAGAAAAAATTACAATTCAAAGCCCTACAAGTTTGAAACTTATAACTAATATTTTCTTTGTTCCTAATCTTGATCAAAACCTCTTAAGTGTTTGGCAGCTACTTGAAAATGGTTTCAAAGTGTTGTTTGAAGAAAAAATATGTGTCATCAAGAATTCTGATAATAAAGAGATGTTCAAGGTCAAGATGAGACGAAGGATTTTTTACTTGAATCTATTGGATGAGGAGCAAGCAATAGTTATCCGGTTGGAAAATGCCAAGTTATGGCACAAAAGACTCGGACATTATCATCATGATGTCATACTCTTCATGGAAGAAAATCAACTAGCAGAAGGTCTCTCGACCCTTGATAAAAATGTACCTTCTTGTGAAGCTTGTCGGTATGGGAAACAAACAAAGCTTCATTTTCAGAATTCATCATGGAGGGAAAAATAAGCTGCAACTTATTCATACGAATGCAGGTGGACCTCACTAGACACCATCTTTAAATGGTAGAATCGAGCATCAGCTAACGGCACCCTATACTCCTCAACAAAATAGAGTAGTAGAAAGGAAAAATAGGACGCTAATGGAAAAGACAAGGTGTTTGCTCCATGAGAATGGGTTGCCGAAGAAATTTTGGGCTGAAGCTACTAATACCGCAGTATTTCTACTAAACAAATTGCCAAATAAGGCTCTGTAAAAGAAGACACCGTTTGAGGCTTGATTTGGTTACAAACCATTGCTAACAAATCTGAAATTTTTTGGTTGTCTTTATTTTTCTTATGCACCTCAAGTTACTGTTTTAGTTTTGGTTCTGGAATATCCTCCTGGTGTTAAAAAAAAGCAAGATGTTGTGGCACAATCTACAGCTGAAGCAGAATACATTGCAGCTACTTTAGTTGTGAATCAAGCCCTTTCAATTATGAAGTTGCTGGCAGATTTGTACATGGAACAAAATAAGAGTACCAAAGACCTTGTGGATAATGAAGCTGCAATTTTAATTGCAAATAATCCGATTTCTCATGGAAAAACAAAACATTTCAAGATCGATATTTATTTCTTGAGGGAGGTGCAAAAGAATGGAGACATAAACATGGTGCACTGCAGAATTGATTTTCAGAATGCTGACATTTTAACTAAGTCTACCTAGAGCAAGATTCAAGTTTCTCATAGAAAGACTTGGTGTTACAGCTCTTGAGTCAAGGAGGAGTGTTAATAGTGCCTCAAAAGCTGTAGATTAGTTGTAACAGCTGCTATTATTCAAATTACAGCATTAAAGTAGGATTTAAATTTATTAAATAAGGTTGCAATCATGCAGAATTGGCTTTATTACATTTTCTTATCTTTAGGTCATAATTATTAGAAATAATGGTAGCTTATTTTACTCATTTTATTGAGCTTTTTCAGTTATGATCTTATGTATAAATGTGGCAATGATCAATGAAACTTTACAATGCTTTCTGCTATTTCTTTTCCTTGTTAAAGATCTGATTTTCTCTCCAACATAACTTACCACTAGTTGTGAATTACAATAAATCTATATAATCTCGAATCTTAGTCTCCTTGCAAATTTTAAAACTGAAAGTAGAGCTTCATACTATGCCTTATTGTTAGTCACTCATATATAATTTATAGCCTTCATTGGTATATCCCCTTTTGGGGTGACTGGGACTACCTCTAGCTAGATCAATTTTTAGTTCAAGGCCCCATTAATGCAAAGGGTCCAAATTTTGAGTTGAGCCTGTGAGATTAGTATGGCTTCCTTTTCAGCTTGGCGAGTCATCCCAATGGTGAAATCTATAGTAAAATTTACCAATACTCGGGACTTTACAATGGTCCTAGGTAGGTACTCAAACTCACTTAATTCTATAGCCCACTTCACTATTCTTCCTAATAGTTCAAGGTTATGAAGGACTTTACATTGTGAATATTATGTAACCACAACAATGGGATGTCATTGGTAGTAAGGCCTGAGTTTTCAGGCGGTCTCCACAAGGACTTAGGCCAACTTTTACATGTGTGAACATTGCATGTCCACTCTCATCAAAGACTTACTAGCACAATATACTGGGCATTGAGTGACTCCAACTTCCCTGACAACTTTGGCGACCTAAAGGTATAAGAGTAGTTACTTGCCTTCTCGCAGCTTGGAAAATAACGGAGGACTGATAAGAAGCATTTGATATTTTAGCATTCCAAGGTCCAATCAAACTTTGTCACTTTCTTTAATAATAAAAAAGACCGATGGCACCTCCCGAAGGATCTCGAGATAAAGCGATTGAGGGTTATCAGTCACCCAGTGATCCTATGCACTACTTTAACACCATCTAGTATGTTTTGGTTTGACATAAAAAACTCAAAAACTTCTTAGACCTGACTATGAAAGCATATTTCTTGCGATTCAACTTCATATTATGTTTCCTCAAAATGTCCAAGGTTTCTTGGAGATATTGTAAGTGTTCCTTTACCTTGAATGATTTCACCAACATGTCGTTAATGTAGCCCTCTATTATTTTTGCCACCTGTTTCTTGAACATCTTATTCAAAAGTCGCTGACACATTGCCCCTGTATTCTTTAAATCAAAGGGCATCATATTGTAACAATACGTGCCATATTTAGTGACAAAAGAGGTTTCTCCCAATATTTTGGGTCCATATAAATTAGGTTGTACCTATAATATGCATTAAGGAAACTTATGATCTCATGCCTAGTTGTATCATGGACTACCCGATCTATTTTACATATTAGGAGAGAGTCCTTCAGACTCGCCTTATTTAGATTCTTAAAATCTATGCACATCCTAATTTTGTTTTGCTTGTTAGGCACCACTGCCATATTTGTCAACTATTTTAGGTACACCTACCTAATTGATCCTATATTTAGTAAGTGACCTCCTCTTTAACAAACTTTCTCTTCTCTTCTGAGATGGGCCATTATTTTTTAACCACCGAGGGTAATTTTGGTTTTATCCCCAATTTGTGTATGGAAATCTCTGACAGGATTCATGTTATATCAAGATGGGTCCAAGTGAAATAGTCTACATTACCTTTAAGAAATGAATGATTATTTCCTTAATCTCAGAGTTCAAACTCATTCCAATTATACCTTTCTCTCTGAGTAATCCATGAAAAGAATTATTTGATATAGGTCTTCTGTTGTTTACTTAGTCACACTTCTTGTGCCCATGACATGAAAGGCTCTTCGTATCTAGTACCACCTCTTTTCCTTTCTTATTATTCCTGACAAACCCTTATGTAGGTCATTACGCAAGGAGGGATCCATCTCCTGTAATTGCTATTTAGTAGTCAACTATTCCATAGCCAATGAAACGACACATATCTATCTTGATGCAAGTAGGTTTTCTCTAAATTGTTTAGTACCTAATAATATTGGGAACTTCAACACTTGGTTGTATGTCAATGGTATGGCTTTGATGGGGTGGAGCCACGTGTTGTTTTTCAGGTACACAAAATCTATATTTCGGCACGACAACTTCAACACAAGTTCAAGTATAAAACAAGAACACCTATGAAGTTAGTAACACCCTCAACACAAGATCGAAAAGACCTTTCAAAGAAGTGTATTTTTTACAAAATTAGATGAAATAGAAAAAGGCCAAGTCCTTTGACTTCACGAAGTGTCCTTAAGGAAATAATTCTCTTCAAGTACCCGAGGTTGCGGAATTTTTCTCCCAGGATAAAATGGCCTAACAATCCGACTGTAGTGGTACCTCAAACGATCGGATTCTCTTCGAACTCACTCAACGATTAGATGATCACACGGAGTATTTTCAGAAAATAAGAAGAGCTTTTCGCAGAAATTTTTCATACTAAACCTGTGGAAAAAATGCAGGTTTATATAGCCATAAAGTGACCCTTCCGAACGGTGGCAATGGTTTATCCGAAAAGGTGTATCTTTTGAAAGATTCATATCTGTTCATTCAACACATTGTGTCTTTTTTCTGAACAGACACAACTATCCGAACAGTCACTCCTTTTCCAAAACAATGTGTCTTTTCCTCAAAGGGTTGTGTCCCTCCATTTTTCATTCATACCAATTGAACCCAAAAATCCCCCACATGAATACGGAATGGCTATTCTTTGTCAAACTTTACAGACAAGTATGTGATTATCAAGCAAAGACTGATTGCATTTGGATAAGTGGGTTTTCCTTTGAACTTTCCGTAGTGAACAAGCATCGGATGCACTCGGTCAATCGGTAGATTTGATATATTTGAACTATCGAGATTTAATGTACACCTAGACAACACATGTAACACAACCAATCTTTTACTACTTATGATTCTCACGATTTTGTTCGTTTCAACCATGAACACGTCCCAGTCTCATGAGAGCTTAGAGAATAGTCCTTTACTAACATTCTCCTTGAAGCAGCTTCGACTTCGCCCTTACATAGGTTATTTATAAACGTTTAATTCTATAGATTAAACTATTTGGTCAAATCTTCCAAATTTAGATAATCGTTAAAAGACTTCACACCATAAGTCTTATCCTCGTTTACTAAACATTGTCTACATCATGAAAATGGGTTGGGTATTTGATAATGTTGAACCTATCAGACACAAATTTGTTTGATCTCCTTGAACTTAGCTCTTGGGATTTCCAGTCTGCTAGGTAGAGTTACCGCCATGCTGACTTGTCCTAGGCCGTAAACCCTTTCCCTTGGACATCCCCGCAACTCCTTCTCTAGACAGGCCTTTTGTAAGTGGATCCGACATATTATCCTTTGACTTTATATAGTCAACAGTGATAATTCCACTAGAGAGAAGTTCTCTAACGGTATTATATCTCCGTCTTGTGTGATGAGATTTATCATTGTACATCATACTCCCTGCCCTACCTATTGCCGCTTGGCTATCACAGTGTATACATACTGGTGCTACTAGTTTAGGCCAATAAGTAATATCTTTCAAGAAATTTTAGAGTCATTCTGCTTCTTCACCGGCTTTATCTAACGCGATAAATTCTGATTCCATCGTAGAGTGAGCAATACATGTCTGTTTGGATGATTTCCAAGAGATTGCTCCTCCACCTATTGTAAATACATATCCACTCATGGATCTTACTTTATTTAAGCCGGTGATCCAGTTTGCATTACTATATCCTTCAAGTACCGCAGGATATTTATTATAATGCAAAACATAGTCTTGGGTGTATTTAAGATACCCCAAAACTCTTTTCATTTCCATCTAATGAGTTTTGTTGGGATTACTCATGTACCGACTCAACTTACTAATAGTGCATGCCATGTTTGGTCGTGTACAATTCATTATATATTTTAAACATCCCTATATTCTTGCATACTCCAATTGTGAGTCACTTTTGCCTTTATTCTTTTGAAGGGAGAAGCTCACATCCAATAGAGTCTTGGCAATACCAAATTCTAAATACTTGAATTTGTTAAGTACATTTTTTATATAATGAGACTGTGACAATGTCAACCCTTGTGGAGTTCTATGGATTCTTATTTCTAAGATCACATCCGCAACTCCAAGGTCTTTCATATCAAACTTTCTCTCAAACATTCATTTTGTAGCATTTATGTTCGAAATGAATCTACTGATGATCAACATATCATCCACATACAAATAAACAATGACTTGGTGATTTGGAGTGTCTTTAATGTAAACACATTTATCACATTCATTAATCTTGAACCCGTTTATCAACATGATTTGGTCAAACTTCGCATGCCACTGTTTAGGTGCTTGTTTTGGTCTTTAAAGTGACTTAACAAGTTTACATACCTTATTTTGTTTTCCTGGAATAAAAAAACCCTCAGGATGTTTCATGTAAATTTCTTCCTCCAATTCTCCATTTAGGAATGTTGTTTTCACATCCATTTAATGAATTTCAAGACAATATACCGCCGCCAAGGCAATTAACATCCGAATTGATGTTATCCTCATTACAGACGAGTATGTATCAAAGTAATCAAGACCTTTCTTTTGTTTAAAGTATTTTACTACAAGTCTTGCCTTGTATTTGTCAATAGTATCATCCACTTTTATTTTTCTTTTGAAGATCCATTTATAACCTAAAGGTTTATTTCTTGGAGGAAGATCAACCAGTTCTCACGTATGGTTGCTTAAGATTGAATCAATCTCGGTATTGACTGCCTCTTTCCAAAAGTATGAGTCTGACGACGACATCGCTTCTTTAAACATTTGAGGCATATTTTCTTAGAGAAATATTATAAAATTTGATCCAAATGACGTTCTTTGATGTGTACTACGTCTTGGATTCTCATCATTATGTACATCCTCACTTGGTTCATCTCGAGGTCGTTTAGACCCCCCACTAGACTATTCATGTCTAGTTTTATACGGATAAATATGTTCAAAGAATTCAGTATTATCTGATTCAATTACCATATTTTCATTCATATCTGGATATTCAGATTTATGAATTAAAAACTGACATGTTTTACTGCTTTTAGCATATCCTATAAACACGCAGTCCACCATCTTATGCCATATCCTTACTCTTTTAGGCATAGGAACTTGGACCTTCGCTAGACATCCCCACACTTTGAGATATTTCAAGTTGGGTTTTCTTCCTTTCCATTTTTCATATTGAATTGACTGTGTCTTACTATGGAACACTCTATTGAGTATTCGGCTAACTGTAAGGATAACTTTCCCCTACAAGTTTTGCGGTAAACTTGAACTTATAAGTAAGTCATTTATCATTTCCTTCAAGGTGAATACGGGTCTGTAGTTTGATGGATAATTCTATTCTCTACACATATTTGCGCAAAGGGAGATTCATATTCTCCGCCCGTATCACTTCTTATCATTTTGATCTTTTTCTCTAACTGATTTTCAACTTCTGTTTTATATTGCCTAAATGCCTCTGTTACTTCATCCTTACTATTAAGCAAATGGACATAATAATATCTAGTGCAATCGTCAATAAAAGTTATAAAATACTTTTTTCCACCACGAGATGGTGTTGACTTCATATCACAAATGTCAGTGTGGATTAAGTCTAAGGGATTGGAATTCCTTTCAATGGACTTATACGGATGCTTAGTATACTTTAATTCCACACACGTTTGACATTTTGATTTATTGCACTCAAAGTTTGGCAAAACTTTTAAGTTAATCAGTTTTCGCAATGTTTTGTAATTGACATGGCCTAATCATTCATGCCACAAATCATAAGTCTCAAGCAAGTAAGAAGAAACTGAACTTTTATTGATTTCAACATTCATTACATTCATTTTGAATAGGCCCTCAGTGAGATAGCCTTTTCCTACATACACTTCTCCTTTACTAAGTATAATTTTTCTGGAAATAAAAACACATTTGAATCCGTTATTATCAAGAAGTGATACAGAAATAAAGTTCTTCCGTAACTCCGATACATGTAGGACATTGTTCAAAGTCAACACTTTGCCTGATGTCATTTTCAGGCAGACTTTTCCTATTCCTTCAACTTTAGCAGTTGTGGAGTTGGCCATATATATCTTCTCTTTCCCTTGAGTCAGAGCAAAAGCAGCAAATAACTCCTTCTTAACACTAACGTGATGGGTAGCACCGAAATCCATCCACCATTCTCGAGGATTTCCCACCAAGTTGCATTCAAACAGCATGACACACAGATCATTCATTTCTTTCTTGGACTCAGCCATATTTTCTTGGTCCTTCTTTTTCCCTTTCTTTGGGGCACGACAATCTGATGACTTGTGGTCAATCTTTCCATAGTTAAAACATTTTTCCTTGAATTTCTTCTTGGGTTAATTGATTTCCTTTCCAACTTTTTTTCTCTTTTTAGAGTTATTGTGGTCGTCTTCTTTAATATTTGCTCCACTTATCGCAGAATTTTTTTTTGACCTTTTTTCTGCGGCCTTATTATTTTCTTCAATGCGCAATCTAATGATTAGATCTTCGACAGACATCTCCTTACGTTTGTGTTTCAAATAGTTCTTGAAGTCCTTCCACATGGGTGGTAGCTTCTCTATTATTGTTGCTACTTGAAATTCTTCATTCATGATCAAACCTACAAGAAAGTTTATGTGAATACTAAGAACATTTTTAAACTGTTCAACAAAGGTATTTTTTAAAATCATACCTTCCGTAAGGAGATCATGGATGATCACTTGCAGTTCCTGCACTTGGGAGACAACCGACTTGTTGTCTATCATTTTATATTCCAGGAATCTTGAACGAAGAAATCTTTAATTCCTGCATCCTATGTCTTGTACTTCCGTTCCAGCGCTCCCCACAACTCTTTTGTTGTCTTTGTTCCACTATACACATTGTAGAGATCATCTTGGAGACCACCCAAGATGTAGTTCCTGCAAAGGAAATCAGAGTGTTTTCAAGCCTCCACAATCACAAATCGCTCTTGTTCAGAGGTTTTCTCGGGCACCTCTGGAGCTTCCTCAAATGTGAACCTTTGAAGACAAAGAGTTGTAAGGTAGAAAAACATTTTCTTCTGCCAACTTTTTGAAGTCAATACCCACGAACTTTTCGAATTTCTCCGCTGGTGCCATTGCCGGCGGAGCATTTGTCCGACTCATTGTGGCAACACTAGTTGCTGCCACAGTCATTTCAACATCATGCACTTGACTATCCGTAGTCATTTTCCTGTCACAACAAGACAATAACTTTAGTATATCAAAATACTATTAATAAAGTTGAAGTAACTTTAAACACCTCTTGTTTCTAGTTTAACGATGAAGTTTTTATGACTTTCAATAGTCAACCGAGTGATCTTTAACTTGTAATAAAGATTTTATTTCTTTAAACCACTAGTTAGGTTCAAACGGAGTAGAAAACCTATAGCTTTAATCTCCAGAAATCAAAAGAATAAAAATTTTCAGATTCTATAAAGTTATTATTCCTTAAGATTGTTGTTTTTCGGGTACACAAAATCTATATTTCGGCACGACAACTTCAACACAAGTTCAAGTATTAAACAAGAAAACTTATGAAGTTAGTAACACCTTCAACACAAAATCGAAAAGACCTTTCAAAGAAGTGTGTTTTTCATAAAATTAGATGAAATAGAAAAAGGCCAAGTCCTTTGACTTCACGAAGTGTCCTTAAGGAAATAATTCTCATCAAGTACCCGAGGTTGCGGAATTTTCCTCCCAGGATAAAATGTCCTAACAATCCGACTGTAGTGGTACCTCAAACGATCGGATTCTCTTCTAACTCACTCAACGATTAAATGATCACACGGAGTATTTTCATAAAACAAGAAGAGCTTTTGGCAGAAATTTTTCGTACTAAACCTGTGGAAAAAATGCAGGTTTATATAGCCATAAAGTGCCCCTTTCGAAAGGTGGCAAGAGTTTATCCGAAAAGGTGTATCCTTTGAAAGAGTCATGTCTGTTCATTCAACTCATTGTGTCTTTTTTCTGAACAGACACAACTATCCGAACAGCCACTCATTTTTCAAAACAATGTGTCTTTTCCTTAAAGAGTTGTGTCCCTTCATTTTCCATTCACACCAATTGAACTCAACACCACGACCATTCTAGAATAATATTTTAAACATTTATCAATCTAAGACGTCGAATTGAGTGATTCTCATCATTCCTGGGCATTTGTATTCAGTACTATCCCCTTTAGTGATATTCGACAACATGTAAAACTTGTCAAGCACCTTGGTAACCAACACTTTTTCTGTTAGGTCCATCAACTTGAGAACTCTTTTATGCACTATATCGATCAATTTTCTGGTATCAATCAATATATGATTCAAATAACAACCAGTAATCCTCAATGAGAATACTAGGGTGCCATTATGCGACCCCTCCAAACAATCCATGTTCTGGTCACCGAGAATGCCTGATCTTCCCCAAGCCTCTTATGAAGAATATCAATACCTTAGCCTTTTTTGTAGTCGACGCAATCATTTCAATAATTTCCTCTCCAGCAAGGATCATTGCTACTACGCATTTCTCCAAAGACCTTCTCAGCTTACTCCAGAGGCTACTCTGGCCTTTGCTACTGAGTGTGGCATTGAATCACGTGTCTCAAATCACCGAGCCCCGAGTTCTTTTGTGGTCTACTTAGTTATTTCCACCTGTCATCCTTCTGGTTCCCTGGAAATAAAAATGGACAAAGACAAATGATACTTATGCTAGCTACATATTTGTTATTTGCAAAAGTGAAGCTAAGACATAATTCCTCTTGCCATGGTGGACACCAAATTGTTTCCCTCAAAACTAATATAGTTAGATTTATATGTAGGGCCAATACCATGCGTCTTAATTTAAGCTTTTTAATATTATTTTAGCATTTCTCTACATGCAAAAGTAATACAATTAATAAATAAGTAATTAAGTAAAGTCAATATAAAAGAGACATAAGTACTATATCAAGTATTCCCAAGCTACGAGGGCCTAATACGAGAGAACATAATTCTTTTGAGAGAATAATAAATATAGAAAAAAGATGAACTTAAAATAATCTATCTATATATAAAAACAGAAGCAAAAAGGACAGGTGTCCTCACAAGAAAAATCATCATTAATTTTTAAATAAAATTAAATAAAAATTATAATTTTAAATATAGATTTAACTGTCTTTCATTGTTTTTATTTAAAAAATTCAACTTCAAATTACAGCTATCAAAACCAAATTTCACTAACTGTCACCCACAATGTCACGATAATCTATACAAGTTTTCCACTACACAACTGTCATTAGTATTTTCCTTTAAATCAAAATTAAACTAAAAATTACAGCTTTTAAATACATTAAAACTGCCACAAATTACCAATAATACAATTTAATCATTTAAAAACTAAGTTTTCAGAACACTCCTACTGCTTAAAATCAACATTTATTATTTTTTAAAATTAAAAATAATAAAAAAATTAACTTTAAAAAATAATAAAAAATTATCTTTAAAAAAAATCTGAGTAACTGTTAAACAAATCAACATTTATTATTTTTGTAAATAATAAAAAAAATTGTATTTAAATAACAAATCTGAGTAACTGTTAAACACAATTTCACGATAGTTTTCCACTACTTTAAAATAGTTTTTCATTTACGCCTCTGTTTAATACATCTCAACTTTCTGTGCATTGATTTTATTCTTCTTACAGAAAAAAATTAACAAATACAGAAATGGCTCTACATTTTCATAACATTTTCCAAATTACAAGCAACTCAATGCAATGAAATTTGAAAGTAAGAGTTGTTCGGCTGTGGCAAGTGCCAGATAAATTCAAACCTGAAATACCCTATTCAATGGATATGATTTTACAAGATGCAAAGGTTTGTATTATTTTCTTTTCCTTTTAAGATTACTGTTTTCATTGATTTTTTAACTTTTTGAATTAATTCAATCATAATAATTTTCATTGTTAATTTAGGGTGATCGTATTCATGCATCGATTGGCAAGTACGATATAAAGTTTTTCAAGAACAAGATAGAGGAACTCGAGTTATATCACATGAACTACTTTGTAGTTACATCAAATTCAAAAATAATTAAGACTACTACACACAAACACGGTTGATTTTTATCAAAATGACTTTTGTTGAAAAAATTGTTGATCCTTCATTTGATATGGACATATTTAATTTAGGTCCATTTGATCAACTGACAATTCAACATAATGTTGATGACACTGAACTTTTTGGTAAATACTCTTTCATCTCACTTAACAATTTATTAATAATATATTTTTTCAGGTTCACTGACTTTTATATTTATAGATGTTGTTGGACAGGTTGTCACATATGAATCAGTTCAGACCTGCCATCAAGAAAACAACAACAGTATCTTTATAAATGTTGTATTGGAAGATGAAAAGTAAGTTCTTTTTTAATTTTACAGTACAAATTGCAAGAAAATATGAAAATAAAACATCATTTACGCACTAATTGCATAACCTATTGTACAGGAGGAATAGACTTTCAACAACTTTATGGGGGGAACTTGTGGCTCAAATTCAACCTCATCTGACTGCATCTACTGATGAACCTTTGATTGTGGTTCTTCAATTAATGAAGGTTAAAAAATTTAGAGGTATAACTGATTAAAACTGTAATGAAATCGTATTTATCAAAAAAAAAAATGATTATTATTCAGATTAAAAAATATTATTTTCACAGATGTCTATTCTGTTCGTAGTTGTTGGTATCAAACTAAGCTATGGATAAATCCATCTCTACCATAATCTATTGCGTTTAAATCTAGGTTTGTCACCAACTATTTCAAAAAATATTGATCAATTAAATTTTCTTTATATTATATAAATAAAATTATAATATTTTTTACTCAGATTAAATGTAGCATGCGATTCTAACTATGAACGACTTAGTCAGACAAGTTCTCAACAAAGTTATTCTGTCAGTGATGAGTTATCCAAAAGAATTGTACCTTTTAGATATATCAGTGATCTGAGCCAATGTATTGAAGTGAGTTGAATAAATCTTTAAGTTCATATTGACGTTACACGATCTGTTAGAATAATCATTAACAAAACTATTTTTCATAAACAGGAAGCTACCATTGGATTGCTGCAAAATTTGTATGTTTGAATCTTGAACATGGATGGTCATATCTGGCTTGTAACAAGTGTCTCATAAAGATTGAACCTGATGAAAACTCATATTTTTACTCAAAATATAATGCAGAAGCAAAAGTTGTTCACAGGTTCTTACAATCCTATATCAAATTATTTATCTAACAAATAAAATATTTTATAAAGATAAAAGAGTGAATTTCAGGTATAAGCTACAAGTTCACGTAATGGATGGAACTGGTCTTATAAGTTTACTGCTTTGGAACCGCGAGGCTGTGCAACTTATAGAAAAATCAGCAAAAGAATTAAAGGAAGGATTAATTTCCGATGATGAATGTTCATATCCAAGTGAGTTGGATGATATTATTGAGAGAAAGCTCATGTTTAAGATCATGGTTAAGGAATCAAATATAACCAAACATGATGAAGTCTACAAAGTTGTTAAGTTTGTTGATGATGATGTTCTTTTCAAGGAATACAATCATCCTTCACTAAAAGACACTGTAAGTGATACTGATTAAAAAATCTTCTACATTTGACATAATTTATACATAAATCATAAAACAAACTTTATTGATGACTTTACTGTATGTATTAGGATCCAATTTTTGAAAGTGCACATAACTATGGAGGAGATGAGCTTTTCGAGGTAATTATAAGTTACATTTATGAGTCTATCATCCTAATTCTTTTATACAAATAATACAAATTTGAGTTGAAGCAATTACATACCTTTTATAATGAATTTGTGTAACTTCATCATATAATTGCATCCTGCTAATTATTTCCTCTCTAATATCAATATTTAAACAATTTAATAAAATCATAATTACTAAAATTATTGTTTTATCTTTAACATAATATAATAGAAAGAAATTTAAGAATAAAAAATTGTTAAATGTATACTCATATTACTTTACACAACTTTACACTGTGCAATTTTTACAGACTCCCATTAAGAACAATCTCTCGGGTTGTGGATCATCCCTCACAGAAGTCAGTGTTAGTGTTGATATGATAGAAAAATAGACTTCCAAGAGAAGTAAATCTGTGGAGAAATAACCTATGCAGGAACTTGATGATGAGTATAATGACAAACAAGTCAACAGCAAGCTTCGCAAAGTGATTAAAAAGGAAAAAAAAATATGATGTCGGAACTACATAGTCAACTATATTAACTGTTCTTCAAGTTTTAGTTTCAGTTTATTTTTTTCATACTATAACGTAGGTTTTATGTACTGTTTACAATCAGTTATGAACAACTATATTAGATGTTTGAACAAAGTAATGAAAAGTATATTTTGTTGTTTCACATTTTATTTTTCAGTTTGTATGGTCATGTGTATATTGCATAACAGGTAAACAAAATAAAACATCAATACAAACAAAAAAGATTAGGTTTGAAAGCAAATCATAGTTCTCAACACTTCAATGAATTTCGCATTGCTAGATATTAATCAAAAATGACAAGGCGACAAATCTAGGATAGGTCTTGACACCTTACAATTATTTATTTCTATCTGTGTGATTCTTTATAGCACCTAATAACATAGTTATATAGTGTTACTCACTTAGAATGCTAAGTTTATTCATACTATATGAAAAGGTACAGATTTAAAACACTATGCTCTGTCAGTAAATTTTTGAGTACTTTATTTAAGACTCCACACATAGAGCATCCTTTGCAGCTTATATAATCTCCTTTTGCTTTGGAACTGTTTCTATCAAATGAAGTTGTACACTTGAAAAGAGATGATTTGTTTATGAAAAAGTAAAATTGTCTAAAGTAAGTCGAATTTAGATAAGAACACTATCAAAAGAATTACCTCTCAAATTTCTGTACAACATCTACCATGCATCTGGCTCACACTTGCATGTATTGAAATTGAAATTCTCCGAGATATGTTTCGTGTATTAATTACTACACAGTACACAATCTGTAACTCTCATCAAAACCTCCAATCTTCACATTAAACAACAAAAATCAACTTACCTACAAAACACATAAAAAGCAAAAACATAAAAATAATAATCATACACACATTAAAAAGCTAAAAATACTAAACATAAAGCTTACATAGCAAAGCTGGTACATAATTAAAACAAAAAAAAATCAAGAATTGAAGAGGGTCAAAGCATAAAAACCTTAACTTTGAAGGAGATAGATATCAATCAAAGAGCAGTAGTTGACAAAAATGAGCAAAAGAAGAGTACACAAAATTATTGATATCACCCCCATCAACTCTTTTTCCCATTTTTTTTAATTTAGTATGTGAATTTTTTACTTTTTTTTATTTTTCATAAATTTAAATAATTTACCTGTCAACACCAACAACAACACCCATATCAACATCTCTTTTTTCTTTCTTCTTATCTTTCTTTCTTGAATTTCTTTATGACCCTCTGAAACAATGTCTAGAGTTAATTTGTGTAAGAACATTTGAGCTATAAAAATCTTGTCGGAGAAAACTAGGTGATTTTTAGAAAGTTGATGAGAGAGAAATTTGTAGGTGATTTTTAGGAAAGTAGAAGACATAGAAATTTCTAGATTCAGCATGTAGAGTAGTTTACTTTCATTTTGCTTTACTTGTACTTTACTTACTATTGGACCAATTTGTTATCCAATCAACTTTTTGACAATCATTCATTTTATATAAAAATTTTAATTCTTTATTAAATATTATCAATAATTTGTGTACTATTTTTTTTTACAAAAAATCCATAATTAAGAAAAAATATGAGAATATTTAATATTTATATTTTAATATAATTTATTTATATTTTTGTGTCTATAAATCATTACATTAGATGTTAAATTAAAACTTTAGCGTTATTGTTACTAAATATACTTTTCTTTTTAAACCTACTTTTAAAATAATTAATAAAATACTAAATAAATACAACATTATAAACATTCTTAAGAAAGGGACAAATATATTTTAATTACTTAACTCTTTTTAAAATGTTTGAACACTAACAAATATTGAATTAATAAAAATTTAAAATCATATAACATTTTATAATATAATTAGCACTTATTTATTTAATATGATTTTAAAATCTTATATTATAATTGATATCTCAAATTATTATATACAGATTTTAATGTCATCAATGCACTGCGTAGATATCTACACTAAAAGCAAACTTAAAATGTATAATCACTAATATTAACTTTGGATTGTAAAATTTTAATGGAGAAAACTAGGTGCAAATTGTAGAGAAGATGTGAAAATGAAGTTTCAGAGTTAAAATGTGGGTAGCTCTTTACTTTCCTTTTTTTGATTTGTACTTTACTTCTATTGGACCACTCCTTTATCCAATCCTATTTTTGACCACATAGTATATATTTCTTACTATTAATTCAATAGATTTTGCAAATTGTACTTCCTATTTTTTAAGTCCACATTTTTATAAAAATTATGAGTATTTTTACAATTTATAATCTAATATAATTTATTAATTTGTGATTATAAGTTATTTCATTAGGGTTCAAATTAATTTTTTGATTATTAAATAATTTTTTATTTTAAAATTATTTTAAAAATTAATATAATACAAGATTAATACTACATTATAAGCAAATTTAAAAAATAATGAAATAAGGTAGTATACTTGACAAATTGTTTAATAATATATAATTTGTGTTCATTTCTATTTAGAATAATAACTATTAAATGTTTCAGTGTACGAATCTTTAAAAAAAATTATAAAAACTATTACAATAATAGTTAAATGACCTATATCTTTATATTTCAGTTACTTTATCCTTTTAAAAATAATTTAATAAAAATAAATATTAAATTAATAAATATTTTATATCATACAATATTTTATAATATAATTAACACTTATTTAATAATATAATTTTATAATCTTATATTAATCAACATCTTAAATTAGTATTGACAAATTTTAAGATCACCCACGTTAACTAGTACTTCTATAAATTGCTCTCAGATAGATCTTTACCAAAATGAGGAAAATGCCTAATAGTTTACATTAATGGGAACGTCGATGATGGAATTTCTACTACGTTTTAAGATCATTCACTAATGATTGAATGCTACATGTCCATCCTTCATTGTGCCAGCCAATATTTTGTCTGTACTCAGCTCTATATTAAGCTTGCTCACGTAAAATTTCTATGTTCTCTTTTTTTTCCATGTAGTATGTCATGCATCTTTCCAAATCAGCCTCATATATTGAGAGTTACATCCACGCTCCTTATCTCTGCACAGTCCCCACATTATACCTTATTCACTGTCACGTGTCCTCCATGTCAACTGAGCATATTTCACCCAATACATGTGCAGCCTAGACTTCCCATGTTTATGTTCTCTCCATTATCTGCCACATAGACCTAACGGATATCACCCAATACAATATAGTACTAGACTAGATAGTTTTAGTTAGGTTTAGTATTGGATTAATATAGATGGCTTATATTTCTCTTCTACACCACGTCAATAAAATATTTTCTGATTCTAGAGGACCTTGAACACTGAAGATACAAAGATACAACTTTTGGACATTACTGAAGTGAAAGAGTTACTCAAAATTTAGTGATAAGGTGACAGATGAGTACATATATGAATAGGTCAACAAAAAAGTCATTAAATTTACTTTTGTATGAATAATGTCTCTCAACTAACTTTACTGATATATGCCAAAAGGCATAATGACTTTGGTATATAATTTTTATAGTTTAGTGAACTTTTGAGATATTTATATGTTGGAAGATAGATAAATTTCTCTTTTGTACTTGCTATTTTTGAGCTTCATCGGAAGATTGGTTTTTGTTACTAACTTTGCTTTACTAAATAATTAATGTTTCCGGTGGATATATCTAACAAAGAGATACTCATTTAACAAATCTTCTTTTATCTTAACCTAACAAAGTTCTGAGAACTGACTCCATGATGTGCCCTGGAAATATGGCACATTCGATGCTTAAAACGGTGAAATTATGCATTGACTTAGATCGTTTCGTCGAATATGATGTGTGTTTTATGTGTTTTGCAGGGAAACTAGGCTGGAAGTGGGTTCGAACTAAAAAGTAGAAAAGAAAGTGCTGAAAATTTGAAGTACTGGTCAAGCTTTGAGTCGTTAAGTCACATTACGACTCGTAGCCAGACTTGTAAAGATAATAGTGGGCAAAGCAAAATTCCAGAAGTAAAGTCATAGAAGACTACGAGCTGTATGGTCAGACTAAGACTCATAGTGTAAATCCGTACTGAGAACAGTGTTCAAAATCCTAAAGGTTGATTCTCTAGTGGTAATGAGTGAAGGGCATGAGTCGTAAGGATTGACTACGACTCGTGGGGAGAAGTCGTAAAGAGAACAGACTCAAGAGCCATGAAGATGAAAAACTATTGGAGTGACTACGAGTAATAACATATAACTAGTATGGTGACATTACGAGATCGTAACCACCGAGACCAAAAGAGAGCCACGATAGCCAGCAACGAGTCGTAACAAGACAAAACGACTCGTTGCCAGAGGTGTAACCACTTCCGACAAAGTTTTCCTTTATTTTAATTAGGTTTCCTTTGTTTTCTTGAGATACTATAAATACCCTAGAGTTATTCCTTTATTATGTTACATACTTTTGATACTTTTTCACATACATTGACTTCTTGATACAATTGTTCTTGGGTTTGTGGTTCCGTATTCAATTAAAGATCTTGAATTTTATTCTTTCATCATTGTGCAATTAATTACATGTCTTGTTCATTGATTCCCATAGATTGTTGCATGATCATGAGAGGCTAATTTCCTTGACTAGGGTTGTGGGAACCCTAGCGGATTAACAACTTAAAGGAATGGGATATTTATCTAGTCTATTTGCAGCTACGTGTATTGTGATCTTCTTTATATTAATTGTTCCCTAAGCTACTGCATATGCTTAGAAATTTCCGGTATTCAAGATCATCCTCATACGGGAGTTCGAGATTGTGAAAAAGAGATTACGATAGTGATTAGAGACTACCAACCCTCATCTAATCAACTAGAAACTTAAAAAAGTGATAGATGCACTGGGGTCAAGGACAAGGGACTGTAGGGCGACATCCTGAGACTCAAAAGGTAAAGGGTGAGATTTATCAACGCGTTCATAAGATAGTTGATGATACATAACTTGTCATACTTTTCATGCATAGTAGTAGGTTAGGTAAATTAAACACGGGAAACTTTCAGAGTTAAGAAACCAGAGGGAACACAGTCCTAGCGTTCGTCTTCTATTGTTTACAATATCAAGCACTCAATTTTGGGTAATTGTTACTTTTGACTTAAAACTCCCTCCATTTACTTTTCCACATTTCCCGTGGTTTCATCAAGTTTGAGAGATAATTCCATGCATTTCTTGTGGGTTCAACCCCAACCTAATTTGGGTTACTATACTTGACATCGGATCGAACATACTTCTTTGGAGGTTAGTTTTAGGCGACATAAAATTTTAGCGCTATTGTTGGGGAGTATGCTGTTAAATTATTGACTAAAGTTTGAGAAGTTCATGGGTTTTTATTTTTTGTTCTTGGTTGGGTATACACCGGTGTATGCCTAGAACTCAGAGTCAAGGCAATCCCTTACTCCCTATTGATCCAGAGCCTAAAAGAATTCTGCAAACACCAAGAAGGATGACGGAGCAATTTTATGATGGTGTCCCAAAATGGATTTGGGATGACCCACTTGCTATACCTTTCCCTACTCTAGGTGATCCACAGAGTAATTCTAATAGACAGACGGAGTTGATATTAGCAGAGGTAGATAAACAAAATAGAAGATCCACTGAGGAAGCTAAGTTGGCTTATCAGGTAGATCTAGCAAGGCCAAGACTAGTAGCTAATTGTCGAACAACACCCGACAAAGATCAAGATAGAGTGCATGATGGCAAAACTCGAGTTCTCCCAGCCTATCAGTATCTACCACCATACGATAAAGATGAGGACAGGTGTTATGTTGAGCCTGCTGAGACAGGAGTCATTATTCCTCCTGCTCTACCCCCTAATGTTAAGTTCAGTATTACTAGTGCAATGATCCAGCTGTTGAATTTAAAAGATATATTTTTGGGGTTGTCAACAGATGATGCGAACATATATCTTGTAAATTTTACTTGGATCTTCACTTTGTTTACCATTCCTGGGGTGGATTAGGAAGCATTGTGATTGAGGTTGTTCCCATTTTTGTTGACCGAAGAAGAATTATTGTGGTTGGGGAAACTTTCTAGATGCTCAATCATAACTTGAAACGACTTGTGTAGATAATTTTTAAACTGATTCTTTCCTTCTGCAAGGATACTATAACTAAAAATAAGATTTACAACTTTCAGAAGCTGCCTGCAGGATCCATTTATGAAGCGTGATTTTGGTCCAAAAAGAATTTAAGCATGGTATCTAATCACCGGATTCCAGGGTCTAACTTGCTGGAGATATTTTATAGATCCCTGAATATAAGTTCTAAGGCTATGGCTGATACAATAACTGGAGGTGTACTTATGTGTCTTCTCTAGGATATGGCTCAAAAAATATTAGATGAGATCTTTGTCACTAATTGAGGATAACATACTCAAGAAGTAGGTAAAGGTGCTGACACTATGCTATTGGGGACACTAGTAATTACAGAGTTGGTGATGATTCAGTATCACAAGAAGTTGCAAACTCAAAACAAATATAGGGCTACTTATGAAGTAATTTACAATAATGACTGCTGAAAAGATGAATGTCGTAGGGGCTTAAGGGTCTACATCTAGAGCTTATGAGTATGACACAGATGAGGAATATATATACCTAGATCGAGAAGTGGTGGGTTTTTGAGCCAAGGGGAAAAGAAACCAAGGTCAGAACTATTATGAAGATATGTACTGAGATAGAAGCAGAGAATGAGATGATGATTGGAGGCTTAAAGATGACTATAAAGAGAAGAGTGATAGATATGTTCCACCAGGTAGCTGAGATACTGAGTCATTAGATCAGAAGTTCCTAGCAATGTTGAAGGAGTTTTCTATAAACATTCCACTTGTAGAGGCATTAGAATAGATTTCTGGTTATGCGAAATTCATGATAGAGTTGGTCACTAGGAAGAGGACAGTGAGCTATAAGCCTACTGATAATGTGTATCATTATAGTGTTATCGCTTCTAGATTATTAGTAGAGAATAAGGAGGACCCCATATCCTTCACCATTCCATGTACCATTGGGTCCTTCAACTCTGCTCGGGCTTTATGTGATCTAGGAACCAATATTAATCTTATGCCGCTGGTTTTTCTTAAGTAGTTGGGGTTGGGGGGTCCCAAACTGACATCGATGAGATTGTTGATGGCTAACCGAACCATGAAAAAGCCAGTCAATATTCTTTGTGATATGTTGGTGAAGGTGGCGTCCTTCATCTTTCCAGCCGATTTTGTTATACTTAATTGTGAGGTGGACTTCCATGTACCTATCATCTTGGACATACCCTTTCTAGCTACATGTTGGGCGTTGGTTGATATGGGGTTAGGAAAGATGAGGTTCAGACTCAATGATAAACAGGTAATATTCAATGTATACCAGTCGATGCGATACCTAAATAATATGAGAGTTGTGTCGGTGATAGACACCACTGATGATGAGGTTGGTGTAGTGGTTGCTCCAATTGAGGAGAGACTGGGTGTTAAAGCATTACCAGCGATGATTATGAATTTCGATAGTGATGGAATTGAGGAATATTATGAGATGGTAGGCACTTTGTATGGGAGATATTCTTACACTAATGCTCCAATGAATCTTGATCTAGATTTAAAAAATAGAACCACTCCTTCTTCTTATCCGTCAATTAAGGAGCCGCCGATCTTAGAGTTGAAGGCCCTCCCGTCTCACTTGTGCTATGCATTTTTGGGGGACGACAATACCTTGCCATTGATTATTGCAGCTGATTTAGTTGAGACAAAGGTAGATGCATTGTTATCAGTGTTGCAGAGGTTCAAAAGAAATATAGGGTAGACCATTACAAATATTGTGGGTATTCTACCAAGCATTTTAACTCACAAAATCCATCTTGAATCGAAATGCATCCCTAGTATTTAGCATCAGTGCCAGTCGAATCCTCCTATACAGGAGGTGGTAAATAAGGAAATCATTAAGTGGCTAGATACAAGTGTAGTTTACCCCATTGCGGAAAAAAGTGGGTCAAGCACTATATAGGCAACACTGAAGAAGTAAAAGTGATTGATGATTTAAGCCTTGGTGAAGTTTGAGTAACCAAGGAAACTGAGTTATGTTGTGATGTTAAATCAGGCATTGTATGAGAGGCAACCAATGTTTTATACCTAGTTCACTATAGGGTAACTTGTGTGTTCAATGTGCAGGGATGGAGATTGCAAGAATAAACTAGAAAATTTTCTGGTGCCAGGCTAGACGACTTACTTTATGAGTCATAATAGGAATTTAGAACTCATCATATGAGTTGTAGGGACCTGGAACTCAAATATCTCTCAGGTATTTTAGTCTCTGTAGTCATTACGACTCTCAAGTCATAATAACTAATGACCTAGGTAAGGTTCCAGGCATTAAAAAAGGAGTCTATGACCCGTAGTGTGTGGTAATGAGTCATACTCAAGACTCATAACAGGCCTGACATTGCAGGTCTAACGGGTCGACCTAGTCTAATTTGCTTAAGGAATAAAGGGGAAGTCAATACCAATGATTGAACTTCACTATTTTTTTTAAAATAAAGTGACTTCCCCCATTCTAATAGTCGCCAACACAACATAATCACAAACCATCTTCATCCTATCTTCCAAATCAACTACATCTCTCTCAAGTTGAGAATCTCAAAAGTTAGGGCTCCAAAACTGTAAAAGCTAAGTCCAAAAAAATCTAAAGCTAGTAATCAAGTAATTCTTACATGCTCAAAATTATTATATCTTGAGTTGGTAGTGAATTAGGTATAAACCTGTTTTGGTTTCTCAATTTATGTATACTACTTAAGGACATAATGCATTGAGCCCTAATCTTAAAGTGAATTGCAATGCAATATAATTATGGTAGTAATTACATACTAAATGTTATGGTGGAAGATTAGGAATGAATTGGTGACATGTTAAATGCTAAGTATGTTGTGTATTGCGGTGTTGGGATTGAAAATTGGAACCATCTACTCTAATCATTCATGTTATAATGACTACGGGTCTCTTAACGTCTCATAATATCACTTAACGAGTCATTACATCACTCGTAACCACTAGTAATATGATTTATTAGAAGAGTGTAGGTTCTTCTAACATCACAACTCATCCCAATAAGTCGTAGTCACACTATACGACTCGTAGTCAGAAGTCGTAATGACTGGAAAAGCTTTAGCATAAAAATAGTGCTACTGGTCAGATAACGAGTGTAGGTAACAAGTCATAGTCTAACATTACGACTCATTAGAAGGACTCATTGCCTGACCAGTAAATACTGATTAAGCATCCTTTCACCTTATGAGTCTCACTACAACTCGTAACTAGAGATAACGATTAGTACCCTGAGTCGTAGTGTGCCTAGTTTCTACTACATTGACACATTATTTTCTTATGTTCCTTTCCTTTACTTAGGACTAAATAATGGTTCTTATTCAATAGGTACCAATGGATCCAAAAGGTGATTCATTAAAGAAGCTGACACTAATGAAGAACCCCCAAAGAAACCTGCCCCAAAATCTATTCTTCATCCCAAAAATGAGGACACCGATGAGTCAAGTGGTGACCTCGAAGAATATCCAAATATAGGGCAGGTAGATCCAAGATAAAAGAGACCTAAGGATAAGAAAGCAACTGTTGTGGAGGAGGATACACCTCTAGTTGTACACCAAGAATGAAAAAACCCAAGCACCTTACTACCCCATTCACCACCATCCTCTAATAAAGAAGGTGATAATGACAATGATGAAGAAGAAAATAGTAAGGATGCTGGTGAGGAAGTATTAGGTTCCGAGGAAGAGAAATATGAAAATAAGGGTGACAACGAGACTGAGAACAATGATGAAGATGTGTCTGAACCTAAAGGAGATAGGGACAGTGATAGTCTAGTTAGAGAAATACCACTACCAAGAGTACATCCCACTCCATTCTCTATTCAGCCTGCCCTGGTGCCCATTGTTGACTGTGGGGGTACCTCAAAATGCAGGCCCTATACAAAAAATACCTAACTGCGAACCCTTCAACCAGAAAACCCCTGAGAAGTATTTATCTGGAGAGACAGCTAGTCACTACAGTAATGTCTGAGATGCTTGCATTTGATGCCTAGTTCAAGCAATATAAGTTTGAGTGGATGACTGGAACATCGATCCAATACATCAAAGCATTGGTACGTGAGCTTTATGCTGTGTATTGTAAGGAGTTGAAAAGGCAAAACCCACCGGGAAATTTGTGGAGGGGTGAAAACCCATTATTATATTTGGTAATTCAAGGTATTCGGGTAAATATCTCCACTCAGACCATCTCCTAAATTCTTCATGGACCAGAGTTTGTACTACCGACCAACAACACAGAGATAGATTTTTGAGTTGAGGAGATAAAGAAAGTAAAATTTAAACAAATAGGTTTGGAAGACAAGTTTGTTCAGTTTTGGTGGATGGTCGGGATCATCGCCACATCTAGGGAAAAGGCCTCATTGGTAGTTGGTGGGGTCAGATGATCATTATTAATCAAGAAAGGCAGCCTGAATTTCCAAGCAAAAGCTTGGTGGACCCTATTTAGACACAGACTGAGTCAAAATTTATTAAATAATATTGTGGGTCTAGACAAAGCAACATTGATAGCATAAGCAAAATCATATGTGAGTTGTTGGTTATTTCCTTAATTCTCTATATATGTCAACGTCATTCTTGTTTTGTAATTATTATTTCTTTCTTTCTCTTGATATAGATATCGGTTATAAATTTTATGCAAGCATCTTCATGATAGTAAGAAGATGTAAAATTGATACATATGTTTATTGACCAACTGATGTTGCTTGCAAACTATATTTTTGAAATTGACTCAACCTTTCATTCTCTTTGTTCTCCTTATAGTTCCTACATTTTTTTCATACCATTGAATTAAAATTATTTCAAGGTACAAGTTTTCTACATATTTGGTGTTTATGTATGTAGTATTGTCTTATAGAAATTTAACTATGAGCTTTTATGATAATGTTCAATAAACCAGGGTAGGAGAGAATAGATTCTTATTGTACATGACGACTCTAATTTATAAAACTGTACTTCCATCCTCATGGGGTCTGAATATGTACTACCCTATAAATCTATAATAATCTAAATATAGTACTTTCCATTGTCTACTTGTAGATGATTCTTATTGGTTTTTATTTGTTTCTTAAATCGTAGGAAATTGAAGCGAGCTTCTAGTTTAACTCATGAGAACAATTTGAAAAGTGTCCGAAGATGAAATTTAGTGACATAGTTAAACTACTCAAATATGAATATGGATTGAGACTACACTTCTGGTATGTGGTGCTTCTACTTAAAGGACTTTTATGAAGCCTCTCAGTACAAGACTTTTCTAATTGTAAAACTCTGTATTGTTATTAATACTGGTTGATTGAGTTGAATATCAACTGAAATAGAGTCTTCCATTAACTAGCTAGTCTTTAGTTGAAACATAGATTCTTAAGCCTAATTTCCAGTAGTAGATAAAGGTTATGGTATATGGACTAGTTAACTATTACATGAGTACACTCAGAACAAAAACCCTGTAATTGTTGATCAATTATTTTAACTTGATTATTAACCATATAGTTTTGACTTACTTTATTGCATCAACTATGTATTGATCCCCTAGAACTACCTTGAGAAGTTCTTGAGATTAGACTTATTTGCATTTTCATGGATTCAAATATGTTTTTACTCTAGAACATTTATTTTCTGATTTAAAGGTGTGCATACTATATTTTTTGCATTACCTAACAGTTAATAACCTTAATATCATTAGGTTTCAGGACTTAGGAACTTTTCAAAAATACTGCCCTGAGCTTAGTTAAAGTGACAATAGATGAGGGACTTCTGACTTAGGTCAATGTTGGAAGAGCCTTGCAAACTAAACTTGATGTTTAAGTGAAGACGAACTACTTGCTGCATTACTATGATTATAAGCCTGAAAGTTAAATGGTTAATAACATTTAACATCATTAGGATTCATGACTTCAGTATCTTTCAAAAATACTCCCTCCATGTCTTAGTTCAAATGTCAAAGGTTGAGAGACTTATGACTTAGGTCAGAGGTTCAAGGATCCTTACTCCATGTGAATATCATCAGGACTCATGCCTTAAGTATCTTTTGAAAATACTTGTCTTGGACTTCGTTCAAGCAACAAAGTTTCAGTGACATAGGTTAGAGGTATGAGGATGTAACAATTTTAGTTGTAATTTCTATCTTTTAGTGTAAATTTACTATTTTATCTCTTCCCAGAGCTACTTTACAGTATTTGTAGCTTTTGTATACTGATGGCATAATTGTCAAGGTGGTTGGTTGAGTATTATGTGAGATTTTTATTTTGAAGGTTTTAAAGTTAGTATGATTGATTTTGGTCAATATATGGAGAATTTTAGGTCGTATGTGAATTTCATAAGTTTCTTTAGTTCTGAAGTGTCATTTTTCTATTAGTAGGGCCTTTGGTTTAGGTTCTAAGGTGTTCAAATAGATTTTGAGTAGTTGGTTGGAAAGTTATAAGTTTGAGGCATAAAGTTAACTTTGGACAGTATCTATTAATAATAACTTCTATTCGGCAATCTGACGATTCTATGAAGTCTGGTGTGTAATTTTTAATATAGTAGCATAGTTGGTTGTTTACGGGATTCTGAATGAATATTGATGGTCTATTCAGTGATTGTTTAGCTCACTATTGGTGCACTAGTTCTGGTATAGGGCTAAATTTCCCCTTTAAGTTTGCGACTTTTGGGTCGCATTGATAATATGTGGATTTTGCCTTTCATTGTGTTTGCAACATGGGCATAGAATTCGTGAAGGTTCAAATGGGTTTGGGTCGGGGTAATGATCTTTGCGACCATGAAAAGACTGTCACATTTGTGATTGGTTTGGCTGGGTTGGTCATGATAATGAATTGGACCTTTCGTTGATAATGAAGAATGGATGTGGATTGATTTAAATCCCTCTTTTGAATATAAACCCCATTCAATCCGAAAAGGTGCCTATTCAAATTGCATCATTTATCTTAGTGTCTTTCCATAAAAAACACCACCTTTTTATTTTCCGTTCACACCTCTTAATAATGCAACAATCCTCCACATAAATGGTAATGACTATCTTATTAAAAAATTATAGATAAGTATGTGTTCAACAAGCAAAGACTGATTACATCTGGATAATTGGGTTTCACTTTGAACTTTCTGTAGTGAACATGCATCGAATGCACTAGATCAATTGATAGATTTGATATCTTTGAACCTTCGAACTTTAATGTATACCAAGACAACATATGTCATAGAACCAGCCTTTTACTATTTATGGTTCTCATAGTTTTGTTCGTTTCATCCAGGTACACGTCTTGATTTTATGAGAGTGTAGAGAATAGGCCTTTACTAATATTCTCCTTGAAGTGGATTCCACTTCACCCTCACATAGGTCATTTCTAAACATTCAATCCTATAGATTAAACTATTTGTTCAAATCTACCAAATTTAGATAACCATTAAAAAGCTTCACACCATCAACCTTATTCTTGTTTCCTAAACATTGTCTACATTATGAGAATGGGTTAAGTATATTGACAATGTTGAACCATGAGTCATAAATTTATTTGATCTCTTTGAACCTAGCTCTTGGAATCTTCAGTCTGCTAGGTAGAGTTACCGCCATGTTGACTTGTCCTAGGTCGTAAACCAATTTTCTTCGATGTTCAATCATCTCCCTCTCTAGATAGGTCTTTTTTAAGTGGATCCAACACATTATCCTTTGACTTCACATAGTCAACAGTGATAATTCCACTAAAGAGTAGTTCTTTAACAGTATTATATCTCCATCTTACATGATAAGATTTATCATTATACATCATGCTCCCTATCCTTTCATCGCCTCTTGGCTATACCAATGTATACATACTGGTACCAATTGTTTGGGCCAATAAGGAACATCTTCCAATAAATTTTGGAGTTATTCATTTTTTTCATCATCTTTATCTAATGCGGTAAAATCAAATTCCATTGTACAGCGGGCAATACATGTCTGTTTGGCTGATTTCCAAAAGACTGCTCCTCCACCTAAAGTAAATACATATCGACTCATGGATTTTACTTCACTTGATTCGGTGATCTAATTTGCATCATTATATCCTCCAATTACCATTGGATATTTATTATAATGCAAAGCATAGTCGTGTGTGTATTTAAGATACCCCAAAACTCTTTTTATTGCCATCCAATGAATTTTATTGGGAATACTCATGTAATGTCAAAATTTACTAATAACACATGCTATGTCTGGCCGTGTATAGTTCATGATATACATTAAACATCCCAACACTCTTGCGTAGTTCAACTGTGAGTCATTTTCACCTTCATTCTTTTGAAGTGCAAAGCTCACATCTAATGGAGTCTTGGCAATACCAAAATTCAAATACTTGAACTTTTCAAGTACCTTTTCAATGTAATGAGACTATGACAATGCCAACCCCTGTGGATTTTTATGGATTCTTATTCCTAAAATCACATCCGTAACTCTAAGGTCTTTCATATCAAACTTGCTCTCAAGCATTTGTTTTGTAGAATTTATGTCGGAAATGTCTCTACTGATGATCAACATATCATCTACATACAAACAAACAATGACCTTATGATTTGGAGTGTCTTTAATGTAAACACATTTATCATATTCATTTATCTTAAACCCGTTTGCCAACATCATTTGGACAAACTTTACATGCCACTACTTGGGTGCTTGTTTTAGTCCATAAAGTGACTTAACATGTTTGTACACCTTCTTTTATTTACCAGGAACCACAAAACCCTTGGGTTGTTCCATGTAAATTTCTTCCTCTAATTCTCCATTTAGGAATGTTGTTTTCACATCCATTTGATGGGTTTCAAGACTGTATACCGCTACCAAGGCAACTAACATCTAAATTAACGTTATCCTTATTACAGGTGAGTATGTATCAAAATAATCAAGGCTTTCTTCTATTTGAAGCCTTTTACTACTAGTCGTACCTTGTATTTATCAATAGTACCATTCATTTTTATTTTCCTTTTGAAGATCTATTTAGAACATATAGATTTATTTCCTGGAGGAAGATTAACCAAATCCCAAGTATGGTTTCTCAAGATTTAATCAATCTCACTATTGACTACCTCTTTCCAAAAGAATGAGTCTGAAGATAACATCGCTTCTTTAAATATTTGAGGCTCATTTTCTAGGAGAAATGTTTCAAAATCTGATTTAAAGGAAGTTGATGTTCTTTGACCTGTACTATATGCCTTGGATTCTCATAATTATATACATTCTCGCTTGGTTCATCTCAAGGTTGTTTAGACCCTTCACTAGACTGTTCATGTCTAGTTATATATGGATAAATGCATTCAAAGAACTCAACATTATTTGATTCAATCATTGTATTTTCATTGATATCTAGATATTTAGATTTATGAAAAAAAAATCAACATGCTCTACTGCTTTTAGCATATCCAATGAACACGTAGTCCACAGTCTTAGGTCCTATTTTCACCCTTTTAGGCATAGGAACTTGGGCTTTCGCTAGACACCCCAACACTTTAAAATATATTAAGTTGGGTTTCCTTCCTTTCCATTTTTCATATGGAATTGATATAATATGGGGCACTCTATTGAGTATTTGATTAGTTGTAGGGATAGCTTTCCCCATAAGTTTTGCGGTAAATCTGAACTTATAAGTAAGACATTTATCATTTTCTTTAAGGTTTGGTACTTCTTTTCTGCAATCCCATTTGATTGAGGTGAATATGGGGTAGTAGTTTGATGGAAAATTTCATTCTACACACATATTTCCGCAAAAGGAGATTCATATTGTCCACCGCTATCACTTCTTATTATTTTTATCTTTTTCTCTAACTGATTTTCAACTTTTATTTTGTATTGCCTAAACACATCTGCTGCTTCATTCTTCCTATTTTGCAAATAAACATAACAGTACCTAGTGCAATCGTTAATAAAAGTTATAAAATACTTTTTCTCACTCCGAGATGGTATTGACTTCATATCACAAATGTCTGTGTGGATTAAGTCTGGATTAAGTCTATGGGATTGGAATTCCTTTCAACAGACTTATACAGATGCATAGTATATTTTGATTCCACACACATTTGACATTTTGATGTATTGCACTCATAATTTGGCAAAACTTCTAAGTTAATTAATTTTTGAAAAGTTTTGTAATTGACATGTCCTAATCGTTCATGCCAAAATTTATTAGACTTAAGAAAGCAAGAAGAAATAGAACTTTTAATGATCTTAACAGTCATTACATTCATCGTAAACAGGCCTTCATTGAGGTAACCTTTTCCTACATACACTTTTTCTTTGCTAATTACAACCTTGTCTGAAACAAATACATATTTGAATCCATTTTGGTTAGAAGTGATATGGAAACCAAGTTCTTTCTCAACTCCGATACGTAAAGAACGTTGTTAAGAGTCAACACTTTGCCTGACAACATTTTTAAGAAGATTTTTCCCGTCCCTTCAACCTTTGTTATTGCGGAGTTTGTCATATAGATCTTCTCCTCATCTTGATTCGGTGCATATGAAGAAAATAACTCTTTTTTGGTACATACATGGTGTAATACCCATAAGATCCTAGTTTAATTCAGCTCACCTTGGTATGTTAAAGGGGTCTAAGACTTATAAAATTTCACTAAGTGTTAGGAATTAGTCATTTCTAAATCTCCTAAACTTTGATGATTTTATTTTTGACCTTCCTGACATCAGAAAGTTAATTTTTAAGTTGATTCATGATTGGGGATGTCAAAGGTACATCTCGAGTGAGTTTCAGAAATTTTTGGATGAGCATAAGGGCATATTTAAAAGTCCAAAATAGTACCATCCCGCGACGTGCTCTCTATTCCACCAATAAGGTAGCCTGCGATATATCCCGCAGCGCGTGCTCCGATATGGCCCACAGCGCATACTCCAGTCTGACGGACCAGAGCCCGCAATGTGTGCTCCATCGTGCCCCTCTTAATTTTCAGCTTTCCGTCATGTTTCTAAGGGCATTTGGGTCTTTTCCCTTCACCCAATTGGTCTATAACATGAGATCAAGGGTCTCAAAAGACAAAATTGATCTTTCTATTCACAATTCTCTCAAAAGGAAAGCAATTTTCTCTCTAGAACAAACCCTAGCCTTTTCAAAATTCAAGCTCAAACTTTAAGAAATCACCAACAACCTCCATAAATTATTCAATTAAGGTATGTGTGATGTTAATTCATGGGTCCTTTTCACCCATAGAGTTCAAGAATCCATTTTTAAGTTTAAAGCCATGATTTTTATATGTTATTATAAGTTATTTTCATGAAGTTATTATGAACCATGATTATAAATTATGTTTACCAAGTATTTTTCATTGGAAATTATCTTTGACATGTTTGAATGATAATGTTCGCATGTTAAATCCTAAATCCATGATTTTAGTATTTCAATTATGTTAGAATCACATGTTTTAACTATTGTCATGCTTAAGTTATGAATTTCAAGTGTTTGATGAAATGCCTAAATAATTAGGTTTTGAACAATGACTACTTGTTATATTTTTTAAGCTTCAGTATGTTCCTATTGTTATTGTTATTGCATCCTGGGGGTTATGAATATCCAAAAGTTAGATATTTACCTAGTTTTCATTATCTATAGAATGATCTCAGTTATACCATAAGTAATACCATTCAGTCAGTAAAATGGTCAGTCGTGAGTCCAATTAAGCTCAGTCCAGTTCAGTAAGCAGTGTATTTCAGTTGGGAGTAAAACTTAGCATTGAGTGAACGTAGGGTAGCGTCTCCCCCGCCAGTAGGCATGAGACACTTGTCTCCCCCGTCAGTATGCATGAGATGTTAGCAGCAATCCCTAGGTTCTAGACCTACGGAGCTACCGTAGACTTTGAGGGGTCCCCCGTCAGTTAGGCATGACACCCTCATCCTTTGGGACATTAGATTAGTGGATCCACACAACCATTTTTAGTACCCGTAGAACAGTACTGACACCCTTTCGATCGAGATTATAGGTTGGACCCTGATAGTACATTGGGGCATGTCGGTTATAGCTAGCTCCCACAGTCTCAATTCAGTATTCAGTATAGAGTTCAGTTTTAGGTTTGCTTGACCATAGCATACAGTTATCAGTTATTCAGTATCAGTATTTCAGTATTTTAATTTATAGACTATATCATAATCATGTTTTATGCTTGGTCATGCATTCTCAGATTTTTACAACTTTTATTCATTCATACTCAATTATATCATGCTATTCAGTCAGTTATTATCTCATGCATAAAACCCATACATTTCAACCTAACCTCATCTCATATACCAGTACATTCAAAGTACTAACCTCATACTCGTTTCTTGTGCTATGATGTATTATATCATAGGTTTGAACACTCAATTTCCCGATTGTACTTAGATATTCCAGTGCATTGGCAGTAGCAACAGTAGTGAGTCCTCATCCTTCAAGGATGAGTATATCTTATATTTAGTTATTTTAGTGGTTTAGTTATTTATTTAGTCGGATTTAGTTGGGGGTTTGTCCCATCAACTCCATAGTCAATCAATTTTAGAGGCTTTCAGACAGATAGTCAGTTTATCAGTTATTTTTCATCAGTATCTTTAGTATGTGTCCATACGTTCATAACTATGATTCAATATTGTTTTTAGTTTCTAAAACCTTATAGCATTATTAATTGATGTTCCACATATGTTTTCATCATCATTATATTATTTCTTGCTCACAGCAGGTACCGGCTCATGGGTTATCTTGTGGTCTCTCAAGATTGTAATCACTATGTGGTGTCCAGGGTGTATTCCCAGGGCATTACACATAGTGGGTGGTGCCAAAATATATCCACCAATCTCTAGGATTTCCCACCAAGTTACATTCTTAAAGCATGGTACATAGATCATCCATTTTATTTTTGGATTTAGCCATTTTGTCTTGATACTTCTTCTTACCTTTCTTTGGGGCACGACAATCTACTGATTTGTGGCCAACCTTTCCACAATTAAAGCACTTCCCCTTGAATTTCTTCTTTGGCGGATTGCTTTGTTGTCTAGTTCTCTTCAGTTTCTTTGAGTTGTTAGGTTTGTCCTCTACAATATTGGCTCCACTGATTGTAGAGTTTTATTTCAACCTTTCCTTGGAAACTTTGTTGTTGTTCTCAATGCGCAACCTCACAATGAGGTCTTTGACTAACATCTCCTTCCTTTTTTGTTTCAAGTAATTTTTAAAGTCCTTCCACAAGGGTGACAACTTCTGTATGATGGTTGTCACTTGAAAGACCTCATTCACAATCAAACCTACATCAAAGTTCATGTAAGTATTAAGAACATATTTAACATGTTCAAATAAGGTATTTGGTATATTCATACCTTCTTCTAGGAGATCGTAGATGATTACTTGCAATTCCTGTACTTGAGATACGTTAGTTTTATTGTCAATCATTTTGTAGTCATGGAACCTTGCAATAAAGAACTTTTTAGTTCTTGCATTCCCATTTATATACTTTTGTTCCAACATATTCCACAACTCTTTTGAAGTCTTCATTCCACTGTACACATTGTACAGATCGTCTTGAGGGCCACTTAGGATATAATTCTTGCATAAAAAACTCGAATGTTTCTATGCCTCAATTACAACGAACCGCTCCTTATCCGATGTTTCTTCAGGCAATTCTGGAGCATCTTTAGATATGAACCTTTGAAGACACAAAGCTGTCAAATAGAAGAACATTTTCTACTGCCAGTATTTAAAATCTACACCCAATTTTTTTTTGGGTTTCTCTGCAGGTACCATTGCGGATATAGCACTTATGCGGCTTGTTGTAGCAATATTTGTTGCTGCTACACTTGTCACACAATTAGTTGCATGACCATCAGTAGTCATTTTTATATCACAAAAAAGACAATCAACTTAGTATATCAAAATACTAATTATAAAGTTGTAACAACTTTAAACACCACTTGCTTCTAGTTTAACGATGAAGTTTTTATGTTCTTCTAATCGTTAACTGAGTGACCTTTAACTTATGATGAAGTTTTTATGTCTTCAAATCACTTGTTAAGTTCACACAGAGTAGATAGAAATAAGGTTTAATCTCCAAAAACTAAATAATACATATTATAAAAGTACTTTATTTATAAATGGTGAAAAAAATTCACCAAACAAGCACAAATTTTTTTTTATTAAATTCCTTAAGATTGTTGTTCTAGTGAGTATAAAATCTGTATGTTTTCTATATATACTTCAAACTATGTTCAAGAATAAGGTTTCAAGAACTATAATACAGTTCAACACGTTCAAACACAAGTTCAAATAAATTATCAAATGAAGTGTTTATCAATAAGTAAGAAATGAAGAGGAAGAAGAAATTTAAGAACCAAGTCCACCAACTTCATGGTGTGTCCTTAAGGAATTTATTTCCCTCATGTACCCGAGGTTATGAAATCTTTCCTCCTAGGATAATATGATTCACTTTCTGAAAGTAGCGGCACGTCAAACTTTCAAAAACTTTGAACACACTCAACAATTTGATGATCACAAGAGAGTTTTTAAGAAGAAGAAAAAAATTTCAACTCTAAGAAAATTGTCTTTACCTGAGGAAAAATTCAGGTATTTATAGCCATCAAGGTGTTGCTTCATGTAGAAAAGCAATAGTTCAGAAAGAGGCATCTCTTCATAAAGGTTCAACTCTTCAGAAAGGTGCAACTCTTCGAAAAGTCACAACCCATTAGAAAGGTCATAACCATTCAATCTGAAAAAGTGTCTATTCAAATTTCATCATTTCTCTTAGTGTCTTTTCAAAAAAAGAACACCACATTTTTATTTTCCATTCACACCTCTTAATAACCCAACATATTTTACATATTTTCCAATGATTTACTTATGATTTCATCTTCAAACCTTGTTTTTTCAAGTTGAAAATTGGAGATTTAAAGGATAAAGTTAAGAAAAGATTTCTTGACGATTCAAAAGCCAATTTCATTTTATTTTGATAAAATTTCAGATTTGAACTCCCTAAGTTATGAGTAACATGGTTTTTGAATAAAATTTTGTCTTGTCCTTGTGAGCTTGGGGTTGACATGTTGGACCAAGAATTTAGGTATAGAAATATGGGTGTCTATGAATTCACTTTCTTATGTAAAATATGTATTTGATTATATTTGGTGCGTTTGGAGACTCTTTTAAAGTGTAAAACTTTAGTTTGACTATTTAGGATTCTTTTTAGGCATGTTGATATTTTTGAATCTTTTTCAAAATATTTATATATAATTGGCTGTGTTGGGAGTAATGGAGATATGGGGTTTCCATATAGAGGAGATGACGAGCATCTATGCAAATACCAGTGTTATGTGAAGGGTTAAAGTAATTAATTAACTTGTTTGGACTATTTACCCTATTTTCTAGCATGATTATTGTGGATTATATCTAAAGGTGACTTATTTAGCATTCTAGTTGGTGATTATACTCTTGTTTGAGATTTTGAGCCTATTAATAGTGAAACTTGATAAAGTACTGAGATTATGGTTAGTTAAAGTACAAAATTAGGAGTTTTGATGATTGTGAAAGTGGATATAAGGGAACTTAAACTAATGATCAAATTGATTTATCATAGGAAATGCCTTGCTAGATATTGAATTTAATATTTGAATTGGTGTGACACATTTGCACAATTTGCATTGCATTTAATTGGGATCAATAAGGCACGTATGTCTTATATTTATGGATCAGAAGATATGTTATCCTATATTATATTTGGGTAGAAGGGGATACCCGTCCTAGTATATGAACCTCGTGAGTCTCCCATGGCTCTTAGATGTCTATATAAAGAAGGGGTATATACACACCATATGTATTTCATTCATTTACTTAAACTTAATTTGATATGATGGATGGTCGAATAACTTACTACATATGAATTCTTTTGAAATATATGAGCTGTTCTTGAACTCTGTTCATCCTTGTTATTGTGATTTACTTGTAGTCTAGGTGTTTCCTTTCTATTTATAGGTTTGTGTTAATGGTATATAGTAGTAGAGAGTTTAGGTTGTTTATCGTCTTCACTTTGAATTAGGATCGATCGATGATGCTTCTAATGACATATTCATTTAGTACGCATGTTTTTTTTTCTACACTCTTATGGGAAGGTTTTAAGTTTTAAGCTTTGGGTTATTGATTGTACCTGTTCAGGGTTGAGTTATTAAAATTTGAGGTAGCTGTCTGGCTGATCTGCAACATTTTTATATTTTATTATATGTTTACCCATTCAGTTCCTTTCTACTACACTTAGAGTTTCTCAAACTTGTATCATATTATATTAGAGGTTGTACTTGTGAATTACCAGGTTTTAGAGATGTTGGTAAAACACCACAGACTTTTGGCCCTTGGAAATTTCCTGATCTTTGAGCTCACTGCCTTTATTACGACTTGACCATATGAGTTTTATGGTGTCTTAACGATCAGGTGGCCCTAGTCGTAGAGTGTCCAGTGGATGGTGGTTGGATTTTATATCTTGGTTACAACTTGGTGGTAATAAGTCATTAAGGGTGGTGATGATTAGTTAGGACAAACCTTAACCAAATCAGTAACTTAGTGGCTTGACTTTACTATGATTATGAGTGGCTCACTAGGAGTTGCGAGGATAGGTTATGAGTCATGAGGTAAAGTCGTAGGTTGTCCAGTGTCTAACCCATTTGGATACTGTGTTGGTTGCAACTAGACCCTACAAGTCACTGAGTAAGGTTATATGTGAGATTATGGAGTCGTAAGGTAGACAATGTATGGGTGTCTAACTCACTGTCTAGGATACGACTCAAGGCTTTGAGTCGTATGATGTGGTGAAGAGTCTGTAGGTCCACTCGTGACCAAAGGCAATTTTTCCATAACTTTTAAGCTGGGGATATTCTATACATTTCCCACTTTAATTACCTTTGGTACCATGACTTAAAACCTTCATTGAGACTTCATTAACACATTATTCCCAGTAAAATACTCCCAAATTCTCTCTCAAACTCTCTGTTCAAGCTAAGTCTAGGGTTTTACAAAAAGTGGTCATCTAGGGTTCTAAGGGTGCAATCTCTTCCAAATTACTTGGTATTTCAGGCATGTTACTCTTCCCTCGATGTTATTTTTCTAAAAGCATGTTTTAATGTATGGCTTTCATTATATTATTATGGTTTTGAAATAAAAGTTGGGGGTTTTGAATGCTTATGGTTGGATGATGTTTTCCCATGGTTTAATTATGGTTTTCTATGTTTTAAATATGGTTTTGAACATGTGGTTGCATGTGTATGGTGGTTGAACTTGATAATGGTAATCTTCTCTAAACTTTTGGCTTTTGAAGTGATTATGAACCTAACCCTGTATTGCGACAGTAGTTTATAGTTATAAGAAAGGTGGGAATTTGACTCAAGGGAATAATGAAATCCCAAGGTGTTTAGTTTGACTTATTTCTTAAAACTAATGCATGGAATAGATGGTTAAATGGTTAAGGATGGTTAGAAAACCTTGTGGCATACACTGGAATCCCCCAAGTGAATTTACAATGAAAACATTGCAGGGTACATGGGAATCCGCCAAGTGATTTTAATAATGGAGTCTGCGGGGTATATGGGAATCCCCTAAGTGTTAGCTAATGACATTTTTTGTAAACTATAGCCGGTATGACGATACCACTTATAATGCCTTGATAATTGACTCATGGAATTTGGTGGTTTGGTTATGTGACAAATGTTTTAATTAGGTGATAATAGGAGTTGTGATCGCTAGCCGTGAAGGTGTGAGTCCAAAGGATAGACACTAGAAACTCATGTTTGCCAATATGAGGGTTGGTCTTAGTGACTATATGTTTGTGGGGTACACGGGAATCCTCGAAGTCTATACTTGTATATCTGTATCATGGAGGGTGAAGGGTACACAAAAATCCCCAGCCATCTATGATATCTCTGGTTTGAGCAGTTACACGCACTGGGGCTCGTTCAGGGACTAACACTAGACCTATATAGCCCATGGATGAATTTATGATAGTAAGCTACATAATCTAGGTTAAGGTTCTAAATGCATGTCAAACCTTGTTCCCTATCCTGGCATGGTATATATATTTATATATATAATTGTATATGGTTATTTTATTTGGTTTTGAATTAATGGCATTACTTTATCTATATCCCTGAGATACATGCTAGTGTTTACCCCACTAGCTGCCTTTAGGAACTGTATCCCCACGCGATGCAGGAATCGTCCATACTTTCACTTCTTCTTCTTAGTGACTTGGTGATTTGGGGATAACTTTTAAGTCAGATTAAAGTGGTGAGATTCCATACTCATGAAGACCTCATTTCATACTATAGACTTCTTTATATCATTTTTATTTCCTTGGTTTTGGTTTTGGCTATGGTCAGGGGCATGTACCAACTGGATATCCTTTGATTTTGGTTAGTGGATTTGTCGAACTACTATGGGCATGGGAAGTATCAGTATTAGTGTTAGCATTGGTATTGGTATTTGCATTGGTAATGGATGGTTAAGTGGATATGGCTTTTGATTTTGATTTAAGACTTATTATTATGTCTCTAATTCAATATTATCTTATATTGTTATATGTTTGGAATTCATCTGACATAGGGTGTTGGGCGGTTAACGATTGGGTATTGGGGGTGGTCTCCAATCCTGGTTGGACTTGAGATACCCAACACGACTAGGACTTGGTTTGGGTTGTGTCATATTAGTATCAGAGCCTAAGTTCATGTTCAATTGGGTGTCCATAAATCCGTGTTGAGTAGAGTCTCTTTTAAGGGTGTTTAAGTGTGCCATACTCGAAAGGGTGAGGCTACAATACATTAAGGAATGTTTCTCTTTCTTGATTTCTATTTTTGGGTTGTAGAGTCTAAGCTCTTGGATCTCCCTAATTCCTATTTGTTTGCCTTTCAAATCATGCCTCTGAGAAAATCTGATGTCCACAGGAACCCTTCTATCCTAACTAAGGGTTCAAACTATGTCTAAGGACACTATCTTTGATGGTCCTAATTGAGCTTCACCGGTTCCTCATATCTCTCTTTAGATACCTCAAGTTGACATGTCTAATGCTGAGGTTTGCCAGTCGATCTATTTGATCACTCAGTTGGTTGCCTCTCAGACTAAGCGTGTGAATTCTATTACTCCATCATTTAAGGCTACTATAGTTGTCCAATTTATGAGGTTGAATCCTCTTGTGTTCACCAATACAAAAGTTAAAGAGGATCCCCAGGGCTTCATAGATGAAATGAAAAGGATTTTCTCAGTGATGCATGTTACTGAGGTAAAAGGTGTGGAGTTTGTAGCCTACCAGCTGAAGGATATAGCTCATCAGTTGTGTGAATAGTGGGAGAAGCTCTGAGGTGAGGATGTTGAGTCCACCTTGTGGGAGTTCTTTTCTAGAGTTTTTCTTGATCACTTCTTTCCTTAAGAGCTGAGGGAGGCAAAGACAAAAGAGTTTGTTAACCTAAAGCAAGACAAGATGTCAGTCAAGGAGTATGCCTTGAAGTTTCACCTATTTTCCTGGTATGATTCGGAGTTGGTTTCTAGCATGAGGAAGTTCACTTTTGGTTTGTCCTAAGACTTGATTTTGGAGAGTAAGGTTGCATGTTGAATAAGGACATAGACATCTCCAGGCAAGAAATTGGGGAAAGGTAGAGCAAGAAATTTTGGCATTTAAATCAAGGGGGAGGTTAACAGTAGAGCAACAGGGATGGTAGAAAATGGTCCATAAAGAAGTGGGTCAATTTTAGGTCCTACTCAACGTCTAGTGCTCCCTACCCAAAGTCTTCTAGTGATAGGTATTTTCAGGGTGGCTATAATTATAGGGCACAGAATGCCTAATCTCAGGGTGGTGAGGCCCAATCAGCTCCATCATATCCTCCCTATAGATTTTAAGTCGATTGAATCGAGGTTTCTTCAATGAGGGAAGGTAAGAGTTCTTCAACTGTGCCTAGCCAGGGCACATGCTTAGAAACTATCCAGTGGCTAGGGTTTCTTGTAGGGCAAACAAGGTTCCGGTTGCCTCTTCATCAGCTCCTACACAAAATGGTGCATCATCTGGCTTTGACACTGGTCGAAATTGACTCTATTCTCTCACTACTCGTTAGAAGTACAAGGCATCGCCTGATGTCATTACTGGTATATTGAAACTCTTTTCTCATGATGTGTACTATTTACTTGATTTGGGGTCTACTCTTTCTTATGTGACCCTATTTATGGCTGTGTATTTTGGTTTTGGTCCCTAGTGATTTCAGACCCCTTTTCTATTTCTACCCTAATGAGTGACTCTGTGGTTACCAGGAGAGTATGTAGGGGTTGTGTGGTATCTGTGGGTGGTCAAGAGACTTTGTTCGATCTTTTTGAATTAGACATGGTTGATTTGGATGTCATATTAGGGATGGATTGGTTGTACTCGTGCTATTCTTATCTAGACTCTCATACCCGCAAAGTCATCTTTAAATTCCCTCATAAGCTAGTTACTGAATGGGAATGAGGTTCTATAGCACCCAAGGAAAGGTTCATATCGTATCTTAAAGCCCAGAGATTAATCTCCAAGGGGTGTCTGCATCATCTGGTCTAGGTTAAAGATTCAAACTCAGGGGGTTATTCTTTGCATTCCATGCCGATGGTTAATGAATTTCCTGAGGTCTTCCCTGATGACCTTCCTAGTGTCTCTCCCTATATGGAGATTGATTTTGGGATTGATCTTATTTTGAACACTCGTCCTATCTCTAATCCTCCATATAGAATGGCTTCAGCTGAGTTAAAGAAATTTAAGGAGAAATTAAAGAATCTTTTAAAAACAGATTTCATCCATCCTAGTGTGACTCCATAGGGTGCACCGATATTCTTCGTGTGTAAGAAGGATATTTCTCTTTGTATATGTATTGATTATCGGTAATTGAATAAGGTGACGGTAAAAAATAGGTACCCTCTTTCAAGGATAGATGATTTGTTTGATCAGCTTCAGGGTGCTAGTTTCTCTCCAAGATCGATATTTGATCCGGGTATCATCAGTTAAATATTAGGGAGGTGGATATCCCTAAGACTTCCTTTCGTACCCGATATGGGCATTTTGAGTTCCTGATTATGTCTTTTGGGCTGACTAATGCCCCAACGACATTCATGGACTTGATGAATAGAGTTTTTTGTCAGTTTCTACATTTGTTTGTCATTATGTTCGTAGACAATATTCTGGTGTACTCTAAGAGTGAGGTGGATCATGTCGATCACCTCTACATAGTATTATAGACCCTAAAAGAGCAACAGTTGTATGCTAAATTTTCAAAATATGAATTCTGGTTGAACATTGTCACTTTTTTAGGTTATGTCATATCTAGTAAAGGGATCATGGTGGATCTACAGAAGGTTGCAATGGTTAAGAAGTAGCCTAGACCAATGACTCCAACCGATATGTACAACAGGGGATTTGTGGAAAGTTTCTCAACTATAGCTGCCTCGATGACTAAGTCAGCTCATAAAAAGGTGAAGTTCCTGTGGTCTGATGTTTGCGAGGGTATTTTTGAGAAGCTTAAGGATAAGCTGACTTCGATTCCGATATTGACTTTGCCTGAAGGTGCTAACAAATTTATGGTCTATTATGATGCATCTCGTGTGGGGCTCGGTTGTATTTTGATGTAGCATAGCAAGGTGGTAGCTTATGCTTCTAGACAGTTGAAGTTATATGAGAAGAATTATCCAACTCATGACTTAGAGTTATTAGTTGTGGTGTTCACGTTGCAAATTTGGCATCACTATCTATATGGAGTGCATGTGGATATCTTTTTTGACCATAAGAGCCTGCAATATGTGTTCACTCAGAAAGAGCTAAATCTCAGGCAAAGAAGTTGGCTTGAGTTACTCAAGGATTACAAAATGAGTCTTCACTATCATCCAGGCAAAGTTAACGTGGTTGTTGATGCTCTTAGCAGGTTATCCATAGGGAGTCTAAATCATATGGATGAGGATAAGCAGGAATTGGTGAAGGATATTCACCATTTGTCTAACCTTGGAATTCATCTCTTGGACTCAAAAATGGTAGTGTGGTTATTCAAGAGGTGGCAAAGTCATCTCTGGATGCTGAGGTAAAAGAGAAGCAAGTGTTAGACCTTATCTTGATACAAATTAAGGGTGATGTAGGTGGGCAGAAAGTGATAGCATTTGAGTATCTTGCGGTACCAAGGGATATTGTGCTCTCCCGATGTAAATGGGTTGCGAGAAAGGATCTTAGCCGAAGCTCATGATTCATGTTATGTTATTCATCTTGGTTCGCAAAAATGTATCAAGTCCTTAAGGAGATCTATTGGTGTAACAATATAAAGAGAGATGTGGCTAGTTTTATGGCTAAATGCATGGTGTGTAAACAGGTGAAGGTTGAGCATTTGTGGCCCGGAGTGTTGCATCAAGAAATTGAGTTACTTGTGTGGAAGTGGAAAGTGATCAATATGGATTTCATTATCGATCTTCCCCGATCTCGGAATTAGTTTGATTCAATTTGGGTCATCATGGATAGGATGACAAAGTCTTCTCACTTCTTGTCGGTGAGGATAAATTTCTCGGCGGAGGATTATGCCAAACTATTTATTGAGGAAATTATGAAGATGCATGGGACACCTATTTCTATCATTTTAGATCGTGGTATGCAGTTTTCACTGCATTTTTTATGGTAATTTCAAAACGGTTTGGGGACTAAAATGAGTCTTAGTGTAGCTTTCCACCCGTGGTCGGATGGGCAAGTGGAAGGAACTATTCTAACATTGGAAGATATGCTTTAAGTTTATGTGATTGACTATGGTGGTAGTTGGGTTAAACATTTGACTCTTATAGAGTTTACATATTATAATAGCTCCTACTCTAGCATTGGGATGGCTCTGTTTGAGGCCTTGTATAGTAGAAGGTGTAGGTCTCCTATTAAGTGGTTCGAGGTTGGTGAACCAAAGATATTTGGACCAGATTTGGTTCACCAAGCTATGGAGAAGGTTAAGGTGATTTGGGATAGTCTCAGAGCTTCCCAAATTCGCCAAAAGTCCTATGCGGATGTGAGGCATAGTAAGTTAAATTTTGAGGTTGCGGGTAGGGTATTCTTGAAGGTATCTCCCATGAAAAGGGTAATGTGGTTTGGGAAGAAGGGGAAGCTCAGTCCCCGATATGTCAGTCCTTATGTGGTTTTGAATAGAGTTGGTAATGTTGCATATAAAATAGAGTTTCCCTCTAGTTTGAGCTCTTTTTACCCGTTGTTCCACGTATCTATGTTGAGAAAGTGTGTGGGTGATCCATCGTAAATTATACCTATCAAGGATATTAGTATTTTGGATTCCTTATCTTATGAGAATGTCCCGGTTAAAATCTTCTATCGATAAGTTCGTTGGTTGTGAACCAAGGACGTAGCTTTGGTAAAGGTTCTATGGAGGAACCACAAGGTTGAGGAGGCTACTTGGGAAGTCGAAGAGGACATAAAGTCAAAGTATACATTCTTGTTCCCTATTTGGAAAATCATGCTTAAGGTATGTATTGTTCTTAACATTATTATTTGATGTCTTTGTTAAAGAAAGATTGTTAATTCCTTGGTAATATGTTTTCTATCTTAAATATAAGAGTAGAGATGTTTGGGGTATAATCGTGCTAGTAACTACCTTGTCCCATAATTCGAGGATGAATGATCCAAGTGGGGGAGAATTGAAACACCCCAAATTTTTGGCTCTTGGAAATTTCCCGAGTTTTGAGCTCACTGCCTTGATTATGACTTGACTATACGAGTCGTATGGTGTCTTGATGGGTAAGGTGAACCTAGTCATAGGGTGTCTAGTGGAAGGTGGTTGGGTTTTCTATCTTGGTTATGACTTGGTGGTGATAAGTCATTAAGGGTGGTGATGAGTCATTAGGACAAACCTTAACCAAATCAGTAACTTAGTGGCTTGAATTTGCTTTAAGTATGAGTGGTTCACTAGGAGCCATGTGGATAAGTTACGAGTCATAAGGTAAAGTCGTAGGTTGTACAGTGTCTAATCTATTTGGGTATTGTGTTGGTTATGACTAGATCATATGACTCATTGGGTCAAGTTATGTGTGGGATCATGGAGTTGTAAGGTGGATAGTGTATGGGTGTCCAATTCACTATCTAGGATACGACTCAAGGCTATGAATCATATGATATGGTGACGAGTCTGTGGGTCGACTCGTGACCAAAGGCGATTTTTCTACAACTTTTAAGTCGAGGGTATTCAACATTTCCTAATTTAAGTCCCTTTGGTACCATGACTTAAAACCTCCATAGAGACTTCATTAACATATTATTGCCAATAAAACACTTCCAAATTCTCTCTCAAACTCTCTGTAAAAGCTAAGGCTAGGGTTTCAAAGTAAGTAGTCATCTAGGGTTCTAAGGGTGCAATCTTTTCTAAATTTCATGGTATTTCAAGCATGTTACCTCTCCCTCATTGTTATTTTGTTAAAAGCACATGTTTTAATGTATGGCTTTCATTGTATTATTATGGTTTTGAAATAAAGGTTGGGGGTTTTGAATGCTTATGTTAGAATAATGTTTTCCATGGTTTAATTATGGTTTTCAATGTTTTAAATATGGTTTCGAATATGTGAGTGCATGGGTATGGTGGTTGGACTTGACAACGGTAATCTTCTCTAAACTTGTGGATTTTAAAGTGGTTATGACCCTAACCCTGTACTGCAACATTGGTCTAGAGTTATGAGAAAGGTGGAAATTTGACTCAGGGGTACAATGGAATCCTAAGGTGTTTGGTTTGACTTATTTCTTAAAACTAATGCATGGAATAAATGGTTAAATGGTTAACGGTGGCTTAGAAAACTTTGTGAGGTACACTGGAATCCCCCAAGTGAATTTACAATGAAAACCTTGCGGGGTACACAAGAATCCCCCAAGTAAATTTATAATGAAAACCTTGCGGGGTACATAGGAATCCCCCAAGTGATTTTAATAATGAATTCTACGGGGTGCATGGGAATCCCCTAAGTGTTGGCTATTGATATTATTTGCAAACTATAGTCGGTATGACTATACTACTTATAATTGCTTAATAATTGACTCCTGGTATTGGTGGTGTGGTTATGTGCCAAATATTTTAATTGGGCAATAATGGGGGTTGTGATAGCTAGCCATGAAGGTGTGAGTCTGAAGAACGGACATTGAAAACTCATGTTTGCCGACGTGAGGATTGGTCTTGATGACCACATGCTTGTGGGGTACACGGGAATCCCCCAATTATATACTTGTATATATGTATCATGGAGGGCGAATGGTATACGAGAATCTCTGACCATCTATGATATCTTCGGTTCGTACAGCTATAAGCATTGGGGGAATTTTAGGGGTAACACTAGACCCATATAGCCTGTGGGTAAATTTATGATGGTAAGCTACACAATCTAGGTTAAGGTTTTAAATGCATGCTAAGCCTTGTTCCTTATCTGACACAGTATTTATATATATATATATATATATCAATGTATGTCATTGCCTATGGTTATTTTATTTGGTTTTGAATTAATGGCATTACCTTATCTTTATCCCCGAGTTACATGCTAGGGTTTACCCCAGTAATCGTCTTTGGGTGTTATATCCTCATGCGATGTAAGAAAAGGCCATACGTTCACTTCTCCTTCTTAGTGAGTTGGTGATTCGGGGATAACTTTTGAGTCAGATTGAAGTGGTGAGCTTCCATACTCCGGAATACCCCATTTTATGATATGAACTTCTTTATATAATTTTTATTTCTTTGGTTTTGGCACTGTATGAGGGCATGTACCAACTGGATATCCTTTGATTTTGGTTAGAGTCTTTGTCGTACTACTATGGGCATGAGCGGTGTCCGTATTAGTGTTAGCATTGGTATTGGTATTGGCATTGGAATTGGTAATGGATGGTTAATTGGATATGGCTTTTGATTTTGATTTTAGACTTATAGTCATGACTCTAATTCAATATTATCTTATCTTGTTATATGTTTGGAATTCACCCGACATAGGGTGTAGGGCAGGTAATGGTTAGGAATTGGGGGTGATCTCCGATCCTGGTTGGACCTGAGATACCCAACACTATTAGGCCCTGGTTCAGGTCTTGACTATTGTCTATTGTATTTCACTATTGATTATATATGTAATTCAATTTGAGAATTATCCTTAACTTTTTTCAGTGCAATTACCTTATTCTTACAATATTTTTTATTGGGTTGGATTATGTAATATGATGGGTGTGATAAGTGTCATCAAGATTCGAGTTTTGGGTTGTGACAGTTGATTAGTCTCACAGGTATATGCCTTAGTCTAGTAGAGTTGGATTGATATGTAGACATCCATTATCTATCTTTGAGAGGCTACATAACTTCAGCAAAATCTATTTGTTCTTTCTTACTGTAACAAATTGAATTCATTACTTATGAAGCTTTTTATTTACTCTATCATATATGGTGAGGACTTATGCTATTGTGGAGAGAGATAAGGAGTTGGTTCCATCATCTATGCCTATTTCCCATGTTAGGACTTACGAACATGGAAGGGGACATATTAGAGGTTGTGACAAAGGTAGATCTCAAGTATATTGTCAAGACCTAGCTAGAGAAAATGTTTCTTGAGGGTGAGTATAAGGTTAGGATGTTCGGATTTTGATAGAGTAGGTGGGAACAAATTAGGCTCTACCTGGTTTATAGCTACTTCTGTTCTTCAGGATGATTTGGTTTGTATGTTGGTTCTGTTTGAGGCTATGGCATAAAATGGAGGTTTAATAGTATTTCATAGGGTTCATATGCTAGATTTGGGGCTCAAACCCCAAATTAGCAGTCTATACTAGTTTTCTATGGCAGTGAGACAAACAGTGGTTGCAATAGTTATATTGACAATGTGACTTTAAAAGGTATGGGGTCCATGAGTATGGATAAATCTATGATGTCTGATAAGGAGTAGAAGAGGTTTGATAGGTTCAGGAAGATAGATCCACCTCAATTTTAGGGTAGACAAACTGAGAATTCTTATGAGTTCTTAGTGATTTGCCATGAGAGCCTCTAAAGTGTGGAGTTTGTAAGTTACTATGTTGTTGACTATAGCGCTCTTCAGATTTGTGGCCTCGCCAACTAGTGGTAGTGTTCTAATGTTTACTCTAGGGTTGCAGGCTTGTGAGTTGCTCACTCAGTACTTTTTAGATCGATTTATTCCCCACAATTTTAGAGAGTAATAGGGACATCTGTTTGAGCATCTGACTCAAGATGGGATTTTAGAGACTGAGTATGAGATATGGTTTGATGTACTTTTTTTCCATGCCATAGTTAATTAGCCAGATAAGATCAAGAGGATTCAAAAATTCTTGAGGAGTTGACCTTTTGAATATGAGAGATAGTGTTTCCCATAGCTTAGTTTTGATTTCCTTTTTTAGAGAGTAGTCGAGATGGAAAATAAGTTCAAAATTATGTTCCATGATGATTTTAGGGATTTGAGGTACAAGAGGTCTCGTACTTTTGGTTAGTTCAGTGGTACCTCATGTGGAGGCAGGGGTTCTTTCAGGAGAGGCTTTTATTCTTAGCATTATATCTTGTTCATTCTACTATTTAGGAATACAAGGGTAGGTAATCTAGATGAGACTCTTTCAACCCATGGCACACTTCTCATGGTTCTTCATAGAGGTTATTAGGCTTTGGTGTCCATCTAGGTTATTCAAGGTTTTCTCAACAGATGATGGTTCCCGTATTTTGTTATGAGTGTGGTAGCGAAAACATCTTAAAAGGGATTGTGCTAGACTTAGGTATGGAGGTAAAAATAAGATTCACATGCTCTAGTTAGGGATGCAACACTCCTAGATAGGGGTTGCAATAGATCTCAAATAGGTAGAGGTACACAATTGGCTAGATGAGGGAATGGTAGAGAAGTAACCCCGGAAGGTGGTGATATGGCTTTGTGTTATTCTTTTTTGAGTAGACTTGAGGTGGATTCCTATAATGTAGTTGTTATAGGTATCGTCTTTATATGTCATCAACTTGACTCGGTACTATTTGATCCTAGTTTATGTCATCAACTTGACTCGGTATTATTTGATTCTGGTTTTACTCTATTCTATTTGTCTATATATTTTGTATCAGATCTTAATATGACATGTAAGTCTCTTGTTATGTCTATTTGTGTTACTACCCTATTAGGTGATGCCTTTGTGGAGTATTGGATGTACTGATCCAGTGTTAACTCTTTTGGGGTATAATACATGGGTAGATTTGATTATTTGGGATATGGTTGATTTTGACATAATTTTAGGTATGGATTGGCTTTCTCTGTATCAGATTGTCTTGAAATTTCATGCCAAGATGATTACTTTAGCTATTTCAAGAGTGTCGAGATTAGAATGGAAGGGTACCCAGGGTTCATATCCTAAGATGGTGATTTCTTTCTTTAAGGCTCAGCAGTTAGTTTAGAAGGGGTGTCTTTCTTTTTGGATTATGTTTGTGTTACTGGCACTAACAAGCCTCCTTTGGATTGATGTCGCCCAAAACTAACCTCTAAAGAAGTATGATACGGCTGATGTCAAATATAGAAACCCAAACCAGGTTGGGGTCAAACCCACAGGGAATGCGTGGAATTATCTCTCAAACTTGACGAAACCACGGGCAATGCGGAAAAGTAAATGGGGGGAGTTTTAAGTCAAAAGTAACAAGTAACCAAACTTGAGTGCTTGGGGTTGTAAACAATAGAAGACGAACACTAGGACTATGTTCCCCCTGGCTTCCTAGCTCCAAAAATTTCTCGTGTTCTATTCACCTAACCTACTTCTCTGGATGCAAAGTTTGATAAGATATGTATCATCAACTGTCTTGTGAACGCGTTAATAAATCTCACCCTACACCTTTTGAGTCTCAGGGCGACGCCTTACTGTCCCTTGTCCTTAACCCTAGTGCAACTATCACCTTTTAAGTTTCTAGTTGATTAGACGAGGGTTGATAGCCTCAAATCACTGTCGTAATCTCCTTTTCCCAATCTCTAACTCCCTTGTGAGGATGATCTTAAATACAGGAAATTTCCAAGAGTCTGCAGTAGCTTGGGAAACAATTAATATATAGAAAATCATAATACACACAGCTGTAAATAGACTAGATGAATCTCCCACTTCCCTAATGTTGTTAATCCGCCAGGGTTCCACAACCCTGGTCAAGGAAATTAGCCGTTCATGCTCATGCAACAATCCATGGGAATCAATGAAGAAGACATTTAATTAATTGCACAACAATGAAAGAATAAAATCCAAGATCTTTAATTGAATATGGAACCAAAAACCCAAGAACAATTGTATCAAGAAGACAATGTATGTGAAAAAGTGTCAAAAGTACGTAACATAATAAAGGAATAACCTAGGGTATTTATAGTATCTCAAAAAAACAACGGAAACCTAATTAAAAAAAAAATAGGGAATCTTTATCGGTAGTGGTTATGCCTCTGGCAACGAGTTGTTATGTCTGTCTACGACTTGTTGCTGGCTATCGTAGCTCTCTTTTGGTCTCAATTTTAATGACTCGTAATGTCACCGTACGAGTCGTATCCTGCTACGCTAATAACTCCAGTAGATTTTCATCTTCAGGGCTCTCGAGTATGTTCTCTTTATGACTTCTCACCATGAGTCGTAGTCAGTCTTTACGACTCGCGGTCTTCACTCGTTACCACTAGATCATCAGCCTTCAGTATTTTCCACACTGTTCTCAATACAGCTTTACACTACAACTTGTAGCCTTCTATGACTTTACTTCTGAAATTTTGCTTTGCCCACTATTATCCTTACAAGTCTGGGCACGAGTCATAATGTGACTTAATACTCATAGCTTGACCAATACTTTGACTTTTCAGCAGTTTTTTTTCTCCCTTTTAGTTCAAAACTACTTCCGACCTAGTTTCCCTGCAAAGCACATAAAACACACATCATATCCGACGAAATGACCTAAGTCAATGCATATTTCATCGTTTTAAGCATCAAATGCTCCATGTTTCCACGATACATCAACACCCTCAACTAAGAATGTTTGCATGTCCTCAGGAAAAACACAAAACAAATACAAATATGATGCTTAAATAGGAAAATCCTAAAATACTTTTGGCAGTCAATTCTCAACTTTAGTTTACAACACATTACCCTCTCTTATTTCTAGTCTTTCAAAACCCAACCGTGTATACATATGGAGTACAACAATAGGACATACAATAATGAAGTGATGGCATTACATTAGCAATGAACAAGTAGGCATATACACAAGTTACACTACCTGAACAGATAAATAATCTAACAATGCGACCCATGTACCCTCTCAGTTAAATAAGTCCCATTCACTCATATGAATTTACCATGATAATACAAAGACGGTCAAGAGACTCTCTCTCTCTCACAACAAAGTTCCATAGTGCGCACAGAATGCCATAGGCTTGCCCTTATTTTTTTTACCTTAGTTTTTGAATAGTCGGGTTAAGATCACTATAGGACTTTATTTGGCTTGTAACATAGGCTTGGGGATGGTACAGTATAATCGGGAAAATTTATTGTGAGTAAGCCTCCTTGACACTATAATTTCTTTAGGGTCCACTCATTTTCTAACTTTTCTTTCAATCCGCCCTTGTTTCTCCCTTTTAATTCTTTTTCTACCTGTTCTGACTTGGTGCGATCTTTTATTCTTTTTTTTTTCTTTTTTTTTTCATAAGTTTCTATTTCTTTCTTTTTTTCTACTTTTCATAATTTTCTCATTTTTCTTTTTCTACCACACCCAACCCTACTTTCTTTTCAATTCACAACCCTTCTTCATACCCACTTTTCTTTGTGCACCCCTATGATAGCCACCCTCAACTAAGGCGATTTTCCTGAGTTAAGGTGTACATTTTCCAAGGAAGACCGGGGCCAAAATAGGTTCATTACAATTAAAATGAGAAGGTGAATCGGTCTAAACAAAAATTAGGTCTATTAAGGCTCAAATTGGGATCAAGGGATTCTTATTCATATTTGGTTGTTTATATTAGGCTAAAGTGGACTGATTTTTTCAAAAATAGCCTATAACCCTTTCCTAATTGATGATCCTATAACCTAGGCAAGACTAACCGGACAAGTTCTGGATTCCACACACAGAGGAGACTAGGTAACACCTCTCACACACATTGTACAGGTTCACATTGCTAGTTACTTCATATTCAGTTCATGCATTGTTTACCACATTTATTAAATCCCTAATTCTAATGCCATTATGAGATTCACAGCAGTCACACGTGTACAGAAATCACACAGTTGTCAAAATTTATGGAGGGGTACCATTTTTTTTCAAACATATTCAAAAGTTTCAGCACAATCATATCAACAAAATGTTAACTACCTTAGATACCAAGTTCCCTCCCAATTTAGACATCACACAAAACACACACAAAATATCACAAAACATAATACAACATGTTGGTTCCACATTCAAACCATGGCCGATGGGAAAATAAACACGACAACAACAACCCGCTGCGGCTATGCAATACACCCCCAACTCTAACTAAATACATATGCATTGTCCCCAGTGCATCTAAAATAATAGAGACATACCTGAGCGCTCTAGGCGTCATATCAAGCCTGATCAGTATGTGGGACCTCATACCGGGTCCCATCCTCAACATCAGTGGTCCCAATAGTTGTCGGGACACTCTTAACAATAGTGGTACCAGTGGTGGTCGGTGCGCTCAAAGATGGCTCAGGCGGATGGATTGTACTACTGCTCATCCCAGCAGCGTCAGCGAGTGTCAAACTACCAGCCCCGGCCTCCATCTCTTGGACCCTCTTCTTGTGGTTTCTCTCACTCTAATGACTCTCTCTTGTTGCAATCTAAATATTTTCTTCTTTGGATCTCTTTTTCTTCCTCTTTTTTGCTTTTTTCACCTTTTCACCAACTGCAGGAGTTGCATCACCAATCGATAAAATATTTTCGACCACATCCTCTCTGTGGTCTCCTTAATAATAGGCATCGAGAGGATTGTCCTATCATACAACTCCTCTACTGATTTTCACAGGTTGGCTAACTCAGCCTGTACACCTGCTAGGTTTGGGGACTGGATACCTTCAAGCTGTCGGTTAATCCTCCACTCAAACACATCAAACCTTGCCTACATTGTCCTCATATCTTCACTAAGCCTCTTCTAAACCTATGATTTCACTCCTTTCTCCATCAATCATACCTTCATTTCCACCGTACTCAACCTCTTTATAACTTCAAAAAGAACTTATTGCGACAGTAATACATAGTCAGCTGGAACCGACTTGGATGTGGATGGTCGTGGTTCCATAGTAAGTGGTGGAGTGGGAGTATGGGAGGTTACCGCTACATCAGAGGCCTGGGACTCGGACTGGCCAGTCTCAATAGGGACATCACCTATATCAGTAAACCTCGCAGTGTCATCTTCTCTAGCCTCATATGCATCACTAATTATCGACGTGCCCAACTTTGCCATCTTTGAGATAGGATTGGTTATATCTCTGATTAACCCCAAATCTATCGTGGTCCTCGTCCTTAAGAATCAATTAATATCTGTGAGCTCTGTCACTCCCACCTCCAAAAAAATCTAAGTCACCATGCAAGGGAAAGTCAACACAGTGTCTGTGCTAGTTTCCCTATCCCTAATCTCTCGGGCTATCCACTTGGCTACATCGATCTCATAGCCCGACATTATACTTGCAGTGGCAAGGTGTGAAGTCGTTGTTAACATTGTCTACTCAAGTAACGCCAATATGTAGTCAGTCACTTAGAAGCATGAACACAAATAAAAGACTAGTCGGCTTACGCCGAGCTACGCATGACCTAATGTTGATCCTTAAAATTTTTACGTTATATATAATTCTATCATTTAATTAAAACCTTCATTTGTTTGGTTGATAAATTATAAGTTAGGCATATATTATTATATCTAGATTGATGAAATTTGTATAACAATATTTTAAATTGCTCAAACTTTTATGGCATTGATAGTCAATTATATTTTTTTAAATCATTTAAGTTTTTAATTACGGTGATTTATAATATATTTTCTTCTATTCTACTAATTAGAAGTGACATAGTAAAATAATTATAACAATAACTTGTGAATTTTTTAAATGGTCCCATATAAGACATCAAGTTAATTTAAAAAATCAAAAAATAATTTATCATTTTATGCCTATTATAGGATAAATAATTAAATATTATTAATTTTTTAATACTTAAATAACTTATAAAAACATCAAAAATAATTTTTTATTTTATGTGTATTTTATTTTTTTAATTAAATATGATTAACTTTTCAACACTTAAATAACTTGTAATAATTAATTATGAGTGATATAGTAAATCATAGTCGAAGCAGCTGAAACAGTCATATCATAAATGTCTATTTTAAATTTTCTTATTATTTTTTTTTTCAATTTTTTAATACATAAATGACTTACAATAATTAATTAGGTGTAATATAGTAAAATTACGGTTGAAGCAGATGAAGCAGGCATGTCAACCATGAGCAACCTACTTATTGCTATTATATAGGATAAAAATAATTTAAGTTTTTAATTATTGTGATTTATAATATTTTTTCTTCTATTCTACAAATTAGAAGTGACATAATAAAATTATTATAACAAAACTTAAGGTTTTTCTAAGTGGTCCCATATAAAATGTCAAACTAATTTAAAAGTCAAAAAATAATTTATCATTTTATGCCTATTATAGAATAAATAATTAAATATTAGTATTATTTTTTTAATACTTAAATAACTTATAAAACATCAAAAAATAATTTATTATTTTATATCTATATTATTTTTAATTAAATATTATTAATTTTTTAATACTTAAATGACTTATAATAATTAATTATGAGTGATATAGTAAAATAACGGTTGAAGCAGCTGGAGCAATCATGTCATAAATATCTATTTTAATTTTTTTATTAATTTTTTTAATTTTTTAATACATAAATGACTTATAATAATTAATTAGGGATAATATAGTAAAATTACGGTTGAAGCAGCTGAAGCAGGCATGTCGACCATGAGTAGCCTGCTTCAGGTGCTTATTGTGACTTATTATATAGGTAAAAATTGAATGTATGTATGAAAGCAATTAACATGACTTAACATGCTTAAGAATAAAAGAGCATGTAACATGGGACTTTGAGCTAAAAGTGATAAAAGTGTTTGAAAATAAGGTGTATGATACAAGACAAACAAGGGAAAGCACAAAACATACCCCAAACAGTCTACAAATTCAAGAAAAAACGTGGACCAAAAGGGGACCTCACTCGGATTCGACAAGTATAACAAGAATACAAGAAACAAAGGTGTCTTTGACACCCAAAAACAGCCAACAACACAACAATAACGAGATGAACAAGATGATAACAAGAATAACCAGATTCAAATTCCACAACAACAAGATATAACGTTACAAAATTACAAAACACAAAGGGATAGATTGTGAGACATAAACTACTATAATGACTAAGAACCTAAGTGTAGATGACACACAAAGACCCTTAATGATGATAGTAGGAACACCTACACTCTTCAAAGAGACACAAGAGAGGACCTCAATCCTTCAACCACCCCAAGTTCCAAGCAAACAAACAACAAAAGAGATTTCACCCTAATGTTGTAACCTAGTTTCGACCAAGCCTCACAAGAGAGAGAACTTGAGGGTTTCAAGTGTGTTCTACCATTTTCAACATTTAAAAACTAAGTGAATAAACCCTAACATGTTCCTTATATATTACAAAAAAATAGAAGTTAAAATAACCAAAAAGGCCCTTCAAGAATGGGCTTCCCCTCTAGTGTATGGAGTGGGTTGTTTTGGTGTGTATTTAGGCCTTTAATTACACTTCTCTTGCACATACACTTGGTTGCTTTCAATGCATACCCACATAAGTATATTTCCGTGAATATTCTCGTATCATCCTCTCCATATTGAGAAGAATTTTTCCACAAATTCACAACTTCACTTCGTTCAATTGGCCACTTAAAAAAACACTCAAAACAGTCCGCAAAATATGAAGAACCCGAGAGCTCAATATGAACAAGTCTCGGCCAATATCTTCATTTGAACCTCGGCTTTCTCTCAATATTGATACTTGTCTTTAATCTTATCCGACTCAAGTTTCCTTCCATCATATAAGCATCATCGTAGACTCCATATACTTCGTGTCCCTTTCTTTCATACTCCTTTATATCGACATATCGATTTTGGGAAAGTGGAGTTTCGGTTGAGGGGGATATTTTGGTAATGTGGAGCTTTGGTTGTGGAGCTTGGATGGGAGGTAATGGTCCTCCAAGTCCTTCTTTTGGGACTTGATCAACTTGCGGGAGAAGTGATCTACCTTGTCCTCGATTTTGAGGGTAATTAGTAACTTGGCTCATGGCACTTTTTGGTGAACTTGGAGGGTTGAATTTTGTAGGCAAAGTCTCGGGGGAAATGGTGATGGAAGGGTTTTGGTCATGACCACTTTAGGAAACATGGATTCGAGTGGTAGAAGCACGAGAGTTCCTTCGACTCTCCATTCGATCCAACCTCTCATTCATAGTAGATATCTCTCCTCGGATTAAGGACCTAGTCGTGCACATACTTTCTATTCCTCAGTTGATAGTTTCAAGTCTTTCAAAGATAGAACCAAGAGCATTGTTGTCCATTGTAGTCAATAAGTTACCTACAAAACAATAAACAAGTTAGTTATTCAAGAATGGTCCTCACACTCTCTTTTTAATCCTTTGTCCCTCAGCTTTTCTCACTTTTGATCTCACAATTGTTGTAAGTTTTCTTGTAATCCATAAGATGTTGAGAGGTAAATCGAGTGTGTACAATGACTCAAAATAATAAAAACACACAAAGGAATGTAAACACGGAAAAAATGGTTTCAAAACCAACTCACAATCTAGTAAATTGTCACTAGTTTGTAAGTTAGTATTGGAATCAACAAACGAAACTAATGAGACAACAAAATGAAACTAAAAGATCACAATTTGAGCTTAAAATTTTTCTGTGAACAGTAACTTGGGTGACGTGGCAGCACACTATTGGTCACGGCCCCACAATTAGTTACTAGTTGAAGTTTACAAACTTTAGTTACTATATAATGGAAATAATTGGTTTTGAAGGGAAAGTATATGACTTGAATCTCCTTTAAGACTAATTTTCAAAAGGTAAGACTTGACTTTGTACAATTCCCACAAAACAAGATCCGTTGAAACAAGGAAAACTGGTTGAAAAGTAGATGTCAAGTCAAGGAAATGATGGCTCAAGTCTTCGCACAAATAACTTTACAACTTGTAGGTTCACCTTTTTGAATCTATATTACACTTTTGGTTGTCTTAAGTTGTAAGATGAGATGAAGAACAAGATGAACAGCACAAAAATTCTTCAAGAACAACAACAATATTCACGAATTCAAGACCCAACCAGCCACAACAAGTCACAAATGCTCGCCCTAGGACCTTGTTCACAACGCAACTTTAACAAGTTCAAGCTCAAATATAGATCTAGACACCTTTTAGTGTTAGTGATTCACGTAACTAACATAAGAAACAACAACACACACCAAAGGACTACTAGATCTAGACGCTACAAGCAACCTCGGCCAAGATAAACAACAAGAACAACACTTTCAAGGCCAAGAACAATAAGAACATCCAAGTTTTTTTTTCTTAGCAAGAAATCCCAAGATTGGTATTGTAAGAACAGAACCAAAGATTTCTTTGATACCAAATGATACAAGACAAACAAGGAAAATCACAAAACATACCCCAAACAGTCCACAAATTCAAGAAAAAATATGGACCAAAGGGGACCTCACTCGGATTCGACAAGTATAACAAGAATACAAGAAACAAGGGTGTATTTGACACCCAAAAACAGCCAACAACACAACAATAATGATATGAAAAAGATGAAAACAAGAATAACTAGATTCGAATTCCACAATAACAAGATATAATGTTACAAGATTACAAAAGACAAAGGGATAGATAGTGAGACATAAACTACTATAATGACTAAGAACCTAAGTGTAGATGACACACAAAGACCCTTAATGATGATAGTAGGAACACCTACACTCTTCAAAGAGACACAAGAGAGGACCTCAATCCTTCAAGAACCCCAAGTTCCAAGCAAACAAACAACAAAAGATATTTCACCTTAATGTTGTAACCTAGTTTCGGCCAAGCCTCACAAGAGAGAGAACTTGAGGATTTCAAGTGTGTTCTACCATTTTCAACATTCAAAAACTAAGTGAATAAACCCTAACATGTTCCTTATATATCACAAAACAAATAGAAGTTAAAATAAACAAAAAGGCCCTTCAATAATGGGCTGCCCCTCTAGTGTATGGAGTGGGCTGTTTTGGTGTGTATTTGGGCCTTTAATTACACTTATTTTGCACATACACTTGGTTGTTTTCAATGAACACCCACATAAGTCTATTTTCATGATTATCTTTGTATCAGTGTAGGTGACTCAAGTATTAATAATTGAGTGGAGGTGACAATACTTTATTATGGATTAAGAAAGTTGAAAAAATTTGAAAATAATCCAAAAGTTTTTAAATTTACACTTTGATCCAAATGTTAGTTAATATAATGGGAAATGGAGGGAAAAAGGCACGTTCTCTCTCTTCTCATATGTTGTTGTTTTCTCTCTCTTTATGATGTTTGTTGTTCATTGTTGCTACTACTTTATTTATCATCATCTGCTTCATTATCATCTCCATCTTCTTCTTGTCGATCATTGTTGTTGCTTTTACCGCTACTGCTGCTATTTGACCAATTTTTTAGGTAAAATTTTGTTTCGTACATCGCTTTCTACTTTATCATTACTTCATAGCTGACTTTGGGAAGTAAAATTATGACTTTTAGTTGAATTTGTTATTTGGGTATACTGCTACTCTGTTTTTTCAACAATGGATAAAACCCATTCATGAATACAACATAAGAGCGCAGAATTTAAACAGATCACTCAGTTTGTTGCAACAGATAAATATTTTATTACAAAAGAAGACTCATATGTTGGATTCATGTTTATGGTCCTATAGTGCCCGTAACATTAATCAAACAGATGGGTAATCTGTTGCAACTGGTGAGTTATCTGTTGCAAAAAAATAGTTATCTGTTGTAACATATTACTTGTTGTAATAAACGAGTAATCTGTTGCAACAAAATATTTATCTGTTGCAACAGATGAGTAATCTATTTGGAACAACACAATCTATCTCCTGCCACAAACCCAATAGATAACCAATATGTTTTAACTCTTGCTATTACTACTGGATTCAAATTATTCCTTAATCATCGACATGTTTGTTGAGAAGACGAAAGACATAATGAAAATTAAATAAGAATTAAAATATCAAAGTTGATCAAACATAAAAAAATTTATCAAACAAAAACAAATAAAAATATATAGGGTAAAAGAAAAAATAATCTAATTATTATTATTATTATTATTGCCAGTCGAACAATCTTCAACCAGCAGCAGGATGGCCCTCCTCAGCCTGTGGATCTCTCGAAGCATCCTTTCTCTCACGGCGCCCAACTCCCACTACAGGTCATGAACTTGCCTCTGAAGTTCCCGCACGGTGTCTTGCAAAAAAGCAACGTCCCACACTAGATCATCCATATCTAAAGCACACCTGAATTGATAAAAAATATAAAAACAAAAGTAAAGAAAAGAATCTGAATGTAATACAACGTATACTACCAATTGGGTATATTTACACAAAAAATAAGAAAAAAACTTACCTGAGTCAGGGAAGAGAAAGTGGTTGAAGGTGTAATAAGAAAGACACGATGCATGAAATAAATAGTGTAGTAGAATTAACGAGTAAGGAGGAACCTATTTATATAGTATTGAGTTTGAATGAGTTAGGCAAAAAGGCGCGACTGTTCACCTCCATTTATTAATTACATACAAATCGGTGACTTTTTTATTGCTGCAAAAAGTTATGACTTTTTTATTATTGTGATAATTCATGATTTTCAGCTTATTATTATTAATTAGTTCTTTCCAATAACTATTTTTATTGAGATGTGACAACAGATTCTATATCTGTTGCATCAGATAACCCATCTATGACAACAGATATACCGTCCGTTGCAACAAATTGACAACCTATTGCATCAGATAATCTATTTATTGCAACATATAATCTATCTTTTAATCATCATATCATTAATCCAAATTTGGTGACTTTTTTATTATATAAATTAAAAAAAATAGATTTAATAATAAAAATGGCAAAAAGTCACTACTTGTCGCCTATTTAATATTCACATCAATTATTCAAATTAAATAACCATTTTTTAGGGTTATAAATTGTGTTTATCATTTATTTTCTTATTATTTTCTGTGAAAAAAAATGACTTAATTAAATCAAGATGGTGAGTTTTTTATTATTGTGACAAGTCATGACTTTTCAACTTATTATTAATTAGTTTTTAAATTTAAATAACTCTTTTCTCAATTAAAAAATCGAAGACTTCTCACCTTTTTAATAATCGTTTCTTTAATAAAATAATAACCATTTTTATTAAGTTGTGGCAACAAATTGTATATTTGTTGCATCAGATAACCCATCTATTGAAACAAATTAACCATTTGTTTTAGGAGCTTTTTTGATTTCTTCTAACAACTGATTTATCAATCGCAACAGATGGGGAATTTTATGCATCAGCTGTTTTGAATGTGTTAGATAAAAAGTCACGACTGTTCACCTTTTTTTTAACAATCATCATATACCTTAATTAATCCAATGTTGTGACTTTTTTATTATATAATAAATAAATAATTTTAAAAAATAGATTTTAAAACAAAAATAGTGAAAAGTCACGATCAGTTATTAAAATTAAATAATCGTTCTTTTATGATTAAAAAATTGTGTTTATCATTTATTTCCTTATTATTTATTTACGAACTATTTTTCATATTAAATAATTGAAAAGTCATGACTTTTCACCCCCACAATAACAATAGCCCTTTTTTTATTAATAACCATCTGTTGCAATATATGATCCATCTGTCGTAACAGATTAACCATCTGTTGCAACATATGGTCCATCTGTTGCCACAAACGCTCAATCTTTACCTCCAACCGTTGATATGTTGAGAATAAGGAATAGATAGAATGAAAATTAAATAGTAAATAAGAATTAAAAATTCAAACTCATCCAAACATAGATTTTTGAATCTATTATATACAAATATATACAATAAAAAAAACGTACCCTTGGGTATATCCGATATAAAAAAAGAAACTACATACTCTAAAAGAAAAAATTAACCTAATTATTATTACTACTACTACTACTACTATTATTATTATTATTATTATTATAAGTATTATTATTATTATTATTATTATTGTCAACCGGCAGTAGCAGGGCCCTCCTCAGCCTTGCTCTAAAGTCACCCAACTCCCTCCAGAGTTCATGAATCTGCCTTTCAAGTTTCCGCAAGGACTCGAGATGAATCACCTTATACAAATCTGGATCAGCCATATCTAGAAGTAGAGTAAAATGAACGAGTAAGGAGGGACCTATTTATAAAGGATTGAATTCAAATGGGTTAGTCAAAAAGCCAAGATTGTTCACCTCTTTTTTAATAATTACATCCCTTAATTAAATAAAACTAGTGACTTTTCGAAAATGTAAATTAAAAAAATGGATCTAAATACAATATTTTATCTTTATTGTATTTCGAAAAGAAAAGAAAATTATTTTAAAATAAATCTAACAGATGGGTAATCTATTGCAAAATATATTCTACCTGTTTGATAATTTACAACATATTTACAATCGATTGTAAAAGATGGATGTATCTGTCTGATTATTTCCAATAGATAAGTCATATGTTGCAATAGATTGATTATCTGTCGTAACAGATGTTTAAAATTGTTTGATAATTTTAATAGATGTGTCATCTGTTGCAACAGGTTAGTCATCTATTTATTCAAATTAACCCATAGATGGTCTAGGAAGAATAAGGTACGTGCAGATGGATGGATCCATTTTCATGTGTGGGAGTTATGAATTACTGATAATGTCATCGGGACAACACACATAAAGTATAATAATTTTGTGAATGCAGTTTTTAACCGATTTAGCATTGATCATTCAAACAAGATCCTTCATTGTACAGTTAAGTTTGATAAGTTCGAATTAATAAGGTCGAGAGGCCCAAGAAGATAGTGTCGATACCCTATTGTGAATTAATGACAGTTGTGTCTCATGTTTATGCATGTCAAGTTTTGAGAAGGGATCAATATTTGGTGTCATTGCAGAGATCCAATAGCGATTGGACTTAAATTTAAGTGTGCATTGGACTCTGAGAAGGCCTTCGAAGCCTTGAACTGCTTCAAATAAAAATGAAAAACCAATAGAAATTCCCCTGGCCTAAATATTTATAGAAGGGTTGTTCGAGAACATGATTATATACCAAAAAGAGCCGTAGGAGAATACCTGCGAGGAAAAAGAGGAGTTGATGAAAGACCATATCATCAGAGAGCTAATTAAAGAGGAAAAACAGGGTAGCATGGAACTTCTAGCGAATCTGGCCGATGAAACTGAATTAAAACATGAGAAATCTAAATCAAGTGCAAATATGAAAGTGTATCCAGTAATGAAAATTCATCTGTTGTCTATCTCAAAGAAAAGTAGTGAAGATGGACACTTTGCTAGGGATCTGCGACTAGGTAGTGTGGTCGAGATGATCACCTACCTAGAAAGTAATAGAACACTAAGAAAGCATCTTTGCAGACACCAAGGGGTTGAAATAATGTACCGTAAGTCAAGAAAACTGCGCCAAGAACAACTGTAGTTAAAATAAGAAATCTAAGCGAAGGCGGAAATTTATAACTTTTAAATTACATCCCATGTATTCTTGTTTGTGTTTACGATTAGGTCCATTGTTATTGACCTGATCGAAACCACAAACAAGATTGAAAAGAAGACTGAGTATCATTACTTCCTTAATAATATGGATATAATTGATTTTGTTTTATTACCTTAGCATTCTTTCAATATATCTTGGAGAAGATCAGATATTTCTTGTAGTATGTGAATCCCGATAATTTTCAAGCTTGCCTCCAGCTTCCTGATTCGGTATTCAAGTTTGTCGTTGTCATCTTTGAGGTTAGTATAGAGTTCTTGGTCTTTTGTGAGTTTGACAATGAGGAACACTTCATTTGAAGTTATGGCATTGTAAAAGGCCTTCAGAAGGCTTTCGGAATACTTTTTTAAGAAGGCTTAAATGGTACATAGTTGGTCGCTATGTTTGTTTTAGGTCAACGTCTTGATGCACACTCAAGCAATAGTACCAATGGTTGAACAACTCACTTTCTCGAGCATTGTTTAATGCAGCTTAATCAACCAACCTTAAAAGGATTTGATAGGTTAATGAGCCTGAAATTATGTATCATTTGATCTAAATTGATTCCACTAATCCAAATAAGTTATTTCCTAGCGTTTAGGTTATAGGATTAGTGGAATCAGTTTGGATCAAATATTACGTAATTTTGGGTTCATTATCCTATCAATTCATTTGAAGTTTGGTTGAACAAGATGCATTGAGAAACGCTCGAGAAAGTGAGTTGTTCAAGTGTTGGGACCACTGCTTGATGTGCATCAACACGTTGACCTAAACCAAACATAACGACCCTTCTTGTATCATTTAAGCCTTCTGAAGAAAGTGTTCTGGAAACCTTTTACAATGCCACAACTTCGAAGGAAGTGTTCCTTATTGACGAGCTCACAAAAGACCAAGAACTTTGTACTAACCTCAAAGACGACAACAACAAACTTGAATATCAAATCAGCAAGATGGAGGCAAGCTTTAAATTTATCGGGATTCACATTCTAAAAGATGCATCTGATCTTCTCCAAGATAAGTTAAAAGCATGCTAAGGTAATAAAACAAAATCAATTATATCCATATTGCTAAGGGAGTAATAATACTCAATCTTCCATTAAATCTTGTTTGTGGTTCCGATCAGGTCAATAACAGTGAACCAAATCAAAACCATAAACAAGAATGCATGGGATACAATGTAAAATTCAGAAATTTCCACCTTTGCTTAGATTCCTTATTTTAACTGTACCTGTTCTTGGTACAAGTTTTCTTGACTTACTGTACATCATTTCAACCCTCGGTGTTCGCAAAGTTGCTTTCTTAGTGTTTTATTATTTTCTATGTAGGTGATCATCCCGACCACTCTACCTAGTCATAGCTCCCTAGAAAAGTGTCCAGCTACACTATTTTTCTTTGAGATAGACAACAGGCAGATTTTCATTACTGGATAACTTTCATATTTGCACTTGATTCATATTTCTCATGTTCTAAGTCAATTTCTTCGGCTAGATTCGCTAGAAGTTCCTTACTACCCTATGTTTCCTTTTCAATTAGCTCTCATATGATATAGTCTCTTATTAACTCTTTTTCTCTCGCAGGCATTCTCCTACCGCACCTTATGGCATATAATCATCACCCTAAGCAACCCAACCATATTAATTTAGGTTGGGGAAATAACTATATTTATTTTCATTCTTGGTTGAAGAAGTGGGAGGCTTCGAAGGCCCTCTCAGAGTCCAATCCACCCTAAAAGTTAGTCCAATCGGTATTGACTCTTTTTACAATGCCACCAAAACTTGATCCCTTCACAAAGCCTGACACATAAACATGAGCAACAACCATCATTAAATCTTAACAAGGTATCAGAACCATATTCATGGTCCTTTATCCTTATCCATTCAGACCTATCAAACTTAACTATAAAATTGCAGATATCATATTTGAATGATCAATGCCTAATCAATAAAAAATAGCATTCACAAAATCAGTGTACTCTATATGTGTCTTCACGATAACATTATCAGTAATACATACCTCCCACATATGAAGTGGTTCCATCTACAAGTATCTTATTCCTCCAAATCCATCTTTACTGTAGCCTCATGTGTTGGTCAGGCAAAAGTTGATCAACTTTCATTTCCTTATATCTATAAATAAGAGAAAAACAATTGATGTCAAACAAGAGAGATACAGAAAGAACACTATCCATCTATTGTAATAGATTACCCATCTATTGCAATAGGCTTCATATCTGTTGTAATAGTTTCCCATCTGTTCAACAAATTATCACTTTGTTGTAACAGATGTGGAGGCTGTTGCAACAGATGTGAAGTCTGTTACAATAGATGTGTAATCTATTGGAATACATCAAACTAGCCTTGATAGTAGTTTGATTTGTTCCAACAGTTACTCTGTCTGTTGCAACATCAACAACAACATTAATAATAAAGAAACAACATCAACAACAGCATCAACAAAAAAAATCATTTGTTCCAACACCATCAACAACACCACACCACAAGTTCCAACAACACCAACCCCACCAACAACATCAATAACAACATCAACAATAAAGAAACAAACAAAATACATATAAAAAAAATAATACTTCCAACAAGGTTTTTAAACTTCTCTCAACAAATGACTTTTTTTGCATATTTTAATAAAAATAATGGTTTGTTTATTCAAGACTTAAAAGTAACCTTTTCTTCAAATTTTAAAATAAATATGATATGGGTAAAGGGTAATTAAATAGAAAAACAGATGTAAATAACTAATTTAAATAACTTGCAAAAAAGAAGACAAAAATGAAAGAGCAATAGTGAACCATACCTGCAATGTCAAAAGCAAGGGGTTCAAAACAATAATTTTAGTTGAAAAAATATTGATCAGTTGAGATCCGAAAGGATCCTTATGAGAAAGAAGAGAGAAAAAGAGAAAAAAGAAGACGGTTGTAATAACCCAAAAAAGAGAGAAAGAAAAAGAAGAGAGAAGAATAAATTTAGGGCTGAAGGGGAGATAATTCTAGACATAGGTTTAAATGTTCATTAATATTCATTAATAACTAGAGAAGCACGAGAAAGATAGGTGACATTAAAAAGATAAGAAAAGACTAATCAAGGAGGAGATTTTTGAGTAATCCAAGAAATATTTTTTACCACCTTAGTAGTATTTTATCTTTCTTCTTTCAGATAGAAGGTTGCTTTAAAATTAAAAAAATAGTTTTAAATAGATATGTAATCTGTTGCAATAGATATCAATATTTATTAGAAAATTTCCAACAACTCATTCATCTGTAACAATAGATGCAAATGTCCATTTGATAATTAAATCAGATAGGTAATTTGTTGCAACAAATCTCAGTATCTATTTAAAAATTTCCAACAGCTCAGTCGTCTGTTGCAATAAATTTCTTTGTAATTGATTTATCTAGAACTAGGGATGAGTACATAGGGTCAACTACAACTTTAATTAAGTCTTTGCAATTGCATGATGTTGGTATTGCTTTCCTCCTGAATTGAGTCGTCAATCGATCACTCTAAGTTGAAACGATTCATATTAACTTATTGTTATGCTAATACCAAAATTGATTTAGCTAGAACTAGGTATGAGTACATAGGGTCAACTACAACTTCAATTGAGTCTTTGCAATTGCATGATGTTAGTATTGCGTTCCTCCCGACCTGAGCTATCGATCGATCACTCCGAGTTAAAATGATTCATATTAACTTAATGTTAAGCTAATACCTAAATTTATTTATATATAACTAGGGATTAGTACAAAGGGTCAACTACAACTTTGATTGAGTCTTTGTAATAGCATGATATTGGTATTGTGTTTCTCCTGACCTGAGTCGTCGATCGATCACTCTAAATTAAAATGATTCATATTAAATTAATGTTAAGCTAATACCTAAATTTATTTACCTATAATTAGGGATGAGTACATAGGGGCAATTACAACTTCAGTTGAGTCTTTGCAATAGCATAATGTTGGTATTGCGTTCCTCCCGACCCGAGTTGTCGATCGATCACTCTAAGTTGAAATGATTCATATTAACTTAATGTTAAGATAATACCTAAATTTATTTAGATAGAACTAGGGATCAGTACATCGGAAAAACTACAACTTTGATTGAGTCTTTGTAATAGCATGATGTTGGTATTGTGTTTCTCCTGACCTGAGTCATCGATCGATCACTCTGAATTGAAACGATTCATATTAACTAAATGTTAATATAATAACTAAATTTATTTATATAGAATTAGGGATAAGTACATATGGTCAACAACAACTTCAATTGAGTCTTAGCAATTGCATGATGTTGGTATTGCATTCCTCCCGACCTGAGTCATCGATCGATCACCTCGAGTTAAATGATTCATATTAAATTAATATTAATCTAATACCTAAATTTATTTATCTAGAAATATATATATGAGTACATAGGGTCAATTACAACTTCAGCTGAGTCTTTGCAATTGAATGATGTTTGTATTGCGTTCCTCCCGACCTGAGTCGTTGATTGATCACTCTGAGTTGAAATAATTTATATTAAATTATTGTTAAGATAATACCTAAATTTATTTATATTTAACTAGGAAAGAGTACATAGGGTCAACTACAACTTCAATTGAGTCTTTGTAATTGCATGATGTTGGTATTGCGTTTCTCCTAACGCGAGTCGTCGATCGATCACTTTGAGTTGAAACGATTCATATTAACTTAATGTTAAGCTAATGCCTAAATTTATTTATCTATAACTAGGGGTGAGCACATAGGGTCAACTACAACTTTAATTGAGTTTTTTCAATTACATGATGTTGGTATTGCGTTACTCCTTACCCGAGTCGTCGATCGATCACTCTAAGCAAAAATTATTCATATTAACTTAATTTTAAGCAAATACCTAAATTGACTTATCTATAATTAGGGATGAGTACATAGGGTCAACTACAACTTCAATCGAGTCTTTGCAATAGCATGATATTGGCATTGCGTTCCTCCCAACTTGAGTCGTCCATCGATCACTCTGAGTTTAAATGATTCATATTAACTTATTATTAAGATAATACCTAAATTTATTTATCTATAACTAGGGATGATTTTATAGGGTCAACTACAACTTCAATTGAGTCTTTGCAATTACATGATGTTGGTATTGCGTTCCTCCTGACCTGAGTCGTCGATCGATCACTCTGAGTTGAAATGATTTATCTTAACTTAAAGTTAAGGTAAAACCTAAATTGATTTAGCTAGAATTAAATATGAGTACATAGGGTTAATTACAACTTCAATTGAGTCTTTACAATTTTATGATATAGGTATTGCGCTCCTCCCGACCCGAGTCGTTGATCGATCACTCTGAGTTGAAACGATTTATATTAACTTAATATTAAGTTAATACCTAAACTGATTTAGCTATAACTAGGGATGAGTACATAGGCTCAACTACAACTTCAATTGAGTCTTTACAATTGTATGATATAGGTATTACGCTCCTCCCAACCCGAGTCGTTGATCGATCACTCTGAGTTGAAACAATTTATATTAACTTAATATTAAGTTAATACCTAAAATGATTTAGCTATAACTAGGGATGAGTACATAGGGTCAACTACAACTTTAATTGAGTTTTTGCAATTGTATGATATTGGAATTGCGTTCCTCCTGACCTGAGTCGTCGATCGATCACTCTAAGTTGAATGATTCATATTAACTTATTGTTAATCTAATACCTAAATTTATTTAGATATAACTAGGTATGAGTACATAGGGTCAACTACAACTCAATTGAGTCTTTGTAATTACATGATATTGATATTGCATTCCTCCCGACCCGAGTCGTCGATCGGTCACTCTGAATTGAAATGATTCATATTAACTTAATGTAAATATAATACCTAAATTGATTTAGCTAGAACTAGGGATGAGTACATAGGATAAACTTCAACTTCAATTGAGTCTTTATAATTTCATGATGTTGGTATTGCGTTTCTCCCGACCCGAGTCGTCGATCTATCACTCTCAGTTGAAATATTTCATATTAACTTATTTTTAAGATAATACCTAAATTGATTTAGCTATAACTATGGATGACTACATATGGTCAACTAAAACTTCAATGAGTTTTTGTTATTGCATGATGTTGGTATTGAGTTCCTCCCGATCCGAGCCATTGATCGATCACTCTAAGTTGAAATAATTCATATTAAATTATTGTTAAGATAATACCTAAATTTATTTATATATAACTAGGGAGGAGTACATAGGGTCAACTACAACTTCAATTGAGTCTTTGCAATTGCATGATGTTGGTATTGCGTTCCTCCCAACCCAAGTCATCGATTGATCACTCTGAGTTGAAATAATTCATATTAACTTAATGTTAAGATAATACCTAAATTAATTTATCTAGAATTAGGGATGAGTACACAGGGTCAACTACAACTTCAATTGAGTCGTTGCAATTGAAAGATATTGGTATTGCGTTCCTCCCGACCTGAGTCATCGATCGATCACTCTAAGTTGAAAAGATTCATATTATCTTATTGTTAGGATAATACCTAAATTGATTTAGATAGAACTGAGTGTGATTACATAGGGTCAACTAAAACTTTAATTGAGTCTTTGCTATTGCATGATATTGGTATTGCGTTCCTCCCGACCTGAGTCGTTGATCGAACACTTTGATTTGAAAAAATTCATATGTTATAAAATTTTAAACAATAATTATGATCAATTCATACCAAATTAAAATTTTCAAAAGTTGTCATTCTTTTTCAAAAGTACAAATCAACCCATACAAATCATCCATTTGCGGGAAAAACATTTTATTATTTCAAATCTCGAGTTCTCACTCTTTTGATTCTCTCTTAACAATATAGACAACAACTTCTTAACATATTTCCCAACCCTTCAAAATAGATTAATTTTTTTTTCATTTTCGACCACATAGTTGTTATTTTTGACTTCATTCTCATTTGTATTTGTCATTTTCTTTGTCTTTACAGGTAACAAAGTTTGATAAAATTTCTACATTTGTTCTTTAATCTAAAAATTAGGGTTTTTTGCTTAATGATAAAAAAGAAGACTTTTAGTTTTATTTTCTTCGAGAATGGGTTAACAACTTTGAGTTTTGATGTTAAAAACGTAGGAAGAACTCAAGAAAACCCTAGTTTTATTACAATATTCATTGACTATCGTGGTATTATTGGAGGATGTTTGTGTTGGTTTTGATATTTTCGGTATTGGTAGTCTTGGTGGTGGTGTCAGTGGTTTTGGTGGTGGTATTGGTGGCATTAGTGGTGGTGTTGGCGGTCTTGGTGGCCTTGGTTCGGGTATTAGTGGCATTGGTGGTGTTGGTGGTGGTGGTCTTGGTAGTCCTGGTGGTGGTCTTGGTGGCATTGGTGGTGGTGTTTGTGGTGGTCTTGGTGGTTCATCTATTGCAACAGCTGGAACATATGTTGGGAGATATTAAATAGGTCGTCTAATAGATTCCCCATCTGTTCCAACTGATGGGTTATCCGCTGGAGTATTTTTTTTGTAATATTGCCTATAATAATTTATTGCAATTTGTCTTACCTTTTTTAAACAAATCATGTAGATATCAAATATAATGTATTTTTTGTTTTTCTGTTGTTTGTAGTTAAAAGATGTCTTCCAAAACAAAAGAAACTGAAAGTGGATCAACTTCTGATCACCTAACAAAAAATGCTAGAGTATACATGGATTCAGAGGAACTTCCTGAACAATCTCAATCAGGGAAAAATAAAGCTGAGGAAATTTATGAAAAGGGAGGTGGAGAAGGGTATATATAGGTTGGTGAGGAAAATAAAACTGAGATGGAAGAAGAAGATAACAAGAAGAGGAAGAAGTAGAAAGTGAGAAAGAGGATATTGACCGACATAATGATAAACAAGAAGAGAAAAAAGTAGAAAGTGAGAAAGAGGATGATGATCAACATGATGATAATGCATCACTAATGGGGCATGAATTAAGATCAAAATGGCAGTATAAGGCTATTAAAACTATTAGTATTGATAGATTTCAAGTTACGATGCCGATAGATGACCCTGCAGAACTAACCGATGATCTTGTACTTAAATGTCAGTTGGAGAAACCTTTTGATGACTTTAGGAATATTATGAAGAATGAAAACATAGATGAACTTTTTAAGAAGAGCTGCTTTGGATGCTTTCTAGAGTTGTCTGAGGACCACACTGTCCATTTCCAAATGAGCATGGTATATGGTCTTTTCAAGCACAAGATCAAGTATGTGAGGGGTGATAAATATTCAAAGGAGGAGGGTAAAAAGATGGATGAAATTTGGATCAACTATTGTGGCATGCCGGTTTGTTTTGGCTTGAAAAAGTTTGCCATAGTGACAGTCTTGAGATGCAATCGTCCAGAAGAATCTCTCATCAAGGAAATACCCCGCAAAAGGTCCAAGGTAAGAAGGACAACCAAACCACCACCATCAAATAGAGGGAAGCCATTGTCCAAGCAACCACCCACCAAAACCAACAAACACAAGGAAAAAATAGAATTGATGGACATTGCTGGACGTAGTTAAAAAGCGGAAGATTTAATAGAAGATCTCAAGGATAAAACCATACCAAAGAAGTACAGGGAGAAATTGTGCTTAGTTTGGTTTGCCTATTCCATTATATTGGAAAGAGACGTTAAGAAAGTCATAAAAGATGATTTGTTGGCACTTGCTAAGGATTTTGAGAAATTCAACGATTATCCCTGGGGATATGATAGCTACAACTTGACTGTCAAATATTTACTGACAAAGCTATCCATAAAGACGACCATATTATACGGATTTCCTTGGGCTTTCATGGTAAATTTAATCACTATTTGTTTACTCATCCATTATTTTATATTGAATAATTATTATGACTTTTTTTTTGCTTGCTTCGTATTTATATATTTTAGTCTTGGGCATTTGAATCCATTCGGTCCCTCAGAAAATAGGTCAAGGATTACCCAGATGAGGTTTTCCATCCAAGAATCCTTAGGTGGTTGGCTGCAAAGAGCAGCACAAGAATTAAGGAGGCTAATCTTTTTAACCCTCCAGGTGATGTAGTATGTCTTCTTTCAAGTAAAATAATTTGACTCAAAGAAAGATATTGAAATAGATGTGACATATGTTACAATAGATGAGTCATCTATTGCAACAGATTACTCATCTACTACAACTATTGCAACAGATGGGTAATCTGTTTCGACAGACGATCCATATTTTGCAACAGATTAACCATTTATTGCTCTAGTTCTCTGAACCTGACCCAACAGATTACCCATCTACTACAAATTATGTAATTGATGGGTACTTTGATGCAAAATATTATTAATCTGTTGCGACATACAAATCAACCGTTGCAACAGATAGATCATTTGTTGCATAAGTTAACTATGTTAACATGTAACCCAACTGACTATAAATTATTATTATATGATTTAAATGTATCTATCTTTTTATAGGTTGTGTATCCTTGGATCGTGTCTACTGAGAAGGATTTGGGGATGACTTCTTTTATTACTCTAGGTCTTGTTGATACAATAGCAAACCCAGCGGTGGAGTTAATAAAAAAGAAATTGGCTGGAGTAACAGCCATAAGAAGAGCAGTTAGGCAAGATCAGCCTAATGTTGAAACTCTTCATAACCAACCTACTGCACCAGATTCGGGTGCTTCTTCTGGAGGTGTTGTTGATGCTTAAGAAAAAATAAATACGTTTGAAATCACCCCTTACACAGGTACCTCTCACCCTTACACCGGTCCCTCCCACTTTTATAGTAGTTCTTCTCACCCATCTTTACCCTCATATTCTCATTACAATGGCAAAGTATGCAAGGACAGACAAGATAAACTTCTAAAAAAACTAGAGGCTATCGCTGAAACTGCCAAGGAATTGAAATCCAAGAGGGGTGTCATAACATCCAAGAAGGTGAGATAGCCATACACTCCTACAGTGGCGGTTAGGAGGAAGAAAAGAAAAATTAGCCAAATACTCTCCCGTCTGAAAACAAAAATATTACAGCTCCTTCCTCTCTAAAAGCCGTTGAACTTCAAGGGTCACTGAAGAAGGTGGACATAAATGCGGCACTTGGCGATAAAAAAAGGAAGGAACTATGAAAGACCACGTATGCTAAGAAGAAGAAACCTGCACAAGAATACAACATGCATATGTTTGATGCCCAAGACTTCAAGAGTATGACAAATATGCATAAGTGATACGTGGATAAGGTAAGTTTACTTTTCCTAACCTAACCTCCTAATCTACTCCATGAAGAAGAAGATACACAACAAATATGTAATCTGTTGCAACAACTAAGTATTTTGGTGTAACTGATGGTGGTTTTGTTGCAACAGATTAAATATTTGTTGTATAAGTTGTGTTAGCTAAGTAATCTGTGAATAGCTTCAGAGAACCCTATGCAATAGATGGACCATCCATTGCATCATTCCACTATGTTTTTCTTCTTTACAATTACTAACTTATTTAAAAATTATCTTCTTATATCACAGTATGTTGATAAAATTCTCTGCCTCATGAGGGGCAGGCAATTAATGTACCCGGATTCTTATGATGCTACCGATAAGATAATGGACCTCAACTTCTATAAAAAAATTAAGAATAGGTACAATAAGATCAGTAAGCTAGAGTCAACTCGCGGTGGCCCAGAATTTGATTTGTTAGTTTCTAGGTTCCAATGGGATAAAGATATAATTGACTATGTTAGAGAAAAGAGGTCATATCCACACGACAAGAGATGGACAAAGGAAAAGAGAATTCTTGCAGTCATGAACAAGGAAGTCAAAAATTTTCTCACTGTTGAGATACTTCTCGAGGAGGAAAAGATTAAGGTTTATGACTGCAACTTACCTGTCTTCAACGACTGTGATTTTTTTACCCGCATACAACCACTGTTGGAGTTGCTCCCCAGCTTGTTGAGGTAGAGTAAACTGATGGATCATTTTCCAGTGGAAGTGTTGATGAATAAAGCATGGGATTTTGAAGGTTAAAAAAAGTACATGGACCTTAAAAAAAATAAAACCGGTGCCATGTACGGGCCCTACGTGCTTGCATACATTAAATATTTGTTGACCGACACAGAAATGGTTGGTCTGTGTAACGCCGTTATGGAAAATATGCAAGAGGTCTGGGCTTATGGGTTACTATTACATGCTTGGAGCCTGTGTATAAAGAAGAAGATGTACAAAGAAAAACACCATAGCAATTTTTTATTTCAAACCACTTTACTTTACATGTAGTGGCATTTTTTTTATGTTTGACAAAAGTTGAATTTTTTATAATGCAACAGATTATCTATCTGTTGTAACAGATAGTATATTTGTTATGATAGATTGATTATTTATTGCAATGGGTTGATCATCTGTTGTATTAAGCAGATGTTTCTTAGTCTATCTGTTGCAACAGATATATAATCTGTTGTAACATATAGTCTATTTGTTGCAACTGATAGGTAATCTATTGGAACAAATCAAAATAGTAGGAAGACCTGTTTGATAATTTCCAACAGATAACCTGCATGTTGCAACATATTTCTAAATCTGTTTGATAATTTCCAACAGATATATCGTCTGTTGCAGCAAATGTATTGTCTATGGTGATATTTGAATCTAGTATTCCATTTCAATTAATTAGTTCAAAATTAAGGATTAAATTATATTCATTGACAATATAAAATAAATTAAAGCCTTCAGAAATTACTTGAAATAACTCAACAAATAAATGAAATGTAAGAAAATTATTATGGGTACAAATGATCTACTCTACAAACAAATCAACAATTTAACCCTTGGTGCCAACAATTCCCAAGGAGAGGTTATTACTTTGACAGACTCAATCTATAAAGATCTACTCAATATGGACATGTTGTTCTTCATCCGGTGATATGGAATTCGTCTTTGGTCGTCGTGGATCTTTAATGTTGCTTGTGTACAGTTTCTGTACTTTCGCTTCTCCATATTTCCATAAAATAGAAGCATATGTTTTACAGAGTAATCCAGCATCAAGTCCATTATTTGGTACTTGTAACCCTTTGCTCAAATACTCAGCATAAGCGACAATAAAAAGACTGTAATTCCTATGTTTTAAAAAAATAGATAATCCATATCTTTTCATTCATGTAAGCGTTGTGAAATTTATGAAATGAAACTAAATCATGATACTTACAGGCTACCAATGAGTTTTTAAGCAATTCCTTCGACATATTCTACATCAAATGGATTACCCATTTTATACCAGTATGCTTCAATCATTGACCAATCAGTACAAACCTTTTGGTCCAAAAAGCTACCCATATCAAGGTAAGTAGGCAATATTTTGGCCAGCTTTTGTATCTTAAATGACAGCCTGGAATGCCTCCTTCATGACATCGAGTCATAAACTAGGATGCACTTCTCTTTTAAAACGACGACGGCCAACATCCAATGAAATTCATCACCATAATTGATTAGGATGTACACTTCGTCGACCAAATACCAAGGTAAGCCAGCTGGAATGCTAAAACCTTTGATGATGTTGATTAAGCATTCTTCATTTTGGAAAACTTCCGGCTGTTGTTGACAAAACCTATCGTAGGCATTATTGATGTAAACTTTGTACAAATAATTGGCTGTCGTGTATTTGTATTATTCTTGTGTTTGCAACTTGACCTTCTTTTAAATGTAGTAAAAAATGACATTTATGTGTTGTACATATTATCAAATATTTCATATTACGTGATAATAAAATTAATACAAAGATATAATCAAATAAAGTATTAATTAATAGTAATATGTATGACATTTAAACCTCATCATTCCAGCAAGTTTGGGGTTGTGACATCAAATAGAACCAATCCTTCCTTCTGGGATATGCAACAACAAAGTAGAACATATCCAAACCAAAACTCGATTCGTTCACTTTGTAGGGTTCGTCATTTTGTTTTCTACATGATTTATATGTGTTAATGTCATGTTTTTACAACAAGAATTGTATAAATTAATATCTTTAAAAATAATTTATGTATCTGCCGGCATGATGCTTTAACAACCCATCGGTAATCTATTCTGAATAGTTGTTGATCAACTTTGTTAGTTTTTTTGGATTCTCATCCGAGATGTTGAACCCTTCAAATGGGTAATTCTTCCGTTCTTTTGAACTAAGAGGTTCCACTTTTTCTTCTTCCATGGAAGAAGTTGATGGATTATCAACTATGATATTATGTTGTTCAGCAGTAGCTTCTACTATGACATCCACCTGAAAAGCCATAATTGGCAACGCTAATCACAGATATATAACAGATTGTTTATTTATTACATCAGATGGATTATCTATTGGGACAAAATTCAAACAGGTAAAACAGATCTATACGATAATTTCAAACAGAAAACCCATCTGTTGCAACATTTGACTCATTTGTTGGTACAAATTAAAATAGTACAAAGACCTGTTTGATTTGCTGAAACAAACGATCATATGGTGCAACAGATAACACATCTAATGTAATAAGTTAGATGACAGTTGCAATAGATGTATATATCTGTTTGATAATTTTTAGAAGATGTATCATTTGTTGAAACAGATATGTGTTTGTTTGTTTGTTGGAATAAATGATATACAATCACCTTCTTCAGCTCATGTTGTTCTCTTGTGGCCTTGTACATTGATCAAAGATGCAAGACAAAGATAGAGGAGTTGTAATTTTTCTTTTTTTGATAATTGATGATGCCTTGGAAAAATTTTCCCGTCTCCTCTTAGCTACCTTGATCTCTAGTGGAGTGTATGGATATAAAATTCTCTTTAATGGAATGACACCCCTCTTAGATGTCATTCAGAAGAAGTTAATGGATTAATAGCATTAATTTCTCCATCATATTTCGCCTTACATTCTTGACATTTGCATGCCAAACATTTGTTAGAAGTGGCAAAATCTGTATAACCAGTGTGATCATAATCATAATGGTTTGTTGTTTCAAAAACTGTAAGAGGAGCATCATTATCCCCAACAGCAGCACTACTACCACTACCATCATCATCAACAACAAGCCCACCCTATAAAATTATTTTTCTTGTGATGGTTGTTGCTTCAAACAATTCTTTCTTTATTCTATCAATGACCTTAGGGTCCGATAAAGTTTTCACAGACCATAAAGTAAGAAAAAATGGCATCTTCAACTATCGATTGATCGGAACAAGCCATGGATGGACACTCTAAAATAAATCAGTACATATATTAGAGTGATGATGAAATAATTTTAAAAAATCATTAATTAAAAAAGAAACTTAATTAGAATTAGACTTACTACTTCCTTCGAAGGGTTGAAAAGATCAAGAAATTTTATATTTTTATCAGTTTTAGCCGACAAACATCTCAAGATTCTTGGACAAGAAACTTCTTCCATGTAGTTCACTTGTTGTCTCAAATAAGGAATGGCTTCAAATACCCAAGCCTATAAAATAACGCCAATAAATCAAAAGTATTATTAAATAAAAAAATAAATTATGTCATAATAAAAGAAATATTTACCATGAAAGCCCATGGAAAGCCATATAAGTTGATTGTCTTTGGCGTTAACGAAGTCAAAAAATATTTGAAAAATATTTTGAAGCTTTCATAACCCCAAGGATAGCTTTTAAATGCCTCAAGATCCTCAGAGAGCTTTATAAAATCAAGTGGTATGTTGTTGTTAACGCCTCTCACCCAAAGAATATTATGTACAAACCAAACCAAGCACAATGATTGTTTGTGCTTCTATGAAAGTCTTTTACCTTTCAACACTTCAATCAAATTTATATTTCTGAAGCTTGGACCAACAAGGGATATCAGGTCATCATGATCACTCGACTTGTCTTTTCCTTTTTTGAGTGTGCGGGGTATTTTTTGGGTTAGAATAGGTATAACTTGAGAAGGAGGAAGAGGACAATATTTTAATATAGTAACTATGGAAAACCCCCTTCAACTAAAACAAACAGACATGCCACAGTAATTTATCAACACCTCATCCATCTTATCTTTATTTTTATATATAAACCTACGCTGGAGAAAATCATATACCATTTTCATTTGAAAACGAGTATTGTTGTTCTCCGACAAATCAAGATATTGCCCAAAGCATCTGTCCCTAAAATAAGCTTCCAAATTTTATTCCCAAAGTATTTTTCTGAAGGCGTCAAAAGATTTTCCCATGGATGACTTAACCACGAAATCACCCGTTAAATCTGTGACACCATCTCACTGCATTTTCACAAAATAACTATCAATGCTGAAGGTTTTGACCAACTCTTCCGTAGAAGGGCTATTAGCATTTGGATCATCTCTTTTGAAACATTCCTCCTCCCCATGTTTATTATCTTTTGCTTTTGATTGAGATAACGCTTGTAAAGCAAGCTCATAGAGTGGTGGATGTAGCCTAGCTACTTCACTTGTTCCTTTACTTGGACTTGATTCGGTTTCTTTTCTCTTGGGAGCCATATAATCTAAAAATAATAAAAACATAAAATAGATTATAATTGATTAATGCATCGTTAAAAAGGGATGACAGTATATCTGACAAGTACAATAGTAAAATAACATCGGCAACAGATCACACATCGGTTGCACCAGGTAGGTAGTCTGTTGCAACATATAACTAACATGTTACAATGAATGAGTAATTTATTGCAATAATAAAAATAGATCACTCATCTATTGAAACAGATGATTGGTCTGTTGTATCAGGTATGTTACATGTTACAACATATAACCAACCTATTGCAACGGATGAGTAATCCATTAGAAATAATAAAAAAGATCACTCATCTATTACACCATGTAGGTTATCTGTTGCAACATATAACCAACTTGTTGTAATGGATGAGTAATTCATTGGAAACAGTAAAAATAGATCACTCATCTATTGCACCAGGTAGGTTATCTGTTATAATATATACCCAACCTGGTGCAACGGATGAGAAAATCGTTAGAAATAATAAAAACAGATCACTCATCTATTGAAACAGATCACCCATCTGTTTCCAAATGAATTATTTGTTGGAACTATTATCAACTGTCAATATTGTTTAGATTTCTTCCTAACTGAAGAGTCGTCCGTCGCAACAGATGAATGATTTGTTAGATTGTTCATCTGTTGAATCAGATTTTTATTGTTGCATCAGATTTTCATCTGTTGCATCATATTTTCATCTGTTACATTAGAATTTCATCTGTTGCATCAAAGTTTTATATGTTTCATCAGATGGTTCATCTGTTGCATCAGATAGTTAATCTATTGCAGAAAAAAATTATACCAGGATTTTGTTCAATAAAACAACAACACTATCACCGTTTAATATCAAATAAACCATTTTTACTAAGAAAAACAACAAATCAATCCAGAAACACCAACACAACACACACACTAAGAACATCAACGGTGATAAAAAATCACCAACATTGTTGTTTTGCGTTTGTACAAACACAAACAACAAAAATTAAACTTCAAAAAACTCAACAAACACCAACAAATTGAATCAATAGTTCAAAATTGAGAACTACAATAACAACAAAAAATTATATTTCACACCGGAAAGAGTAGAGAAGAAATACCAGAAATTAAGATTTTCTTCAATCCACATTTCAAATTAAGCAAGAAATATTGAAATTGTTAACCAATACTAGAAGAGAAGTTTGCTCAAGTATCTCTTTTTCTTCATAACTAAAAAGACATATTTTTTTGCCTATGAAAGAAGAAATGGGACTACGAAGAACTCAAAGTTGTTGTCGTCGGAGAACACTGCTGTCACGTTGATTGATGGTTGAAAGTCGAAAGGGAACTCACCCAACTATTTTTCGGCGGATGTTGAAGTCGCCAGAGATTGAAGGGAGAAATTTTTCAGAATTGTTGGTTGAGAGAAAAAGAGGGAGAGAAGAGAGACAGTTCATTTGGAGAAGAGACGGGTGTGGGTTGATTTATATTTTTTAAAAAGATTAGAAAGTTTTGAAAATATTAATTAAGTCCACAGTTAACTTAATCAAATTTCCTAATTATGTTTGACCCTTAAGTTGGTCAATGTCACCAATCCTTCATTCAAGACTTAAATGACACCTTTCCTTCAATTTTCTCATGTAACATACAATTTTTAATGCAAAAAAAAAAAGAAATTTATTTCCTACCATGTTTATCGTTAAATTAAAATTCAAGATTGAATATTCATAGATCAACATAATCAAATGATTTTGTAACTAAAATATATAAAAACGGGTGAATCTAAAAACTAGACCTAAATTGGGGTGGCTTTCAAATTTTAGCCCCAAATAAAAAAGCTTCCTTAAAATAACCTTTACCTATTAACTAATATTTTTTTGGACAAAATTATCCCTGATCAATGGAGTAAATTACATAAATGATCCTCATAATGGATAACAACTCCATATTTATATCTTTCAGCTTTTATTTTTTTCTTTTTAATTTTACTTTGATTTTTATTTTCTCTTTTTATTTTTAATTTTCTCAACCCTTACTTTTTTCCTCTCAACTTCTTTCTTTTTCTTTTTTCTTTTATATTATTTTTAATTTTTCTTTCCTCTTTTTTTTCTTTTTTCGTTTATCTCAATCCTTACTTTTTTTCTTTAATCCTTTCAATGTCTGCTTTTATAAAATAAAAACTTTTTTTTATTTTTATTTGATATTTTTCTATTAAAATTTTTCTCGAACTTTATTTTTATTTAATATTTTTTTTTATCAACCTTTATTTTTTTTCTATTTTCTATCAACTTCTACATTTTCTTTGATTTTTATTTTTTTAATATTTTTCTTCATTTTCTTCTTTTTCCGCAATTTTTATTATTTTTCTTCTTTTCATCGATTTCTTCCATTCAAGTTACATCTCATGAGTAAAGTTTGACACTATCACATTATAAAGGCAAGACTTATGACTTTTGAACAATAAGCTACGTTCATGGGCAAGAGTTGACACTACTATATTGTAGAGGCAAGACTTATGACTTTCAAAAAATAAGTTATGTTTCATGGACAAGAGTCGACACTACCACATTGTATTTTGATTTATGAGATGTTTTATAACTCTTACCTTAGAGGAAAGACTTAGCTCAGAGACTTTCAAACAACAAATTCTACCTTACGGACAAGAGTTGACTCTACCACGTTATGTTTGCATTTATGAGATGTTCTACAACTATTGCCTTAGAGGCAAGACTTAGCTCAAAGACTTTCAAACAACAAGTTATGTTTCATGGGCAAGAGTCGACATTACCACATTGTATTTTGATTTATGAGATATTCTACAACTATTGTCTTAAAGGCAAGACTTAGCTCAGTGACTTTCAAACAAAAAATGTATGCCCCCACGGGAAAGAGTTGACACTACCACGTTATGTTTTCATTTATGAGATGTTCTACAACTCTTGCCTTAGAGGCAAGACTTAATTAGCTCAAGGACTTTCAAACTACAAATTATGCTCCACGGGAAAGAGTTGACTCTACCACGTTATGTTTTCATTTATGAGATGTTCTACAACTATTGCCTTAGAGGCAAGACTTAGCTCAAGGACTTTCAAACTACAAATTATGCCCCATGGGCAAGAGTTGACACTACCACATTATGTCTTTATTTATGAGATATTCTACAACTCTTGCCTTTGAGGCAAGACTTATCTCAAGGACTTTCAAATAATAAACTATGCCCCACGGGCAAGAGTTGACACTACCACATTATGCCTTTATTTATGAGATATTATACAACTCTCGCCTTAGAGACACGATTTATTTCAAGAATTTTCAAAGAACTTCGTAACAATAATTCATGCCCTTAAATTTGCTTTGATGTAAAAAAAAAAAGAAGATACCTTTGCGGATTATCTAATTTTTTATTTATTAACAAAATATAATAGAAGTTGAGAAAAAAAAAAAGCAACAACAACAACAAACCCAGTGTATTCCCACAAAGTAGGGTTTGGGGAGGGTAAGATGTACGCAAACCATACCGCTACCTCCGAAGAAGTAGAGAGGTTGTTTCCGATACACCCCCGGTCGAAAAAAAAAGAATTGAGAAATAAAAGCGATCAAACAAAATAGAGAAATAAAAAAAATGAGAAAAAAAGGAAAGAAAAAAAATAAAGATCAAGAAAAAAGCAAAGAATTAAAAAAATTGAAAAAAATTAAAATGAGAGGAAAAGTAAAAATAAAGTTTGAGAAAAATGAGGGAAAAAAAGAGAACTGAAAAAAAAAGAAAAAAACGATCAAACAAAATAGAGAAATAACAAAAAAAAGAGTGAGAAAAAAAAAGGCAAGAAAAAATTAAAGATTAAGAAAAAAGCGAAGAATTTTAAAAATTAAGAAAATAAAAAATGATTGGAAAAAATAAAAATAAAGTTTGAAAAAAATTAGGGAAAAAAAGAGAAGTGATAAAAAATAAAAATAAAAGAAAAATAAAGGTTAAAGACAAATGAATTGAAAAAAGAAAAAAAAAAGAAATAGATAATGCTTGAGAAAAATAAAAAAAGAGGAAAAAATAAAGGTTAACACAAATAAATTAAAACATGAAAATAAAATTATAGAAAAAAATAAAAAGTGAAAATAATAAAAAATAGAATAATGAAATTAAAGGAAAAAATAAAAAGTGAAAATAATAAAAAATAGAATAATAAATTAAAGAAAAAAATAAAAAAGTGAAAATAATAAAAAAATAGAATAATAAAATTGAAGGAAAAATAAAATGTGAAAATAATAAAAAATAAAATTCGAGAGATAAATAAGTATGGAAAGTTTAAAAAATATATTTGAAGTATAGACAGGCAAAATGGTACTTGTATTATACTTAAAAAGTAAGAAACGTTATTTTTTAAAAATATTTTTTATTGGGATCAAATATCTAACGCCATCCATATTTTGGTCTATGACATGTAATTTCCTGACCAAATTAATTATTTTTTTGTCAAAGCTCCGAACAACTCATTAAAAAATATTGACTGACGCTGTCGATAATTTATTATTTTATAAGAAATTGACTAATTGTTTAATTTAAGCATCCTCCATGCTACAGACCTCAACTATAATATCCTTGAATTATGCATTTTATAGTTGCGTCATTTAAAGAATTGATGAATGTCATCATTTTTAATTTCCCTTGCCAATTAGTCAAAGTATTTTATCGATTTCTCATAAAGTAAATTTAGGCTAAAGTTACTTGTAATCATAAAGAATTGTAGCGAAAGAATAGTTTGTCTTTAGCTATAAATTTTTCATAGCAAATAGTTGAATCATTCACTTGTAAGTTTCAAGTTGTTCCTATTTAACACATTGCATATTTTGTTAAAAATCTTTGTTGTCAGTAAGTTGCAGGTTGACTAGATACAATAAAAGAGTTAATTCCTTATATTGTCATTTAATTATTGATAATATTCCACAAAAGTTATTTTTATTTTTTTTTATGAGAAAAATGTCACTAAACTATTACTTTATGTCTCATATTGTCATCCTAACATTTTAACCTCCTAAACTCACTTAATTAAGTTTAAATTTAATGAAAATTCATTAGATTATACCACCCCAAGTACATAAAAAAAATTGGATCTAATATAAAAAGCAATAAAATTCACCAAAATGAAATATACATTTTTAAATAAACAAAAATTAGAAATATTGAGATGTTTTAGAAAAAAAAAAAAAAAACTTGAAATTTTATAGGACCATTTAAAAGAAAAGTATACTCTCTCCATTTCATATTATTTATAGACTTTTCTCTTTACATGTTTCACTTATGGAATCAGAATTTAAAGTTTATGAATTCTGAAATTTTTATTAATATGTATGCATTCAATAAATTTTTAAAATAAATATAAAAATTTTAAAACACATACATTAAATTATCTTAATTTATATTTTGCTTTTGTTCACTTATTTAAGAACAAGGAGAGTATTAACTAATCTTTTTGTCCCATATATTCTAAGTTACTTATCGATTTTTAGGACTAAAATTAAATTATTATTCATCATTATATTAATTCATTTGAAAGTATAATATAATAAAGTTCCCCAAAAAATTCTTATATTGTTAATTTTAGTATTTATGAAGACACTAATAGAATGTATTAAAAAATTACAAGGTAAATTAGTAAATTATCTTTCTTATTTATAATTTTTTATGGGACGTGTAGAGAAAAGTGAATAAATAATATGAAACGGAGAGAGTGACTCCTCAAAATTTTTTAAAAATGGGTCCTATAAAATCTCATATTTTTTTAATTTTTAAAATTATTTTCACCGTGTATAATTTGTCTTTATTTAAAATCTATTTTATTTTGGTGAATTTTATTGTTTTTAATAAAATTTTCTTATTGCCTTTATACTAAAATCATTTTTTGTTATGTATTGAGTTGTATATTTTAATGAATGTATCATTAAAATTGAATTTAAAATGTCACTTAAGAAAATTAAGTGAGTTTAGTAGCTTAATATGTTAGAAAGATAATATGAGAGACAAAGTAATAGTTCAATGACATTTTTTGTCATAAAAAATACAAAAAGGACTTTTATGAGATATTATCAATAGTTCAATGACATTATAAGGAATTAACTCTACAATAAAGTGATTGTCACTAATTGCTTATATTATTAATTATGATAAGTAAAATCACAATTAAATATAAATGTTTTGACTAAAATTTGCAACATTTACCCATAAATTTTAATGTGTCACTATTGTAACATCATATTCTTTGTGATGAATTTTTTTCTATCTAATATTCAACCTATTTTATGATAAAAGTTGATTTGTCACAAATTGGATTCATTTTAGTGACAAAATAATGTGTCACTAATAACCTTAAATTCGTATCTAATGTTAATCAATAAATACCGCCAACTCATTATTTGATGGAAAACTTTATGGGACAAAATTTTTACTAAGAAATTTTGTGTCTCATCACTAAAAATATATGATCATGTATTTAAATATAAAATTTAATTTTTTGTATAATGAATAACTAGTGACAAATTTTAATTTGTAACTAATTATTTTCTAGCTAAATACTACGTTTGTTGTAGTGTGGGCACAAGCCTCACAGAAAGCCAAGTGGCATCATCATATTTATCCATGTGTATAGTTAATATTAGAGTTTGAAAATATTTATTTTTTAAAAAACTGAAAATTAATTTTGTACACGTGCTCAAGATAATGTAGCTAGACTTTAGGAATAAGAAATTTCTATCTATCTATCTATCTATCTATCTATCTATCTATCTATCTATCTATCTCTCTCTCTCTCTCTCTCTCTCTATATATATATATATATATATACTAGAATAGATATGCACGGCCTCTGCTAGCACGGGCCTAATATATATTTTTTTATTTCAACTTATGTAATGTAAATAGAATTTAGATAATAATTATTAAAATAATTTAAGTTTTTAATTATTATAATTTATAATACTTTTTTTTCTATTTCAATTTAAGTGACAATGATATAATTTTCAGAGTCAGCCAAATATTTTATATTTTAAATTTTTAAAATTTTAAAATTGTTAATTATCTGATTTATAATATTTTTTATTTAATTTTTCAATAAGATATGAATACTCTCTTCGTCCCAATTTATGCGGAACAGATAAAATTTAGTCAGCTAAATATTTTATATTTTTAAATTTTTAAAATTATTAATTATCTGATTTATAATATTTTTATATAATTTTTCAATAAGATATGAATACTCTTTTCGTCCCAATTTATGCGGCACAGATAAAATTTTGGCAATCAGTTAATTTTTTAAATATTTTTGTTAATTATTGTTATTTACAGTACTTTTTATTTCATTTTCAAATAATATATGTTGCTTTATATCTTTCTCTGTCTCGTCACAATTTATATGACACTAATATAATTTTGATAGTCAATCAAATTTTTTATGTTGACATATCATTTTGTTATTCTTAATTTTCTAATACATAAATGACTTATAATAAGAGGTGGTATAGTAAAATTATAGTTTGAAGGACGACAATTTAATTTAAACATCAAGAAATAATTTCGCATTTTATGTCTATTTTATATTTTAATTAAATATTATTTATTTTCTTAATATGTAGATGACTCATAATAATTAATTAAGAGTGATTCATTATGTTAATCCTATAAAACTTAACATAATTTTATCATATCCAATAGTAATTATCGATAACTCACCGGGGTAGTATATTAATTAAATACGGGATGCTATATTTTGAATATACAAAATATAATATTATTAAACATTACTGGATAGTGCATTATGTTTATCTCTCACAATAATAAAATTTTATTATATATTTTTTTATTTCTTTTTTACTTGGTACAAATTGACCCAATACAAATCTTAAGAAAATATTCATAAGGAATTAAATTTATTAATTTTGTAATTTAAAAATTTAAAGCTAAGTTTAAATATTACTATTTCTATATAAGAAAAAATAATTTAAAATAATAAATTTACTAAAATAAATAAGTAAAAAAATTAATTTTGAATATAAAAGGCAATTAAAATAATAAAATTGATTTACTTTAACCATCTAGTTGCAATTAATTAAGATAAAATTATTAAATTATTAAATTACTTAAATTTAAGATGCTACATTTTGTATATACAAAATATAATGTTATTAAACACTATTGGATAGTGCATTGTGTTTATCTCTCACAATAAATTTTTTTTTTATATATATATATATATATATATATATATATATATATATATATATATATATTTTACTTGATACATATTGACCCAACACAAATCTTAAGAAAATATTCATTAAGAATTTATTTTATTAAATTAAATTTATTAATTTTGTACTTTAAAAATTTAAAGCTAAGTTTATATATTAGTATTTCCATATAAGAAAAAAATAATTTTAAAATTTAAATTTACTAAAATAAATATGTAAAAAAAAATTAATTTTGAATATAAAAGTCAATTAAAATAATAAAATTAATTTACTTTAAATATTTAGTTGCAATTAATTAAGATAAAATTATTACATTATTAAATTACTTAAATTTAAATATTTAAATTAAATTGTAAAGTTGGAAAGTACTGTGGGGCCCACTCATATTTTAGTGTAGCTTAGAGGGCAATCTTGTAAATAAATAGAATAAGGTAGCCTTTTTTTAAGGACATGGTCTGTAATGAAATAAAAGATTGTGGGTATATTTTAAAGTTATTAATAAGGTACAATTAACATGGCACAAAAGATAAATTCTTTAAGAAGATTTTTCTTCTAAAAAGACTAAAATGCCCTCAACTTTTCATTAAATTCCAAGAAGTAGCCATGTGGAAGATTTTTTGGTTTAAACCACCCGGTGTCCGGTACCCGCTTTTTAGGAGTCCGACTATATCCGGATTCGCCCTGCGTCGGGCCCCATTTGGGGGGGGGGAGAGCTCCCAACAGAGTGTTTGTCCATACCCAAGCCATGTGGAAGTTGACTCTTCTTATATATATAATATAAAAACAAAACTAAAACAGTACAAAATGTCTAGTGGCAACAAATTAAAATAGCCACGTGATAGTTTTTAGGATAAAATTAAAAAATAATTCAAGACAAAGTTAAAAATATTGTAATAAAAATGTGAATTGAAAGATTAAGTATTTGAATTTGAAATATATTATCTTAATAACTAGAAACTAATAATTGATGAGTTCTTATAGACTATTACTATTTCAAACTTATCTCTTTTATAATATATATATATATATATATATATATATATATATATATATATATATATAGAGAGAGAGAGAGAGAGAGAGAGAGAGAGAGATAGATAGATAGATAGAGAGAGAGAGAGAGAGAGAGAGAGATTTTATTTTAATAATATAACAATAATAGACAATAAATAATAGTAGTAGTAATACACAAGTTGTATTGCTTTTAATTTGAAAAAGAAAATGTGGAAATTTTTAGGACTAAGCTTGATAGTATTGCAATAAGAATTTTAATTAAAGGATATTAAATATTTGTGATTGAAAATATTAAGATTGTATAAGCATTTAAGAAAAAAATCATTAAGTTAAAAGCTAGGAATACATAGATGAAAAGTACCAAATAAATTCTAACTATTTCATTTAATAATAATAATAATAATAATAATAATAAATAAATAAATAAATAATAGAAATCACAATATCAGTACATAAACTCTAATTATTTTACAATCTAACTATTTCATAATCACAATTGAAGAGTCTTAAATAAATTATAATTATTTCATAATCATAACAATCAATAAATATATAATAGTGCATTGTAGTAATAATTTAGTAATCCATACGTGAGAATCTACATATTTAAAAGTAAAATAATTAGAAGTAACTAACTATAAATTTATTTAAAATTATTATACTATTTATTTAAATTTAAAGATAAAGATTTTTTTATAGCTTTAAATTGCATATACAAAAATATAAAGTTTATTTTAATTAGTTTAAAGATTAAGACAAAGTTTGCTAAAAAAATATTTAGTTTGAAAATTTTTATAACATTTTTTATATTTTTAAATTGAAGCTATAAAAGGATAAATATTATTTCTAGAGATATAGATTATTTAAAGTAATAGTCTTTAGATAAAGATAAGTTTGCTGAAAGTTAGTTTGTTGAATTGGTCTTAAATTTTGAATTTTGAATTTTGAATTTCGAATGAAAGTTAGGATTCTTTTAGCTTTTGAATTGAAAACAAACTCTATACTAGATAAAGTTGAATTTGAATTAAGTCTTTCTATATAAACTAAATTTTCAATCAAACTTCTCATTTCATTCTTTAAATTATTTTGAACTTATTCTTTAATTATTCAATCAAATTCATTTATTACGTATACCACATTGGTTGGCATTATGCTTACATTAATTTATCTATACACAATTTCTATATTATTTAAAGTTTGATGATAGATTATTTTATTATTATTTGTAACAATTTGTTTTATTTTTTGTTATGTAGAATTTCTATCATGGACAAAGAGGTTATAGATCATGCATATAAAATTTTTCAAAATAATTACTAAGGTATGTTGTTTATACTTGATTTGATTTATTAATTAATTTTTTTATTATTTACAACTGACATTACATATATCTTTGTCAGAAATGTAACTACAGAATCTAGAGTTTTTGAAGATCTGATGTATATAAACATCACAAATGTAAAATGAATATTTTAAAAATTAACAAATATAAATTTTTAGAAGATTTGATGTATATAAACATCACAAAAGTGTGAAATGAATATTTTGAAAATTAACAAATATTAAAATATTATTTGTAAATATTAAACAAAAGAGATGGAGGACAAATGAATAAACAATATAATAAAGCAAAACATGATACATAAAAGCTTTTTTCAATTATTTTTACTCATATAAGATTTTTTTTTTCGGGGGGGGGGGGGGGGAGGGGGTAATTAAGAATCTATATCTTTAAACTGTGAATTATATTCTTTTAAAAAATATGAAACATAATAGTTGTTTTTACAATGATTGTTTTTTATATAGATTTGATTGGAGGTGGGGGAGGGATGAAAGTGAGGGGGGGGGGGGGAGATGGAGGTGAGGGTAGGGGTGGGGGGTAGATTTTTTTTTTTTTTTTTGTGTGTGTATTTCATAATTGAGAAATAATATGATAGTTGATTTTCTTTATAAGGTCGTTGTTGAATGTTTAAGGTAATATGATTTACTACTCGAAAGAGGCATTCGATATCAAACATTTCATCCGTGCATGCACGGGTACGTATATTAGTTTATATAAAATTAAAGTACACCTACTTGAACAAAAATCAGTTTTAGAGCCTATTTTTGTGGTACTACATTTCAACAAAATACTCCATGGAAATAATTGCACGAACAATCAGGTTTAGAGCTTATTTTTGCAGCAAAACAATGGGGAATTATAATTTCTTTTAAAATGTTGTATGCCTTCTGGCTGGTATTGCTGGCAATTCCGTGAACTACTTACCTTTTACAAAGTAATGAATCTTTGTGGACAAAGTTCACATGTGATAGAAGACACACACTTAACATCGGTAGTTATAAAACATTGATAGTTATAAACAGATTTATCCAAAGGCTAATTGTTTCTTTAAAAATTCAAATATTAATATCAAGGATTTTAAGAATTTAGACATTGTGATCATGAACGGTTTATTTAGTCAACATTAATTGTAATTTATATATAGTTAATATTCATCTTTCTTGCCAATATGTACATGAACTATTAATATGTGGTCGGTTTCACTTTCCACACATGTGCAAGTTTTACATTTATCAGGGGTGGAGCTACAACCATCAAAGGGTGGTTAGATAACACCCTTCGTCGAAAAAAATTTAGACTATATACGTTAAATATAGATAATTATGTTTATGTACATAATGTTGAACAACCTTGACTAGTTAGAGAAGCAAAGCCCAGCGGTCAAGGGTGTGCAAGTCAGCCGGGCAGGTGTGTTTAACTTAATTTTTATTTTAAAAAAAATAAATGAAAAATTCTTGTGCTCTAAAAAAAACACGGAAGTCTATTTTCATTCATCAAATAAGGCATTTGACTTTTTCCTTTTACCTTTAACTTAATGACTTTTCCTTTTAACTTTAAAAATAATAGATTAACTAGGACATGAACAAAGCCTAGTTCTTTTTAACTCTCGACTTCTCCAGCGCTTCACCTTCTTTGTTTCTTTGTTAAAAAAAATTAAAATTCTTTACCCTTCTTGCTATTTTTGATATTAATTAATCAACAATTTGGTGATAAGGCCTTCAAGTTTCGACAAGTTACCATTGTAATTTTTATTCAACAGTTATTGATGTATGAATTGTAAAAAGGTATTCTTTAGTTCCTCTTACCCTTTAGTTTTGTTTTTTTCCCTTGAATTAGCTTTTCTGCATTTTTTTTTGCTTTGGATAAAGTAAATTTAGTAGTCTAATTTTATCTAGTAGATAACTTGTTAGTTAATATTATTTGGGGGAACTGACAGTATTTCAAATATTCATGATTTTTTTATTTTTTAGAATTGAATAATAAGTGTGATGCACGTAACTTTTATTTCAGTTTGAAGTTTCAATGAGCTTAGAAAAGTATTTTCGTAAAGTTTTAAAAAAAAGTTCGACGTGTGAAAATCAAAATCAATCATGCTGAGATGAAGATGTTGATCGAACAGAAATAACATCTCACTCTTCTCAGAGACAAAAATGTGATATAAATGATATAAAGATTGACCTCGCAGAAAGACCTCCAATTTTAGTTATCCTCCAAACGTTCGTGATGAGATAAGAAGGGAATACATTCTAAAATGTCCTTGCCAACCTTGAGATCATGAATTTCCTCATACAGATTTTTTTGAAACTCCACGTCATTTTATTTATAAATGGTTTGAAGAATATTCTGATTGGTTGGAATATAGTGTAAGTACAGATGCAGCTTATTATTTTTCATATTATTTATTTCAAGATGAGCATTCATCAAGATTATGGTAATACATTTTTAACTAAGGAATTTAAAAATTGACACAGAAAAGATAGCTTCAACACACATTGGTCCTCTGAATAACGTTCATAATCAATCAAAAAGAAAGTGTGAATATCTTATGCAGGAAGAACAATCTATTGAGGCTGCATTTTACAAGTTGGACGATAAAAGTAAGCATGAATATCGGGTTCGATTAAATACTTCAATCGATGTGGTACAATTTCTTCTAAATCAAGGTTTAGCACCCCGCGGACATGATGAAAGTGAATCATCATTGAACAAAGGTAATATTTTTGAAGCACTCTCTTGACTTGTAGATAGATGTGATGACATTAAACCTTATGTGTTAGAAAAAACTTCAATAAATAATAAAATAATTTCTCATAATATTCAGAAAGATATTATGCCTACTTGTAAGATTGAAACAATCAAGGCTATAATAAAGGATTTAGATGGTGATTATTTTGCTTTGTTGGTTGATGAATCAAGAGACGTATCATGCAAAGAGCAAATGCTTATTTGTTTATGATATGTTGATAAATTTTTTTTTTGATGGAAGCATTAATTGGACTTGTTCATGTTAAAGATATTAGTGCTTTATCTCTAAAGAAAGCAATTGTGGATGTACTTTCTCAACATTCTTTAATTTATCTTATGTATGAGGGAAATGTTATGATGGGTCAAGCAATATGAGTTAGGTGGTCTTAAATCATTAATTAGACAGGAAAGTAGATCGACTCACTCAGTTTATTGTTTTTCTCATCAACTTCAATTGACTCTTGTTGTGGTTTCTAAAAAGTGTGTTGAAGTAGAAGAACTTAGGGGTGGAGCTACAACCATCGAAGGGTGGTCAGATGAACACCCTTCATCAGAATTTTTTTTGATTATATACATTAAATATAGATATTATGGTTATATACATATTGTTGAACAATCTTAACAAGTTAGAGAAACATATCCCAACGGTCAAGGGTGTGCAAGTCCGTCCGGGCGACGCGGGTTCTAACCTAGGTGCAGGCGTGTTTTACATAATTTTTGTTTTTAAGAAAATAAATGAAAAATTCTTTTGTTGTAAAAAGAAAACAAGGAAGTCTGTTTTCATCCATCAAATAACGCCTTTGACTTTTTCCTTTTACCTTTAACTTAATAAGGACTTTTCCTTTTAACTTACAAAAATAATAGATTAACAAGGACATTGAACAAAACCTAGTTCTTTTTAACTCTTGACTTCTTCAGCCTTTCACCTTCTTTGTTTCCTTGTTAAAAATATTAAAATTCTTTACTCCTCTTGCTATTTTTGATATTAATTAATCAACAATTTGGTGATAAGGCCTTCAAGTTTCAATGAGTTACCATTATAATTTTCTTCAACAGGTGTTGAAGTATGAATTGTAAAAAAGTATTTTTTAATTTCTCTTACCTTTTAGTTTTGTTTTTTCCACTGAACTTGCTTTTCTGCATTTTTTTTTACATTAGACAAAGTAAATTTACTATTCTAGTTTTATCTAGTAGATAACTTACTAGTTAATTTTATTTGAAAAAATCGAACAGTGTTTCAAGTATTCATGATTTTTTTTTTTTTTAGAATTGAATAAAAGTGTGATGCGCGTGACTTTTATTTCAGATTGAGGTTTCAATGAGCTTAGAGAAGTATTTTCGTAAAGGTTCAAAAACAAGTTCGATGTCTCAAAATCAAAATCAATCATGCAGAGATAAAGATGTTGATCGAATAGAAATATCATCTCACTCTTCTTAGAGACAAATTTGATGTAAATGATATCAAGGTGACCCTACTGAAAGACCTCCAATTTTGAGTTATCCTTCGAATGTTCGTGATGATATAAGAAGGGCATACATTCTAAAACGTCCTTGCCAACCTCAAGATCATGAATTTCCTAAAATAAACTTTTACCTTTTTTGTTTCTAAATGGTTTGAAGAATATTCTAATTGGTTGAAATATAGTGTAAATGCAGATGCAACTTATTGTTTGTCTTGTTATTTATTTCAAGGCGAAAGTGTAATACGCCGTACTTTTTCTAGTTAAAATTCATACCTAGAAGGTTAAAGAATAGATTCCAAAATAGATGATAATTATTTCATGTGAAATTCTTTGGATTTAGACTTTTCATGGTGTGAAAAATTGATTAAGCTTTCCATCGATACCAAATTCGCCCAATTCCGACACTTGGTGAAGGAGTTAAGGCACTTTTAAGTTGGCAGTGTGCCACCTGGGCCTTTAGCGCATCGCGAAGATGAGCAAATTCACATTTGTCAATTTCAAGTGGCCCTCCGCAATATTAGTGCATCACAGAGAGGGCCAAATCCCCAATTGTTCGATTCTAGTGAAGGTCCGCGATATTGGCGCATCGCACTAAGTTTTTAGGTCCTATCCAAGGTGGCAACGCGATACCACCGCATCTCGCCACCATGCATATTCCTAGTGGCTTGGCGCGATAGTGGCGCGTCGCGCCAAGGCTAAAGGTCGGGATTTTGGTCATTTTTTCTATTCCGTTTATGAGTTTAAAAGGGGTATTTTGGTAAAGTACCCAGTCCCAAATCTGTCCAAAAACATAAGATTTATCAAATTTCAAAGCACTTTATGCTACATTCATCATTCTCTCTCTCAATCAAAACCCTAAGGCTCATACTTCCTCTCCAAGAAAATCCAAATTCCTCCATTAATTCTCCAAGATAATTCAAGATTGAGGATTCCCAATACAAGAGCATTAAGAATTCATCTCTAAAGCATCAATAGAGATCCAATATTCAAGTTTTAGCACCTAGTTCATCAATTAAGGTATGTGGGGTTTGAACAAGGATAAATCTTTCATCCTTGTGCCCAAAACTTTATTTTTATTACAAATTTACTGTAATTTATATGATTTCCCATGAATTTCAAGTTAGGGTTTATACCCATTATCATTATTTGAAAGATTATGAGATTTCTCATGATTTAAAAGTTGAATCATATGATTATGTTTATATTTCCATGCTTATTGTTTAGATTTCCAGATTTTAAGATGATTTATGAATGTTTACATTACCAAGTATAAATTTTGAGATGTTTTAACATGAGATTGATTCTTGGGTCACTAGACCTCATTTAAAGATTATTGTTTCAAGCTTGTTTGTGCTATAAGCACCCCATGACTAGATTATTTTCAAATTTTAGATAAAGAATCCACTTTATTTCAGAAAACTTGAGATTTAAACAAAAGCAAAGCATAGTTGACTTTCTGTAAACCTTTGTGTAAATTTTAAAGTGGATTCCTTAAGATTTTGAGAATGATATTGAGAGTAGTATTTAGCACCGAGATGGGTAAGTCAATACTGTTTCATACCTCAGAACTACGTGCTACTGTAGGTACATATTTTTAGATTATTCCTACTTCTATGTGGATGACTCAGATTGTGATCACTCAGATTAGATTGTTCTATTCCGATGGAAAGGGCAGAACAACCCTTCCTAAAGAGGTCCAGTCGTGGGACTCCATGGATGATCACATGGTATATGTCGGTTAGAAGAACCTCCCAAACAGATGTCCCCTACTCTTAAAATAGTTTAATTGATTTAAAGCCTTAAGGCATATAGAATAAGTTTTAGACTTTATTCAGCCTATATGATTTGAGAATAAGAATATAATACAGATTTTAGAACTAAGTGCAATGGCTCACAAGATTTAGATTGCATGTTTTATTATTCATGATTTGACTTTCAGATTTCAGATTACTCAAGCCTAAGTGAGTCATTTACATTTAGCATGAATGATGTTTTCTATAAATTGTGATGATATCATTTACTTATTTCATGCACCCTTTATACTTAGTACATCATTTTAGTACTAATCCACCTATACGTCTGTGTGCAACATTATCTCATAATGTAGGTTCAGGTTCTCAGTCTCAGTAGCGAGAGTGATTTTTTGAGCATCTCATCTACATCTTTGTAGTTGGTGAGTCCTCTTAGTTTGGGGACTTAGCTATTCAGATTCCCAATTGTCAGCAAATGTTTTTATTTATCTTTTTAGACAGTTTGAGTCAGTTGGGGCTTGTCCTAGTGACTTTCTAAATTCAGTTAGTAGAGGCTTGTCAGACTACTAGATTCAGTCTTAGATGTCAGATGTCGTATTTAGACCTTTCAGTATTTGTTTTATCAGATTGATATGATCAGTATTTTCAGATATACTCAGACTTTTTAGATAGTTTTCCGTATTATTAGTATCGTATATTCATATTTCCCTATTTTGAGATTCAGAGCTAATAGAAAGCAGTCAGGGTTAGCTCAGGACTACTTATAGTTTGGAGCATCATGTGGCATTTCGAGAATCATATTTTGGGGCGTTACAAACTTGGTATTAGAGCCTAAGGTTTAGAGAGTCCTAGGGAGCCAAACAAGATGCATTACATAGAGTCTTGATCATCGGTGTGAAGCGCGCCACATCTATGAGCAAGAGGCTATGAAGCGTTTTAGGAAAATCTTCTCTTTCTTTCATAATCCATCATGCTTATAACTATCTCTATCTTCTTTTAAATTATGTTTTTTTATGACAAAATATGCCTCCTCGTAGAGCTAATTCCCGTAGAAATGATAACCAACCACCTCAGCCTGCAAATCCTTTGAATAAGAACGTGTCACATGCAGAGTTCTGGGCTGCCTTTCAGGCGCTATCCCAAGTTGTGACAGCTAATGTTCAGGATAACCGTCAGGCTGCAGCCCTACCTCAGTAAGATGGGGACTTATCTGCAGCCAGAATCAGAGATTTTATGAGAATAAATTAGCCAGAATTCTTTGGGTCGAAGGTAGGTGAGGACCCACAGTATTATCTCGATGAGGTGAAGAAGATCACCCGAATTATGCATGTTTTTGAAGATGAGAGTGTAGAATTGGCATCTTATAGGCTGAAGGATGTTTTTTATGATTGGGTGGTGATGTGGATGAAAAGTAGAGGAGAGAATGCAACTCCCATAACTTGGCAAATTTTTTAGGATGCATTCTTAGATAAATTCTTCCCATTTGAGATGAGAGAACCTAAGATAGAAGAGTTCATGAACCTGAGGCAGGGCTCTATAACAGTGAAGGAGTATTGCCTCAAGTTCAACCAGTTGTCTAAGTATGCCTCTGATCAGATGGCTGACCCTAGGTCAAGCATGAGTAAGTTTGTGACCGGTGTGTTTGGATTGGTAGTTAAGGAGTGTAGGACTGCAATGCTCAATAGAGACATGGATCTTTCTAGATTTATGATGCATGATCAGTAGATTGAGGTAGAGAAGATGAAGAAAAGAGTGTGAGAGAGAGTAAATAAGAAGGTTAGAATAGGACAGTTTGATTATGGTCAGAATAGGTCTGGAGGAGGAAATCGTTCGCAGTTTCAGAATCGTTCATCAATGCCCGTACCTTTTTCAGTCAGTGTTCCCGTACCCAAAAATAGATCGGAATAGTGGGGTAAGTATTCTATGTCTAGATCTCAGAATATTATAAGTGGAAAGCCTAATCATCCCCTATGTCCAAATTATAGTATGAATTATGGAGGTAAATATTTATGGGGTCAGATAGGTTGTGGCTAAGAGGGTCACGAAATCAAGGAATGACCGTATTCTAGATAGGGAAATAGAGATACGCGTCCCTAGACTCAGGCTAATAGTACACCAGCTCCTCTAGGTCACCCAGCCCCTCCTCAGGGCACTTTATCCAGTATCGGTGGCGGTCAGCGCCATAATTTATTCTATGCTTTATCATCCCGCCAGGAGCAGGAGGATTATCCAGATGTTGTTACTGATATGCTTCGTTTCTTTCATTTTGATGTTTATGTATTTTTAGACCCTGAGTCGAGTTTCTCTTATGTGACCCCGTTAGTTGCTATGAATTTTGCGATAAAATCTGAAAAGATCCTTTCTTGGTTTCTACTCTAGTAGGTGAGTCAGTTATTGCTAAGAAAATCTACAAGAAGTGTCCTATCACTGTCCTTCATAGAGTTATGTTTGAAGACTTGATAGAGTTCGACATGGTTGATTTTGATCTTATTCTTAGTATGGATTGGCTCCATTCCTGTTATGCTTCTATAGATTGTCGCATCCGAGTGGTGAAATTTCAATTTCTAGATGAGCCAGTCTTTGAGTGGGCAGGTAGTTTAGTATTTCCCAAGAGTAATTTCATATCTTATCTTAAGGCCATAAGGTTGATTTCCAAAGGTAAATTTGCATTTACCATCTAGTTCGAGTTAAAGACATAAAGTCTGAGACTCCAATAGTTCAGTTCGTCAATGTAGTAAGTGAGTTTCCTAGTATTTTTCCAGAAAATCTCCCAGGGCTACCTCCCGATAGAGAGATAGAATTTGGTATTGACCTTTTTTCAGATACTCAGCCTATTTCTATCCTTTCGTATCATATGGCTCCCACAGAGCTTAAAGAGTTGAAAGAGCAACTCAAAGATCTTTTAGATAAAGGTTTCATAAGGCCTAGTGTTTCCCCATGGGGCGCTCCTGTCCTATTCATCCGAAAGAAAGATGGTTTTTTGCATTTGTGCATTGACTATCATTAACTAAATAAGGTCACAGTCAAGAACAAATATCCTCTTCCTAGAATTGATGACCTGTTTGATCAATTACAAGGTGCCAGTTATTTCTCAAAGATAGACCTTAGATCCGGCTATCATCAGCTTAAAGTAAGGGAGTGTGATATTCCAAAGACAGCTTTTAGAACCCTCTATGGTCATTTTGAGTCTCTAGTCATGTCCTTCGGGCTAACCAATGCTCCAATAGCTTTCATGGACCTCATGAATCGAGTGTTCAAATAGTATCTAGACATGTTTGTCATAGTATTTATAGATGATATCCTGGTATACTCCTACAGTGAGGATGACTATGCAGATCATCTTAGAACTGTCTTGCAAACTTTTAGAGATCATCAATTATTCGCTAAATTCAGCAAGTGTGAATTTTGGCTAAGATCAGTAGCCTTTATTGGTCATATTATTTTCTGCCGATGGCATTAAAGTCGATCCCCCAAAGACAGAAGCCGTAAGGAATTGGCCTAGACTTAACTCTCCACCAGACATTAGGAGTTTCTTGGGTCTAGTTAGTTACTACCACCATGTTGTTGAAGGTTTCTCATCTATTGCATCCTGGATGTCTAGATTGACCCAAAAGAAAGTTAAGTTCCTGTGGTCAGATTCTTGCGAGAAGAGTTTTCAGGAGTTGAAGGCTCAACTCACTTCATCCCCAGTTCTAGCATTACCTGATGGAACAGACGACTTAGTTGTTTATTGTGATGCCTCTAGAGTTTGTTTGGGTTGTGTGTTAATGCAGAGAGGTAAGGTTATAGTCTATGCCTCTACACAGTTGAAGCCTCATGAAAAGAATTACCCAACCCATGACTTGGAATTAGCTGCTGTGGTGTTTGCTTTGAAAATATGGAGACATTATCTGTATGGTGTGCATGTTGATGTGTTCATGGACCACAAAAGTTTGAAGTCTTTGTTTACTTAGAGGGAGTTGAATCTCCATTAGAGAAGGTGGTTGGAGTTGTTGAAGGATTATGATATGAGTGTGTTGTATCATCCGGGCAAGGACAATGTAGTGGTAGACGCCCTTAGTAGGTTGTCTATGGGTAGTGTTGCTCATGTGGAGAATGATAAGAAAAATTATCTCAAGAAGTTCATCGTTTGGATATATTAAGTGTTAGGTTGGTTGATTCAGCTGAAGGGAATGTTTGGGTTCAGAGTAGTTCTGAATCTTCCCTAGTTTCGGAAGTGAAGGAGAAGCAAGATATGGATTCTAGTTTGGTCAAACTGAAAGAGTCAGTTAAAGAACAAATGGTAGAGGTTTATTTTGTCTCAGAATTATAGGTCACTGTAAGTTTATTTTGTCCTCCCAATTGGACATTTATTAGTGTTCACACAGTCATACCTTTATACCCTGACAAGGTATGTTAGGTCCTCTTGATTGGGTATAACTTTATTTACTTTTCTAATTCGTTCTCTAACATTTACAAAATATGCCTCCCAAAAGAGCCAATGGAAGAAGGAACGAAAATCAGCCTGCCCCACCAACACCTATACACCCCTAGAATAAACAAGTCACTCCTATGGAATTCAGGTTTGTTTGTCAGATTCTTGATCAAGCCATGACCAACCAAAGTGCATCAGTAAGCGGTTGCACCCAAGAACCCAAATGACAATGCAGTGGTTTTAAGAGTTCGTGACTTTACTTGGATGAACCCTCTAGAGTTTCATGGTTTGATAATGGATGAGGATCCACAAGACTTTATAGATGAGGTATAGAAGATCAATCGGATCATGGGTATTACACCAGTTGACAGTGTATATTTGGCCTCGTATCTATTTAAAAGGGTGACTCAACTATGATTCAAGTAGTGGAAAGAGAACCAATGAGAGGATGCAACCATAGTTCATTAGGATGGGTTCTTGACTGCTTTTCTAGATAGATTCTCTCCCCATGAGTTAAGGGAAGCTAAGTGATATGACCCTAAAGTAGAGATCATGATGGAACCTACCATGGTGTTAGCCTTAGTAGGTAGGCCAAATCCCTCACAATACAAGATAGGCAAAAGTATGAAAAGAGAAACCCAAAAGGGTGAGACTTCTAAAACAAAGTAACGCAATAATGTATAACATTGTAGAAATTGAACAAAATACATAAATTCCCATAAATGGTGTCATGAGTAGAAGAGCATCTAATACATAGTCTGAAAATTAAAAAAATACAAAATTTGCCTTTGAGTACTAATAAAGATAAGATAAAAATGGATGGAGTCTGGAACAAGGCTCCAAATGGGAAGCTCACCAAGCACACTGAAGATCAGCTATCACCGCACAACCATCTACTTTGGCTCGTACTCGAACAAGATCTGCACCAAAAGGGCACAGTAGGGGTGAGTAAGATCCACTTGTACTCAATAGGTATCATAGGCCAACTAAGAAAAATAGAAAAATATGAATAAAATATACCACGAGCACGTCACTTGCAAGAAAAAAAGTTCTCAAATGGTAGTTCATGATGTCTCCACTAATAGTTCAAAGATATAAAGACAATAAAGGATACTAACTACTCAACAACCACACATAAGGTAATTCACAACAAATGTAAACAATGCAAAGATGGTGAAAATAAGCACCACATAACTTTTTGTATACACCTTCTGAGTCTCGTCGCTTCAAGATAGGACCTATGGGGGTTCACAACCCATATACTTTCTCATATCTTAATCCCATGTCTCAACTCATCTCTCCAGATAATGTTCATGGATCAAGAGTTTTATAAACTATTTCATTCACCTCTCTGACTATTAATTCATGGATCATGAGTTTTCTAATGTGTTTTTCAGTGGAATAAATATATCATGAAGTGTATATATAAGATAATGATAGAATGATCACAACTAATTAGTATGAACATAATGATCTATTCAATACAGTACAAGTTAACCCAAATATTAACTCAATATGTCAATAATTCATGATATAAGCCCCTAGGCACACCGCCAAGATAAATAGTCATGTAGGACATCAAAATATCATTTCAAAAATCCCTCTCTTAGGTATTTCTATCATGATTGAGGAAACTAATGCTCAAGAAGGCCTGTAATAACTATTCAAGCCCCTGCACAGACGTTACAATAATAAACATTGCTTTTAGTGCACAAATAAGACCTATGATATCAAATAAATCCCTCACACAGGCAACACATAATGTATGATATCTCAAGTTAACAATAATGTGCACATAAGCCCTCACACAGGCACACGATAATAATAAAAATTTTAAAATATGATTCTCCATGTCTAAATTCCTAAACCATAGCATCCTTTACATATACATTAACTACTCAGCTAGTCTGAAGAAAGTTAAGTCATAACCTTTCTCAAAAAGCCAAAAATCTAGGTCTAAGCTTTCAACATGGAGCCTTACCTTAAAAATGGTCTCGATACAATCTAAAATTATCAAAAACACAATCTATGTGTCAAAAGGAAGCTAATGATACCCATATTGACAATATTTGAAATGAGTCCAAATTAGTTCAAACAATAATTTCAAAAACAAAAGGGGTAAAATCATAATTTTATTTTAAAAATATTTTTTCAAAGACTATAGGAGTCTACAATTGAAAACCCCTGTGAAAATGAGTTTAAAAAGAGGCTCAAATTGAAAAAAACCATTTTAAAGCTTTACCAACAAAACCTCAAAATCTAATTTGAAATTAAGATTTTGAAGCCATTTTAAAGATAAAATCGATGGAACTTAACGGGAATAAGGGTTTGGAGATTTTCCAAGATCAAATGGTGGAGAAAACCCTACGATCGCCCTTTCCCATAGCCCCAAGATTCATAAATAATTAAAAATAAAAAATAAAGTATTTATACTATTCTGTGAACAATACCTTGTGATTCCAGTCAACACCGCATGGTCGCGAGGTTTAATGATTGACTAGAAATTAAATGGTCATCGCAAATACGAGCAAGGGGTTGCGATCGCAATGAAGGAGAAGTCAACCCTTTGCGAACATGGTCCTACCATTGCATTCGTGATAGAGAGTAATTTTCTTCTCCACGATCGCTACCTAGGGCTCGTGAATGGGAGGAATGATTTTTCCTTGCACCAAATACAATAATTCAACTATAATGCAAGTTTTCAAATTGATCCTTGGGATTTGTTCGGGATCCTATAGAACTAAATTATATATGCTGCTAGGCTATTTTCTATATTCCGGACTCAGAGGCAACGCCGAATTTTTAGAAAGAGGTTTTCTGAAATAATTAGCCCCAGGACCCTTAGAAGCTCATTTTAATTAGTTTACAAAATAATGACCGAAATGCAAAATAAAGACTCCAGGCCCAAACTGCCCACACTACTAACTAAAAATTAACATTTTAAAGATTATAGAACTGTCCAAATCACTATTCGGCACTTGAAACACAAAATATTGACCTAAGTCAAACTAATGACTTTTAACCTCTAAGAGTCTCAAACTCTCTCAAGTCATTCCCCAAAGGCATCGGGGACTGTGCCACTCATCCCCACACCTCATAACCAACATGCAACACCTATGAGGAACGAAAAAATGGACAAAACACATAAAAATGAAACTTTCACATTCAAGGTTATTACATTATCCACAACTAATACAATAGTTCATCCTCTAACTATAAAAGCTAATAAAGTACCTGAAGCGATAAAAAACTATGGGAATCTACGACCTATGTCAGATCGACCTCCCATGTAGCCTCCTCAATAGGGAGATGTTCCCAATGGACCTTCACAAGATCAATACTTTTAAATCTTAATTTCCTAGTCTACCTGTCTAGGATAACAATAGGTTCCCCCTCAAGGATAATCACAGTCTAACATAACAAAGTCCCATCAAATCACAGGGGAATTATCTAGGCTATATTTATTAGACATGAAAATATGGAAAAAAAGATGTACAACTGATAGATGTGAAGGCAATGCTATCCTATATGCTACATCACCATAATTCTCAAGAATCTGGAAAGGGCTAATGAACCTCGAATTGAGATTCCCTTTCTTCTCGAACCTCGTCAAACTCTTCATAGATGAAACTTTCAACAAAAATTTCTCTCTAATCATAACAACACACTGCGGGTTTAATGGTCAGCATAAATATTCTACCTACACTAGGCGACCAATAGCCTTTGCTGAGTAAATCTCACATGATCTACTGAATCACTTAACAATTCTGTATCCAAGGGTCTCACTTAAAATGAGTCAAAATATTCCACAGGGTGTCTACACCTCCGCCTATACAAAGCCTCAAAAGGCGCTATCTGAATACTAGAATGGTAACTATTATTGTAGCAAAACTTTTCCAGGGGCAAGTAATGGTCCCAATGACAACTAAAGTCCATGACACATTCTCAAAACATGTCTTTTAACACCTGAATAATCCTCTCAGACTGGCCATTGATCTAAGGATGAAAAGTTGTTCTCAAGTCAACCTGAGTGCCCAACTCACTTTGAGTTTTACTCCAAAATCCTAAAGTAACTTAGTACCTCTATCAGATACAATATATATGGGAACCCCATGCAAATGAACAATCTCACTAGTGTAGAACTTGGCCAACTTCTCCACGTTATAATTTGTTTTCATAGGTTTGAAATAGGCTGATTTGGTCAATTGATCTACAATAATCCTAGCATTGTAAAAATTACCCAAGGTCGGGGGTAGGTTAGTATAAAATCCATGATGATCCTCTCCCACTTCCACTATGGAATGGTCATCCTCCGCATCGTACCACCTAACCACTGGTACTCATACTTAACCTATTGGAATTTAAAATATTTAGCCACACAATCCATAATATCCTTCTCTGTACCACCCCATCAATAATTTTGTTTTAGGTTATGATATATCTAAGGCGCTTCTGGGTGAATGAAATATAAAAAATAATGTGCCTCCTCCAATATCAATCCGACACATTCACAACCCTTGACAGACAAACTCGACTACTAATCATGAAAACACCATCAGAATCAAGAGATGCTACCTTAGACTTGCCACTCAATACTCCATCAAAAATTACACTCAATCTATTATCATCAAACTGATGAGCTCAAATTCGCTCCATCAAAAAAGATCTAGCCTCAATAAAGGATAATACATCTTCGGGTGTTGAAGTATGAAGCCTAACTAAATGGTTAGCTAAAGACTAAACCTCTAAGGCCAAAGGTTGCTCCTGAGTCAAGGGATAGGCTAAACTACCCATACTAGTAGCCTTACAGCTTAAGATGTAAGTAATATTGGAGAAAAATATTATTGAATTGTGTGTCTACATAATTAAATTGACACCCTATTTATAGACACTACATTATAATTCTCTTCTAAGTAGGATTTTGTATACTATTCCTATTCCTATTTATATTCTAACACTGCCTCTTAAGCTGGTGCATACAAGTCATGTGTACCTAGCTTGTTACAAATATAATTAATACGAGGACTGGTGAGGGACTTGGTGAAGATATCTGCAAGTTGATCACTTGACTTTACAATTTTGTAACAATATCTCTCGAGAGTATCTTTTCTCTGACAAAGTAACAATCAATCTATATGTGCTTGGTCCTCTCATGGAACACTGGATTAGATGCAATATAAAGGGCTTCTTGATTATCACCTACAAGTTTTATCTTACTAGTTTCTCTAAATTTTAGTTCTCTCAGCAATTGTTTGATCCAAACCAGCTCGCAAGTTACTGCAACCATTGCTCGATATTCTGCTTTGACACTAGATCAAGAAACCACACTCTATTTCTTACTCTTTTAGGACACCAAATTATCTCCTACTAAAACATAATATCTAGATGTAGAACGTCTATTAGAAGGTGATCCTACCCAATCAGCATCTGTATATCCAATGATATGCTCATGGCCTCAATCCTCGAAGAGTAGTCCTTTACCTGGAGATGACTTTATATATCGCAAAATACGAACAAATGCATCCCAATGACTATCATAGGGGGAAGTCATAAGCTGACTTACAACACTCACCAGAAAAGAGATGTCAGGTCTAGTCATTGTGAGATAATTCAACTTTCCAACCAACCGCCTATACCTTCCAGGATTACTGAGTGGCTCCCCAGTCCTGGTAGAAGTTTAGCATTTGGATCCATAAGAGTGTCAATAGGTCGACATCCCATTATTCCTGTCTCTTCAAGAATGTCTAAATCATAATTGCATTGAGAAATAACAATACCTGATCTGGACTGAGCAACCTCAATACCTAGAAAGTATTTTAGTCTGCCAAGGTCTTTACTCTGGAAATGCTGAAAGAGATGTTGCTTCAAATTAGTGATACCATCTTAATCATTACCGGTGATAACAATATCGTCAACATAAACCACCAAACAAATACACAGATTTGGTTCAGAATGGAGATAAAAAACTGAATGATCAGCTCCATCATGAATCATGCCAAACTCCTAAATCACTGTGCTAAACTTTTCCAACTAGGCTTGAAGGGACTGTTTCAAACCATAGAGTGACTTGCGAAATTGACATACGTGCAACGGAAGTGTGGTGGGCCCATAACCCACAGGTCCCAGGATCGTAACCTGGCTCTGATACCATGTGAGTAATAATAGAGAAAAAATATTATTGAATTGTGTGTCTACATAGTTAAATTGACACCCTATTTATAGATACTATATTACAATTCTTTTCTAAGTAGGGTTTTGTTTACTATTCCTATTCCTATTCATATTCTAACATAAGGAATCCACAACTATATTTGCCTTGTTTGGATAGTGAAGAATTGTGAGATCATATTACTTAAGCAACTCAAGCCAACATCACTATCTCATGTTAAGATCCCATTAAGTAAAGAATTACTAAAGGCTATGATGCTCGAAAAAGATCTCACTATGGGCCCCATACAAGTAATGTTGCCCCAAGTTCAACATAAAGACGACTACTGCTAACTCTATGTCATGGGTTGGGTAATTCTTCTCATGAGGCTTTAACTGACGAGAAGCACAAGCAATTACCTTACTCTACCGCATCAACATCGCTCCCAAATCAACACCGAATGCATTACAAAATATGGTAAAACTTATATCCTCCTTGGGCAAGGTCAAGATAGGGGTAAAAGTACTAAAACTCTCTAACAACCCAAAAAAAATCCAAAAAAATAGTAAAGGGACACTAGTATTGTGAATAAAAGCCAAGTCAGATCGAAATCCCTTTTCTAACATGTAATGAGCATAAAGAAAATATATAACTCCCTTCGTTCCCGAAAGTGTACCCTTCCAAGCTATTATTTGTCTCATCGGAGTAGCTAGAGTCACGGTCTTGGAATAATAATCCAAAATGGTATATTGGGATATAACCAATCCATACCCAAGATAACATTAAAAATCAACCATATCTAGGATAATTAAGTCTATCCAGGTATCACGCCCTACAATAGTCACTACATAAGATTGTTACACTCGATATGCCACTAAAAAAATCTCCTACTGAGGTAGAAATATGAATAGGCAAAGCAAAGAATCATATGCAATATCTAAACAACAAAATATATATATACATAGGATAATATAGAACCAGGGTTAAAGAGAACGAACACAGAAAAATGGAAAGCTAAGATGATACATATGATAACTGCTGTAGAGGCCTCTACCTATAGTCTCCCAAGTATAGTATAGCACTGACCACACCCACCTCTAGTTTGAGAAACCCTACATCCTCTACCATAATCTCCCAAAAATCTATCCCAAGAACCTTTAGCACTACCTTTATCACTTTGTGAATCACCTCTAATCACATAAATATGAGTAGGACAAAGTTGAAGTTGAAAACCTTGCTAGGATAAACCAGACACACACAGAGGATAGTCCCTTCCTATATGACCAATTTCATAACATATGTAACAAAATATACCACTAGACTCAAGATAAGGTGGCCTAAAAGAACCCGAACGACCTCTCTATCTCATTGAGCTAAATCTAGAGCCCCTGCCCGCATGACCTGACCTCTGGCTGCCAAAACTATAGGGACCACCGACCTACTATCTGAACCCTATAAAGTTGCTTGAACTAGTCTACCATGTAACCATGAGAACCTCTATCGAATAAACTCCTACCTCAGAATACATAACCACTAAACTTACCCTGACAATGGATCTTCTCAACACCACCACTACCTTGTGTACTATACTAAATTGATTTAATCAACTTAGCATGATCCACGATACTTAGAAAAAAGGCTCCTGAAACAACCATTTGGGATATAGCCAACTGATAATTACTTTTCAACCTCTTGATAAATTTCTTGATCCTCTCTGACTCAACATTGATACTAATAGTGGCATATCTGGATAGCATATTAAAATGTATTTCATACTCTGTAATAGACATAGAGCGCTGCTCTAGGTGATCAATATCATCTCTCATCTAATCCCTCAAACTATAAGGCATAGATCTCTTCATAAAATCCTTAAAAAACTGAGTCTATGTTATAACAGGCAAACCCAATGGCGTACAACTAGAAAGAGACTTTTATCATTATTTAGTTACATCAGTTAATTGATAAGTAACATATGTAACTTTGTGGGTCTCAAGAGATTCGAGGCTATACAACCTCTCCTAGCAGTCAAGAAAAAACTCATAGGTGTCTTCTCTAACAACACCACTAAACTAAGGAGGATCCAAGCGACTGAAGCTCTCAAACATTATCTAATCATCAAAAAAGATTATAGGACCCAAAGAAATAGGAGGAATAGTAAGTCTAGTAGGTAGTGAATCAACAAGAAGGTGTATAAAAGAAGATGGTTTCACTCATAAAGTCAAAAAACCATAAATATGAGTCTGTCCTAGCAGTGGAATACCTCCTAGAGTTCAAAATACCCAGTACACCCAATGGAACACTTGTCTAGGGAATGCTATCCAAACGGCCCAATACATAAATTAATGAATCTTGTAACACTAAGATGTCAACTAGACTCTGAGGAACCTGAGTTGGTCTTGCACCATCTATCTGATAGTCATCCTCATCATAGTCAAACTCTAAAATGGGGAAGGCTTCCCTAGTTCATCCTCTAATTGAAGTAGCTTTTCATGCTCGGCCTCTATCTCTAAGATGACCGAAAACCCTGCCTCGCCCCCTAACTGGGGCTCCAGCTATGGGTGCTAGATCATCATCTTCAAGATCTCCTTATCTACTTCTTAATATGTACATAAATTACTCTATAATATCTTCACTTTATCAATAATGTTATTTTAGGTCATGATACATCTAAGACACACCTAGATGAATGGAATACGTAAAATAATAAGCATTCTCCAATATTAATCCAACGCATCTACTAATCCTTGACACATAATATAGACCACTAATTATCAAAACACCATCAGAATTAAGAGATTCTACCTTGGCCTTTCCACTCAATACTCTATCATAAATTACACTAAATCTATCATCATTAAACCGATGAGCTCAAATATACACCATCAATAAAGATCTAACCTCAATAAAGGCTAATACATCTTCGAGTATCAAAATATTAAGATTAAATAATTGGTTAGATAAAGACTAAACCTCCAAGGCTAAAGGTTGCTCTCAAGTCAAGAGATAGGCTAAACTCCCAATACTAGTAGCCTTCTAGTTTAAGGCATCCACAACTACATTTGTCTTGCCTTGATGGTAAAAAATCATAATATCATAGTCCTTACTCAACTCAATCCAACATTTTTGTTTTATGTAAAGATCTTATTGAGTAAAGAAGTATTGAAGGCTATGATGATTGGAGAAGATCTCACAATAGGACCCATATAAGTAATGCCGCCACAACTTCAACATAAAGACGACTACTACCAACTTTATGCCATGGGTAGGGTAATTCTTCTCATAAGGATTTAATTGGAAAGAAGCATACACAATCACCTTACCCTACTACATCATTATCACTCCTAAACCAATACCAAATTCATCATAAAATATGGTAAAACCTATGCCCTCCTAGGAAAGTGTCAAGATAGGGGTTGAAGTCAATAATGTCTTGAGTTTCTGAAAGCTCCTCCCACAAGTATCTATCTATTAAATAAAATTTAAGAAGAAGCCCTCTAAAAATATTGATAATAACCCACTAAACAAATGAAGCATTGGATCTCAATAGGGGAAGTTGGTCTAGCCTAATCATGAACCACTATTATCTTTGTCAGATCGACCATAATGCATCCCTGGTCACCACTTGACCCAAGAAGTAAATAGAATCTAAACAAAATTCAAACTTGGAGAATATAACACATTACTTCTCATCTCAAAATTCTTGAAGTACAATCCATGACTATCACACATAGTCAGCCTTATTCTTACAATAAACCCAGCTGCCATCAATGATTACAATTATGAAAGAATCAAGATATTGTCAAAATACTTGGTTCATCAACTCCATGAATACTATTAGGGAATTGGTAAACCCAAATAATATGAACAAAAACTCATAATAACCATAAAAAATTTGAAAAATAGTCTTTGGAATATCCAAGATCTAATCCTCAACTAATGATATTCGAACCTTAAGTCAATCTTAGAATCACTAACGCACATTAAGCTAGTCAAATAGATCATCAATGTTAGAAGAGGATACTTATTCTTGATTTTCACCTTGTTCAAGTGCTAATAGTCATTATATATGTGCATAGATCTATCCTCTTCTTCTACAACAAGATGATGTCACCTCAAAGAGACACTCTAAGTCTAATGAAACCCTTACTTGACAAATCTTATAACTGTTTCTTCAGCTTCTTTAACTCATCTTGACCATCCGATATGGAGGATTAGAAGTGGGCTTCGTGTCAGGCTCAACATTAATAACAAAAACAACATCATGATCTGGAGTCATACTAGGAAAATTTGTTGGAAACACATCCTGAAACTTCCTAACAATCCAAATATAATCTAAAAGAAATGGTGATGAAACACCTAGTATAACAAATGAAATTCAAGTACTCTTGACATTCTTTATCTAATATATGATGAGCACGTATAAAAGATATAACTTCCTTCAAACCCAAATTTTTAAGAGTACCCTTCCAAGCTATATTTAGCACGATCAGAGTAGCTAGAGTCATGATCTTGGCATAACAATCCAAAATGGCATGATAGGAAGCTAACCAATCACCAAAGATAATATCAAAATCAACCATATATAGAATAATCAAGTCTACCTAGGTCTCATAACCTGTAATGATTTTTACACAAGATCAATACTCCCGGTCCACCACTAAAGAATCTCATACAAGTGTAGAAATATGAATAGGCACAACAAGAGATTCATACACAATATCAAAACAAGTAGCAAAATATGTAGAAACATAGAAAAAATATAGACCTAGGGTCAAACAACATAGAAGCAACACAATGGAAAACTAGAATAATTATTGCATCCTTTCATATATACAAGTGTATGTGGTCATAAAGGTAATAAAGGATGTAACTCCAGATATCATACCCATAGGGATTTGATGAATTGAAGTTCTGATTTGAATTCTTATTCGAGTTATTCAGTAGGTGACCAATAATAAAGTGATTAGTGTTTTCTTAATTTAAATAGAAATAATTATAATCAAGTTGTATATTGACTGTTTTGTAATTTACATTTGAGAAAAGATCTAGGGTTGTGGTGTTTTGACAAACCAGTTGCGGTATCTAATCATTCATCTAATTTTCTTTCCTAAGTTACTAGTTGAAGGTTAATTATAGATATATTGAGCATCTTTACAACAAATTTAAGCATACTCAACTATCCCCTAATGCCTATATTTCTATGGTCATCATTTAATAATGAAGTGCATAAAGAAATTGTCTGTATCAACTAAGCTAGGTCACAAGGTATATTTCTATCCTCAGTGATAAATTGATTCCCTTTATCTAGAAGGTTTACAAATTAGCCCTATTTTCTATTTTTACATATTTCATTCCTTTTTTCAAGTCCAACAAACAAGCCCTAGATAATATTTACAAGGTGATCAATCAAATGAATAATTGAAAGGAAGAATAAATAAATAACAAAATAGAAAGAAAAAAAATAGATAATATGATTTTTAAGCCAAAACATTCATGGTCAACCACAACCCTAGAAATTAAGGTTTATCTACTCATGAATCTCTTTGGAAGAAGAGATATCATAAGTTTACTGTAATAACCCTTTAGGTCATTTTCTATATTTCTGCTTGTTTTTGTCGTTAGAGATTTTCCATAGCTTCCCCAAGTCTTTTATGACTTGTTGGGACTGAAAGTTCATTTACCAGGTAGTTTGTTTGTTTTTTAGAGATAATTTCCTATTTTAAAGTCTTTATTGGTTCCAAATGGACACCGACCAAAAACTACAGTAAAATAATCTCGTATGCAAATTCTGACTATTCGAGCAGCTCTAAAATATCTACTCTAGTCTAAGTAGATCTTTGGTTTATATCTTAAGGCACCCTAGCTCATTTTGACCTATTGGTCTGGAAGTTGAAAATTTTGAAATTTGGGTGTGGAACACACATTTGGTCAAAACGACCTCAAATAAAAAATCCAACTTTGCAATTGCATCTGCAACATTAAATTTAGTGTGGTTACATAGTTTATTTTCATATATGGGGTTCCAAATAAATCTCGAGGCTTTGAAAAAAACTTGGAAAAATTACCAAGTTTTAGCTTATATCTGATAGGCCGGCGATCGCACACCAAGGGCTGCGATCGCAGTACTCGTGGCAGAGGGGATAGTGCAATTACACTAAGGGTTGTTGTGACTTAAACATATGCTCTTTATTCCATGTAGTGTGATTGTAAACCTGCATATTATGATTGAAACATCTGATTACTTGGTGGGGGTATAAATAGGCCCCGTATGTCGTGAATTAGCCCATTTTTCATCCATACCTTGAGAGAAAAAAACCCTAAGGAGTAGGATATATCAAAATTGATACTATTAGGTGACTTTGGAGCTTTATTAACAAATATTTTTGTGATTGTCATCTGAATTAAGGTAGGATTTCACTCTTTTTCTTTGTGGCTTTTAATGATTTCTTGACCAAAATTCCAATAGCTTGAGGGATTGATTTGGCAAAAGTTTTAGCTTGGTTTTCACCTATTATTTAGGCTTATGATTCTTTGATCATGTTTGAACGTTGGGTTGTCCTCAGAAACATGATTTGCTTAAGTGGGACCTATATGGGATTTTAATGTCATTTTGAACCCGAAGAGCAATGGTGCAATATGGATATCTTTATTCTCATATTTATGTGTAGAATGTGACATTGATATCTTGGCATATTAATGAGGCTACTCAAAAGGGAAAAGATAAGGTTTAGTGGTTCTTTGAGCTTTTTTCGACGTCGAGGTAGGCTAGGTTTATCCCTTGTTAGATTGAGCTACTTCATAGAATTTTTATGATATCTTGTTAAATTTTGGGATGGGTTTTAGGTGTTGGTTTAGGGAATGCAAGACTTGGGGTTAGTTGAGGAATTTAGGCTATTTTGATACTATACGCTTGAAACACTTAGCTTGTTCCCTTTTTCTTTAGGTGAATTAGACTTCGTTCCTCATGTATAGCATACGAATGTCTTAGATTACTCTAATTAGGCATAATTGGCCTAGTTGTTCTTGTTTTAGGTGAATTCCTTATCTTAGGACTAATTAGGGCTTGTTTGATATCTAAAAGTGGACTTAGATTACCTTAAGCCTAGTTCGGATAGAATTTTGCGTAAAATGGAACTCGAGGATGAGAAATGGACTCTTAAACCATTTTAGGCTATGAAATATGGTAGCTTTGGTAAACCTGTACGCCATTTAAACCTTTACTCTAGCTTTGGGAATGTGTATAGCCTAAAATTATGCTTTGGTTATGTTATTGATGATATGATTTAAGAGGATGATTATTATATTATTACCGTTTCAATTTTGGGTATTGATTATATCATGACCGGTTCAATTCCAAGTATTGATTATATTATGACTGGTTCAATTCTGGGTATTAATTATATTATCACCAGTTTAATTTCGGGTATTGCTTATATTATGACGGGTTTAATTCTAGTTATTGCTTATATATATATATATGATTAGTTTGAGTCTGGGCGCTTAGCATAACATGATTAAATAATAAAGTGATGAATAATTGGTAAGGGCTGTCTAGTGAATAAAAGATGCTTAGTGCATAAATGGTGACTAGTTGATATCTAATGTTAGTCATAAAAGGTGATTAAGGGATGACTAGTAGATTGTGGAATAATGTTGGTATATTGCTAGTGGTGATGTAATATCAAATGATGGTGAATTAAGGAATGATGGTTAAATGATGACGATGGTTAGTTGTAAATGATGCATACTTAGACTATTTTTCTCTTGAGTGTACTCTCCAGTCATGTGGGAGGTTGTGATGGGTTATTTACTTTTCTTCACCAATTAGTGTACGACATCTAATTTCATAGTTATGTTTGCTTGTGCTTGATTCTTTACATTATATTGTTGTTATTATTTTAGTTTATGCACTATTTATGTACAGTTATGATGAGGATGATTTAGGTTTGATCTTGTACCCTAACTTAGTTATGTTATCTTTTATTTTATCATTCTTATATCATGACTTAGCTTAGTCAGCCAATGATGCCTACTGAGTACCCATTGTTTTGGTACCCCTACTACACTTCTGTACCTTTTTGATGCAGATCCGAGTACTAATTACCGCCGTTGATTCGAGTTCGTGCGGTGTTGCTACCTCGGAGATAGGATGAGATCTTAGAGTTTGAGTCACCCATTGCCTTCTATCTCTATATTTAGTCTTTTATTTTGAGAGAGATGTATTGACTATTTTTAGACATTTGGGTTGTATTATTAACATTATTAGATGTTCTAGTACCGGCTCTACTAGGTTTAGGGATTGGTATCATATTTGACTATATTATCTTTTTAGAATGACTTTCATATTATTTAAGTGTGTTGTTCATTTCTGCCTATGTTGGGCAATTTCCTACCAAATTGATCCATTTCATTAGCTAAGGGTTATGGTTTGGCTTACCTACTGGAGAATTTTAGTAGGTGTCATCATGACTCGTAAATTGGATCGTGAAATTTACAAGGCTAAAATTAAAAAATAAAATATAAGAAATAAATTAAACCTTATTCTTGAGCTTTGACATAGCCTTTGCCTTTAACTAATTAGTTGTTTTCCTTATATAAAACATGTGGAAACAGTTTATATAGAGTTTAGAAACCCTCATAATGTCAAAAACCATTCCTAATCGGGTTAGCATAAGTTTCAATTCGCGCCACAACCCAATAGTGGAGCTGTGACATAAGGAATAACCTAAAATTCAAACCTGTGGCTAAACTTGCGCCACATATTGATTTGCGTGAGTGGTGCAAGCCTTAAATATTTTCCTTACAGTAGCCCAAATCTAGATACTGCTACAAAGCAGTAGTGGCGCAAGGAATAATAAATTCTGCCCTTCCGCACTCATTTCGTAATGCATTGCAACGTAGATTCTTCCATGGTTCCTTTTGATCTCTTGATGCTCTTTTTCTTGTTTCTTAAGCTCGAAAAACCTCAATACACTCCTATGTAATAAAATCATGAAACACAAGCATAAATCACATTATTTAATTTCTAGACAACACCAAAAATAGAATCAAATATGAGGCAAAAGATGGTAAAATAAGGTGGGTTTTAGCCTCGCGTCAACATCCCACACTTAAACCCTTGCTCTTACTCGAGTAATCTATGCACTCATGAAATAAACTCTACTACAACTATACCCATTTGAAACAATATTACTCAAGCTAAGACTACAACGACTATAATAGATGGCAAGATCTTATTAAATATGTTTCATTCATACCATATATTCAAACAATACTCCAAGAACTCTTAACCTTCAGAACCAACTCTATGATATTAGCAAAGTCATACAATTAACCAAGTCAAGTGATCAAATACTTCACCTATCTTTCATCAACCATTTTCCCTTACAACAAGAGAGTTACCTATATTTACTCACAAGTATATAAATTAAAGCTATAGTGGGTATAGGAATAATTTTTCACTCATTCTCAAAAGAAATTTCACATGCAATATATTATGAACCATAAGTTTTCCCTTAGTGTACTACTACACTAATATAAGAATGTCAAATCAAGTAGCACTTTTCAGGTTGTAATGTAGGCTACGAGACAGTAGAAATTATTTTTGCTAAAATAGTGACTATCTTCTCTAAGAACTTTAATACATCACAAACTTTTTATTGTTTGATCACTCTTAAATCAACCGATACTTTTTTTGCTATTCTCATCCATAGATTTCTTTGATTTCCCATCTCTTTAAGCAAGTTCACATACCAATAGTAAGGAATACACACTTATCAAACTTTTTTTTTCAATCTCTTGTTATATTTGTACTCACTACCAATAGCATATGAATTTTTTTATGACTTGCACCCTTGGACTATTTCTACGGTCTTCCCACTTCAACTATTTCTCTTTACTCAATTCTTACTCCTTCTAATTATTATTTTTTCAATTAGAGTGCCTAGGAGTTTTGGATCAAATTAAAATATTATTAAAAAAAAGGATTAAGCTTCATATGTGGCTATAAAAAAATAAGCTAAAACCTTAACGGGGCTAACTAGGATCATCCATTGTGAGTAGGTAAAGTAAAGGATAAAAAATAGGTTAATCAAAGTGTAAGACCCCATAAAAATTTTGATCATTTTATTTTTTATCCTCCCATGCATGTAATGTTAATTTTTGACTTAAATTATGATGAGGGATGTTAAAAGGGTGTTTTGGAAAGGTGTTAGAATTTTCAGAATGGGTTTGGGGTTATTTTAGGATCTCGAGGCAGTAAGCCTCCATAATAGTATCATGCCAAAACACTTAGCTTACGCGACAAGGGCATGGTACAGAGGCTAACCTCCGCGATAGCGACATGCCACGCCGCTATGCATTTTTCATCTAGTTTTTATTTTTTTCACTTAGAGTTAGGGGTTTTGGTCATTTTACTTCTTAAATAACTTACAAACACTAGATGGCCTCTTTTTCATCTGTTTTAAAGAACAAAACACTACTACTCTCTTCTTTAACTTCCAACCCAATAAAGCTCAAGGGTTTTATAGCGAATGCATCATTAAAGCTCTAAACGTCAATTTCTCTTTATTTTTTTTTGTATTTTAGGCATTTTTCTCTTTACTTCACTTGAATTTTCCATTATGACATTAATTTATTGAATATTCATCTGATTTGAATTGATGGGTTTGAAATTAGATTGACGGTCTTTTGTTATTATTACTTGAAATACTTGTCCTATATTTTAAATGGATAATACAAGTTTTAATTGATGATTTTAGGACTGAATTGGTGCATTATTTTAATAGTTGGAATGGAGGACATGGGTTTCCCAAAAATGGATGATTTTTATCTTTATAATGGTATTAACCTCAACTCGCTTTAAAATTCTTGGTTTTAAATATGGTTATTCACATAATGTAACTTGTTTTTGAACTCATTGCATTACATTAAAGGATAAATAGATAACAATGTTTTTGGAATGCCCTTGGTGGCCATGGTTTTGGATTTTAAATAAAACTTGAGGGTCTAATTGTTATGTGAATTGGTTTGGCATAAATGGAATAGCTTTTAAGTATATTGGTATGATTATACCATGTTGGTAAATGCCTTAATAAATGATTCCTGGATTAATGGTTGGCTTATGGGTAAACTATTTTAAATTGGGCATAAAGGAAAGTGTGTAGCTCACCATAAAGGTGTAGTCCCAAGGGGACTAACAATGGAAACAATGTTTGTCGATATTGGGGGTCTATATGACCATGCGTCTGGATACACATTATATTTTGGCTGGCCAGGACCAGGTTTGGGTTGTGGAAGTTTGGTATCAGAGCACGGTTTAGGGTTACCAAGTGTCCACAAATTCGTGTCGAGTAGAGTCCCTTTTATGGATGTCTAGTGAACCACACTTTTAAGGGGGAGGATATAAGGCATTTAGGAATATTTCCCCTTTTTGTGTTCTATTTTGGTCTATAGAGTCTAGTTTCTATGAAATTCCTCTAACTCTTAGCTTACTCGCTCTTAAGTTCATGCTTCCTCGAAGATCTGATGGTCTTAGAAACTCTGTTGGAAACTCTGTCCCACCTGAGAAATATGTGGAGGGAACTCGCCCTACTTATGGAGTGAATACCCGATCTAAGGTCCCTACTCCTAACTCTAGTGCTCTATGTGGGGTTTCATTGATCCCTACTAGTCCTCCTCAGATTTCCTGGGATAGTGATAGTCATTCTCAGTCACCTCAGAGAGATATATCTAATGAAAATTTAGTTAGTCAATTAATATTCTTGCTCAGTTGGTGGAGTCACAGTCTGATCGGTCTGATCATGTGTAACACCCCAAATCTGGTACACAGAATGCTACACGATGCTCATGACCCCAAAGGACCACAATCTAACCCATTACTGATATCTGTGCCTGAACACTGCATAATATAATGTATAAATATGGAAATAGTAGGCTGAAACATGCCATAAGGTTCAGAACTGATAAACATCTGATAAAACTATATCTAAATAATGTGGTACGACAATATCGAAACTAAAATAATGTCTGAAAACATCTAGTATGAAAACACTGTAGTCTGAAAGCCTCTAAACTGTCTGAATAAGGACTTGATGGGACGTGTCCCCAATTAACTCCAACTACTAAAATAAACTAAGTAATGAAGAAATAAAGTAATGATCATGTCCTCAAAGGATGAGGACTCACTGCTAACTTTAACTGCTGAAACTGGAATGCTACTGATGCTCTACAGTTCGTGCTTCTGAGCCTATGGTATAAAACACCATAGTAAAAATGCATCAGTACGTTTGAATGTACTAGTATGCAAGTGAGGTAGGCTGAATGTAAAGGGTTCAAATGCATGAATAATGCTAACTAACTGAATAACATGAACATGAGAATACATGCATGAATAAGTGATTGTGAATAAATTCGTGATGGTACTGACTACTGAGTCTGATTACTGATAACACCAGTCACTGATAACTGATATAACTAATACTGAGCGACTGTATCTAATAGTCTAGGTTCTAATGGAACTAACTGAGTTCTATACTATTCTAAGTTGACTGTTTCTGACAGTCCTTAAATTTTGAAGAACTATCTGAGTTTTATTACTGATACTGAGTCTAAAACTATAACTGTGGGAAGTAGTCATCTAACCGATATGCCCCAAATAAAGCAATATAGCTAGGTTGGGGTCCAATCTGTAACCCCAATTATAAGGGTGTCAATATCGTGCCACTGGTAAAGATAAGTTGTGGGTGACCCTCATCTGATAGTGTCCCCAAAGAAGAACGGTAAGACCCTCATCTGACAGTGTTTATCCATCTCATCAACCCTCATCTATCAGTGTTGATAGCTCAACCTATGCTGGCTACACAGTTCTGAAATGCAAGGATTGCTTCTAAGGATCACACCCTCAACTGTCAGTGTGTGTCCTCGTCCTTGGGTTCACTCGGTGATAAATCCTACTCCCATCTGAATAGACACTGAACATGATTAATTGAACTAAACTGGACTGAGTTCATTGAGTTTCGTTGACTGCTAGAATACTACTAAGATTACTAAAGTGCTGAGCTTTCTTAGATTACTGGAATTACTGAGTTTACTGAGTTTTCCTGAGTCACATGACTGACTGAATTCTACTGAACATGGATTGACTGAGGATATCGTGAAAATATGACGCTGGTACTAGGCACACCGCTAAATTGTCGGGTATTAGATACCCCCAGGACTTGATAGCTTAATATGTAAATCATGACACAAGCCGAAAAGCCCAATAATGGCTATATACTCATTATTCATTCATTAAGACATTTCAATGAACACTTGGGGTGTATCACTTGTACATGAATGAGGAATACATAATTGCATACTATATCATGGCATTAATCCATTCTCATGGACAATTTATCAAACACTTGCACATACAATAATCATGGCATGGTTTCTTCTCTTATTAGTTCACATAGGCAATTCATCAAGCACATAATGAACATAGTATATGTAGACAACATTGCACAACAAGTAAACATCATGATTCAATTCTAATTTCACAATTCAAGGGTTTAATCATGGGTTCACATGAATCTACTCATATAATAACTAATTCCACATAAAATTTATCACCAAACATGGATTAGAATTCAATTGGTCATTATCAACATGAACAAAAGCAACCCAACATGGGATTCATAAAAATCCATTTACTTGAACTTTGAAAAATAGATTCTTGAGCTTCATGGGTGAAAGGGACCCATGAATCAACACTTGACATACCTTGATCGTAAGTTTCTTGAAGTTATTGGAGAGATTCTCAGAATTGGCTTTGATTTCTTGAAAGCTAAGGTTTTGTTTCGAGGGAGAGAATGTTCTTAATTTGGGGAAAAATTGAGTAAATAATGATTTAAAACATTTTTAGAGATTAAATCCCGCACCTGGATGTGTTAAAACCTTGGGAAAGACCAATTTATCCCTGGATAAAATATTTATTTTTCATTAAAATTTTCTGATTTGGCAGGATGGCGCGACATGGTGCTATCGCGTCGTTTCTCTAGAATTTGAAAACTAGGAAATTGGGAGATGGCGCGACACAGAGCTATCTCGTTGCCACTTTTTTTGTGATCTGGAAGTTTGGCGCGATGCGGAGACATCACAGAGATTCACTAAAAAAAGATAATTGGGATTTAGGAGCTCTCCGCAATACGGTGTAATCACGGAGTCTTTCTGGAAACTGACAAACGCCATTTTGTCTTATGGCGCGATGCACCACTGGCTGAAATGATGGTGTTTTACTACTGAAACTTTAAATCGCCATAACTTCTTACCTGGTTATTAGATTTAGGCGAATTTGGTATCGATGGAAAGCTTATTCAAGTTCCCACACAAAACAAAAGTCAAAATATTAAAAACTACACATATATAAAGGTGTATTCATATTTAAAGCATGTCTTTAACATCTTTGGGATAAATTTAAGCTAGGTAGAAGTATGGGGTATTACATCATGTGGTTCCTATTGTTAGTTTATCTGAGGTCACTCAGGTTGTGCAGTTTGTAAGGTTAAATCCCCAAACCTTTACTAGCTTTAAGGTTAAGAAGGATCTTCAGGGGTTTATTCATGATATATAAAAGATTTTTTGGGTTATTCATGCTACTGATTCAGAGGGTGTAATGTTTTCTACCTATCAGTTAAAATATATGGCTTACTAGTGGATTGAGGAATGGGAAAAGATGAGGGTTGATTTTATTTAGACGACTATATGGGATGAGTTCTTAGGTGCTTTTATTGATCATTTATTTTCTCATGAGCTGAGGAAGGATAAGGTCAAAGAGTTTATGAAGTAGGGTAACATGAGTGTTAAGGAGTATGATCTGATGTTTTAGTAGTTGTCCCATTATGCTCTAGAATTAGTGTCTAATATAAGGTCCAAAATAAGGAAGTTTGCTTCTGGTTTGTCTCATGATTTGGTGTTAGAATTTAAGGATGCGATTCTAAATAATGATATGGACATATCCAGGTTGATGATTTATATGCAAAATAGGAAGGATGAGAAAAGAAAGCAAGTAGAGATGTGAGAAAGGTAAAAAAAGAAGTTTGGATATGCAGAGTAGGGTGAAAATCAATAGAATAATAGGCTAAGAGGAAGAATTGGGGAAATTCTTATTCATCATCTAGTGTTCTTTATCCTAAGCCTTTAGGAGATTATTATTTTTAATATAGCAGTGGACCTAAGGCACAGGGTGCCCAGTATCAGGTTAGTGGAGCTCAGTCATCCCTACCTTATCCTCTTTGCCATTTTTGTAGACAACTTCACCATGGATATTCTAAGGAGGGAAGGATATTGTGTCTCATTTGTGGTCTATTTGGTCATATATAGTGGAATTTTCCTATAGCTAAAGTTTCCATTGGAGCTAATAAGGTCCCAGTCACCATTTTTTCTGCTCCTACACATAAGGGCATCACTTTAGGTATCGACAATGGACGAAATCACCTTTATGCACTTGCTACTCATTAGGATTCTGAGGCATCCCCAAAATTTGATACTAGTATGTTATAACTCTTTTCCCGTGATGTTTATTATTTGCTTGATTTGGGTTCTACCCTATCTTATGTGACCCCTTATGTGGCTGTACACTTTGGATTTGGTCTTGAAAATATTATTGACCTTTTTTCTATTTCTACTTTGATGGGTGAATCTATTATTGCTATAAAAATCTATAGGGGTTGTATGGTGTCCATTCTTATAAGGAGACATTGATGGATTTGATAAAACTTGATATGGTTGATTTTAATGTAATATTAAGGATGGATTGGCTCCATTCGTACTATGCTTCTTTTGATGTTGAACCTAAATGGTCAGTTTTCACTTTCCTATTGAGTCAATAATTGTATGGAAGGAAGTTCCTTAGTACTAAAAAGGTGGTTTATTTCTTATCTTAGATCTCAGAAAATGATTTCCAAGGAGTGTTTGTATCATCTAGTTTGGGTTAAGAATTCTAATTCCGAAAGTCCTTTACAATCTGTCCTTGTGGTTAATGAATTTTTGGAAGTATTTTTTGATGATCTTCTTGGAATTCCTCCTGATAGGGAAATAGATTTTGAGATTGATCTTCTATCGGATACCCGTCCTATTTTTATTCTTCTTTATTGGATGGCTCCGGCTAAACTAAAGGAACTTAAGGAGAAATTAAAGGATCTTATTGATAAGGGATTTGTTTGTCCTAGCATTTTTCCTTAAGGTGCTCTATACTTTTCATGCAAAAGAAAGATGTGTTTCTTTAGATATGTATAGTTTATCGTTAGTTGAATAGGGTTACAATGAAGAAATAAGTATCCTCTTCCTAGGATTAATGACCTTTTTAATCAACTTCAGGGTGATAGGTGTTTCTCTAAGATTGATCTTCGTTCGAGCTATCAACAGTTGAAAATTTGGGAGGATAATATCTCTAAGACCTCTTTCCAAACCCAGTATGACCATTATGAGTTTTTGGATACACCATTTGGGTTTACTAATGCTTTGACTGCTTTCATGGTTCTTATGAATCGGGTTTTCAGGAAGTTCCTAGATTTGTTTGTCAGGGTCTTCGTTGATGACATCCTGGTGTACTCTAAAAGCGAGGAGGATCATGTCAATCACCTCCAAATTGTATTGTAAACTCATAAGGAGCAGAAGTTATATGAAAAATTTTCTAAGTGTGAATTTTGGTTAAGTGCTGTGACATTTATTGGGTATGTTCTTTCTAGTGAGGGGATGAAGGTGGAACCACAGAAAACTGAAGTAGTTAAGAATGGCCTAGATCAACTACTCCAACCAACATTAGGTGCTTCTTGGGATTAGCTGGGTATTATAGGAGGTTTGTGGAGAGTTTCTCATCTATTGATGCTCTACTAATGAAGTCAACTCTGAAAAAGGTTAAGTTTTTATGGTCTAATGCTTATAAAGGTAGTTTTGAGAAGGGATAAGTTGACTTTTGCACCTAGTTTAAATCTGCTCGATGGCACTGATGGGTTTGTTGTGTATTGTGATGCATCCCATATGGGACTTGGTTGTGTTTAGATGTAGCATGGTAAGGTCGTAGCCTATGCTTCCAGGCAGCTTAAGGTTTATCAGAGGATTTACTCAACCCACGATCTAGAGTTGGAGGTTGGTTTGTGCTTTGTAGATTTGGCACCATATTTGTATGAGGTGCATATGGATATTTATTCAGACCATAAGAGCTTGCGGTATGTGTTTACACAAAAGGAATTCAATCTCAGGCAGAGGCGGTGGCTTGAATTACTTAAGAATTATGACATGAGCCTTCACTACTATCCAGATAAAGCTAATATTATTTCTGATGCTCTTAGTTGGTTATATATAGGGAGCTTATCTCATGTTGATAAAGATAAAAAAGGGTTGGTGAAGGATATTCACAGGTTGTCTAACTTAGGAGTTTATCTTTTAGACTTTGAGGATGGAAGAGTGATTGTTCAGAAAGAGGTTAAGTCGTATCTGGGTGCTGAGGTGAAGGAGAAATAGAATTTGGATCCCATACTTATGCAGATTAAGGATGTTGTGGATTAGCAAGAGGTTATAGTTTTTGAGATTGGGCGAGATAACATCTTGAGGTATGAAGAATGGTTGTCTATTTCTGATATTGATAGCTGTGGGAAAGAATCTTGGATGAGGCTCATGAGTCTAGATATATAGTTAATCTGAGTTTAAATAAAATTTATTCTGACTTGAAGGAAATCTACGAGTGGAATAGTTTGAAGAGAGACGTGGCAAATTTATTTTCTAAGTGTATGTTTTGTCAGCAAGCCAAAGTAGAATATTTGAGGCCTGTTGGCATGTCTCAAAAGACAGAATTGCCCATGTGGAAGTGGGATTGATAAGTATGGATTTTGTTAACGGTCTTCTATGATCTCGGTTTAGTATGATTCGATTTGTGTCATTGCAAATAGAATGCCTAAGTTTGCTCATTTATTGTCGGTAAGGGTCAACTACTTAGGAGAGGATTATGCTAAGTTGTTCATTCAGGAGATAATAAAGCTGCATGGGGTGCCGATGTCCATCATCTCTGACTGAGGTAAACAATTTTCTTCTCACTTCTAGGGTTTCTTTCAGAATGGTTTAGGTACACAAGTGAACCATAACATCGCTTTCCACTCTCAAATGGAAGGACATGTGGATCAGACTATTCAGAATTTACATGATATGATAAGGGCCTGTGTGATTGATTTTAAAGGTAGTTGGGTTGACTATTTGCCTTTTATTGAGTTTGCTTACAATAACAATTACCATTCTACCATTCAAATAGCTCTTTTTGAAGCTCTTTATGGTAGAAAGTTTAGGCCTCCTTGGATGGTTTGAGGTAAGTAAAACTAGGTTATTTTGTCCTAACTTAGTTCACCAAGCCATGGAGAAGGTGAAGGTAATTAGAGAAAGTCTTAAAACTTCTTAAAGTCGCCAAAAGTCTTATGCAGATATAAGGTGGAGGGAGTTGGAGTTTGAAGTAAATAATATGGTGTTCCTGAAGGATTCTTCTTTGAAAGGAGTCATGAGATTTGGGAATTAGGGGAAGCTCATTCCCCCTTACATTGGTCTGTACCAAATTATAAAGATAATTGAAGATATTGCTTATGAGTTAGAGTTATCAGTAACTTTGGCTTCAATTCATCCTGTTTTCCATGTGTCTATGCTTAAGATATGTGTGGGTGACCCTTCTTAGATATTACTGGTTAAGGATGTTGGTGTTTTGGATTTATTGTCTTATGAGGAAGTCCTAGTTAAGATATTGGATATGCAAGTTTGTAGATTCAGGACAGAGGATGTAGCTTTAGTAAAGGTTCTTTGGAGAAATCAAAAGGTAGAAGAAGCTACATGGGAGTCTGAAGAAGATATGAAAGCCAAGTACTTATTCTTGTTCCCCGTGTTGGATGAAAGTGCTTATGGTATGAGTTTCATTTCCCTCTTGAAGTATTTCGAGTTTGTCGTTGGATTCTGCTACATTCTTGCTATTCTCATGCGAAATGTGTCCTAACTTCTCATTTGGGGACAAATGATCCTAAGGAAGGAATAATGTCGGACCCTGTAAAAATTTTGATCATTTTATTTTTGACCCTCCCGTGCACGTAATGTTAATTTTTGACTTGGATTATGACGAAGGTTGCTAAAAGGATGTTTTGAATTTTTTAGAAGGGGTTTGGGGTAATTTTGGGACCCTGAAGTAGTAAGCCTCCGCGATAGTGGCATGCCATGCCACTTAGCTTCCGCTATAAGGACGTTGCATGGAGGCTAACCTCCGCGATAGTGGAGCGCCATGTTGCTATGTATTTCTTATCTAGTTTTTGTTTTTTTTTTCACTTGGAGTGAGGGACTTTTGGTCCTTTTACCCCTTGAACAACTTATAAACACTAGGTGACCCCTTTTTTCAATTTTAAAGATCAAATTACTACTACTCTCTTCTTTAATTCCCATCCTAAGAAAGCTCTAGGGCTTTATAGAGATTCATTATTAAAGCTCCAAACTTTGATTTCTCCTCAAGGGGCTTATAGTGATTCATCATTAAAGCTCCAAACTTTGATTTCTCTTCAAATTCTTTTGTATTTCAGGCATGTTTCTCTTTTCTTAACTTGACTTTTAAATTGTGGCATTAATTTATTGAATATTCATGTGATTTGCATTGATTGATTTGAAATTGTGTTGAGGGTTTCAGGTTATCATTACTTGAATTACTTGTCCCATATTTTAAATGGATTATTCATATTTTTATTGATGCTTTTGGGATTGAATTGGTGCATTGTTGTAATGGTTGGAATAGGGGACATGGATTTCCCCAAATTGGATGAATTTTGTCTTGATACTGGTATTAACCTCAACTCACTTTACAAATCTTGATTTTAAATATAGTTATTCACATAATTTAACTTATTTTTTGAACCCATTGCATTACATTAAAGGATAAATGGATAACAATGGTTTTGGAATGCCCTTGGTGGCCATGGTTTTGGATTTAAAATTGAACTTGGGAGTCTAATGGTTATGTGGATTGGTTTGGCATATATGGAATAACTTGCAAGCATATTGGTATGACAATACCGTGTTGGTAAATGCCTTAATAAATGACTCCTGGGTTAATGGTTGATTTATGTGTAAGCTATTTTTAATTGGGCTTAAAGAAAAGTGTGTAGCTCACCATGAAGGTGTAGTTTCGAGGGGACTAAAATTGGAAATAATGTTTGCCGATGTTGGTGGTCTATATGACCATGTTTCTGGATACACATTATATTTTGGATGGCTATCGCCTTGGTGTCTTTATCCTATCCTTGATTTCCTCGATACGTGTGACAAAAATGCACTAGGGCTCTTCCGACAGGGGGAGTCAGACCCATGTAATCCATGAGTTCCTTTAGAATGATGTGAGCTATACAGTTCAGGTTAATGGTTTACTCTCATGCTCATGACCCTTGTCCCTAACTCAACATCCTATATATATATAAATGTTGTGCATGTAGTTTTGACTGGATTTTGATAAGTGCACTATTTTATTCCTTTCCCTCAAGTTACTTGCTAGTGCTCGCCCCACTGACCATCCCCAGATGCTGCATCATTTCATGATATAGGTTCGGAGGAATTTTATGTTGCTCCTATGCAGTGTTAGGTGGTTCGGTACATGTGTTGGTTAGTTATGAAGTGGTGAGCCTCCATCTTTTGGAAGGACAGGTCATTTCAGTGGTTTCTTTATTATCTTTGTATTTTGGATTCTTCTTGTCATAGTTAGTGGCATGTCCCAACTTAGTTGGTATTCTTGGTTTAGAGGATTTCATGGACAGGATTGGGATGTTGTTGATGCCTTGTTTTGACTCTTTATATTTTATTTGGTATTATTTATCTATCATTGGTTTGGTTGGCTTCCGCTGTTTATATTATGTGCTATTGAGGTTGGTCTAAGGGGGTTGTCTCCGGCCCATGGTGGGCTTGAGATTAGCCATCATGGCTAGGCCCAGGTTTGGGTCGTGACACAAAGAAATACCTATATCATCTCCTAAACTAAACATTTCTCATTTTTCTTTGCAAACACTTTGGGAAAGTTCTAGACATCAATATAAAAGCATGAAAAATCAACAAACACCTCACACACATGGAGCATTTCAACTCCAGAAGGATCCATATAACATTAAATCAAGAAAATAATAAGTGTTTAAATTTAAGCTAAAAATCACAAACAAGCCAAGTAAAAGAGCCTAAGTGTCCTAAGAGAAGTCATTCAAATATTATTTTTCAAAACATGCTTTCAAGGTCAAACCCATCTTGCATCATTTAGTCATGTGTAGCACCTAACAAGATCACTCACATTCAATTGGTCCTAAATACTATCTAGCTCTTAACAGCCAACTCTTCTCTCAAGACAGTTGTCAACCATCCATCATAGGAAAAAGTCATTCTACCGAATAGTAAAACAAAATCTATTTTAACAATAATAAAAAAAGATAGTTAGTTCAAACAGTCCCCCCTCGGGAAATAACTTAAAAGAAAAATCAATGTGTGGGCGAAGTATTCTCTACTAAAATAATTAAAAAGTTAACAACCAACACAAACTATTCTAATCTATAAAACTAAAAAAAAAGAATTCTTTTTGTGTTTTTAGATTTTTAATTTTTTTTGCACAAATTCTCAATTGAAACAAATAACTAAAAACAAAGTAACTTCTATAGCATACTTTACCTTTAACCAATATTGGAAGATCCCACCTGACACTTAAAATTATGCTTTGTCTCCAAAGCACAAATCAAGTTAAAATAGTGATTATAAATGCTCTCTGAAGCCCTCTAGGGCCTACCAAGCACCATCCTTCCTTAGTCTTTGCATCAAAAGGGTGAATGACCCCACACTTTTGCTTCATCCCTGCCTCTTAGATTTTAAATTTGGGTACTCAGACTTCCCCAAATCTATACAAACCAAAAACAACAAAAACCTCTTCAATTTCAAATTTGGGTACTTAGACTTCCCCAAATCTACCTAAACCAAAAACAACAAGAAAATAGAAACCAAACGTGATACTATAAATATAAAACTACACTATTACAACTTGGGTTGCCTCCCAAGCAGTGCCTGATTCAACATTGCGGCATGATACAAGTCATAGATTAACCAAATTATCTTAATAATTTCCTATCTATATGATGCAACTTCGGCTTATTCTTCACTTTAGGAGGATCACAATTATCATTCTCTCTCTTTTCCTTTAGATCATCCACTATTTTGGGCCCACACTCTTCCACCCCCACACTTATCATTAATCATCTCTATGATCATACATAAGTCTCTATAGTGTGAAGAAGTAGAGAGTGACTTATACACTTTAAATATCTCTTCCTCATCATGGACCTTTAGCTTAAGCTCCCCTTTTCACACATCAATCAAGGCTTCATGGTGGCTAAGAATGGGCATCCCAAAATAATAGGTACCCACCTATATGCTTCAAAATCTAAAATAATAATGTCAGCAGGAATCATAAACTTACCAACCTTGCTGAGAACATCATCAATTACTCCTTTCAGTTGCACACGAGAGCAGTCTACCAATTGTAGAGTGATAGAAGCTGGGCGTGGATCACCCAAACCAAGTGTCTCAAACACAAATAAGGGCATTAAGTTTATACTTGCACCAAGATCACACAGTGTATGCCCAACCTCATCTTCACTAATATTTAAGAAGAGGGTGAAACTCCCAGGATCTTTGAGTTTTTTTGGGAATCTTGCTCATTACCCTTGAAACTACACTCTTTAGTGAGTGCAACTGTCTCAAACTCTACATGTCTTTTTTTCTTTCCACTGCCTCTCTCAAGTATTTGGTATATTTAGGCATGTCCCTCAATATATCAATCAAGGGGATATTGATGTGAAGTTGGTTGAATATATCAAGGAACTTCTAAAAATTTACATTCTCCTTGATTTTTTGGAATCTTTGTGGGAATGATGGTGGAAGTATCTCAAAAAAATCTTAGGCTGCTCAACACCCTCTCTTTCTCCTCTTTCTTCTTACTCAGGTCATATCTCTAAAGTTGGTGTTGGGATCAAACTTTATATTAAATGAGGTGGATTCTTATATTTATCCCAGTTAGTTATTCTCTTTTTTTAGAGGCTCTACATCCAAAGACTCTACACTTACATCTTGGTTTCTATTCTTAGAGGAGCTTCAACCAGCTGTCATCTATTCCTGAGTGAGATTGTTATTACCTATTTAGTATTATTCCCTGTATCACTTGATAGTGAACCTACAAGTCTTTCATGTTATGATGAATCTAGTTGAACCACTTGACACTCAAGTTCAAGAATGGAACTCTTAATTTCATTCACAATCTGAGATTTTTATCCTACAAACTTTTTCATTATCTCTTCCTAAGAATTGCTCACTTGTGGAGCTTGCAGTGTATATTGTTGTCTTTGGACCTACTGGTTTCTACCCCAAGAGGAATTTGGGTGGTTTTTGTAATTTTGTTACCCCACATAATATATAGTTTCTAGATTCAATGAAAATCTAAAGTAAGCATGATTTTCACCACATTTCTCATAAAATATGCAACCGCCTGAACCTGTTGTTCATGTTAAACTTGACCTATATTTGGAGCTAATAAACTATGCTTCATTAATGAACATGACTGCCCAATATCTTCTTCAATAATGGATAATCATCTAGCTCTAACTTACCTTGTGTTTTTTGTGTAGAAGTGAACACTCTGTAGGGCTCTAAATAGTCTCGGTGACCTGCAAAACATAAGATTGAGAAATGCATCATAACTATTGGACAAAATTTTCTCTTGAGTTTTAGCATCATATAAAGACTTAAAGTTTGGAATCAATACTTCAATAAAATTATGCCCAATAATCTTCTTGGGTTGATGGTGGTGTGGACAATCTCTCAAGTATCCCTTGTATCTCTCCCAAGCATGAGGGAGGGATTCAACATCTTTTTGAACAAATCCAGAAATCCTGCCTCTGAGATCTTTTGTTCTTCTAGATGAGAAGAACCTGTTGCAAAACTTTTAAGACAGTATCTCAAGATGTGATTAATACTTTTAATTCATTCTGCAACCATTGCTTTGCTTCCACAATTAGTGGGAAGGGGAATAATGTAAACTTCACGTATTCATCTAAACCTTTTTTGTAATGGAAGTTATCACTCAACTTAGTAAACTTAATAGGTTCTTGTATGAGTCTTCGTATGGATTACCATCATATTGACAAGTGTTCCTCACTAGTCGCACAGTGCCCTTTTTAAGTTCAAAATTTTTTATGATGTTTGGCTTCACATTAGATCTGGGGGTATTTTGTTGATTTGGCCTCACAAAATTTAATACTGCACGTGCTGCAGGCTAGGGATGGTTTGTAGCCTTATCTACCACATCATTCAGTGGGTCTTGAAGAACTGGATTGTTCAAGTTATCAACCATAGCTCTCAATCCTCAAAGAGTACGTTCAAGCTCATGGACTATTAAAATCAAGGGAATGTCTTGACTCCTAGTATTTAACATAAACTAACTTGTATCCTGAGAGAAACAAAAGCAACAAACAAAAGTGAAATCTAAATAATTCATTAAAAACACAAAATAGTATCAATTCTAGAAAATTCTCGACAACAACACCAACAACTTGTTGTGTCTTTTTGCATATGAAAGTGTACATGGCCGTACAAGTATGAAAGTATGCAAGTCCATATATCATACCCACCGGTATTTGATGAATTTAAGTTCTACTTTGAATTCTTATTCGAGCTATTCAGTAGGTGAACAATAACAAAGATGGATTTGTGTGTTTTGAATGTAAATAGAAGCAATTGTAAGCAAGTCATAGATTGGTTGTGTTGTAATTCAGATTTGAGAAAAGATCTAGGGTTTTGGTGTTTTGACAATCCAATTGCAGTATCTAATTATTCGTCTAATTTTCTTTCCTGAGTTACTAATTGTAGGTTAATTGTATCTATATTGAGTGTTTTTCCAACAACTCTAAGCCTACTCAACTATCCCTAATGCCTATATTTCTATGGTTTCCAGTTAATAGTGAAGTGAATAAAGAAATGGTTTGTATCAATTAAGCTAGGTCACAGGGTATATTTCTATCCTCAGCGACAAATTGATTCTCTTTCTCTTTATGGCTCACAAACTATCCCTATTTCCTCTTTTTACGCTTGTCATTCCCTTTTCAAGTACAATAAAAAATCCCTAGATAATATTCACAAGGTGATCCATCAAACGATTCATGAAAGCTAGAAGAAATAAATAACTCAATATATGGAAAAAAAATAGATAATATGATTTTCAAGCTACAACTATCATGTTCAACCATAACGCTAGAAATTATGCGATTTAGATACTCATGAATCTCTTTGGAAGAAGAGATTTCATGAGTTTACAAGGAAAAATTAAAAAAATTAAAATAAAAGAATAAATTAAACCTAGTTCATGAGATTTTCCCTAGCCTTTACCTTCACCAAATTAGTTGTTTTTCTCATATAAAAACATTTGGAAGGGGTTTATATAGAGTTTAGAAAACCTTATAATGAGAAAAACCAATCCTAATCGGGTTAGGATAAGTTTCGATTTGCGCCACAGCCCAAGAGCGGAGTTGTGGTGCAAGGAATAACCAAAAATTTAGATTAGTGGACAAACTTGCATCACTCCTTGATTTGGGTGAGTGGAACAAACCTTAAATCTTTTCCTTACAACAGCCCAAATCTGCACCATTACTTGCTTTGCAGCAGTGGCGCACGGAATAATAAATTCTTCCCTTCCTCACTTGTTTTGCAATGCATTAAGACGTAGGTTCTTCCTTGGTTCCGTGATGCTTTTTTTCTTCTTGATTAAGTTCCAAATACATCAATACACTCCTATATAAGAAAATCATGAAACACGTGAATAAATCACATCATTTCAGCTCAAGACAACACAAAAATAGAATGAATGTGAGGCAAAAGATGGTAAAAGTAGGAGAATATTAGCCTCACATCAACAATACCTATGATATCTACATTAGGGGACCTCACCTCAGGTCTCTTAGGTATAACATAGTGCTGATCACATCCACTCCTAGACTAAGACCCTATGTCCTCTACTTTGAGCTCTCTGAGCTCCACCTTGAGAACCTCTTGTACTATCACTGTCACTCTGTGAACCACCTCTAATAGTAGAAATAGAAGTAGGACAAACATAAACCTACGAAACTTGTTGGGCTGAACTATACACACGTCGAAGATAGTCCTGAGCCATATGACCAATCTCCTCACATATATAACAAACTCTACCACTAGCCTCAAGCTGAAGAGGGTCAAAAGAACCAAAATAACCTCCCTATATTGATGAAGCAAAAATGGAGCATGACCTGACCTTCGGTTGCACAAAACCATAGAGACCACCAACTTACTATCCAAACCCATTAAATCTACCTAATTTTGTCTACCATGGTAACTGAGAGAACCTCTGTCGAAGAAACTCCTACCTTGGAATACATATGCACTGAACTCGTACTAATGATGGATATTCTCAATATCACCACTATGCTATGTACTCTGCTGAATTGACTCAATAAACTTAGAATGATCCATAATACTCTAAGAAGAAGCTCTTAAAACAACTCCCCAGTTATAGAAAACTGATAATCACCTATCAATCCCTTGACAAACTTTTTGATCCTCTCCGACTCGATGGTGATACTGGCAGTGGCATATCTGGATAGTGCATTAAAATGTGTCTCATATTTTGCATTAGACATATAGCACTACTCCAGGTGATCAAACTCATCTCTCATCTGATCTTTCAAACTGTAAGGCACGAATCTCTCCAAAAAATCCTCAAAAATAGAGTCCATGTCATACCAGGAAAACCCAATGGCCCATAACTAGCAAGAGACTTACACCACTGTTTGGAAACATCAGTTAATTGATAAGTAGTATACGTAACTTTGTAGGAATCAAGATATCTAAGGTTATGAAACCCCTCCTAGCAGTTAATTAAGAAATCAAAAGCATCCTCTCCAACAACATCACTAAACTTGAGAGGAGACAAGCGAATGAATCTATCAAATCTTTTCTAATTATTAGAAGTCACCGCAAGACCCAAAATAGTAGGAGGAAAAATAATTCTAGTACACAACGAATCAATACGGTGGGTATCATACCTGATAGTTTCAACCCTAAATTCAAAAAATCATAAGTAGAATACCTCCTGTAGTCTGAGAAATACCCAGCACACTCGATGGAACACCTTTCTGGGGAACACCATCCAAATGACCCAATGGATGAATTAACAAATCTTATAACAACGGGACATCAACTGAACTCTAAGGAACCTGAGCTGGTCTTTTATTTGTCTGATAGTTATCCTAATCATAGTAAATCTTAGGCTCGAGAGAATCTTTCTTAGCATATCCTATAGTCAAAGAAGCTCCTTGTGCCCGACCTCTACCTCTAGGTTGACCGCAAATCCTGCCTTACCACTTGAATAGGTCTCTAACAGTTGATGCTGGCTCAACATCCTCTGTTCTCTAGATCTAGTCCTTACCGTCTGAGTAGAAAAGAAAGGAACACAAGTTTAGAATATCGAGTATGAATAAACCACACCGTAAGAAATCAAATTAGAGAAGTTTTCCCAAAGATGTCTTATAGCCTCTCAAATATAGATATGGATGTCTACACATCTCTATAAGACTCTAATAGACATCCTACTCTATCACGTATGAGATCAGTGAACCTAGACCTATGATACCAATTTGTCATAACCCTAAAGTGAGCCATGCTAGCACTACCTCTGTGTTAGCCTTAGTAGGTAAGCCATACCCCTCTAAAAAAATGAGCAAAAATATGGAAAAAGAAACAAAAAAAGGAGAGACTTCTTGAATGAAGTTACACAATAATGTATAATATAACAGAAACTAAATAAAATACATAAATCCTTATAGATAGTGTTATAAGTAGAAAAACATATAATTCATATTATGAAAATTTAAAATACAAAGTTTGCCTCTGAATACTAATAAAGACAACATCAGGATGGATAGATGCTAGAATAAGGCTCCAAATGGGGAGATCACTATGTACTCCAAAATGAGCTATCACCACATAATCACCTATTGTAGATCATACTCGAACTAGAATCTACACTGAAAGGGAACAATAGGGATGATTACAATTTGCTTATACTCACTAATTATCATAGACTGACTAAACAACGCAGAAAATAATACAAATAAAATATACTATGAGCACGTACCTATAAGCAGAAAAGTTTCAAAATAGTAGTTGACACTATCTCCACTAATAGTTATAAGATATAAAGACAATAAAGTAAACCAACTACACAACAACAAAACATAAGTATATTCACAAAAAAATGTGAATAGTACAATGCAATGAAGATGTAATGATTAGTAAAATGAGCCATCACATGAATTTTTGTATACACCTTATGAGCCTCTGCACTTTAAGATAGGACCCATGTAAAATAAAGGTCAAAATGAAAAATAAAGGCTTTAGGCCCAACTACTTGTGCTACTAACCCAATTTTGACTCTCATGAAACTATTCAATTCACCATTTGGTGCTTGAAATACAAAATATTGACAAAGTCAAACTACTAGTTTTTAAAGACTCTAAGAGTCCAAAATTCTCCCAAATAATTTTTAAATGCATTGAGGACCCTGACAACCATCCTCTCACCTCATAACCAACATGTAACTACTATGGGGAAAAGTAAAATAGTGAAAACACATAATTATGAAATTTTCACTTTCAAAGTTGTTACACTAAGGCTGTGTTGTTTACCAACCTAAAGCAGGGTAACATGCTTGTTAAGGAGTATTTTTTGAAATGTACCAAGCTCTCGAGGTATGCTCTAGAGATGGTTACTGAGCTGAGGGATCAAATAAGAAAGTTTGTCTGTTTCATAATTAGTGGTCATGGAGTGTAGGATGGCTATGCTTATTTGGGATGAATATCTCTCAACTGATGACTCATGCCTAAAAGATAGAGGAAGAGAAGATTAAAGATAAAGAGAGAGAGAATAAGAGGCAAGGACATGTTATTTTGAATACTCTTTAGTAGAGGTCGGGAGATGTGAATTATTCTCAGTTTTTGTAGATATCTTTAGCTCCAACACCTTCTTTAGCTAGTGTTATATCACTCAGACCTCATCATAAGAAAAAAAATATAGCATCAGGCTATAAATTATAGGGTAGTGTTGTAAGTAGCCATAATTTTCCAGCTTGTGTTTAGTGTGGTAAGAACCATCTAGGTAAGTGCCTGTCTTGAAAGGACAATTGTTTTAGATATAGTCAGAATTCCCATAGGTTAAAGAATTTCCCCAAGGTTGGACTAGGGATTAATGTAATAGGTCTCAATTTACTTATTTAGAAGCCCTTATAGGCCACCCAACTCAATAGGGTGTTCGTACTAGTATAAGCAGTGGTTAGCTTCAAAACTATTTTTATGCTTTTTGTTCTTACTAGGTTTATGATATTTTGACAAAAGTAGTTATAAGTACGTTATGAGTATTTCATATAGATGTGTATGTATTGATAGATTTAGGGGCCACACTTTTCTTCTTGACTCCTTATGTTGCAGTAAGTTATAGTGTTAGTCCCAAAACCTTTTTAGAATCCTTCCTAGTCCCTACTCCTAGGTGACTTAGTTATAGCCATGCAAGTATATAGAATTTGTCTAGGCTTAATTTTCTAGAAAATCACTAGAGTTATGTAGATAAGTTAGAAATGGATAATTTTTATGTCATTTTTTTCATGGAGTTGTTACACTCCTATTATGTCACAATAGACTGTAGAACCAGAGTCATGATCTTTTAGTTTCCTAATGAACCAGTCTTAGAATGGAAGGGTAGTGCCTAAATGCCTATAAGTTGATTTTTCTCTTACCTTTAGACTAGAAAGATGATCTCTAAGGGTTGCATTTATCATGTACTTTGGTTTAAGGATTCTAATTCTGTCACCTAAAACCTTCAGTCAGTTCCAGTTTTAATGAGTATCAAAAAGTTTTTATTTAAGATCTGGACAGAGACCCTCCGAGAAGGGGATTGACTTTAGAATAGACCTTTTTCTAGATACCCAACATATCCCAGTTTTTCCTAACAAAATGGCTATATCCTTGCATAAGGAATTGAAAGATTAATTAAAAAATTCTTACTCATAGGTTTTAGTAGATCTATCATCACTTCACAGGATGCTACAATTGAATTTATGTGTAAGAAAGACCGGTTCCTTCAAAATGTGCTTCGATTACCATTAGTTGAATAAATTCAAAATCAAGAATAATATCCTATTCCTAGAAATAATGACTTGTCCAACCAGGTTAAGGTTGCTAGTTGCTTCACTAAGATAGACCTCAAATTCAACTTTCATTAGCTCAAAGTCAGATAATGTGACATTTTGAATTAGCCTTCAAAACTTAGTATTGTCACTATGAATTGTTTGTTATGTCTTCTAGACTATATCTTCATATAGCTTTTATGGACACAATGAATAGAGTGTTCAAACAATATTTAAACATGTTCGTCGTTGTCTTCATAGATGATATTCTTTTTTATTTATAGAGTGAGAATGAACATGCAGACCATTAGAAGATTGGTTTACAGACTCTTAAGGATCACATTTGCTAAGTTAATAAAGTGTGGATTCTAGTTGAAACCAATGACATTCATGTGTCATATTATTTCTAGTGAGGGCATTCAGGTTGATCCTCCAAAAAACAAAGTAGTTAGAAACTAGCCTAGACCTATTTCTCCATTAGATATTAGGAGTTTCTTTAGCTTAGTTAGTTACTATAGGTGGTTTGTTGAATGTTTTTCATACGTTGCTTATATTATATCAAGATTGACTTAGAATAAAGTCTTGGTTTAGTTGTCCAATGCTTGTGAGAAGAGCTTTTAGGATTTGAAGACTCGACTCACTTTTGCTCTAGTTCTGACTCTACTGAAGGATCCAAATAGGTTTGTTGTATATTGTGATGCTTTTAGAGTTGGCATTGGTGTGTATTAATGCATCACAATATGGTCATAACTTACTTTAATAGACAACTCAATGTTTGTGAAAGAATTTCCCAACTTGTGATCATGAGTTGATAGTTGTAGGTTTTGACTTAACTATTTAGAGGAACTATCTTGATGGAGATGATGTGGATGTTTTTATGGATCACAAATATCTTTAGTAAATGTTCAGCCAGAAGGATCTAAATCTTTATCAAAGGATATGGCTATAGCTGTTTAAGGATTATGACATAAGTGTTTTGTACCATTGGGCTACACACAATATAGTGGACAATGCTCTTAGCAGACTTTATATAAGTAGTGTTGATCATGTGAAGGATAAAAAGAATGAGTTAGTTCATAATGTTCAAAGACATATTTAGTTGGGAGTACTTTTTATTGATTTAGCTGATGGAGGATTCATAGTTTAGAATGGTTCTTCATTAGTGATGGAGGTGAAGGAAAAATAGAATAGTGATCCCATCCTCTTTAAGTTGGAGGAAATAGTCCACTATCAGAACATAGATGTTTAGTACTATAGTATACCAAGTTATTAAGATCTAGACGCACTAAAATATAGGATATTGAATTATCTTTCCAAAGACACCTGTCTCACCTTAATTCAGTATCATAGAAAAAGTTATGGCAAATTGACTGAGGAACTGCCAAACTGCCAGTGATGCTTCGACTCATTTTTCAGACACAATGAGTTGTATCAAAGACTCGTTGCCATGGTATTGAAGTGAGGGACCAAATACTTAAGCCTAGTGATTACGAGTCCAACATATGACTTGTTATCAGTCTAAACGAGACATAAGGTGGACCTATCACCACAACAGTAAGAAACCAAGGAATCAAGACCATGAAAGCGACTCTTTATAATGACTCATGACCATACATAATGCAGTGCATGCTCCTTTATACTCCTCAAATACATAAGGATGTAATCGATGAACATAATTACAAAGGAATCCAAATAAGGTCTAAACTCGATTCATCAAATCCATAAATATGGAAGGGGCATTATTCAACCCAAAAGATATACTAGGAAATCATAATTATCATAACGAGTCCTAAAAGCCGTCTTCAGAATATCCTCAACCCGAATCCTCAAATAATGATAACCAAATCTCAAATCAATCTTAGAGAACACTGCAACACCCTAAAGTTTGTCAAACAATCCACCAATGCAAGGCAAAGGATAACAGTTCTTCAACGTCACCTTATTAAGCTTTCTATAATCAATGCACATATGCATGGAACCATCTTTCTTCTTTACAAACAACACAGAAGCTCCCAAGGAGACATACTCGATCTAATAAAATCCTTACCAAGAAGATCCTGAAGCTGAGAATTTAGCTCCTTAAGCTCGACAGGAGCCATATGGTAGGGTGCTATATAAATAGGTTGGGTGTCAGGCTAAAGATCAATAACAAACTTAATTTTATGGAAGAAGGTATACCAAGTAGATCGATAGGGAAAATATTAGGAAATTGACAAACTACATGAAAAGAATCAAGAGACGAACTCTCCACACTAACATCACAAATATAAGAGAGGTAAGACTCACAACTCCTCAAAATAAGCCTCCTAGCACACATATAAGAAATAATCCCTATCGGCTCGCGGCTAATAGCTCCTTGACACACGATTAGGGGAATATCGGGCATGACTAAGGTAACGGTCTTGGCAAAATAATCCATGACCGGATGATAGAGGGATAACCAGTCCATGCCCAAAATCAAATCAAAATTTGCCATGTCTGATATAATAAGATCAACATGAGTATCAATATCTTTAACAATCACAACACATGATCTAAAAACTCGATCCACTACTAAAGAATTACATATGGGAGTAGATACATACAAGGGCACTGATAATAAATCCCAAGAGTACTCCAACTATCACGACCCGTACTAGGGCCTGGCTGTGATGGATATCTGACCCATGGAGGCCCGTATGTCCCACTCTATCTGGTAATTATGCACAACATTCATATAATAAAAGGAAAATATGTAATTATAAATTGAATACGGAAACATGGTCATACTTTGAAATTAGTTTAACAATGAAGGAAAACTCCAACAATATCTAAATAACATCTGACTCAGTTTGTAAAGTCTCTACTAAATCTCAAAACAATACTATCTGAAGTCTGGGATAAGGACCCCAGTAGACCAAAACTATAGAATGATGAATATTTGTAAGATAAAATAGCCATAACTCCCTCACCGTGTGTCCATTTTGGACGAATCTTATATCAACGGAAAGCTTATTCAATCACCTACGTAATGAAAAGTTAAAATTTAAAGAATTCCACAGGGAGTTGAGTATAATTCACTCTAGAAGCCCATGCTTAATACTTTTAGGGACAAATTTTATCTTGGAAACTTTCGGGGTGTTACAATATCCCCACATGGGAATATTCGTCCCCGAATATTGACGCGGAACACAGACAAGCAAGACTTCAAGCATACTAAGGCATAAAAAGAATAAGGCAAGGATTGTACCTTCCATTTTGTCATCCACTAGGTCAAAAAGGTTTGGGTACCTAGCTCTCATGTCAACTTCGGATTCCCAAGTTGCTTCTTCAATTTTCTGGTTTCTCCACAACACTTTAACTGGGGCAATCTCTTTGTTTCTCAATTTTTTAATTTGGAGATCCAAAATTTCTACAGGCTCTTTTTCATAGGATAAGGAGTTTGTCACTTTGATTTTTTCGACAAGAAACACTAAAGAATGGTCTCCAATACACTTCTTCAACATAGATATATGAAATACCGGATGAATGGAACCCAAACTGGCAGGCAATTCTAATTCCAACTGCACCTGCCCTTCTCAAAATCTGATATGGTCCTATGTAGCGAGGACTCAGCTTACCTTTCTTCCCGAACTCCATGACTCCCTTCATGGGAGAAACCTTGAGAAACACCCAATCTCCAACCACAAACTCTAAACCTCTTCTCCTAACATCGTTGTAGGACTTATGACGACTTTGGGCTATCTTAAGTCATTCTCTAATGACTTTCACATCCTCTATTTCCTGATGAACAAGATCAGGCCCAAACATCTGTGTCTCACCTACTTCATACCACCCTATTGGTGACCTACATCTTCTTTCATACAATGCCTCAAATGGTGCCATCTTAATACTGGAATGGAAACTGTTATTATACGCGAACTCTATTAGGGGAAAGTGCTCCACCCAACTTCCTTTAAAATCAATCACACAGGCCCTCAACATGTCATCAAGGGTCTGAATGGTGCGCTCAGCTTGCCTATCAGTCTTAGGGTGGAAAGCAGTGCTTAGGTTCACGTAGGTACCTAAGCCTTTCTGAAAAGATCTCCAAAACTGAGAAGAAAACTGTGTACCTCGGTCGGATATAATGGACACAGGTTCCCCATGCAGACAAACTATTTCAGCAATGAACAGCTTGGCATAATCCTCTCCCGAGCAGTTAGTCCTGACAGGTAGAAAGTGGGCTGACTTGGTCAGCCTATATACAATTACCCAAATGGAATCATACTAGTTTTGGAACCTCGGAAGCCCTGTAATGAAGTCCATATTAATCATCTCCCACTTTCACAAGGGTAAAGCTATCTCTTGGGAAGAACCACCTGGCCTCAAATGCTCTACTTTAACTTGTTGGCAATTCAAACAGTTGGAAACAAAGTCAGCCATATCACGCTTTATATTATTCTACCAATACATAGATTTCAGATCATGGTACATCTTAGTAAAGCCTGGGTGAATAACATACCTCGAAGTGTGATCTTCGTTAAGGATTCTCTGCCTCAGACCATCTACATCTGGCACGCACAACCTACCCTAATATCTCAAAATGCCATCACCACCAATCATAAATAACATCACCTTCTGCTGACCCACATCACTCTTTATCTGCATCAAGATGGGATCTCCGACCTGCTTTTCTTTAACTTCTGCACAAAGGGATGATTTAGCTATCTCATGCACCACCACCCCTCCATTTTCAGAATCTAAGAGTTGCTCTCCAAGATTTGCAAGACGATAAACATCCTTCACTATTTCTCTCTTCCCTTCCTCAACATGAGAGAGGATACCAATAGATAATCTGCTGAGGGTGTCGGCTACTATATTTGCCTTACCCAGATGATAGTGAAGGCTCATGTCATAGTTCTTTAAAAGTTTCAACCATTATCTCTGCATGAGATTCAACTATTTCTGTGAGAAAACATACTGTAAACTCTTGTGGTCAGTAAATATATCAACATGCACCCCATACAAATAGTGCCACCAGATCTTAAGTGCAAAAACAACAGCCGCTAATTCCAAGTCATGAGTAAGGTAGTTCCGCTCATGCACCTTCAACTGCCTAGATGCATAAGCCACTTCCTTACCGTGCTACATAAGAACACACCCAAGTCCCATTCGGGATGCATCACAGTATACAACAAAACCTTTTGTACCCTTCAGAAGAGTCAAAATAGGAGCAGTAATCAACTTGTGTTTCAGCTTCTCAAAACTACTCTCACAAGAGTCAGACCATAAAAACTTCACTTTTTTCTGAGTCAACTTAGTAAGTGGTGTAGCTATGGAAGAAAAAATCTCTACGAATCTTCTATAATAACCCGACAAACCCAAGAAGCTCCGAATGTCAGTTGGAGTCATAGGTCTAGGCCATTTCCTCACTGCCTCAACCTTTTAGGGATCAACCAGAATCCCCTCACTAGACACAATATGCCCCTAGAAAGCAATAACATTCTGCCGGAATTCACACTTGGAGAATTTTGCATACAACTTATGATCTTTGAGAGTCTGAAGAATAATTCAAAGGTGATTGGCATTGTCCTCCTCACTTGTGGAATAGATCAAGATGTCATCGATAAAAACTATGACAAATAGGTCTAGGAACTGACAGAAAACCCTGTTTATTAGGTCCATTAAAGCTGTAGGAGCATTAGTAAACCCGAAGGACATGATCAAGAATTCATAATGACCATATCTGGTTCGAAAAACTATTTTAGGAATGTCTGACTCCCTAACTTTAAACTGGTGATAGCTCGAACAAAGGTCAATTTTAGAAAAACACTTAGCACCCTGAAGCTGATAAAAAAGGTCATCGATTCTAGGAAGATGATATTTATTTTTCACTGTGACCTTATTGAACTGGTGGTAATCTATGCACATATGCAGGGAACCATATTTCTTCCGCTCGAAGAGTACAGGTGTACCCCAAGGAGAAACACTAGGTCTGATAAAATTTTTATCTAGGAGATTTGCTAGTTGTTCTTTCAACTCTTTTAACTCTGCAGGAGCCATTCGATATGGCGGAATAGAAATAGGATGGGTATCTGGCAATACATCAATGCCAAAATCTATCTCCCTATTAGGTAAAATTCCTAGGAGATCATTTGGAAAAACTTCTGGGAATTCATTCACTACAGGAACAGACTGAAGAGGAAGAATTTCAGTGTTAGAATCTTTAACCCGAATAAGATGATACAAGCAACCTTTAGAAATGAGTTTACGGGTCCTGAGATAAGATATGAAGTGTCCCCTAGGTGCTAAAGAGTGCCCTTCCCACTCTATTGCTGGCTCATTCAGAAAAGAAAAGGTAACCTTTCGAGTTCTACAGTCTAGTGTAGCATAACACTAATAAAGCCAGTCCATCCCTAGGATAGCATCAAAATCAACCATATCAAGCTCTATGAGATCTACCACAGTATCTCGGCTAAGAATAGAACCTACACAATTTTTATATATTCTCCTAGCCACAATAGAATCACCCACCGGAGTGGAAATAGAGAAAGGATAGGTAATGACTTCGGGCTCAAACCCAAAACCAACAGCCACATATGGGGTCACATAAGATAAGGTAGACCCAGGATTAAGCAACACATATACATCACGAGAAAAGATTTGTAACATATCGATGACCACATCTGGAGAGGCCTCTACCTCCTGGCAGTTGGTCAAAGCATATAGACGATTGCAACCGCTCCCGACAGTCGAAGTAGATCCCTTCTAAGGTGCTGGGGCAGAAGAATTCACTTGTGACATGGCTCCCCCAACATTACCTCCTGTATCAGGGCAATCTCTCTGATGGTGTCCCACCTGATCGCAAGAATAATAATTTCTCCTCTCGAAGTAACACTTTCCAGGATGATTCTTCCCGCAGGTGTTACAACGGGGAAAAGATCTGGCGAGCTGCGCCACACTGCCCTACGACTGAGTATCCTGAGCTCTGGGTCCCTTACTAGTCTGAAAGCTCTGAGATCGCCTATCAACTGGGGGTTTGGGCACTGGGGCGCTAGCTGAAGACTACGCCTTGCCACAAAACTTCTTATTTTGCCATTTACCTCTCCAGTTACTGCTCTATGGCTGACTGTGGTTCTGAGTCACTGTTCTGGCTCTCTTCGCCTACCTGTCTTTCACTCTAGATTCAGACATTTTATTTTTCTTCTCTTCTACCTGTTGTATGTGGACTGACAGTCTAGCAAAGTCTACCTCCCTATTTTGCATCTACCCTTGACATTCAAGTGCTAGATCATTGGAAAGGCCGGATGCAAATTTCCTCATCCGGGCCCTTATATTTCCTGTTATTTCTGGTGTATAACGAGCCAATTGATTAAAATTCAGAGTGTACTCATGGAAACTCATCTTTCCTTGTTTAAGATTCATAAATTCCTCTGCTTTGGCTTCCCTCAACTCTAGAGGAAAGAATCGGTCAAGAAAATCTCCCACGAACTCATTCCAAATTATAGGCTCAACCCTCTTCCCTTTCGCATCCTCCCACTCGTTGTACCATTGGTACGCTACATCCTTAAGTTGGTACGCTGCTAACTCAACCCCTTCCACCTGATCCACATGCATAACTCTGAAAATCTTCTCTATTTAATCTATGAACTCCTGGGGGTTCTCTTCTACTTTAGTGCCAGAAAATTTGGGCGGCTTTATTCTCATGAACTGGCCCACCCTAGTGGCCAAAAAATGACAGATACAGACCCAGTATTTTCTGACCTCTGAGTTTGTGTGGCTACCAACTGTGCAAGCATGTGAATGGACTGCCTGAATTTTGCATTTGATATGTCCCTCTGAGAAGATTGGGGACGGTTAATATTTATCCTCGGAGCTTGAAGAGGACTGGTCGGGACTGGAGGTACTCCCGGAGTAGGAACGGGTTCTGGGGTGTGGGCTCTGTTACGGGTCCGCATGCCATGAGTGGGGCGGACTTTATTATCCTGAGTATCCTGGTTGCTGGAATAACAAGGAGGCATGGCTGTTTTCCAAAATACAATGGATCACTGATTAGGGGACAGTTCTAATTCAGACTCTAAAGCACTAACTAAATCACAAAGAGGGGAAACACTTTCCTAAACGCCTAGTAGATTTCTGCTTATAAGTGTGGCGCTCTACACACCCATAAACAAGACTCTACCCGATGAGATTTCGCAGACACCCTGGGACCATGAACCGTGCTCTGATACCAAGTTTGTCATGACCCGAACTAGGGCCTGTCCATGACGGACATCCGACCCATGAAGGCCCGAATGTCCCACTCTATCTGGTAATCGTGCCTAACATTCATATAATAAAAAGAAAATATGGAATTATAAATCAAATACGGAAACATAGTCATACTCTGAAATTAGTTTAATAATGAAGGAAAACTCCAACAACATCTAAATAACATCTGACTCAGTCTGCGAAATCTCTACTAAATCTCAAAACAATACTATTTGAAGTCTGGGACAAGCCCTCAGTAGACCAAAACTGTAGAATGATGAATATTTGTAAGACATTAGGCCTTCCGAAACATAGAAGGTTCACCACTGCACAATCTCTTCTGCTGTCTGAATTATCTACTGCTTATCTTGACCCCTAGACTGTGCCTCAGAACCTGAGAGGTTGGAGGGGGAGGGGGGTCAATACAGATGTACTGGTACACAGAGCTAATCCAAAATAGTCATTTATAATCAACATATATGGGAGCAATTTAAAACAGTTCATAAACATATCATATAGTAAGAAATCACATGGGCATTTTAAAGACTTTGAAACATTTCTTTGAAACCATGACTCACTCTTTGTCTTACTTTTTAGTTAGATGGTACACCCTACAATCTGTAATTCCATGGGCTATATGGAATATTCCCTTAACTTGGTGGCTAAGCCCCCAATCCAAGTTTGCCGCAAGGATTGGAGTATCTACAAAGGCGACACGCAAGATCACACAACAGGGTGCCAAAATACCTAATCAAGTCAACATGTCATGGTAGTGCACAAGATCACAAAGCAGGGAACCTAACCATAGTCCCAATTTGGGACGAAATGAATCAAGGTACACAAGATCACAAAGTATGGTACCATAATCCCGTGTCGGCAAATCACGATTTCTAGCATAGAGTCTTTCAACATGTACTTTCTTCGGGTAACCATCTAACTCTCTTAAATCAAACTCTAACTCTGTCATGGCATACATTTATATGGTATCATCATACCATTTACTTGCAAGTCACAGTACCACATCAATTCTCCAAATTTTCATGTCATTTACAACATGCACATATATAAAACTTTCACACACATAAAACACATGCACCATGGTTCTCAACATGTAATAGTTTCAAGAAACTTTATCATTTATGAGTAATATCATGTCAATTTCAAAAACTCATGCTCTTGATGGTTTAACACAAGTATAGTGTGGGGTATAAAACATTGTCATGGGGGATTTAAAGAATTCACAATTCATATACATCACACCTTTTCAAAATTTAGATCACATGTTCACAATTCAACAATTGAAATATATGCAAGCCAATAACCCCATGATACTTCAATATTTCTTTCAAAACCATATCACAAAACATGTTATTGTAATTAAAACAAAACCCTACTTGTAAAAACATATGTATACGTATAGATAGTAAGGTTTTGTGTAAATTCTTTTCAAAAATCATGCCCATGAAATTTGGGACAACCCCACGTACCTCTATTTCAGAAAGTAAATGGATGATTCTTGGAGCCTACGATGTGAGGATTCCAAATCTCCAATTATCTTCTAAAACCCATGGTTAAATCTTGAGCTATGAGGATTTTTAGTCTAAAACCCTAATGGAGTTTCTTGAGAGATTTTGATGAAAATAAACTTACTTTGGTGTTCTTGGGATTAAACCCCATGTTAGAGATGATAAGGGGTTGGAGAAGTACCATTTTTACCCTTAATGAGATGGAGTAAAAATATAACTGGTGCTCGATTTTATGGGCCACCGCGACGCGCCACAATCGCGGTGGCTCACTAAAAATTGCTAATTGGGAAATTGTCTCACTCCGCGACACGCCACGATCACGGAGTCTCACTGGAAATTGACGAATGCAAAATTGGGATCCTCCGCAATGCTCTAACACCTGAATGACGATGTTTTACCACTAGCACATAAAATAGCCATAACTCCCTCACCGTGTTTCCATTTTGGACGAATCTTATATCAACGGAAAGTTTATTCAGTCACCTACATAATGAAAAGTTAAAATTTAAAGAATTCCATAGGGAGTTGAGTATAATTCACTCTAGAAGAACATGCTTGATACTTTTAGGGAAATTTTTTATCTTGGAAACTTTCAGTGTGTTACACCAACCATAGAGCATAATAAGTAGATATAGAAGAATAAGTGCATCCCGAATCAAATATAGCAAGGGCCTACTGATGGTACACCAGATTATACCTGTAACAACAATATTTGAAGACTCAGTCTTGGGTCTAGCAGGTGCTGCATACAACTAACCATGCCCGCCACCTGGATGGGCTCCTAACAGATCACCTATCCTTCTTGCCTAAAATACACCTCGAGCACTCTAGGGACCATCCCTATGACCCTGAACTACCTCTAATTGAGGGATGGACTGCTCTAATAGGGGGAACACTCTGAGATGAAGCAATAATCACCTTAAAACTAGGGCACTTTTATGAATAGTGGCCATAAACCCATAACTATAATATGTCACATGAGATGAACTAGAACTAGGGGATCCAGTTGACTTGAAATAACCACCTTGCCTAGAATAACCAAAAGGCAAACCCTCAAATATTGACCACTACCCTGACCATGGAGATCACTAATACGAGACTAACCTGGAGCGCTGCCAGAACTGATTTACTAAGCTGACTCTGAGACTAACACTGTGGATGCGGAGGATATCTACCATGAGAACTTCTACCTTTGAATTGGGAGCTACTCGGCTCCCACTAAAACCACCCTAATACCTAGGCCTCTTATCGCTGCCTCTACGAGCCTCACGATGCATCTTCTCCATCACCCGATCATGATTAAAAACCTTAGCTAAAGACCTACTAGAAGCAACAAAACTCTAAGTAGGCATACCAAAGGAAAGTCTCAATACTCGTACAAAGCAACGAACCCTCTCATACTCAGTACCCAAAATAGAAGTAGCATGCCTAGACAACTTGTGAAAATAAGACTTATACTCCAAAATTGTCATGGAGCCCAACTCCAATCTTGAAAATGGATCTCTCAAGCAATCCCTAAGCCTACGAGGCATGTACTTCTCGAAGAATATCTCAGAGAACTCAATCTATAGCAATGGAGAAGATCCAGCTGGACTGTGGTAAAGATAACCTCTCCACCAATATCAAGCATCCAAGTCCAACTGAAAGGTAGTGTAGTCCACACTACCTATCTCAAAACGACCTAAATTCCAAAGCCTATCCTCAAAAGTAATCAGAAACTCATAAGCATCCTTGCTCGATGCACCAACAAACTTAGGCAGAGCCAATCTCAAGAATCTACCCAATATCTTTTGCTCCTCAGCAAACATAGCATGCTGGAAACCACTGGCTGAGCAACTATCGACTGAGAAACTACGGATGCAGGAGGAACCTTAACTCTAGGAGCCTCAATACCACTCTGATCTGTAGACTGTGCACCATCAGATGGTGCAACACCAATCAAACCCAAAGGATGAACTAAAGAATCCCTAAGAACTTAGGAAAAAATAAACCTAGGTGGAGCTTGGGATGGTCCCTGCCCCACCGCTGACTGAGGTAGAAGAATATCTGGCTCAGGAGTAGGATAGAGCCTGGTAGAGGTGCTCTATCCTAGCCCCTAGATAGGGACACATCTCGAGGATGACCACGACTTCTAGCTCATCCACAAGCAAGAGTAGGATCCCTAGTCTTGATCTCGAGACCCTCATCTCGGGTAGAGGTAGCACGCTTCCTAGCAATTTGCGATAGAGTGAAGTCAAAGGAATGTTTTATTAACCAACTCAAACACTTAGCACGAAATAAGTGGAAGAAGTGAAGAACTCCTAAAAATGTCCTATAGCCTCCCGAAGATAGAAAATGGAAGTTATCTTTCTGATCTACAAGACTCAACTATACACTTACTCCTGTACCAATAATACAGGTGTAGCCTAAGCTCTGATACTAATTTGTCAAGACCCGATTTACAAGTCATGATGGCACCTACTAAATCCCTTCAGTAGGTAAGTCAAACCTTAACCCAAAACAAGATGTAATGGGTTAACTTGGTGGAAATGCCCCAAATGGGCTAAATAGACAATTCAACATAAGAAATAAGCAAGACAATAGAATAGTCTAAAGATAACCATAATATAAGAAACCATCCTACGACTCGATAGAGCCAATACAAGAGCAACTATAAATACAACCCAAGTATCTAAAATATCTAATACAATCTGCCTTGAAACTAAAGACTAGACATAAGTAAGATAGCGGGAAATGGGCAACTCGAACTACAAAAGCTCAATCTATTTCCAAAAATTAACACAATACGAACAACAATCAGTGGAGACAACTAGTAATTAGATCTGTATCAAAAAGGTACAAAAGTGTGTTATGATTACCAAAACCATGGGTACTCTGTAGGCATCATTGACTGATTGAGCTAAATCATGATATAAGTATGATCAAATGCAAGATAATATAACTAAGTCATGATAAAGAGGAGAACCTGATAACCACTCCAACATTACTGCACATAGATAAGTAAGTAAATCAGAATAATAATATAATATAACGTAAAGCATCAACATATGCAATCATAACTAAAAAATTGCCCCCATAAGCCATTTAGTGTGGGAAAATAAATAACCCATTACAAGCCCCCATAATTCTAGAAGGTACAAATAAGATAATATAAACACCATTAGTTATCAACTCTCATGGTATCACTAGAATTCATTCATATCCACATTATAACCATTTCCTAATTTTTGGACTTAGCTAGAATCACTGTTATTAATCTCACCACCGATATCATCATATCATAACAAATATATCATTATAACATGATGTGTATATCCAAACTCAAACTTGTAGGTAAAATAAAAATATCATCATAAATATCATCATCAATATCATTCTCCATATCATCACCAACATCATCAATTATCATCATCAATATCATGGTTATCCTCCTAACTTGCACTGGTTATAATTAGTTGATATCATCATCATTATTCAAATTTGAATTGGTATTTGTATAATTCATAGCTTAATCAATATCTGAACTTGTATCGATAACTGTATCATAATTATCATGGACAATAGCATAACCACTATCATAACTATTTAGCATGATCACTAATCATAATTGAGGCATGATCTCTAGCATAATAAATAGCATATTCGCTAATATAATCAATAAGCATAGGAATTAACATAGCCAATAGTATGATCACTAGCATAGTCAATGGACATGGTCACTACCTTATTCAATGGCATTTTCAATAGCTCAATCAATATCACATTTAATAGCTCATCATTAGCTTCATCAATAACTTATTCATGGCATAATCTATAAACATGACTCCTTATGTCAACCCTTCATAACCATCAAGTACAAAGGCATCTCAATATCACCTTAATAAACATTCTTAGATGTACACAAATATATAAAAGGTCTTTAATAACTAACACAAGTTTTGGCCTAAGGTGCGTCTAAGAGGCCACTTATAAATCCCCAAAATCTTTAACCAAGCAATGTCTACCTCGGACTAGTCTAAGGTATCTAAATCCACTATTAGATATTAGATAGGCTATAACTAGCCCTAGGATAGCAATTCCTCCCAATAGAGAGCAACTAAGTAAATTCCACCCATGGTAATGATACTAGGGTAAGTTCCACCCTAAACTCAAGTGAACAAGGAAATATCCTCATTGATTGAGTAAATAAAGCATTTCCATCATAAACAAGAGCTTTCAAGGTCAACTTTACCTAAGGTAAGATTAGCTAGGCTAATTATTCCCAAAGGAGTAGTAAAACATAGCCTAAATGGTCAAACTAACCTAAATATTGCAATTTATCATACCAATACCTAAGACCCATCCCAAATCTAACACAATATCATAAGCATACTATGAATCAGCTCAATCTAACATAGGGTAAAACCTGATAACGCTCAACTAACACATCAATTTAAGTGCAAGGCAGTCATCATCAATATATTTACCCAAGTTTGGAGTCGGGATCGAATCTACGAGGAACAATGTGAGTGGCAATCAAATTAATTAAAAATGACAGATACAAGTTGAATTCAAACAAATGTTACAAGAATATAAAATGTGGGAGATGTCTACCCACACTAATGGTTCTTTTGGGGTTTTTCTAGTATAAATTTTGGGCTACGAATAATTAGAGTTTTAGAAATTATGAACGAATCTTGGGATTATATGTTACCAAGGGAGTGACATGTGGGAGCTAAATATCAACATTACTTCAATAATTCAACTATGGGTAGGCTTGGTTCTAGATTTTGATGCTAGCCTTTCAACAAAACACCAAACTTTCACCCATTAATTCTTTCAAATACCTAACGGGTGTGTTCAACAATTTGCAACTACAACCTCAATCAAGGCATCCCTATTTCTATGATGACACCCAAGGTATAGTCCACCTCATTTTCACCCTAATTTCTAAGATAGCCAGAATTTAGCAAACTCCACACATAATTATCTATCATTGCTTTGGTCTCCATATCTCTTTTTTACTGATGATATAGATTCCTACACTTCACCTAAAACCCTTCTTTCAAAGATAGCCATAGGTTTTCTAGATCTTGGAGCTTTCACCCATCAAACCCATGTGGGTATTTTGAGATTTCACTCATCAAATCACAACCAAAATAGCGTAGCAATAATAGAACCCATAAACATGAACTACTAAATGAAAGCAAACAACAACAACCCACTCACACTTAAACCCCTATTCTAACATAACACCAAGAGGGAGATTTAGCTACACATAAGATAAATAAGCCTATATATACCCATAATCACGTTTGAATCAAAGTTGTAGAAGATCTAAGCGAATGTTACTTCAAACTTGGCTCTCGCACAATATCAACATTGGAAGTGAGCAAATCTTCCACTTAGAAAGTCTCCAATGTATTCTTCACCTAAAATTTACACTATATTTTCTTCTCCAAAAATGGAGGTTACAAAGTCTCAAGCCAAAAACCTAGAAAAATTATTGGAAGAAGGAATGTGATAGAATTGAATGATACATAAAATTAGGATTTGAATCTTTTTGTTCAAATTGGTATCAGCACGTACGATTACAGTTTTTCCCTAGGGATGAACATTTCCGCCAAGTCACAATCATGCAACTTAGGCTGCGACCGCGGCTACACGATCGTGATTGACTTTCATAGTCACGGTTGATTTACCATCTTGACTAACTGTGACCGTGGCCAATGGACCACGACCGCGGTAACTGAGGCTATTTCACTGCAAGTCTTTAGCTGCACTTTTTCTGCTAAATTTTGATCCTTTCAAGATCCAATCCACATCTCTTTGTCTTTTCAACTCCTATACTTGTAAAGAGTGGATATTAGTGTATTAAATCACAATTATGTCTCATATACTCATTCAAAATAAGGTAATGTCCATTAATAGTGAGTGTAAATGAGTGGTAAAATCACCACTCATCAACACTCCCAACTTAAAGTATTTTCTTGTCCTCAAGCAATACTACCTCTTACCATGGGACATAGTCATCTTTGCCCAAACTTCATGCCTTAAAGATCACAATGACTTCAACCTTAGTCACTACCTTAAGTATCTCATTGGACATGGATAAGCTATTTTTCACTACACCCCTCATCATAAGATGTAATATCCAATGTTGAACAAGACTTTAAAGAGCAACCAAGCAACAAAAATTAACACTTTAGAAGTGACTTCCTTTTAACCACAACTAAGATATACTCCACTTGCCTCATTGCTTAGGAGGTGACGAAATCACCCACCTCAACTTGTTCACATGCTAACCTTACAAGAAAGAAAATTCCATACACCAAACTACCAAATATGCAACAAGGAATTTTAAGTGAAAAAACTCTCTCCCTCTCAAAAGAAATCTCTATGAAAAAAGTGTCATACCATAGGCTTGCCCCTATTTTCAATCGCCACTATAAAGAAAGTACATGGTTGGAGATATCGAAGGACTTTTTAAGCTTGTAATGTAGGTTCGGCTTAGGGTAGGATATTATTTGGGAACAAAATAGCAACACACTTCCTTGAACATCTACATCACACTTTTCAATCCTTATTTTTGACGTGGGATACTCCTCTTTGTTTTCTCTCTTTTCATATGCCTACTCTTTGCTTCCATTGTTCACCCATTTTCTTCTATTACTTTTTCTTGCAATTTTCATGCAATTCTTTCCTTTGTTGAACCCTTTCTTTTTCTAGTCATTTGTTTTCAATGGTTAAGCATTTAGGTATTTCACTAGCACTTAATGGACCCATACTTATTTCCATCAATCTTTACCACCCCCAACTTAGGCTTTTAACCTCAAGTTATATTTTCAAGTTCAAGAAGGGTATGGTTCAAAAGAAGGATAAAAAGAATGGTTCACGATTTGTAATGAGTTTGCCAAAGAAAGGTCCAAAGGCTCAAAGTGGGTAACTAGGGATTAACTTTTATGCACGGGTAGGCTTTTTAGGCTAGAGTGGGTTCCAAAATCACAAGGATGGCCTAAGATCATTTCTCCAATCAACTACGATCAAAATTAGCTATGAAAGACTAACGGGGAAAGTTCTAGATAACACAAGTATATAAGAAATGAATTCAGAAGCTCCCCACACATAGCATGCAAAAACTTGCTAAGGAGGATCAATTGCCCCTCCCGTGAGAGACAAAATTGGAGTATCTATCAGTATTTATGAGCCAAAAACTTATGGAGTCACAAATAGAGAAGAAGTTTTGTTATAAAATTGCTCACGTTTATGCCCTTGATTTTTGAAATTTTTTGGATGGAGGGGGTTGTTTATTTAGCATTTGTGCCACACTCAATTTACTAGGTTGTGGCTACAACCAAGGCCTTAGTCTCACATTTTGGCTCAAAACGGGCAAACTATCCATATGGCTATTCAGACTTTGTCAACGGTGTATAATTTGATTCCAAATCAACAGTTCTATGGGTACTCAGAATTTCCCTACATCTATGTCCTTGATGCCACTAGTACTCAGAATTCCCCTGTATCTATGACTCAAAACCCAAACAAGATGCTTTCCCTTTAAGAATGTCATCACTTAGTCTATCATTGGGAGAAGCTCACCCACATTATTATTAAATGAAATGGAAAACCAAAAATTAAACTAAAACAACTCACAAAATTTCTATGCTTTATGCATACTAAGTTTAAGTATTTCAAACTAATGAATATATATGAGGGTGGGGCCACACCCCCAACTATATGACTTGTAGAGACCTCACTACAAAATTTAAAAGCATAAGAAGGGTTAAAGAGATCCCTGATACCGCATTAATAACCATGTCAAAATATGGACAGAGAGGTGCAATCGTGGCACTTTGACCTGCTTGATTGGTGCAATCATGGTGTTGCAATAGCGGCCTGTGGTCCGCGATCGCGCTACTTGAGGACATCTGCTCCTCTGTTTTACCCTGTTTTCCTGTATGGTTGCCACACTTCTAACTTGGTTTTCCCCTATTTTTGGCTTCCAATCCTGTCCAAAGCACCTACAAAACAATCAAAATTATGTGACTTATTCCAAAAATATATAACTAAAAATATGAAAACAATGGGTTGCCTCCCATCTATCACTTGACTTAACATTGCGGTACAACACCTTTTTAATCCTCATTTGTGTCTCCACTTAGAGGACTTGAATTTTTTACCCAATTTTCTATCATTTCATCTTTGAGGTGCGTTGGCCAGTTGTGAGGGCATGATGATGAATGGTCTATCACGCCACTTTGAAGACTTGAACCTTTTACCCAACTTTGCATCCATTTTGAGGTTTGGATCCTTAGGTAAAAGAGTGTACATCAAGAGGCTATTCCTTGGAATTTGAAAGTTGAGTTACTTGGCCATTAATGTATAGGGCTCTATATGATCCGTTGGAGTGCCAAATTCCAAAATATTGGAGTCGGACTTCGTCATCACAAAATCCTTCATTTGTTCAAAGGGTGGATCTTCATCACATCCTCTACACATAATGTTGGGAATTGGGTTGAACGAGGTCCAACACCTAATTCTGGGTTAGCTTCCTCCGGAGCATCTTTACCCTGAAATGAGCTAGAGTAATCATAAGAGGTTTAGTTTTCCTCTTCTTTTGACTCTAGTCTCATTTTCTTTATTATGGCTTCTTCTCTCTTGTATGGGTCGGATGACTAGGAAGTCATTGAGAAATCTTTTCTACCAAGCTCACCATTATAGCTTTGTTTCTCTTCATGATAACACTCCTCTAGAGCCGTAGGAAAGGTAGTGATAGTTTCAAGCTTTTCTTATTTTCCTAATAGCTCTTTCTTGACACTTGTCTATTCTTTGTACATGTATTCCATATTATCCCCTGTTGAATCTACCCGATCCAAGATGGCTAGTAACCTTGGGTCACAGCTATTGTACTCGGTGCATTGTTCTTTCGATTTCTCATTATAGGACCGAATAAACTCATAAGAAGAACTAGAAATTCTGTTAGAATAATAGGTGGAGGGGGTGTTTGGACACTCATCTCAATGTCTTTGTAGACTTCCACACATAGGACAACAATACCCCCAATAGGAGTGACATGGTAAAATCTCTCCCTGGGGAGCATACTTACAATCTCTCCTAAAGTGTGGTCCATAACAATACGAACATGAGGGGTCACGATATAACTTCCAATCATTCAACTCAAATTTGTTAGAAGATGCCATCAAGAAAAGTAAAAATAAAATAAAATCTACCTACAAAGAAAAATCACAAAAACATATATACAAGCTTGAATTCAAGTAAGTGGATAAAATTTCAAACTAACTCAATACGCCAAATTATACCCCGACAATGGCGCAATTTTTGATAACGCTCAACTTACACATCAATTTATGTGCAAGGCAATCATCGTCAATATACTTACCCAAGTTTGGAGTGGGGGTCGAATCTACGAGGAACAATGTGAGTGGAAATCAAATTAATTAGAAACGATATATACAAGTTGAATTCAACCAAATGTTACAAGAATATAAAATGGGGGAGATGGCTACCTACATTAATGATTCATTTTAGTTTTTTCTAGCATAAATTTGGGGCTACAAATAATTAAAATTTTAGCAATTATGCACGGATCTTGGGATTATGTGTCACAATGGGAGTGACATATGGGAGCTAAATATCATCATCACTTCAATAATTCAAATATGGGTAGGCTTGGTTCTAGATTTTAATGCTAGCCTTTCAACATAACACCAAAATTTCACCCATTGATTCTTTCGAATACCTAACGGGTGTGTTCTACAATTTGCAACCGCAACCTCAATCAAGGCATCCCTATTTTTAGGATGACACCCAAGGCATAGTCCACCTCACTTTCACCCTTATTTCTAAGATATTGAGAATTTAGCAAACTACACACATAATTGTCTATCATTGATTTTGTCTCCACATCTCTTTTTTGAGAATGATATAGATTCCTGCACTTCACCTAAAACCCTTCTTTCGAAGATAGCCTTGGGTTTTCTAGAGCTTGGAGCTTTCACCCATAAAACCCATATGGGCATTTAAAGATTTCACTCATCAAAGCCCAACCAAAATAGCGTAGCAAAAATAGAACCCATAAACATGAACTACTAAATAAATACAAACAACAAAAACCCACACATACTTAAACCCCTATTCACATATAACCCTAAGAGGGAGATTTAGCTACACATAAGATAAATAAGCCTAGATATACCCATAATCTCCATTGAATCAAAGTTGTAGAAGATCTAAGCGAATGTTACTTCAAACTTGGATCTCCCACAATATCAATAATGAAAGTGAGCAAATCTTCCACTAAGAAAGTCTCCAATGTATTCTTCACCCAAAATTTACACAATATTTTCTTCTCCAAAAATGGAGGCTACAAAGTCTCAAGCCAAAAACCTAGAAAAATATTTGGAAGAAGAAATGTGATAGAATTGAATGATACATGAAATTAGGGTTTGAGTTATTTTGTTCAAATTGGGATCAGCACGAGCAATTAGAGTTTTGCCTTTGGGTTGAATATTTCTGCCAAGTCGCGATTGTGCATGTCTGGCTGTGACCACAATTGACTTTTGCGGTCGCGGTTGATTGACCATATTGACTAACCACGAGCAAGACCAATGGACCGCGATCACGGTAATAGAGGATATTTCACTGCAGGTCTTCAGTTGTACTTTTTCTGCTACCTTTTGATCCTTTCAAGCTCCAATCCACATCTCTTTGTCTTTTCAACACCTATACCTGCAAAGAGTGGATATTAGTGCATTAAATCACAATTATGTATCATCTACTCATTCAAAACAAGGTAATGTCCATTAATATAAGTACGAATAAGTGGTAAAATCACCACTCATCAAAACCTAGTCTACCAAACATCAAAGCAAGCTCAAAAGATCTACAAAATCACCATTTTCCGTTTTGAGAATCTTTCACAAGATGCCAAGATATCAAAATCATATTCTACTCATTATTACAAGAATATCAATACCCATATTGCACCATTATGCTTCGGGTCCAAAAATCAAATCCAAATCTCATGTGGGTCTCACTTATAGAAAACACGTTTTTGAAACAAACCCAATGTTTCCTCATGCTCAAGGAATCATTAACCTCAAAATGGGTGATATCCGAGCTAATTTTAGGCTAATATCAAGCCTCCAAGGTTCTAGTGATTTGAGCAAGAAATAGGAAAATCTACCATGAAAATGGTGAAATCTTACCACAAATTGAAGGAGAATCATGAAAACTAGAATTATCCAAGCCCCCAAATCACTCACAAACTTTAATTTTATGCTATCTTACTATTTAGGGTTTTATCTCTCTTGGAATGGATAAAGAATGGGCAAAATTAGGCAAAAAGGGACTATTTATACCCATCCTAGGAGCTCAGGTATTCTCTATCGTAACCCAACACCTCGCAATCATCATAACTTGTGGTTGTCAGGATAAGTCGCTATCATAATAAGGAACTACAATTATAGTACTTGGTGCCTAACAAGGGCATCACGATCGTGACCCCTGGCCTGCGATTATGAGTAAACTAGGTACAACTGAGACTTAGAATTTTCCAAGTCTCTGCCAAGCCCTCAGGATTAATTCAAAATACCATAGATGCAAACAAACTATGCAACCATACTAAATTCGCGTTTCATACTTAATGAAGAAGTTGAAATTTCCATCCGAGATTGTTTCGACAAAAAATGGGTCCCACACCATATTTTCATTTTCTTAACTTTCCAACTAATAGGTTGAATAAACTTGGGTGCCTCAGGACCTGGACCAAGAGTCTACCGAGTCTAAAATCGATAAATCAGAGCTTCTAGAATAGTAAAAATTAGCATACGAGGGTGTTTAGCTGAAGATTTTGCCCAGTGGCTATTTGGAACTAGGGAAGATTTCAAAACAAAGAATTGGCTCTAAAAACCAAACAAACTACACGACAACAGGACTGTCAGTCCTTCCAAGTCACAAATGACTTGATGCAGCCATAGAAAAGCTCTAATGGAAAAATATGCAGAAATATGGATAATGACCTGAGGTATAGGTACCTACACATTTTCCAACTCATTCTAGGACTAGAACTCACTTTTCCTGTGTAGAATAGGACTTGTATCTAGGTTAAGTCCTAGGCACTGGGTGCCTCTTATAGCATCAATGGAGGTTGAATGGAGTTTTTATATTAATTTCATGCACCTCTCTAGGTTCGTAGGAGGGTTTTCTAGAGTTTAGGCCTGGGGCACATGCACCTCTGCAATCCCCTATGTCGTTCTTACTTAGGAACTACTCTATGCTTCACTTCAACTTGTTCCTTGTTTCCCCACATCATGTGGCTTATGTGTAGTATTCATTTTCTTCAATAGCTATTCCAATGGTGTCACAACTCGAACCAGGGCCTGTCCGTGATGGGTATCTCAAGCCCACCGAGGACCGGAGACCACCCCCTTCACCAAGTCAACAAAAACACAATATAATATGACAGTGGAATTCCAAACGTAAAAAAAAATCATGACTAAAAAAGAATATCTGAGAATTCAACAACCATTCCCATTCCCATAGTAATATCTATAAAGCCTCTAGACAATTAAATACCAATATTAGTCGGTACATTCCCCCAGCAATAGCCAAAAATAAGTCCAAAGGAGAGTCAATAACATAAAGAAACCCAAAACATAAAAAGAGATATTCTGAAGTATGGAAGCCCACCACTTCAATATGACTCACGAGCTATCCCATGATTACTTAGTCACTATGAAGGAAAAGTAGAAGTATAGACAGTCCATGCATCGCATGGGGATACAACGTCTAAAGAAGGTTACCGGTTGGAGCACTAGCATATAACTCAAGGATAAAGGATAAAATAATGAAATGAACCATAATACAAAAACCATTAAAACCAGAGAACAATATCATATGTAATACATACATATATATATATCACATGCGGGGGAAAGGGAACAAGGCTTAGCATGAAAGTAAAACCTTAACCTAAACTGTGTAGCTTGAATTTCCTTTACCTATACCCATAGGCTATACAGGCTCAACTCTCCCTACTGAAAGGGCCCCAGTGCGTGTTAGCCGCATGATCGAAGGTATTGTATAAAGCCGGGCAATTTTTACCCTCCTAATACAAATATATACAGTGTGACATAAGAACACAGTCACTATGACCATCCTTTATTTCACAAACATAAGTTTTCAGTATCGTTCCACCAGGTCTGCCACCTTCCACGGTTAGCTACACAACCCCCTTTAAGCCCAATTAAAATTATTTACACATTCCTACCCATTTACTAAGGAATCTTGTAATTAGGTATTAACCGTTGGTATCATTATAAGAAAATTTAGAGCTTGCAAGTCTATTCCATATTTGCCATACAAAACAATTAAACGAAGTTGACTCTACAATTTGCAATTTAAAAACCAAAGCCACGGCTACCAAGGCCTTTCCAAAATCATTTGAAAACCAAAACAATTCAATTCTTGTCCTATTTACAATTTATGCAATGCCAGGTTTCAAAAAGAATAGCCAAATCAAGTGATAAATCATATTCCAAAGTAATTGTGCAAGTGGGTCGAGGTTATTATCAATTTCCATACCGAAACCATTTATTTTAAAAATCCATTGTAGCCCTAAATTCATTCACATCCCTATGCACCCAAAGAGTTCATAAATCATTAATTCAATGCATAACAATTCAATAATAATCATGGGAAAATATTTAAACCAAATACATTCAAAACCCTCAACCCATATTTCAAAACCCAACATCAAAATTATGCATAATAATAACCAATTCATACCATAAAGAAAAAATAAGTATAGGAAATGAGGTACAGGCTTTAGACATACAAAGATCTATGAGCAATTAAGAACTTGGAACCTGAAAGACAAACGTATGATGAAACCCTTATGCTTTCTTGGTGTATGGAGTTTGAGAGTTAAATAATCGATGTTGTTTCTTGAAAACTAATGTAAATAGGTTAATATTTAGTATAAATGTCGTCCATAGGTTAAAAGACCCCAATACACCTCATCCCAAGTAAACTAAACAAAATACATCCCGAATAAAAAGCATTAGCGTGGCACGGAGCTTATCGAAGAGGTTATCCTCCGCGACACATTGAAATTGCGGACCCTCACTGGTTCCTCACAAAAATGCTCTTAACTTTTCTCTCGGGTATCGGATTAAGGAGAAATCGGATGCATTGGAAATAGAAAACATTTATCTATAATTTGCTGGGTCTTAAACCCCAAAATTCAATATATTCCAGAAGTTATACACGTTTAAAGTTGACCCTTGTAGAATTGAATTCAAAATTTGGTCAAATCAAAAGTTCTTAACTCCATTTCACTCTAAGTGTTAACTATGAACATTCTTCCCCTCAAAATCACTGTACACCCTAGGTAAATAATTATGACACTTTTATTTAAATAGAAATAATGGATATGAGTTTATACACGTAGAAACAATAGTTTGAATTCAAGCCCGAAAATGTAGGGTGTTACATTATCTCCCCCTTGGAATCAATCGTCCTCGAATGATGGATAAAAATACTTTGAAGATTTATAAGTATTGAACAAAGTATGTAACTTCACAATAAGAATTCTCCCTCAACAAAACACGTATAGGAAATCAAAGAAAAGGGCTTCATGGTATCACCAAGCGAATTATATAAGCACGAACTATGATATAATGGGACTAAGGTCGTACAAGTGGTAAAATGACTCAAAGACCCTTACCCCGAGTGAGAAAAATCAAAATTGGAAGATATTTTACACCTCGGCATGGCACGCTGCCTATTGTGGAGGCTAGCCTCCATGCCACACCACTTATCACGGAGAATAGCCTCTGCAACACATTGATATTGCGGAGGTTTACTACCTCCGTGTTCCAAAATCGCCCTGAACCCCTTTCAAAAATTCCAAAACTCCCCCAGATGATCCTATTAACATACCCAGACACCATTTAAGTCAAAAGTCAATGTTTCAAACACGGGAGGATAAAAATAAAATGATGGAAATTTTGAGGGTATTATACTAATAATCCTTAAATATCGCAATACTTCTCACCTATGAAATCAACTTAGAATACCACACTTCACCATTTCAATCATGCAATTTCCCCAAAAGGCACATCACCACAAGATCCTGAGTCTAACTATACATTGTTTTGATATTGAAGTCTACTCTGGTGAGGTGCTAGGTTAAGTTGCAAGGCTCTATACCTTACATCCATCCAAAAGTACTACTCTATCCTATCACCGTAGTCAAACAACATCAGGTCTTATTTGGAGTACTAGCCACATAACACAATAATTTGTGTATCTATCAATTACAATATTTAAGCCAATCTTTACTACACTCACTTTATGAATCTCCCCACCAAAAGCCCAGCAACCTTAATCACTTTCACAAGGATTTTTTCCACATATTCCCCTCCTAACTATTTCACATAACAAAAGTTTCATCTTACTCTTCCTGCTTCATCTATAACCTTAGTTCGAGTAGCCACACCAAAATTTTACAGTAAAGTTCAACAACTTTCTAATAGGAGAACATTACTATGCTTCCATAACCACTAGCATCCTAACACAAGGAGAGTAACTGAGGGAATAGAGTATGAGCTTCAGAGATTGGAGTGATAGTATTCAATTATATCATATATTTGTTGTATTACTCAAGGTAGGGTCTGCGACGTAAGATATGATCCAATAAGTACGAAGAGCTTCATACATCAAAACACCTAGATCATAATTAGAGGGCCAAAACATGGGCATAGGTTGTATAGAGAACTAGAATCTTACACATAGACTCCATTTGAATACAGGGAATGTTGGTAGAATATTCTCTTAACCAAAATAAGAGGAATTTTCTATAGTAAGTAGATTTATCATGACTCACCCATGAAACTCACTACTATGAGAAAATTCAATATTTGCATCATCTTCCTCTTAGCTCAAAGGTCACTATCCCAATCTTGAAAATATATCCCCTCATTAAATTATATGCACAACACTCCGCACAATGGGGGGTATCACTATGCTCAAGAACACAAACTCCCTTCGACAACTTTAGTATGAAAACACTAAATTCTTTCTAGGACATCCCCTTCAGGGATACTATTCATAACTTCCTCCAACCTCCAAGATCATTGCCTTATAACTAATATTTTCATGGGAATAAACATCCATGCTTTTAAACACTTAACACTCCATTTTCAACTCCTTAGAATATTTACATCTCTAATATCATAACCTCATAACTTAACAAAAATTTTAAAACTACACCAAGGGTTATTTTAAAACTACACCAAGGGTTCACATACTATATCTATTTCTCCCTCAATTCAGCTCTACATAACACCATATAATAAATCCCTAAACTTCTCCATACTAAGAAATTTAAGAACATAAGCTAGGCATACATGGCACTCATAACTCAATACCGAGCATACTTTATTCTTATAACCTAAGGATCTTATCCAACTATTAATTTATCCACCATTTCTATTTCAATACTAGACCTCATGCATATATCACAATTACACACTCCAATATTTCATAAGTCATCAACCTAATCTCTGTCATACATTACATTAAACCTACTAATTAACTCCCACAAATATTATATCATCATCCTTGAGCTAACATTCTTATCACCACAATTAACGTCTAAAGTTCAAACTTAGTGTCTAGCAATAATCATGTACCACCAATAAGATATACCGCATAATATACTAGTCCACCAAATAGATACATCCACCTAAATTCCTTATTTAACTTAACTATGGCCCACAAGCACATACTTCCTCACCACATTACTACTATACCTAATATTTCTTACACGTCTTCTTATATACCAAACCAACTTACAACTACTAGATAAAAATAAAGGGACCCTTAGTGTATTAAAGCCACCTAATAAGGATAGTCGATCTTAATCTTATTACCTAAACCCTTATGGTCTATGGAATATTCACCTCCTCACATTACATCCACTTACCCATGCATACTCCCAAACTATCTTTATGATTCTATAAACAACACCGAGTCCCCTCTTTTTATGATCATCTCAAGTGAATGCTAAATTCATAAATTATAAGCCGACCAACCCTTTCATTCACAACCTATGAATTATTTCACTACTACCATATCTAGTCTTCTTGAGCTAATTTCTTATTTCAGCTAAAGATGCAAATATTACAACTAATCACTCTCTTTTACCGACTACCATAAGTTTGTTAATCTTTAGTGCACCTTAACCAACACCATAAAAGCATACTACCCCCAACACTCAGCTAAAGGTCATGCAAATAGAACTATCTCTTTTTCACTAAAAAGTTACCCTCACTCCGACTTTTAAATATCAAATTCATATCACTAACCTCGGGATTACCTTACTACTCATAGGTCATAACACCCTAATTTTACTACCTCTTAGGATTGAAATACTACTCCAATATTCAGATATGTATCTTTTCCTTAAGTGAGACATCTGCAATAAAGTTTTTGAAAGGGACAATTTACATATCTTACCTAAGGCTGAAAAGCACAATTCATAAAGTTAGAGGTACACGTTTGAATCAACATACCTTTACATACTAATGAACTCCTTTCAATTCCTTGCACCATTATTTTTATAGATTTTGATGACTCATTCGGAAAGGACCACACTGTAACAAAGCTAAGCCTTTGTACTTGTATTGCCTCATTAATAAAACATAGCCCATAAATTAGAGCAAGGAAGGAAGTAGGATAACTTTCATATGAACAAAACAATTGCATGATCTAGAGTATGAAAGAATGAGAAACATTTTCTATATGCCTAGAAGTCTCCTGATTATACGTGTGGTGCATGACATACCCATATGTAGGACTCTACTAGACACGGCTTTGTGGACACCCAATAATCCTGAACCTAGGCTTTGATACCAACTTTGTCAAAAACCAAACCAAGGCCTGGCCTTGATGGTTATCTCAAGTCCATCAAGGACCGAAGACCACCCCCTTCTCTTAGTCAACTAGAACAAAATATAATATGACAGTGGAATTCCAAATGTAAAACAAGATAAATAAGTATGAATCAAAAAAAAATCTATGAATTCAACATCCACTCACATGCCCACATTAATATCCAAAAAGCCTCTAGACAACCAAATACCACTATTAGTTGGGACATGCTCCCTATAATAGCCAAAAATAAGTCCAAAGAAAAGAGTCAATAACATAAAGAAACCCAAAACATGAAATGAGATCTTCCAAATAATGGAAGCTCACCACTTTAATTTGACTCACGAGCTATAACACGATCATTTAGTCACTATGCAGGAAAGTAAAAGTATGTCTAGTCCCTGCATCACATGGGGATACAGTGTCTTAAGACGAATAACAATTGGAGTGCTAGCATGTAACTCAAGGATAAAGGATAAAATAATTCCATGAGCCATAATATAAAAACCATTGAAACTAGTGCACAATATCATATGCAATGCATATATATATGTATATATATATATCATATGTCGGGGAAAGAAAATAGGGCTTAGCATGAGAATAAAACCTTAACTTGTATTGTGTATCTTGACCTTCCTTTACCTACACCCATAGGATATATGGTTTCAGCTCCTCCTGCTGAAAGGGCCTCAGTGTGTGTTAGCCTGAACAAGAAATAGGAAAATCTACCATGAAAATGGTGAAATCTTACCACAAATACAAGGAGAATCATGAAAACAAGCATCAACCAAGTTCCCAAATCACTCACAAGCTTTAATTTTATGCTAGCTCACTATTTAGGATCTTATCTCTCTTTAAATGGATAAAGAATGGTTAAATCAAGCAAAAAGTAACTATTTATACCATCCCAGGAGCTCGGGTATTTGCTATCGGGACCCGACACCTCGTGGTCACCATAACTTGTGGCCATTAGGATAGGTCACTATCGAGATAAGGAGCCACAATTGCAGTACTCGGTGCTTGCCAAGGGAATCACAATCGTAAACCCTAGCTTAGGATTTCTAGTAAACCAGGTACAACTGAGAGTGGGAATTTTTCAAGTCTCCGCCAAGCCTTCAGGATTAATTCAAAATCCAAAATAAAAATAAACTATGCAACTATACTAAATTTGTATTTTGGACTCAATAGAGAAATTGAAGTTTCCATGCTGTTTCGACAAAAAGTAGGTCCCACACCCAATTTCCATTTTCTTAACTTTTTGACCAATAGGTTAAATTGAGCCTGGGTTCCTCGGGACCCAAACCAAGAGTTCACCTAGCCTAAAATTTATATGTCAAAGATGCTAGAATCATCAAAATTGGAATATGAGGTCATTTAGCTAAAGTTTTTTCCTAATGGCCATTTGGAACCAGCGAAGACTTCAAAATAGAGAATTGGCTCTAAAAACCAATTGAACTGCATGGTAGCCGAACTGTTAGTCCCAGTAAGTGACAAATAACTTGGTGCAACTATAGAAAATCTTTAATGGAAAAAGTAAGTGGAATTATAGATAATGACCTGAAGGGTAATTACAAAGTATTAAGTATAGGTACCCACATATTTTCCAACTCATTCTAGGACTATAACTCATTTTTCCTATGTAGAATAGAACTTGTATCTGGGTTATTCCTAGGCCTTGGGTGCCTCTTGTAGAACCAATGGAGGCTGACTGGAGTTTGTATCTTGGTTTTATGCAACTCTCTACATTCCTAGAAGGGTTGTCTAGAGTTTAGGCCTTGGGCACATGCACCTCTGCAATCCCCTATGTCGTTCTTACTTGGAAACTACTCTATGCTTTACTTCAACTTGTTCCTTGTTTTCGCACATCATGCGGATTATGTGTAGTATTCATTTAGCTTCAATAGTTATTCCAATGGTGTCACAACCCAAACCAAGGACTGTCCGTGATGCGTATCTGAAGTCCACTAAGGACCATAGACCAACCCCTTTACCTAGTAAACCAGAACATAATATAATATGATAGAGGAATTCCAAATGTAAAAAAAGATAAATAAGCATGAATCAAAAGAAAATCTAAGAATTCAACAACCACTATCATGCCCACAATAATATCCATAAAGCCACTTGACAATCTACTATCAATATTAGTCGGGATATGCCCCCGACAATAGCCAAAAATAATTTCAAAGAAAAGAGTACACAACATAAAGAAACACAAAACATAAAATGATATATTCCGAAGTATGGAGGCACATCATTTTAATTTGAGCCACAATCTATCCCATGATCACCTGGTCACTGTGCAGAAAAAGTATAAGTATGGATAGTCCCTGCATCATGTGGGTATACAATGTCTGAATTAACAGTTGGAGTACTAACATGTAAATTAGGGATAAAGGATAAAATAATTCCATGAAACATAATACAGAAATCATTAAAACCAGTGCACAATATCATAAGTAATACATATATATCACATGCCGGGGAAATAAAATAGGGCTTAACATGAGAGTAAAACCTTAACCTGGACTGTTAGATTGACCGTCCTTTACCTATACCCATGAGCTATATAGGTTCAACTCCCCCTGATGAAAGGGCCCTAGTGCGTATTAGTAGCACGACCGGAGGTATCATAAAAAACTGAGGCATCCTTACCCTTCTCCATCTTTGATATAAATATATAGTGTGACATAAGCACACAGTCACTAAAACCAACCCTCACGTCAAAAAGTGTGAGTTTCCAGTATCGGTCCTTTTGGGACCTCCACTTTCCATGGTTAGCAATACAATCCCCTTTGATCCCATTTAAAATCATTTCCACGTTCACACCCATTTACTAAGAAGTTTTGTAATTAGGCAATAACTATTTGTATCATCATTACAAAATTTAGATATTTCAAGTCTATTCTATTTTTGCCATACAAAAGCATTAAACCAAGTTGACTCCACATTTTCCAATTTAAAAACCAAAGCCACTACTACTAAGGCCCTTCAAAAACTATTTGAAAAGTAGGCCAATTTAATTCATATTACATTTATCATTTATGCAATGCGAGGTTTCACAAAACAATAGCCAAACCAAGTGATAAATCATATTCGAAAGACAATTATGCAAGTGGGTTTGGTTATTATCAATTTCCATACCAAAACCATTTATTTTGGGAATCCATTGTACCGCTAAATTCATTCACCAATCCTATGCACCCAAAGAGTTCATAAATCATCATTTCATTGCATAATAATTCAATAATAATCATGGGAAAACATTTAAACTAAATTCATTTATAACCTTTAACCCATAGTTCAAAACCCAACATCAAAAACATGCATAATAATAACTAATTCATTCCATTAAGAAAAGATAGTGTAGGGAAAGAGGTACATGACTTAGACAGATAACGATTTTTGAGCAATTGGGAACTTGTAACTCGAAAGAGAAACATATGATGAAACCCTTATGCTTTCTTGGGGTTTGGAATTTGAGAGTAAATGTCATGAAAACTAATAAAAATAGGTTAATATAGTGTATAAAGGTCATCTATAGGTGAAAAGACCCTAATACCCCTCATGCCAAGTAAACTAAATAAAAGAAAACCCAAATTTAATGCATCAGAATGGCATGAAGCTTATCGTAAAGATTATCCTCCATGACAAGATGAAATTGCAGACCCTCACTGGTTCCTCACAAAAATGCTCATTACCTTTATCTCGGGTATAGTATTAAGGAAAATCGGTTGGGCTGGAAATAGGGCACATTTATATATAATTTGGTGGGTCTTAAGACTCAAAATTCAATATATTCCAGAAGGTATACACATTCAATGTTGACTCTTGTAGAATCGAGTTCCAAAATTTGGTTGAATCAAAAGTTATTAACTCCATTACACTCTGAGTGTTTACAATGAAAATTCTTCCCCTTAAAAGGACTTTACACCCTAGGTAAATTATCATGACACTTATATTTAAAGAGAAATAATTGGATTTGAGTTTATACATGTAGAAACAATAGTCTAAATTATAGCCCAAAAATATGGGGTGTTACAAATGGTATCCTACAATAACTAATAACTAACATTAGTCCACATAAATAACATTAGGTCACACAATACGATAAATCTCATCAAAGTACACTAGAACAAGCATAGCATTGGCTAGACTAACTAGTTTTCTCAACTAAACTCTATTTGATTTTTTTAACTCTTAAATTGTTTCAAATGTACCTTATACACTCTTAACATGCAACTTATCACAAAAATACACACTTTATACTTCTTTAATCTATAAGATCATGTAAAATACTAAGCTCAACTCAGTCTTTTAAGCTCTCTAAGGGGTCCCAGACTTAGAAAATTCTAGCTAAGTATTCAGACTTAGCATTATTTTGGCCTTCAAAAGTTGGTAACTCTATTTCACGAATCTTATGATCTTAAAGTAATAATCTTTAGATTGATTCATGATTAGGAATGTCAGTAGGTGTCCCCGGACAAATTTTAGATTTTTTGAACCTTATTTAGGCCATGTTCAAGTGACCAAAATAGTTAGTCAATGCGATCTTGATGAGTCGCATTGTCCATCGCATTGAAAGATAATTTTTCCCTCAGCTAACTGCAAATTCCAGTGAACCGATACGGACTGGATGCGGTGCATTGGCCATTGCATCGATGCCAATGACGCGGTGTGTTGATCTTTGCATCAATAGTTTAGTTTTCAGTCATTAAAAAGCCACATCCTTAGGGGTATTTGGGTCTTTTTCCACGTACTTCAGCCCCCCAAAACATGAAATTTAACCTTCTATTTGCAACATACACTCATTATTTCAGAAATTGCTCAAGAACAAAAATCCTAGGTGATTGAATTTTAAATTCAAGACACAAGATTCCACCGTTAATCTTCAAGAATTTAGAAACCAAGGTATGTCAAGTGTTCATCCAAGGGTTCCTTCCACCCTTGGAGTCCAAGAAAGTCTTTTAAACTTCAAGTAGCTTGATTTCATGATTTCCATGATTTGGATTCAAGAGTATTCATGATTATAATATTGATTGGATTTATATTCCATGACTAAGTGTAAGATTTATGTAAAAACAACTATTATGTATGTAGTATCATGTGAATTCATGTTAAAGACTTGAAATTGTGATGCTTATGTGTTGATTAGTAATATGTGCATATACAATCCCTTCCAAGTGTTTGATGATTTGTTCATGAAAATTAAATAATGAAATTATATCATGATAGCATGTATTCAAGTTCATGTAAAGCAAATGTTTGCTAGAATGTCCCAATGAATAAATGATGATCAAGTAGTTATTTATCATATTTCAAGATTGTTCCATGTCTTATAATTTATGCTATCGAGTCCTGGGGGTATTTAATACTGTACAATTTAGGTGATTACCTAGAGCCATGGTCAGTCTCAGGATAGTATCAGTCATGTCACAATCAATAGTACTCTCAGTCAGTTACAGAACCCAAGAAAAACGTAGTAGACTTAGTATCAATTCAGTCCAGTTTAGTATTCAGGTCAAGCCTCTATAAATTCAGCCAGTTAATGGAATTCCATTGTCTTTCATCAGTCAATGGAACTCAGTAAACTCAGTTCAGTTCAGTTAGACAGTATAATCAGTAATAGTTCATCCAAGCTTAGTATTAACTAGAAATCAGTTCAATGTCTATTCAGTTAGGAGTAGGATTTAGCACTGAGTTAACCAAGGGATGGGGCTATTCCTGCCAGTAGAGGGTTTGACCCTTAGTAGCAATCCCTGCATTACAGAACTACGTAGACAGCGTAGGTTGAGATATCCTCCTGCTATTTTAGGGTTGATACACCTCGTATGAGTTTTCCTACCAGCGAGGGTTGACGAAGAGGGTTAACTTATAGTTGTCTTTACTCGTGGCATGGCGAAAGGGGCATATCGATTAGATAATTACCTCTCACAGTCTCAGTTTTAGTTCCAGTCTAAATATAGAACTCAGTTTAGTTCAACAGATTTGGGACTATCAAATACAGTCACTCAGTTTAGTATGGAACTCAGTATAGTTCCACAGGATCAAGACTGTCAGATATAGTCACTCTATTATCAGCTACACAGTATTAGTAAACTCAGATATTAGTAAATTAGTAATTCAGAAATCAGTATCCAATGTTATCACGATCTGAGTTATAGTTTACGTATTCACATATGTACTATTATTCAGTTCTATTCATGTCATTCAGTCAGTTTTGTTCATGTTTATTAACCCATGCATCCTCACTTTGCATACTAGTACATTCAAAGTACTGATGCATACTTTTTTTTGCGCTATGATGTTTTATATCATAGGTTCAAATGTGCGGGCTCCTGATCATACTTAGCAGTTCAGATATTCAGCTGACAGATTTAGCAGTGAGTCCTTTTATTTTAAGGACATGATGATTATTTCAGTAGTTCGGAGTTAGTTGGGGACTTGTCCTATCAATTCCATATTTCGGACAATTTAGAGGCTTGTTTTTAGACTAGAGTTTTTTTTGTCAAATATATTAGATTTGGTATTTATTATATTGTATTCAATTTTATTACATTATTAAACCTTATGGCATGTTTTCCACCTAATTTCCGCATAATTATAGTATTATTACACAGTTATTGTAGCAGGTATAAGTCATGGGTTAGTTTGTGGTCCTTCAGGATTATGAGCGTCATGTAGAGTTCAGGGTGTAGACTCGAGGCGTTACAAACTTGGTATCAGAGCCTAAGGTTCAACAGACTCTTTAGAAGTCTGAAATCCACATCTAGTAGAATCTTATGCGTGGGTATGTAGCATGCCACACTTATAGAGAGAAGGCTGCAAGGTGTTTTAGGAAAAGTTTCCCTTCTTTCAGTATTTATGTAGTGTGAGTGAGCATAAGCTCAATTTAAACTCTAAGTAAAATTCATCTCTTCCTTATGCTTCCAGAACATGCCTTCCAGAGAAGCTAACGGAAGAAGTAACAAAAACCAGTCAACCCCTCCGCACGTTCAGGAAGATCCTCTGAATGAGCATGTTTCTCATGCTGAGTTTAGAGCTGTTTTCACCGCTTTGGATCATTTAATTATTTCTTAGAATAATTAGCTAACTGTTATACTATCTAGGATTATGTCTCATGCTCCATAGAGTAAAAAGGAGAGGCGTAGGTAAAAGGGGAGAAAGAATAAGAGGGCCAGAACATCTAGGCCAAAGAGTGACCGAACCAATCCCCTTTGTCTGAAATATGGCAGACACCACCAGGGTATCTGCAGAGCTGGCAGTGATTTATGTTTTGGGTATGGAAAACTAGGTCACAGAGTCAGATATTGTCCCCAGTCAGGTTCCCAGGGTCACCAAAATTGTTCCCCAGCTCAGTTTGGTCGCCTGAATCAGCAGGGTGCCATTTCCAGTTGCACCAGTGGGCAACACCCAAATAGGATTTATGCACTTCAGTCCCAACATGATCAAGAAAGTTCTCCTAATGTGGTCATCGGTATGTTATAATTTTATGCTTTGCTAGACCCAGGAGCTTCTTTGTCCTTTATTACTCCTTATATAGCTGTTCAATTCGGAATCAGTCCCAAAATACTAGAAGAGACTTTCTCAGTCTTTACCCCAGTGGGTAAATCTATCATATCCCGGTAGGAATACAAGAACTGTCTGGTTATGGTATCTTAGAAAGTCACTTTAGCAGACTTAGTCAAATTAGACATGACCAATTTTGATGTCATTCTCGGTATGGATTGACTTTATTCATGCTATGTCTCAGAAGACTGTAGAAATAAAATTGTCCAGTTTTAGTTTCCAAATGAACTAATCCTTGAGTAGAAGGGTAGTACTTCAGCACTTAGGGGTCAACTTGTTTCTTACCTAAGGGCAAGAAAAATAATGTCTAAAGGATGTGTCTACCATATCGTTCGAGTCCAAGACTCTAGTGCAGAACCCCCTAATCTTGAATCAGTATCAGTAGCATGTGAATTCCCAGATATGTTTCCCGAAGATCTCTCTGGAGTTCCTCCCGAAAGGAAAATCAACTTCGGAATAGACCTTCTTCTAGATATTTAGCCCATATCTATCCCGCTATACAGAATGGCACCTGCAAAACTCAGAAAATTTAAAAAACAGTTAAAAGATATCCTAGATAAGGGATTTATCATACCCAGTGTGTCCCTGTGGGGTGCACCAATTTTATTCGTGCATAAGTAAGATAGTTCTCTAAGAATGTGTATTGATTACCGTCAGCTAAATAAAGTCACGTTCAAGAACAAGTATCCATTTCCCATAATTGATGACTTATTTGACTAACTTTATGGTGCCAATTACTTTTCTAAGATAGTCCTCAAATCAGGCTATCATCATCTCATAGTCAGAGAATGTGACATCCCAAAGACAACTTTTAGAACTCGGTATGGTCACTTTGAATTCTTAGTCATGTCCTTTGGTCTTACCAATTCCTCAAAAACCTTCATAGACTTGATGAACCATGTGTTCAAGCAGTACTTGGACATGTTCGTCATAGTCTTCATACATGACATTCTTGTCTACTCTCGAAGTGAGCATGATCATGCAGACCATCTCATAATTATATTGTAGACTCTCAAAAACCATTAGCTATTCGCCAAATTCAGTAAGTGCAAATTTTGGCTAAGGTTAATATCTTTCCTTAGCCATATCATTTTCGGTGATGGAATTAGAGTTGATCCCCAAAAGACCAAAGTAGTGAAAAATTAGCCTAGACCCATCTCTCCATCAGATATTAGGAATTTTTTGGGCTTGGATGGCTATTACCGACGGTTTGTTGAGGGATTTTCATCTATTGCATCCCTTATGTCCAGATTGACCTAGAATAAAGTCAAATTCCAGTGGTCAGATTCTTGTAAAAAGAGTTTCCAGGAGTTGAAGACTCAACTCACTACAACTCCAGTTTTGACCCTACCAGATGGTTCAAATGGGTTTATGGTATATTGTGATGCCTCCAGTGTCAGTTTGGGGTGTGTTTTGATACAGAGAGGTAAGGTCATAGCCTATTCCTTTAGCTAGCTTAAGCCCCATGAAAAGAGCTATCATACTCATGATCTTGAGTTAGCAGTAGTAGTGTTTGCCTTAAAGATTTGGAGGCACTATTTGTATGGTGTGCACGTTGATATGTTCACTGACCATAAGAGCCTGAAGTATGTGTTCTCTCAGAAAGATTTAAACCTCCATTAGAGAATGTGGTTGGAGTTGTTGAAATACTACGACATGAGTGTCCTGTATCATCTGGGTAAAGCTAATGTAGTGGATGATTCTTTTAGTAGAATGTCTATGAGTAGTGTTGGTCATGTGGAGGATGATAAGAAAAAGTTAGCTCAGGAAGTTCATTAGCTTACTCGACTAGGTGTTCGCTTAGTTGATTCATCAGAAAGCAGTGTATGGGTGCAGGGTAGTTCAGAATCATCTCTAGTTTCTGAGGTAAAGAAAAAGTAGGATAGGGATCCCAGTCTAGCTAAGTTAAAGGAATCAATCAGAGATCAGAAGATAGAGGTTTTTTCCCAAAGAGGAGATGGGGTTTTGCGTTGTTAGGGTCGGCTATGTGTGCCAGGTGTAGATGACTTGAGGCAACGAATTCTTGTAGAGGCTCATGGTTCACGCTACTCTATTCATCCAGGGGCCACTAAGAAGTATCGTGATTTACAAGAGATCTATTGGTGGAGTGGGATGAAGAGATACATTGCAGAGTTTATGGATAACTTCTCAACATGTCAGTAGGTTAAGATTGAGCATAAGAAGTCTAGTGGGTCCATGAAGGAGTTTAGTATTCCCACTTAGAAGTAGGAATAAGTGAACATAGACTTTACGATGGGTTTGCCTCATACTTATCGCCAGCATGATTTAGTTTCAGTTATTATAGACAGGATGACCAAATCAACTCATTTCCTACCAGTCCATACCTCATATTCAGTTGAGGATTACACCAAACTCTATATTAGGGAGTTGGTTAGTTTACGCAGTATTCCATTATTCATTATCTTAGATAGAGGTACCTAGTTTACCTCTCATTTCTGGAAGGCATTCCAAAAGGGTCTTGGTACCCGAGTTCATCTCAGTACAACCTTTCATCCTCAGATAGATGGTCAAATAGAAAGGACACTTCAGACTTTAGAAGAAATAATACGAGCATGTGCGATAGACTTTAAAGGTAGTTAGGATGACCACTTGTCTTTGATTGAATTTGCATATAATAACAACTATCATTCCAGTATTCAGATGGCTTGGTTTGAGGTGCTTTATAGGAGAAGGTGTAGATCTACCATCGGTTGGTTTGAAGTGGGTGAGGCCATAGTGGTAAGTCCTGACTTGGTATTTTATACCTTAGAGAAAGTTCAATTGATCAGGGAAAAGCTTAAGACAACTCAGAGCTAATAGAATCATACGCAGATATGTGCAAAAATGATCTTGAGTTTGAGATTGGGGATTTTGTGTATTTGAAAATCTCTCCTATGAAAGGAGTGAAGAGGATTGGCAAGAAGGGGAAACTCAATCCCCAATATATAGGTCCTTACCGAATTCTCAGCCATTTTGGAAAGGTAGGTTATGAGCTTGTGTTGCCATTAGACTTAGCTTCAGTGCACCCAGTATTCCATTCTCCTTGCTTAAGAAATGCGTAGGTAACCCAACAGTCGTAGTCCCTATTGAGGGCATAGATATTCAGAACAACCTCTCTTATGAAGAGACTCCCATCAAAATTCTTGATTATCAGATTTGCAGACTGAGGAATAAAGAAGTCCCTCTAGTCAAAGTTCTTTGGTGGAATCAGTCCATTGAGGGAGCTACGTGGGAAGAAGAGGTATACATGTGGACCAAGTATCCTCACCTCTTCTCCGCAAACTCAGAATTAGCCCAAGGTAACAATTTTCCTTTGAATTACTCAGTCTCATGTTCAGATATAGCTACCAACTTAGTATCAATTAACGTTGTATACTCAGTCATTCATTCACGAATCAATTCAATCATGTACTCATGCATCAGACATGGATGTCCAGTATATAATCTCAGCTTATCAGTAATCTTAGTCATGCATTCATGAATCATGTTCACCTATGTACTCATGCATCAGATATACATATTCAGTATGATAATTCAATATATCAGTAATTTCAGTCATGAAGTCATGCTTCAGTTATGCATGTCCAATGTCTAAATCCAGTCTATCAGTATTCTCAGTTTAATTAGTCTCATTCGAGGATGAATATTTCCAAGTGGGAGATATTGTAAGACCCCGCAAAATTCTAAGCTCAACTCAGTCTTTTAAGCTTGCTAAGGGGTCCCTAGACTTAGAAAATTCTAGCTAAGTATTCAGACTTAGTATGATTTTGTCCTTCATAAGTTGGCAACTCTATTTTATGACTCTTATGACCTTAAAGTATCGATATTTAGGTTGATTCAAGATCAGGAATGTTAGCAGGTGACCCCAGACAAGTTTTGGATTTTTCAGATCTCTTTTAGACCATGTTCAAATGAACAAAATAGTGAGTCGATACGATCTCGACGCGTTGCGTTGTCCATCGCATCGACAGATAGTTTTTCCCTCAGCTCAGTGTAAATTCTAGTGAACCAACACAGACTCAAGGTACTGCATTGGCCATCGCATCGATGCCAATGATGCAGTGCGTCGATTTGCATGTCGATAGTTTAGTTTTTAGTTATTAAAAAGTCGCGTCCTTAGGGGTATTTGGGACTTTTCCCACATCCTTCAGACCCTAAAAATACGAAATTTAGCCTTCTATTTGCAATATACACTCATTATTTCACAAATTGCTCAAGAACAAAAACCCTAGGTGATTGAATTTCAAATTCAAGGCTCAAGATTCCACCATTAATCTTCAAGAATTTAGCAACCAAGGTATGTCAAGTGTTCATCCAAGGGTTCCTTCCACCCTTGGAGTCCAAGAAACTCTTTTAAACTTCAAGTAGCTTGACTTCATGCTTTTCATGATTTGGATTCAAGAGTATTCATGATTATAATATTGATTGGCTTTCTATTCCATGATTAAGTCCAAGATTTATATAAAAACAACTATTATGTATGTAGTATCATGTGAATTCATGTTAAAGCCTTAAAATTGTGATGCTCAAGTGTTGATTAGTACTATGTGCATATATAAAGACTTTCAAGTGTTTGATAAGTTGTTCATGAGAATTAAATAATAAAATTATATCATGATAGCATGTATTAAAGTTCATGTCATGGAAGTGTTTGCTAGAATGTCCCAATGAATGAATGATGATTAAGTAGTTATTTATCATGTTTCAAGATTGTCCTATGTCTTATAATTTATGCTATCGAGTTCTGGGGGTATTTAATACCAGATAATTTAGCTGATTACCTAGAGCCATGGTCAGTTTTAGGATAGTATCAGTCATGTCACAATCAGTAGTACTCTCAGTCAGTTATAGAACTCAGGAAAAACTCAGTAGACTCAGTATCAGTTCATTCCAGTTCAGTATTCAGTTCAGGCCTCAGTAAATTCAGTCAGTTAACAGAATTCCATAGTATTTCGTCAGTCAATAGAACTCTGTGAACTCAGTTCAGTTCAGTTACACAGTATAACCAGTAACAGTTCAATCAAGCCTAGTATATACTATAAATTTTTTCAATGTCTATTCAGTTGGGAGTAGGATTCAACACCGAGTTAACCCAGGGATGAGGGTATTCCTGCTAGCAGAGGGTTTGACCCTTAGTAGTAATTCTTGTATTACAAAACTATGTAGCAAGCGTAGGTTGAGATATTTTCTTGACAAATTAGGGTTGATACATCTCGTACGAGTTTTCCTGCCAGCGAGGGTTGATAAAAGAGCTTTCCGTCAGAGAGGGTTAACTCATAGTTTTCTTTACCCATGGTACGGTACTGACACCCTTAAAACTGGGGGTATAGGTTGAACCCCAATATATTCAGAAAGGTGCATGTCAGTTAGATGATTACGTCCCATAGTCTCAATTTTAGTTCCAGTCTCAGTATAGAACTCAGTTTAGTTCTACAAATTCAGGACTATCAGATACAGTCACTCAGTTTAGTACCAAACTTAGTATAGTTCCACAGGATCAAGACAATTAGATACAGTCCCTCAGTTATCAGCTACACAGTATCAGTAAAATTAGATATTAGTAAATCAGTAATTCAGAACTCAGTATCTAGTGTTATCACAATCTCAGTTACAGTTTACGTACTCACGCATGTACTCTTATTCAGTTATATTCATGTCTTTCAGTAGTGTTGTTCATGCATATGAACCCATGAATTTCATCCTACATCACCTTGCATACCAGTACATTCAAAGTACTGATGCATACATTTCTTTTACGCTATGATATTTTATATCATAGGTTTAGATGTGCGGGCTCCCGATCATACTTAACAGTTTAGATATTCAGCTGACAAAGTTAGTGGTGAGTCCTTTTAGTTCGAGGACATGATGATTATTTTAGTAGTTTAGTTTATTTCAGTAGTTCAGAGTTAGTTGGGGTCTTGTCCCATCAATTCCATATTTTAGGTAGTTTAGAGCCTTTTTTTCAAACTAGAGTATTTTCAGACAGATGCATACGATTTGGTATTTGTTATACTGTATTTAGTTTTATTATAGTATTGAAACTTATGGCATGTTTTTCGCCTAATTTCTGCATAATTACAGTATTATTACTCAGTTATTGCAGTAGGTGTCAGTCATGGGTTAGTTTGTGGTTCTTAGGGATTATGAGAACCGTGTAGCGTCTGGGGTACAGACTCGGAGCATTACATAATCACATTAATTTATCCTCAAAACTAAGATAAACATGCAAATATAACAATAATGAGGTGTATAAATATACCTAAGATCAGTTAGACTCTAAATTCAAGGGTTGGTCAAACTGCATGGAGTTACCTTATCTATTATCTCAGATAAGAGTACTCAATTCACATCGTAGTTCTAGAAGTCTTTCTAGAAGGGTCTCAATAACCAAATGTATTTCACAATAACTTTCCACCCACAGATAAATAATCAGGTAGAGTGGACCATTTTGACCTTAGAGGATATTTTGAGAGCTTGTGTGATTGATTTTAAAGGTAATTAGGATGGCCACTTAGCTCTCATTGATTTTGTTTACAATAATCGCTTTTACTCTGGTATTCATATGTTTCTGTTTGAGATGCTCTATGGTTGGAGGTATAAATCTACCATTGGGTGGTTTGAGGTTGATAAAACTATTTTAAAAGGAATTAATTCTGTTCATGAGGCTATGGACAAAGTTCAGCTAATTAGAAAAGGGCTAAAAATAGCTCAGATACATCTGAAATCACATATAGGTGTAACGAGAAGATAACTTAAGTTAGCAGTTAATGATTGGGTTTATTTGAAAATTTCTCCCATGAAAGAGGTGATGAGGTTTGGAAAAAATGGGAAACTTAGTCTCTAATTGTTGGTCCTTATAGGATTTTGAGGTGCAATGGTAATGTGGCTTATGAGTTAGAGTTTCCTACATAGTTGGCATCAATGCACCCTCTCTTTTATGTATCTCAAATGAAGAAGTATATTAGTGATCCAATATCAATTATACCATTAAAGATATTAGGTGTGAAAGATATTCTATCTTATAAAGAGGTCGTAGTTCAAATTCTTGACCATCAATTTCATACTTTGAGAAATAAGGAAGTCACTTTGGTTAAAGTTCTTTGGACAAATCAGCTAATTAAGAAAGATACTTAGGAGCAGATGCAGATATGATGATGAAGTACCCTCACCTTTTTCTTTCTAGTTCAACATCAGCTAGAGGTAATAATTTTCTCTTTAGAAATCTTATCAGTTTCATGTTCCATTAGTTTTTCTTATGTTTTTAATATTAATTCATACCTCATCAATTTAGCTTATTTATATTTCAGTTAAAAATTAATTACTAAGTCAGTGATTCAAATTTTAGAAGTTAGTGATTGGGATTACAACTCTTTCCCTACTGTTCTAGTTTTGTAGTCCTAATTTGAAGAATAATGTTCCCAAGAGGGAGGTATTGTAACACTCCAAAAGTCCCTAAGATCCTATCACAAACTTAGCACACAAAACTAGTTGGAAACCAATATATTTTCCTTCAAATGACTCACTGTATGAGCAGTACAATGAGGCTATGATTTATCGATTGACTTATGGTAAGTAGTCTAGCAACCATCCAGTCCCCAATGCACATGCTCAAACCATAAGTAGTGGTCTGCCAACATGAGCCGTAGTGTGACTCATTTTAAGAAGTGAAGAAAAGTCCTAAAAATATGAAATTTCATCTAGAGAAAATGACTTAAGACCATAAGACATAGGGCCAGAGTATGAGTTTTAGAGTGACACATACTGATAAGGAACCAGAGAGACATTATTTCTCTAAAGAGCCACAAATCCTACGACTTATAGGCTAACCTTAGGAATTGTGAGGTGGAAACATACCCTAAGGTAGAAAAACCAATCCAGGAACCACAAGTCAGAGGATGACTTATAGGTTCCAAGTAAAATTCATACCCTAGACCCACGATGACAGAACTAGAAATTTAAGTTGTGTTTTACAAAGAATACTTTATATTTTCCTTATTTGATAAACCTATACCATGCAATTTTAAGGTTTAATAGGAGGGGTTTAAAGGGGCTTAGGAATTTCATTCCCCATTATTCTCCAACACTAAGAGAAATAAGAAATTATATGCTCCTCATCCTTCAAGCAAGAGAAACTAGGGCTCTTCTTCTTAAGTTAAAATATCAAGTGTCTTGCAAGAATTCTCCAACTCAAGTATATGAGATTTCAATAGTAGGAATACTTTCATATTTGTATCGCAAAATAGCTTTATAAATATTAGTTTCTCTATGAATAATGATTTAGAGTTCATACTCAAATTATGATTTCCTTCAAACTTCAGTCTCCTCATGATTCCTATACTATTAGGATATGTTTTTCATGAATTTATATTTCGTATGATAGTATCCTATAAGAATTGATTATTAGCATGATTTCAAGTAAATTACGTATGATTCAATTATGTTTCCAAAGCATGTTTTAGACTATTAGAGCCTTAATATGAACAAGCATGATCAGATTTTAATTATATGGTATTTTCAGATAAATTAGGTTTTGATTTAGTTTGGGGACATTAGTTTTAAATAAGCTATCAGTATTTAATATATTTGGGAGTAGTACTTTTCACCGAGTTGGACTATGGTCCTAATTTTATCTAAAGTCCCAAAATTGTGTGCCACCATAGATTTATTTAGCCTTCCAAAGTAGGCATCCATTTAGTGATTATTCCAGTCATGCATTTATACTTGTCAAGGTATATAGTCCTCTCAATGGAGCATACACATCGAAGTCCTTGTTAGCTCACGTAGTTTTTGTCTGTTATTAGACTCTCCCACAAACTCAATCTCAGTATATTTCTACATGACTCTTAGTTTAGTTTTACTTGAATTATATTATGACATTTTTATAGTATATTTGCATACAACCATATACGCATATCATTATGGTGTCATTGTGCTATAGTTTAGCTGTTACATGCAGTTTGCATTTAGTATAGTATATCAGTACTTTCAACATTCTCAGTTTACCTTATAGTTTGAATATCTCACATAATCATTACATTCAAAGTATTGATCAAATATTTTATTTTACATTGTATCATCTTATGATATAGGTTCGAATGCGCAGTCTCAGCATAGTATGGTCCAATACCACTTCAACGGTTACTATTGGTGAGTACTTATCATCTGAGAACATGAGTTCATCATTTTTTTCTCTTAGTATTTTTACTTTCAGAGTCTTAGAGTTAGCTGGAGACTTGACCCAACAACTTATCTATTTAGAGATTTCAGACACAGAGTCAAAGATACTTCAACTTGTTTCACTATTGATACTTTTTTTTAGAATTAATTTTATTTTAGACTATTTCAGATTTCAAATTTAAACTAGTTTAGCTTCCGCTCAATCTTATCTATTTTAGGATATTTAAAGTTATATCATGACATGAATTAGCTTGGGGTCACTACAACTCTAAGCATTTGTTACGTTCAAGGTGTAGACTTGGATCGTGATATTTTATTAGCAATATTTTTTGATTTTGTTATTTTTCTTAAATTATTTAGCTTCTACAGATTCTATGATTTGGTAAATATGATTGGATATTTTTTTTCGAATTTCATCTTTCATGCCTCTATTCTAGGTCATAAAAGTCTTGACTCAAATAACTAAGTTTACATGTTGCAAGTTATCAATAGATTTGAAAAAGATTCTCAACAAATTTCATATTTCTCTCATTGGAAGTTTATAACTTCACTCAACATGCATTTATTTGTACCCTTTTATAAATCTAAAAGATACTCTCTATATGTAACACTTTTTTTGTAAAAACTACAAAAGAAGAGACTACCAAAAAATTTACGTTCATACTATAAATTGTCAATATGTAAAAGAGTAAGTAGATTAACCTATAGAAGCACACAATTAAATTGTTCTAATATCATGGAAAATGTAAACAAGTAGATGTTTTGAGACTTTGTATAGTTTGAAAGAAGTGATCTACATGATCTATCAATGCACGACTTTGATGCTCCATCTAGCTGATATTATTCTCATTAACAGTTATAATTATAATTTTTTATAAAATTTATATACCATGATTTACATTTTCTTTTGTTTCTTTTGCAACATAAACAAATTAAAATTTTAGATCACGTCTAGATTTCAGTTTGTTTCAATTTTGATTGTTGTCTGACTATAAAAGCATTATTGTTTCAGTATGGTAGTGGAGTGTAGTTCATGTTTACCATGAATTTGGTAAAGTTAAATTTGTAAGTGAGTCCAGAACACGTGTTATGATTAAACCTTATTTTGGATTCACATTATTAGTTATTAGATTATTAAGCAATAAAAGATATCAACTAACTATGAACAGAACAAAATGAGTATGCAAACGGGTTTAAGAGTTTCAAGTCCATTTACGAGAAAAGTCGAGAGCTAAATTGAGATGTTGGAAATACTCAGGTAAAATATCAATAAATATCTAGCAATGAAGATAATAAAGAAAGCATGAAAATCAAGCAAGAACTATTGTATTAATAGAGAGAAGGAGAGAGAAGATCCATTTACAAATGACTAAGGACAAATATTTATATTTTACAATGTTAGGCCTTGGAAAATCATAGTTCAACAATAACACCCTAAAGGACTAAGACCTATGCGGGCTTGCCAGGTGTCTGCTTCATTAGTGGGCTAGCTCATATTTACTTGAGGATCTACTTTGCACATACTCATCTGTGTTTCAGGAGAGACTGGCATGCTTATCCCCTATTTTTCTTCTTATGAAGACTTACTGATGATGATAAGTTGGTTGTTAGATATAAAATGAACTACAAGATACATAAATTCAAGAAATTGAAGGGAGAAAGAGGAGAAAGAAAGAACAATCCCACAAAAGAATTAAACTAGAGACCAACAAATTAGATTTATATTATTTTTAATTTGAACAAATAACTACATGATTAAATTCAACGGAGAAGAGAATTACACTCAAAGATATTCAAGAGAGATCTAATGTAGAGACAAAGGAATTCAATCCACAAACACAGAAGAGTCTTCAACCTAAAAATATTGTCTATAAATAATTCTCATCTCATTCTATTTATACTACTAGGGTTCACTATTGAAATAAAAGGCAATAATTGTCTTCAATTACATGTACTTCAAATTCTGATCAAAAGGATTCTAAAATATAGCATTAATATATTCTTGTATTGGTTCTTTGGTTTTCGTACTCTCTTGAAGAAGTCCAAGATCTTGATATCCAGTTGAAATTTTTTCAAGCAATAACTACTTTCTGAACTTGATCATTCTTCTCTTCTTGAAAAGAATTTATCCTCGAATTCGAACCATGTAAGAAATAGAAGTGAATTAGTACCCCTGACAAAAACATTGCCTCCATATAAGTTACATACCATTCCTAAAAATATAAATTTTTATGATAGAGCCAGAAATCATAAAATCTCATGAAAATCAAGTTTTCCAACATAGTATCAATAGCTTGACTCAAAAGTATACTACAATTATAAAATAGATTAAAGAAACCAATAATTCTTAAAATTAGAACTTTCAACTCAAACTAGTTTCTTCAACCACTAGATTAAGAAAATTAACAATATCATTCACAAATCTTAACCATAATTATGTATTCTCGGGATCAAACACAAATATCAATTCCAAAACTTAAATTTTTCACTTTTAACTCACAATATAAATCAAATAGAAACATTAGAGAATATTTACCAATCATAAAAATGTTGCTACTGTATAGACCGGAGCGTAGAAATTTACCTTCATTATTTTAGAAAGCCCAAAAATAAGCACGATCATTTCAACAAATCATCCTTGTCTTTAAAATAAAAAAATACTTTAAATCATTTTGTAGTCCAAGAAGATGCTCCCAAGTGTCTTACCTTTATGTAGATCCTCTCTTCATGGTGTTTCACAGATAGATCAACAAGAATAGTAAGCTCATTAAAATAATGATTATCACATTTACACCCATAGATATTTAGCAATTTTTCAAATAGATAATGGTTACATTTCTTTCTAGAAGTATTCACAAATTCAACCCAAAAATTATGATGAAAAGAAAGATTAGAGTTAGTAAACAAATTGAGACAAAAATTAGCATTCCTTTGCCTCCCTCATTCTATAAAATATGTTCTTTAATTTTAGAAGACTTACCAACATAAGAAATATTTTCAACAAGTAATTCAAGAATTATCTTGTTAATATCCAAACAATTATCACTCTCAGTCAAACTACAAGAATCATTTTTGCTAGTTGAGTACTCTTTAAATTTTGAATAATCAAGTGCACACAAGTCGATGAGTAATGAGTCATTCAATTGAACTTCATAAATAATTCTCACACATTTAAACTCATTTTTCAAATAATGATTAATTTTAATTATTGAATCAATTATAGGACAACACAAAGAGTGACTGACATTATCAACACAAACATCACCTTTCAAAATTTCTTGAATAATTTCACTAAATAAAGGATTGTCAAATATTTTGAAATATTGAAATTTGTTAGGGTTAGAAAGAATATCATCAAACTTCTCACGCTCCATTTCATGACTACTACCACAAAACATATTCATGTCCTTACAAGATAAAAAATTGTTGTAATCATATTTACTTGTAAAAAGGCATTCATCATCAATCACATTTTTAGCATTTCTAGCAGTTAAATAAGAAATATATTCATATTCATCACAAGAATTAGAGGAAACACTTTGTATACAATGTTTTTTCACAATTTACATAACACTATTTTGAAATTCTTTAAGCTCACAATAAATAATAATTTTAGCTCCACAATTATATTTAATTAATTCATGGTCATACCTTATTTGCAAATTAACACAAAGTAAGGAATCACCAATCTGAACAAAAGATGGTCTAACATTCACACTCAAGTCACTATTACATTCATTTGAAGTAGCTAGAGAGTTAGGATTATCCTTTTTACCTTGATAAACACTTAAATAACTTTTTTTATCTTGATTTTCTAAAATTAAGCTCGTTTGAAAAATTAGGCTCAACTTTACTTTCTTCTTTCAATTCTTGAATTTTTTTTCATGTTGAGTCATTCTTTATATGATTTTATTCAAGAATACCTAAAAAGGAAGTAGAAACACGAGAAGAACAAGAATTCAAAAGGGTAGAGTTAGAATAAGAAGACTTATCACTCACACTCTCTTGTTATTCTATTATCTCATTTTCTTTTCTCTCACTTGCTTTACTTTTTTCCTTTTTTTCTCATGACAATTCACTCTCATTTTTTAGCTCTCTTTCTTTTGTACTTGTAGCCACTCATTCACTTCATTCCTAATATTCATTCTTTTTCTCTTTTAAGTTGTTACTATTTGCTTCCTCAATCCTCTTTTTCTTTTCTCTCTCAGTCATGCTATAGGAGAAAAATAGGCTCCAAGGATCCCTTTTGAGTTATTTGAATAACTCTTCACAACAATTTTTAACTTAATATCACTAGAAGCTTCAAATACTGTACTTGTATTATTAAAATGACTTTGTACATCAAATTGCAAACTAGTAGCATCACTTTCACTTTCTTGACTTTCGTATTTGTTATTAAAGATTCCTTAATGAGCATAGGAGTTAAGACTTACATTCGTTTGATTAAAAATACAAGAACAAACTTTTTCAAATTCCTACCAAAACAAAATTTATTATGTTTGAACTAAGGAGCTCCTAAACATACCAAAGAAGTACACAAAGGGTAGACATCACACCAAATCTCCCCTTAATATCTTCAATGGTAAATAGTGATGTTCCCCTCTTTGTCAACCAACCTTTCACTAAATTTATATGGTAAACTTTTTCTATGAGAAGGTATTTGCAATTGTTTAATAAAAAATGAATCAATGAAGTTTATATAACATATTTTATCTACACGTAAAGTACAACCAAATATGCAACCTTTCTCCTACCCCTAACAACAACTTCAAATTTAATCAAACATTCTTTAGGATCATGTTCTCTTTTACATCTAGAAGAACCACTATAATAACATGAAAAACTTCATATAATGTCTATTAGAAGTAGAATTATAAGATGAAATTCTCCTTTCTTTATTGTCATCCAAACCTCCATTTTAATTTCTTGAACCTTTGTAAGGTATAATTAAAAGGAAAGCGGTTATTAAAGTAATGAACATCACAAGTTACTCCCTCACGTGTATCACTCAAATAATTACACTCAATTTTTTTCTACTTGTTTATATACTCTAAGATCGTAGGCATTCAGGACCACTCTCAAATGATATTACCACTCAAACCTTTTATCATTCAAGGGTATTCCTTAGTCTTTTCACAGTTCTACAATCTCAAATAAGCTCAAAGTAAGCTTTTAAATATTGATTTGGAGTGGGTTTATGTCCTTAACAAAGAAAGATACAACACACTAATGGTTTATAAATAAAATAAAAACACAACAAAACTAAAAAAAAATGAATGAAATTGACACAAAATTAAACACAAACATAAAAAGAATTAGATAACACTAGTAGAACTAATACTCAATGAAATCTAGCTAAATAAATTGACACACAATATGATTTACCCATAAACCAAACAACTCAAACCTAAGAGTTAGAGCAAAAAAATCACTCAAAACAAGTTCAAAGCACTACATTCATCAAATTTATCAATACTCAACTCAAATCAAGTTTGTCTAGTCAATATAGAATATTTTTCGTATCGCCCAATAGGTTTTGAAGTAATGAATCAACTCAAACTCCAAAAGCTTCATGAAAATTTAAACTAGAAGAAATAGTCAATTTATAGCCCAAATTTGACCTAAATTAACCCTTTGACCCCAAAATTAAATTTAATATAGTAAATAGTCAAAAAGCTAGATCCAAGAGATGGTTTCAAAATTTGCACAAAAGAGCTCTAAAATTTAATTTTTTGTACTTAAAGTGCAGAATTTTCATGTGCGAATGTGGAAAAATAGGCAAAGTCAACTCCAAACCATCTCCAAATGTTCTGAAATTTGATATTTAATTTCTTTAGACTATTTTCGACAAAATTCAACAACAACCATATGAAAAATAGCTCCAACTTCAGATCAATTTTTTTTTTCTATTTTGGATTTTTTTACTTTTAAAAAAGATAATAAAGTTAAGGATTAAGAATTGTAAGAATAATTCTTTATTCTTTCTCTCTTACAATTGATGTAAAACGAGATACAAAATAGATATATTCAAGAAATTAAGGGAAAGAAAGAATAAAGAAAAACAAAACCCAAATTTGAAGGAACTTACAGACCAACAAATTAGATTTGTAATTTCCTAATTTGAATAAATAATCACATGATTAAATTTAAGAGAGAAGAGAATTAATCTCATACATGAATAATATTATCAAAATATATTTAAGAGAGATCTAATGTAGAGATAGGGATTCAACCCATAAACTCACTTGAGTCTTCAACCTAAAAATATTGTCTACATAAATAATTTTCATTTCACTCTATTTATAATACTAGTCTTCACTAATGAAATAAAATACATAAATACCCTTAATTACATATCCATTAAATTATGATCGAAAGGACCCTAAAATATAGGGTTAATATATTCTGGTATTGGTCCTTTGACTTTCATAGTTTCTTGGAACACTCTAAGCTCTTGATTACAAGTGAAAATCCTTCCATGCAATAAGTGCTTTTCAAAATTGTGTCACTATTGGCTTTATCCTTTATAAGAGGACGTTGTTGTTGTGAACTCCAAGTGTGTGTGTGAGAGAGAGATCTCTTCATAGTCATAGCATCCTTTTTGGTATAACATGCTTGAGGTTCCTACCCTATCTTACCACATGTGCTACTACTGATTTTTTCCCATACAAATATTCCCTCTATCTTTCGGGATATTGCATTCAAAAAATTCTTGGGAGACAAAAAGAGAAAAAAATCATCCCCAAAATGCTTCAAAAATATTGGTTTCCTTCTTAAGTTGACTATGCGACATATGAATGGTTAAAAATTAGTGTTCTTTCTATGGCACCTTTTAGGGTAAGTAATACATTCTTCTATTATTAAGCTCATCGCGCTCCTCTACTGTATGCATCTTGCCTTTTTTTGTCTCACAAAATATCTTATGAGTCTTCCTTAATTATTTTTCATTCTAATTTACCATCTATGACAATGATTCCAAAGGTAAAATAACAAGTATGGTCCCTCTAAATCGACTATCAATGAGATATTTCTCAGTTCCTAAACTTTTGATAACGTCTTCAGGTCCTTGAGTTGTTGTGAGACACCATAAAATTTCAACAATTTAATTTTTGACCCTTCTACATGTGTAATGTTAATTTTTAACTTGAATTATTCTTAGGGATATTAAAAGGGTGATTTGAAAAAGTTTTGGAATTTTTGAAAGTATTTCAGAGTTATTTTGAAACTCTCAGGCAATGAGCCGCCGCAATAGTGGTGTGCCATGGAGGTTAGCCACTGTGATAAGGGCGTGGAATAGAGGCTACCCCTCGTGATGGTGTCATACCACGCTGCTACTTTAATTTTGTCCCATTTTTTTGTTTTTTCACTTGAGGTAAGGGTTTTTTGATCTTTTTACCCTTTGTACGACTTATAAATATAAAATAATATATATAGGGATATAGCCGTGATGTATTTAACCCATAGATGCCTTTAGGAAGGATCAAGAAACATAGTCCAGGTGAATCATTTAAACTTTCATGCTCATGACCCTTGACCTTATCTCATCATCCTATATATATATATATATGAACATAATGTATATGATTTATGAATTGATTTTAGTAATTGCATTATGTTATATCTATCTCCTGATTTATATTCTAGTTCTCGCCTGTTGGCTGTCCTTGGATACTACATTATTTTATAATGTAGGGTATGAAGGGTTTTAAGCTTCTGTTGTGCAGTGTTAGGTGATTCGGTATTTCTATGGATCTTCTATGAAGTGGTAAGTTTCCATCTTTCAGAAGGCCCTGTCATTTCACCAGTTTTTTATAGTTTATGTTTAGTATTCCATTTTAAATTCCTGTGGTCATAGTCAGGGGCATGTCCCGACTTAATTAGTATTCTAGTATTAGAGGCTTTTGCGTATAAGTGTGGGTTGGATGTTTGCTTTGACTCTTAGATTTCATTTGGTTTATCTATCATTCTTTTGCCATCTTAGTTGTCTTCTGCTATTTATTATTATTGTGCTCATTTAGTTTAAGGTTTAAGGCTAACAGGTGGTCTTCATCCTACGGTGGGATTGAGATACCTTTCATGGATAGGTTAGGGTTTGGGTTGTGACAAGCTTTGTATCAGAGCAGTTTTAAGGTCATTGGATGTCCACAAAGCTATATCGAGTGGAGTCCCTTTTATGGGTCTATAGTGCACCATACTTATAGAGGGAGGGTACGAAGCATTTAGGAATATTTCCCTTACTTGTGTTTTGTTTAGTGCTAATAGAGTTTAGTTATCTTAAAACTTCTCTAACTCCTAGATTACTCGTGTTTCAAATTATGCCTCCCCAAAGATTTGATGTACGTAGAAATTCTGCTAGAAAATCTATCCCACCTATGGAGAATATGAAGGGTACTCATCCTATTTTTGGAGTGCAAACCAATTCTAAGGTCCATTTTCCTTATTGTACCACTCTACGTAGGGTTCCACCAATCCCTACTAGTTTTTCTCGGGCTTTCCAGGCTGATGACACTTATGCTCAGTCACCTCAGGGAGATATCTCTCATGTAGAGTTTCATCAGTCTATTTATATTCTTGCTCAATAAGTTGCATCCCAGTTTCACTAGTCTGATCATGTTGGTTCTGTTGTTATTTAATCGGAGGTCACTCGGGTTGGCCACTTTATGAGATTGAATCTCTTAATCTTTACAGGTACTAAGGTTGAGGAGGATTCTCAAGGTCTTATTGATGAGATGGAGAAAATTTTTAGGGTGATGCATGCTACTGATTTAGAAGGTGTAGAGTTTATAACATATCAATTAAAAGCTATGAATTATCAGTGGTATGAGGAGTGGGAGGTGATGATTCTAAATCGACAGTATGGGATATCATTTTAGGTGATTTTCTTGATCACTTATTTCCTAAGGAGTTGAGGAAAGCTAAGGTTGAAGAGTTTGTGAACTTAAAGCAGGGTAAGATAAGTCTTAAGGAGTATGCTCTGAAGTTTTAGCAGTTGGCTCGTTATGCTCCAAAATTGGTTTCTAATATGAGATCCAAAATGAGGAAGTTTGCTTCTGGTTTTGCTATATTTTGGTGTTAGAGTGTACAACTGCTATGTTGAAAAATAATATAGACATATCTAGGCTGGTGGTTTATAGGCAGCAGGTTGAGGATGAAAAAATGAAGCAGATGGAGATGAGAGAGAGACAGAACAAGAAGTTTTAATACTTAGAGTAGGGTACAAGTTTGCAGAACAATAGAAGAGATGGTAGCCAGTGGATTAAGAGGAAGAATTGGGGAAATTCTTATTCAACGTCCAGTACTCCTTATACTAATCCTTAAGGTGATCATCGTTGTTAGGCTAGCAGTGGTCCTAAGGTACAGGGTGCCTAGTCTTAGTCCAGTGAAGCTCAGTCATCCCCATCTTATCCTCTTTGACTGTTTTGTGGGCAATTTCACCGTGGATATTATAAGGAGGGGAGAAACTGGTGCTATAATTGTGGTCATCTTAGTCATATACAACGATATTATCCTTCGGTTAGAGTTTCCACTAGAGCTAATAAGGTCTCGATCACCACTTCCTCGACTCCTACACCCAAGGGTGCCACTTCAAGTACGACACTGGATGAAATTATCTCTATGCACTTGCTACTCTTTAGGAATCTAAGGCATCCCCTGATGTTGTCATTGGTATAATACATCTCTTCTCTCGGGATATTTATTTTTGGCTTGATCTTGATTCTAACTAGTTTTATGTGATCCTTATGTGGCTGTACACTTTGGTTTTAGTCTTGAAAACATTTTTGAACCCTTTTTTGTGTCTGCTCTATTGCTAGAAAAATCTATAAGGGTTGTATGGTCTCCATCTTTCATAGGGAGACATTAGTGGATTTGATATAACTTGATTTGGTTAATTTTAATGTAATCTTGTGGATTGATTTTCTTCATTCCTACTATGCTTCACTATATTGTAGGACCTAAAAGTCTATTTTCCATTTTCCTAATGAATCGGTGATTGAATAGGAGAGGAGTTTCTTAGTACCTAAAGAGAGGTTTATTTCTTATCTTAGAGCTCGAACGTTGATTTTCAAAGGGCGTCTGTATCATCTTGTTCATGTTAAGGATTCTAACTCTGAAAGTCTTTCTTTGTAATCTATCCCTGTGGTTAATGAGTTTCTTAAAAAATTTCCCAACAGTCTTCTTAGAATTCCTGTCGATAGGGAAATAGACTTTAGGATTGATCTTCTACCAGATACCCCTCGAATTTTTGACCCTTTTTATAGAATGGTACCAGTTGAACTAAAGAAACGTAGGAAGAAATTAAAGAATCTTCTTGATAAGGGATTTATTCATCCTAGTGTTTTTATGTGGGGTAGTCCTGTTCTTTTCGTGCAAAAAAATGGGTGTCTTTGATGTGTATAGACTATCATCAGCTGAATAAGGTTATAGTCAAGAATAAGTACCCTCTTCTTAGAATTGATGTCCTTTTTTATAAGTTTTAGGGTGCTAGGTGTTTCTTAAAGATTGATATTCATTTGGGCTATCATCAACTAAAAATTAGGTAGGTTGATATTCTCAAGACTACTTTCTGAATATGATACAACCATTATGAATTTTTGGTTATGTCATTTAGGTTGACTAATGCTCCGTCTGCTTTTATGGATCTCATGAATTGGGTTTTCAGGAAGTTTCTCAATTTTTTTGTTATAGTCTTTATCAATGACATCTTAGTGCACTCTAAGAGTGAAAAAGATCATGCCAACTACCTCCAAATTGTGTTGATGACTTTTAAGGTCAAAAATTTGTATGCAAAATTTTCTGAAGTGTGAATTTTGGCTAAGTGTTGTGACCTTTCTTGGGGATATTATTTCTAGTGAAAGGATCTAGGTGGATTCACATAAGGTTGAGGCAGTTAAAAGGTGTCCTACACCCACGACTCCAATTAATATTAGAAGCTTCTTGGGCTTGTCTGGGTATTATAAGAGGTTTGTGGAGAGCTTCTCATCTATTGTTGCACTGCTGGCAAAGTTAACTCAGAAAAAGTTATCTTCTTATAGTCTGATGCTTGTGAGGGTAGTTTTGAGAAGTTGAAGGATAAGTTGACTTCTGTGCCAGTGTTGACCTTGCCTGAGGGTGTAGATGGTTTGTTTGTGTATTGTGATATATCTCGTTTGGTCCTAGGTTGTTTTTTTATGCAACACAGTAAGGTTGTAGTTTATGCTTCCAGGAAGCTTAAGGTTCATAAAAGGAACTATCCACTCATGATATAGAGCTGGCGGCTATGGTGTTTTCTTTGAAAATTTGGCACTATTATCTGTATGGAATGCACATGGATATTTATTTAGACCATTAGAGTTTGCGGTATGTGTTTACTTAGAAGAAATTAATTCTCAAGAAAATATGGTGGCCTGAATTGCTTAAGAACTATGACATGAGCCTTCGCTACCATCTAGGTAAAGCTAATGTTATTGTTGATGCACATAGCAGTTTGTCTATGGGGAGCCTATCTTACATTGATGAGGAGAAAAGAGGGTTGGTGAAGGATATTCACAAGTTGGCTAACTTGGTAGTTCATCTTTTGGAATCAGAGGATAGAGGTATGATTGTTCAGGAAATTCTTAAATCATTTCTTGGTGTTGAGGTAAAAGAGAAGCAGGCCTTAGATCCCATACTTATACATATTAAGGATGATGTGGGTCAGCAAAAAGTTATGACTTTTGAGATTAGGGGAGATAGAATTTTGAGGCATTAAGGAAGGTTGTATGTTACCTATATAGATAGGCTATGGTGAAGAATTTTGACCGAATGTGATGAGTCTCGATATACAGTTTATCTGGGTTTGACCAAAATGTATTATGACTTGAAGAAAATCTACTAGTGGAGTAATATAAAGACAGATATGGAAATTTTTATGGACAAGTGTATTGTTTGTCAACAAGTTAAGATGGAACATTTGAGACCTAGTAGGATGTCTCAAGAGAAAGAGTTACCCATATGGAAGCGAGAGATGATTAATATGAATTTTGTTATGGGTCTTCCGTTGTCTCAGAATCAATATTAATCTATTTGGGTCATCATGGATAGGATCACTAAGTCTAATCAATTTTTATTGATGAGGACTAACTTCCCAGAGGAGGATTATGCTAAGTTGTTCATTTAGGAGATAGTTAAGTTGCATGGGGTGCCGGTGTCCATCATTTTTTATCTAGGTATGCAATTTTCTTTGCATTTTTGGTGTGCATTTTAGAAAGTTTTGGGTACTTTAGTGAATCTTAGCACTGCTTTCCAACCTCAAACGGATGGATAAGAGAAATGGACTATTCAAATTTTGGAGAATATGCTAAGGGCCTGTGTGATTAATTTTAAAGAAAGTTAGGTTGACCATTTACCTTTTACTGAGTTTTGTATAATAACAGTTATGATTCGAGCATCCAAATGGATCCTTTTGAGGATCTTTATGGTAGGAGGTGTAGGTATCCTATTGGGTGGTTTGAGATAGGTGATACTAGGCTATTTGGCCCTGCTTTGGTTCACAAAGCAATAAAAAAGTGAAGGTGATTAGAGAAAGACCTAAGACTATTCGCCAATGTCTTATGCATATGTGAGACAAAGAGAGTTAGAGTTTGAAGTTAATAATTGATTATCTTGAAAGTGTCTCTTGAATTTAGGAGGTTTGAGAAGAAGGGGAAGCCTAGTCCTCATTATATTGGTCCATATCATATTATGAGGAGAATTGGGAAGGTTGATTGTGAGTTTGAATTGCCAGTAAGTTTGGGCTCTATTAATCTTATTTTCCATGTGTCTATGCTAAAAAGAGTAAGTAGGTGACCCTTCTTTGATAGTGCTTGTTGAGAACTTTGATGTTTTAGTTTTCTGTCTTACAAGGAGCTCCCGGTTAAGATACTGGATAGGCAAGTTCATAGATTGAGGACAAAGAATGTAGCTTCGGTGGAAGTTCTTTAGAGGTATTAAAAGGTGGAGGAACCTACATGTGAAGCTGAAGAAGATATGAAAGCCAAGTATCCATTCTTGTTCCTCATATTGGATGAAAGTGCTTAAGTTATGGGTTTCATTTCCCTCTTGTTACATTTTGTATCTGCCATTTAATTCTGATGTATTCTTGTTATTCTCGTGCTAAAAGTGTCCTAACTCATCATTCGGGGATGAATGATCAAAAGGAGGGGAATGAAAGACCCCATAAAATTTCAATGATTTTATTTTTGACCCTTCCGTGTACGTTGTGTCAATTTTTAGACTTGAATTATGTCTAGGGGTGTTAAAAGGATAATTTGGGAAAGTGTTGGAATTTTTGGAAGGGGTTCGGGGTTATTTTGTAACTCTGAGGCAATGAGCCTCTGCAATAGTGGCGTCTATGGAAGTTAGCCTTATGATAAGGGTATGGCACAGAGGCTACCCTCCGTGATAGCAGCATGCCATGTTGCTGCTTTAATTTTGTCCAATTTTTTTGTTTTTCACTTGGGGTGAGGGGTTTTTGATTTTTTTTACCCGTTGCACGACTTATAAATATAATATAACACTTTCCCTTAAGTTTTGAAAGATCAAAGTCCATTCTTCTCTTCTCTAACTCTCAAGTCAAGAACATTCAAGAGTTTTACAAGAAATCCATCTTGCAAGCTCCAAGCTTTAATTTCTTTTCAATTTCTGTTAGATTTCAAGCATGTTTCTTATCCCTAACTTGTAATTTTGCATTATGGCATAAATTGATTTGGATATTCATATGATTTAAATTATGAGTTTGAAATTGGATTGGGGAATTTTGATTGGGTTTACTTAAATTGTTTTCCCTATGTTTTAAATTGTTTATTCATGGTTTAATTTGTGGATATGGGGACTGAATTGGTGCATTATTTTAATGGTTGGAATAAGGGGCCTGGGTTTCCCCAAATTGATGGAATTTTTTTTTGATAATGGTAATAACCTCAACCCTCTTTGTAAACTTTATTTAAAATATGGATAATTATATGATTTAACTTATTTTTGAATTTATTGCATTGCATTAAAGGATCAATGAATGAATATGGTTTTGGAATGGCCTTGGTGGACTTGGTTTTGGATATAAATGGAACTTGGGAGTTAAGTTGGTTGTATGGATTGGTTTGACATCATTATCTAAGTTTGGAAGCATATTGGTATGACGATACCAAGTTGGTAAATGCCTTAATGAATGATTCCTGGTTTAATGGTTGGTTCTGTGCAAATTGTTTAAAATTGGGCTTAAAGAAAATTGTGTAGCTCACATGAAGGTGTAGATATCGAGGGGATCAATATTGAAAACCACGTTTGCCGTCTTTGGGGGTTCATATGACCCTATGCTTGGTGCAAATGTTATATATATATATATATATATATATATATATATTGGGAGGGCTTTAGCCTTGATGACTTTAGCCTTTTCGCAATTTTTCCTTGATTTGTACGACAAACATGTACTAGGGCCCTTCTAACAGGAGGAGCTAGACCCATATAGCCCATGGGTGCCTTTAGGATGGATCAAGCCACTTAGTTCAGGTTAATGATTTAAACTTTCATGTTTATGACTCTTGACCCTATCCTGATATCCTATATATATGTATATGAATGTGGTACATATGGTTTATGACTGAATTTTGGTAATTGCATTATGTTATCATTATCCCCTGAGTTACATGTTAATGCTCGCCCCACTGATTGTCCCTGGGTGCTATAACATATTATGAAGTAGGGTCTGAAGGGTTTTCTGTTGCTCCTGCGCAGTGTTAGGTGATTTGGTATTCCTGTGGATCTATAATGAAGTGGTGAGCCTCCATCTTTTAGAAGGCCCTTTTATTTTGCTGGTTTCTTTATTTTTAATACAGTATTCCATTTTTTATTCTTTTTGTCATAGTCGAGGCCATGTCCTGACTTAGATAGTATTCTGGTTTTAGAGGCTTTTGTGGACAAGTGTGGGTTGGATGTTTGCTTTGACTCTTAGATTTCATTTGGTTTATCTATATTTCTTTTGCTATCTTAGTTATCTTCTGATGTTTATTATTATTGTGCTCATTGATGTAAGGATAAGGGGGTTGTCTCCGACACACGGTGGGCATGAGATACCCGGCATGGCCAGGCCTGGGTTGGGTCATGACAGTTGTAAGTGAATGAGAATAAAAAATAGATGGGTAAGTTAACTAGCTTCCCTTGTGAAACAAAACAACCTAGATATTGTTTAGAAAAACTAGGGTTGGCCTACTAGGGAATATTGGGTTAAAATGCCCCACTCTTATGAGAATATCACATTGTCTCAATCTGATTGTATCTTTGTTTGTATCTCTCTCTTTAGTATAGGTCTTGTAAATCCAATGGATGAAGTAATTACTTGATTTTGCCACACTTACAAAGTGTATCTCTGTAAACTCGACCAAATGGTATGGAGAATTTTTGGATGCCTCCGAGTCCTGGTTATTTTAGTTAGTGAGGAATTTTCTATAGCTTATTTTCTCCTTCTTTACTCACCTTGTCTGGTTTAAGGAGGTATAATTCAACTATTCAGTCATGGTAGGAAGTATCTCCATTGTAGTTAAGATGATATCGGATAATAAAGTTGGGCCAATCAATTAATTATGTTGGCCCCAACTGATCCATCCAAGAGTATTCATAGTACAATTTAGAATTCAATCTGCAAGAGACTTTGGCTAATATTTTCCTACTCCCTGTGACTTTCTTTTATATTCATCACTGAAGACTTTCTACTTATTCATCATGTACATCTCCTCAATAGACCCCTCCCTCAGGGAAGTCCTTAATCCATTTGGTTGGGAAATTTTAGAAATGGGTTGCGAAGATCCAGAGTGCTTTAACTACTGTCATTCACTCTTGGGCTTACATAAGAAACCATTTCAGATTGAAATCTAAGAACCATGGTACTCGCGTTGTCCTTCATATGCAGAGATTATTTTACTTGAGCTTGTATTATATAATTTTTCCTTCCAGGTTTATCTTCTGTACTGGTGATCTTATTATCCCATTTTATTTCCCTCAATCCAATTAGTGTGGAGCCCTATGCTCAGTAATATACCCTTATTGATACTGCAACAGATCCTACTTCTATGGTTTCATCTAAACCTCTCAAGAAAAGAAGAACGGATAGAGGAAGGTCCTCCTTGAGGGAGTATGTATGATTTCAGTATCCTTTATTCAAAAAAAGAAACAAAAAAATAAGGGCATGTTGCCACCGAGGAATTAAGTGTTCCTATTAAGGCTAGCTCCAAGACCAATCACCTTTTTCTAGAAGCTAGAGAGTTTTGATCTTGCCAAGAGTCAAACTCAGTCCATTGGGATATTTAGTGAAATGAGAACCTATATTGCTTATAAGGAGGAGTATGATGTTCCCTTCAATCTTCCTCAGAGGTTCCTCCAATATGTCAAGATTGGGCACCTACCATGTTGCCTACTTTGTGATATCATCTACCTCTATCTCTTGAAAGTTCTTATGCGATGCTTGACTCGCTTTCTGGTTCATTATAGGGTCCAATGTAGTACCAGTCGACCTAGTTGCAAATTTTTAGCAAATTTAGCCTCACGTCGCAGTTGGTAGGAGTAGTTGGTTACTAAATGTTGTGGTCTCAACTAAAGATCATTGGAAAATTGATACAACCTCAACTGAGTGACTGATCAATGATTCTACCCATTCTATCACAAGGGTGAGTAGCTCGCACTCTCTTAGCTTTTTTTACTTGCACCTCTTTTTGATGAGAAACCTATATTGCTTTTTAGGCTATCGTTTTAGTAGTAGAAGGTCTTTGATGGTTTTTGAAAGAGAGAGAAGACCTCTTTTCTAATTGTTCCCATCTCGAGAATACTCTAAAAATTATGAAAGATCAGCCTATTTTGATACAGGATCTTGCATGATGAGCCTTCGAGTATAATGCATTGAAAGCTGTCAAGGACATAGTTATGGGCACAAAGTAGTGGTATTTTTGGGATGTGCTTTACTGGTCCTAAGAGGTGGAAGACTTACAATGTAAGAATGCTGTACAAGATGTTACAATCGAGAAACATATGGAGAAGCAGTCCAAATTAGAAGAATGCATTCTTTTAGTGGGGGTTAGGCCACTCCCTATGACTACAGTTTTGCATTCTCATGGGCGTTGCAGGATGAAGTATAGAATTTGTCAAAAAATGTTAAAGGAATTACTTGAGAAAATTATACTTAACATTTTATCCTTAATAGAAGGAAAGATCGTGATACCCATATTATTTATCTCGAGATCCTAGAAGAGATCCAAGCTGGAGGTTTTGACTTGGATGAGGAGATTGTTGAGTTCCAGACCATGGTTGGTATCTCTATCTATATGTGCTTAGATGATGAAGGGATATCTAATCCCTCCATTGATAATGAAATTTTAAAGTATAGCCCATCCTGAGGTCCCGAAGACTAGAGTTGAGTGGGACATTTTCAGCAAATTACTATACGCATAACTTATATGATTTTTTTGTTTTGAGTTCTCTTGGGACATTGAGAATGAAACCTTGTACTTAGAATTGATTTCATTAATATGGCAACTTGATGCCTCATTTCCTTATGTTTTCCCCTTTTTAGATAAAGGGAGAAAGTTGAGAAGACTCTTTTTTAGGAACTGAACCATCAGGCCTAAAGGGAGATAGACTGGCATAGACATCTTATTTCCTGAGAACCATCCCTTCATGATTAGACTAGATCAAATATTATCTTTCCCATGACAATCACCCATGTCTCTTTGGTTTTCTTACATTAAATGAGATTTGTATTGCAATAAGTAGCCTTTTAGGACTAATTTTTTACTTCACTCAGTGCCTTTCTTCTTCAATATTGAAAGAGAGAAAAGGAATAAACAAAGAAAAAATCCTTTCCTTTGTGGAATCCTTCTATTATACCCCAATATGCAAATCTAGTACTTCGTCTTTCCTACAAGTTTTGCCTTATCCTTGTCTATGACCCAGGTGTAACACATAGAATCGTGCCTCGAAGGTTCTTAATGAGGAAAAAGTAAAAGTTGAAACTAAGGCTAGATATAAGGTGCTGAGAGTTGGATCTCCTTTCCTCATCATCCATGGGACTCTGGACTGGTTATTCTGTAAAAGTGATTTTCGAAGTTGTGAGGTGTATCGAAGGTACTTGAGGATTCAAAAGAAGAGTCCCTTGGAGAGGGTAGCCTTTAATTACACTTGAGGAGGCTACTAGAATTTGTGGATTCCCTCGAAGGGATATGTCTTTCAATGACCTTTCCAGGAACATGAACACTACTTGCCGATTACTTTTTGTGCAGGTGCATATTTCCTTTATCGAGGCCTTAGACCTTGAATGTTTAACCAAAATTTCCATGCATGTCATCAACAATTTAAGCAGTTTTCACTTCTTCAAAGATGCGCAGATTACAGGCTATCATGAAGATGCATCAGTATATCCTTCTTGCTTAAGAGTAAACCCCATCGTGCTCAAGAGTGTCATGACCCGATTTTCAAGTCATGATGGCACCAACTTTATTCCACCAGTAGGTAACCCAAGCCATAGCCTGGAGCTATAAGCAATGGGATAATTTGGTGGAAAATGGAATAAATGCCGAAAATATGAGGTCATTCCAGTTACGAGTCCATGAATCATATTATGCATATGTGTTATGAGAATTCAGATATGAGTAGATTTAGTCGAGTATTCCTTGCATTAGATATGCATGCCCAGTGTGAGAACTCCGTATGTCAGTCGTTCCAGTTGTGTAGTCACGCCTTGAGATATTTCTGTCTTGAGTAAATTCTGTTGATCCATATTCTCAGTCTATCAAAGAAGCATTCAAGGACTAATGTTCCCAAGGAGGAGATAATTTAATACCCCGCAAAGTTCTCTCCTAGTCTGAGCCTTAGAACATTTTCGGAAAAAACAAAAATCCAAGTCTAAAAATTTCAGAAAAATCTTCCCAAGTATGAAACACTTTGAATCGTGTTGTATTTCAATAATTTCAACTTTTTTCATGTAGATAATTCAATAATATTTCCATCGATATCAATTTTATCAAAATCCGACATCGGACGAGGGAGTTATGGTCGTTTTACTAAACGGTATTGGAATCGCCCAGGTTTGACGGTCGACCTGGCGGACCACCAAGTACTTGGTAAACCATCAAGTGTCCCATCAATCTAAGGCAGTGACCTCTATTTTTGGTCATCATGTGATGGACAAAGTGGTGGACTGTCAATAAGTTGACGGACCGTCAAAGGGTCCGTCAGGTCAAAACAGAATGGCCCATTCCTGACCCCCGAGTGACGGACGATCTAGTGGACCGTCAGATTCCTGACAGACCATCAGTTCGACCATCACGATGAGACAGAACGATCCAGATTTGGCACTCGAGTAAAGGACGACCTGGAGGACCGTCAGTCCCTCTGATGGACCGTCAGATCGACCGTCACAGACCCCGATCAGCAGTTTTCAACTCTTTTTCTTTAAAATGAATTTTGGTCTTTTTCCACTCTTTCCCCAACCTCTATAAATACCCACTTAATGGTTGAAGGCCTTATTTATTTTCTCTTCTTTCACCTAAAAACTAGGGTTTCCAAAATAAAAAATTCTCTTCCTCCACCAAAAAATTTAGACAGAATCAAGAGCAAAAATCAAGAATTCTTCCAAAGGCTTTCAAGAAAGAGTTTCCCCAAGGTATGTAGATGTTGATTCTTGGGTACCTTTCATCTAAGAAGCTCAAGTACCTTTTTCTAAATCTCCAAGATTTATGTTTATGAATTTTTAATGATTCTTGTGAGTTAAAATTGATGTTCTTGCTATGATTGAGTTATGGTTCATGTTTGTCTACAAGATTATCAAGCCTTGGCCTTAGTACGTGGTATTTTTGTGGTAAATGAATTATGTGCTTGTTGTTGATGTTGAATAACCTCCAAGATGGGATATTTATGTGGTTTGTATGAATGTATGATAATATATGAGTGGAAACATGTAAATTTGGTTGTTCATGATGAGTAGTTGGGTTATAATACTTATGCCCAAGTTGTGCATGTGAGGTGTTTGACAAAATATCTAAGAGACTAGAATTAAGCATTTTAGTTAAAACGTGATCTAATGATTTCTAAGATACGATTATGTGTTACGATTGTTGATGTGTTCATGACTTTTGGGTGTAGAATTGGTTGATTTAGCGGAGTATGGGCCATTATAGAATGTTGAATAGGAAGCCCCAAATTGTGAGCTAGTCTATGCATGCCTAGCGTTTGATAAAATGACCAAGTGAATGAATTATTTCCCATTATGTTCTCTTTGATATATGCTAAGTTTTTAATATATGACAAGTGATTAGCAAGTGATCTATGACATGATAGTATGAAGTTTCCCAAGCGGTGTGAAATCCCAATACATGTTAGGACAGATATAGGTATGAAATAGTTGAGGTAAAACCTTGTTGAATGGAGTATGATCTAATAGCATGTTTCCTCTATGTTATTATGTGATTAATATCCTGAGATGCTCAAAGAGACCCTTTGGTGATTGTGATGATGACTAGAGGTATATGTTTCCTAAATATTGGATGTGATGCCTTAAGGATTTTGAGGGGGGGAAGTATGTTATGATTTCTAATTACTTGGAGAGATGCTTTAATAATTGTGATGATGCATTAATGATTGTGACGATTAAGGTATGATTGAGATAATACATGAGTGATAGCGATAATACATGAATGATTATGTTTTACTTTTATGTTATCGAGTCCTAGGGGTATTTATACCCGACAATAGAGATGTTGTCTAGAGCCCGTGTCAGTTTCGCGATAATTCCAATCGAGTCGCGATTCTCAGAATTCAGTGAAGTATAGAACTATGTATATTTAGACAAGTGCGAACCTTAATCAGGCTCTGTAATCTCAGTTATCTCTGTAATCTCAGTTATCTCTGTAATCTCTGTATCGCTAGTAATCTAGCTTTCGTCCTGTAATTAGCTCAGATCTAATATTATTCAAGTGATTCAATTCTAATCTCAGAAGCGATTTGAATAATCTATTCAAGTTCCGCATCATCAGTAAGATGCTATGATTCATACATTTCCGTCAGATATGGAACTATGTAATCTCAGTCAGATCTTTTGACAAAAATGATCAGTATCAGATTCAGTTTAGTTGTGCTCAGTTAAGATTTTAGTTCAGGGTCTTCAGTTGGGAGTAGAAACTAGCATCGAGCAAGCTCAAGGATGAGGAATCACCTACTAGTGGAGGGTGTGATCCTTAGATGCGATCCTTTTTCTCCAAAACTACGTAGCCAACGTAGGTTGAGACATCACACCTATTAGATAAGGGTGGATTAGAGACATCATACCTGATAGATGAGGTGGCTTGACCTATTAGATAAGGGCTCCACCGTTCTCGTATGAGGACCTGATAGATGAGGGTCATATAAAGATAATATCTTGTCCCATGGCACGATATTGACACCCTCCCAATCGGGGTTAGAGGTTGGACCCCTAAGTGATAGTAGGGGCATGTCGGTTAAGTAACTACTTCCCACGGTCTCAGTTTTAGAATCAGTCTCAGACTTTAAGAAAGAGCTCAGTTCAGTGTACAAAACTTAAGGCTGTTAGATATAGGCCATTAAGTATGATTACTTTCTAATTCAAAGATCCACCGCTAGATAGGCTGATCTCAAAATAATTTATGAAGAAGTATTGTTATCCACAGACTCAAAGACAACCTATTAGATAGTGTTGCTATCCGTTTCAGAAGCTTCAGATACTCGTAATCTTAGTATGTTTAGAGATTTCAGAACTCACTCCTTGATTAAAGTGCATCCATATTTCCCAGTTATCAATATCAGATGAGTCTGTGATTTAGTAGCTCAGTATCAATAGTGAGTTCAGTTTGCAGGAAAGTGGTATCTGAGTTCCAGTCTCTAGAGTTGTGATGATTGTGATTATGACCTGTGCATTCATGTATGTGTTGTCATGCGACGTTTTCATGATTATTAAGTTTACACATGGTGCATGCATGAGCCCTTGCATTTAGTCTTACCTCATCTACATACTCGGTACATTTTGTACTGACGCATTTGTGCTATGGTGTTTTATTTGACACCATAGTTTCAGAAGTACAGGATTCAGAGTTTCCTCAGCAGTTCAGTTTCAGTTAGCAGCAGTAGCAGTGAGTCCTCTTTCTTCGAGGATGAATCTCAGGTTACTATTATTGCATCAGATTTTATTTATATTGTCAGTTGACAGAGTTAGTTGGGGACATGTCCTATAACTCCATAGTTCAGACAGTTTAGAGGCTTTTCAGACTGATGTTGATGTATTAGTATTTAGTTTTCAGTTTGAGTATGTATAGATGTGTTGAACCTTATGGCTAGTTTCCGCATTTATTTCAGATTTTATGCAGTGTACAGGTATAGGTATCAGTAAAGGGTTAGCTTGTGGTCCTTCGAGTCTATAAGCACCGTGTGACGTCATGAGATGGGATCTTGGGGCGTTACACCCTACTAATTTTTTTCTCTTATTTTACCCTTCTTCATACCCATTTTACACTATGTATCCCTATGATAGCCACCCTCAACTTAGGCATTTTGCCTGAGTCAAGGTGCATGATATCCAAGGAGGACCAAGGCCAAAACAGGTTTATTGTACTATAAATGGAAAGATGAATGGTGAAACAAGAAAAATAAGCTATAAGGCTCAAAATAAGGATCAAGGGATATAATTTACACATGGAAGGTCATTTAGGCTAAAGGTGGACTAAAATTAAAAATGGATGATGCTCCTTTCCTTAGAGACTATCCTTCAACCTAGGCAAGACTAACCGATAAGTTCTGAATATTACACACAAAGTGAACTAGGTAGTATATCACACATACATAGCACAGAGTCAATATTACCAACTACTACCTATCCAGTTCATGCAATTGTTAGTAAGTGATTATCATGTCTATAATCCGAATGACATAACAAGATCTATAAAGTTCACACATATATACTTTCACACAGTTCTAAAAAATAAAATTTTGGAGGGGCATAAAAAATCAGTCAAAACATGACTACTGTTCTAAATACTTACAAGATCCTAATTACACATAAATAATACAATACAAAGAAAAACACAATACAACACAAAATTTTCCTAGACATGTTGGTTCTATAACCATACCATAGATGATGGGAAAATAAGCATGACAATAAAAATACACAACGGTATGGTATGCCCACCCCCAATGAAAAACTGTGTATTATCCTCAATGCACTAAACAAAGAAAAATAGAGGTAAGTGGAACATACATGGGATATACTTGGTGCCCAAATTAGGAGCATCCCTAAATGGATGCACATTAGCTGGTGGAGGCGGTGGTGGTGGTAATGGATTTCTAGATGAGGTACCCATTGCTATAGATGTACACATCTTCCTATCGACGAATATAGACTCTATCAAATCACGCCTGACCTTTTTAAAAACCTGGTCATATGGTAAATTAAGGTCCTGCAAGTCGTTTATGAGATCTCCCTTGGACCCAACTGGTGGGACCTCTTCATCACCCTCCATGAAGAAATCAAACTGTCTTGGTACATGCGGAGGTAATATCTGGCCCACCTGGGTATAACAGATAGAGTGGCTACCATACAACTCTCAATGAATAAGCGTACCTCTACTCATAATACATCAAAATCCGCCCCCATCTCGGCTAGATATGGTGCAGTTGTATCTATATATTGGGATACAACCCATCTCTCAAACTCATTGAGATATGTTTGAAAGTTGACATGTAGCTTGGACAGTACACTACTCAGTGTGTCCTGCCATCAGGCCTATGTCTGCTTAAATCTAGTCTTAACCCCTAATTTCATCTGCTCGTAGAGGGTAGTCCTCTAAGTCCCAATGAACTACACCCTATAATTGGTGGCCTTCGGGTTATCCACTAAACTCTGCAAAAACTCACTAGATATAGTGATCATACCTTAAGTAGGAGTTGTAGTGGATGGTGAGTAGGCTCTGAAGGTACACCCACCGGCTCTGAGGTTGAAGTTAGGGCTGAAATAGTAGTAGCTATCCCCTTGCCCTGTGTACTAGAGTTTGGATCCTCTCTCTGTTACTTTCTCTCCATATCAATACTAACACCCGCATTACCTTGATGTGCTTCATCAGGATCTACAAAAACTGTTGGGCCTGTGGTACTGCTGCCTGCCATCTTAATCTCCTAGAAGATCTTAGATATGATAGATCCCTCATAGTCCTAGTTTGCACCATCACCATAGCAGCTACTCTCTTATCTACACCTGGTATCTCAGGTACACCATCCTCATCGCATAGCCTCTGAATCATGCAAGGGAATAGAAGATTAGTCAACTCCTGAAAGCATCGGTCATGTAACTCATACTTGAGGATAGAAAAAAAATTAATATCATATCCAACCATCAGACAAACAACCAGTGCAACTCCCTTCTACATCAACGTATTATCCAAAGTAGTGGGTATAAGTCTGTATCTAATTAGCAACCACCAGAACTTGGACTCAAATTTCAATAGGACCTTCTTGATCACAGAATACCCCTCAATCCATGGGGTCGCATCACCCAGAGTTGAAATATAACTGGCTATCCACCTATCCATTTTCACCCCCTCTCGATGATGCTCAACCTCCCATATGATTTATTGATCACGTGTGATCCTCGGTCTGTGGTCACACTCAGCTATAGATGTAGGAGTAATGTAATCTAGGATAAGGATAACTATGTGAATAGTCACTGTCGATATGTCAACTCTGATCTTTTTAACCAGTATGTGCGCAAGCTGTGGCTGCCTAGCAAAACTTATCGAGATGGAATGTTTGTGCATAGTAAGGAACACAGTAGCTCTGTATGATACATAAATTCCCATACCATAGTCGGTCTATAAGAACCAAGTGGCCTAGTCATCAACTCTAGATGATATCTATCAAATGTTGCCCGTAGTTATGATACTCGCCCCAATAGGTCAATTCGACGCTCCTCATGAATGCACCTTATAGGAATACCTACCTCTTATATAGGATTTCCAATGGTAAATGTATCATGTATCCCAGACATACATTACCTCTGATGTCCCTCCTCAGGAGATGCATCTAAAGCATATGTGGGAGCAGAAATCTGCCCATTCTGTACTGACTCATCGTGCGTAGACTTCTCTGTACCCTCCTCAGACTGGGGTACATCTATATTTTGTACATATTTAGCAGTACCCTCATTAGACTAGGGCACCACTGATGGCTCCTCCTGATCTACCTCATCAGATAAATCCTAAGACCCCTCCTCAGACTTGTGGTCCTGTGCAGCAACCAATAAAGTAGATAGACTCTGTCTCCTCATCATCATTATCAACAGTAGGTGGAGAAGTGTGTAGTGGTTATATCCTAACTGACTTCATCCTCGGTCAGGCTGGAGCTGACTAACAGCCTGGTGAATCTGTCCTCTCATGACTCTGTTTGTCACCTCAACTGCAGCGTCTCTATGTCTCTGCCTCAGGTACTCCTCCACTAAACCGCTAGGCTTGAGGCACTCTACCCATATCCTTATAGTATTGGCCTTCATATTCTTTAGAGCCTTAGGATACATATGTATCTAAAAAACTAGTTGTTATTTTTCAACAAAAAAGAGGGATAGCAAAGGTTGAAGAAAAACTCAAAATTCGAAAAGTTCAATTTTTCCTCAATTTTCACACCTCTTTAACCTATTTGAAATTCCAACAAGTCCAATTTACACACACTTATCATAAATTGTAGCTTTCAAAGTAAAAAACATGCTCAACTATCGGTATTACTTTCATTCATTCAAGTTCAACTTTACCTAACATTAGATTTTTCTTCGAAACAAAACCCAACATTAAGTATTTAGGTTACTTCAAGGTTCCTATATACAAGCATGATAGTTTCTATATGTTTTGCAATGGAATACACATATCAAATTGTTTAAACATTAGATAGATCATTACATAACCAATAGGAGCCGAGGAAGTTACCTTTTATATGAAAAACCTGAAGAGAATAATGAAGAATTCAAGCAAACCAAAGTTGAAACATGTTTTTCGCGTGTTGGAACAGTTGGTATCTCAAACAAGTGAAAATTTGGCCTTTACTTAAGTGTGGGGTTAGTTGGTGTTTTAAGAGGGAAGTTTGAATTCAAAGAAAAAAGTGAATTTTTGAGGTTTAGAATGAGTTAGAATGAGGTTAAGGTTGTTTTTATTGAGGTGGGGGGCTGTATTAGGTCAAATATAAGTATTATTGGGCCCAAAATTTAAATTAAAAATTGGACCCATAATTGGACAACCTACGGAAGCTACCTGCTGTCTACATCTGCAGTCAGGCTATAGGGGCGCAGGTGCCACCTACGGCCAGCAGGTGCTGGGCACATATGTCAGGCCAAAAATTTTGGCCCTCTTTCCTGTTGTCCAAATTTGGAATTTTAATATTTTTCCAGTTACTTATGGTCCCGTAACCTAAGTTTGTGGTCCCAAAAGCAAAATTATATGCCAATGTCCACAACCTTACACATTTTGTTCATCCTCAAAATTTCAACTTTTCAGCTTATTACTCAACTTATCGTGTGGGACTTGTGACCATAATAGGTTGATCACACAACCCACTTACCTGGAAATCGATGAATGTATCCATTTTTCACCTATTCTGGGTAAGTCCATGAGCTAAAAACCTACAAAAAAAAACAAAAAAAATGTGAACACTAAAAAATAGCTATGGTGGTTACTAAGAAATAAACAACAAGACCATTGATTTCCTCCCGTACAGTGCTTCATTTAACATCGCGACACGATACATGTATCTTGACTACTCAGAATTCATTAAGGTACCCATAAGAATATCCTCCAGGGTCATCAATACAGTCAATCACCAACACTACCCTCATGTCAGTTGGTTACTTCATTGACTTTCAGATGTTAAAGTTAGCCTCCTCACCATTGAATCTGAATTTTAGCTAACCTTTCTCCATGTAAACCATAGCTCTACCTGTGGCCATAAATAGTCTTCCCAATATAATAGGCATCTCGATGTCAACCTCACAGTCCAGGATGACAAAGTCAGCCAGAAATATAAAGTTATCCACCCTCATGATAAAATCAAAATAAATTCCCACAAAATTCTTCACTGTGCGGTCGACCATCAATAGCCACATAGAAGTTAATTTCGGAGGGTTTAAGCCAAATTGTTTGAATATGGCCAGCTTCATCAAATTAATGTTGGCTCCTAAATTATACAAGGCTCTGGCAAATTGGGATAACCCAATAGTACATGGTATAGTGAATGCACCAGGATTACCCTTTTTCTATGCCAAAGACCTAGTCGTGATTGCACTAGAGTGGTGCATACACTCAACATCCTCAAATGTCACTTATTTATTCCTTGTGACTAACTATTTCATGAACCTAGCATATCTAGGAATCTACTCTAATACCTCTAGAAGAGGTATTTTCAAGATCAACTCTTTCAGCATCTTAATGAATTACTTGAACTTACCTTCCTCTTTCTCTTGCCTCAATCTCTAAGGATAATGCGGGGGCGGTCTCGGAATTTGTTTGATTTCTAGTTCAGTGACCGTACCTTTACCTTTATCTTTAGCAGCTTTACCATTATCACCTATTACCTTCTAAGACTCAACAACAGGTATCTCATTATCAATAGCATCTGCAGTAGGTCATGTGGGATCCATAGTAGTGATACCACTCCTCATGGTAATATCAAGTACATGACCATTATTTTTAGGATTTTGCATCATATTGCTTGGAAGGGTACCTGGCTACCTATGGTTCAGAATTGCTGATATCTTCCCGAACTGGTGCTCTAACTGCTTGATAGTAGTGGCATATTACTCGACCTTCTGGGTCAATCCTGAAATGTCGACCTTAATCTATTTAAGGATGATCTATTGATTTTCCTAACCCTTCACCATCTTCTATTTTGGATTTTACATCTTGTTGGCCAGGTGGAATTTATCTATCTCTCTTCTCTTTATAGTCATCCTTCTTCTTCCAATCACCATATGACTCTCTACTACGATCTTTGTATCTTTCATAATAGTTACGACCTTGGTTACCTTGCCCTTGTCTCGAAAATTCATCATCTAATAATCTAGATAATCTGCTTCCTCTTATAAATCCGACTGTATGCTTTGGAAGCTTACCTTTGTGCTTCTATTGTATTTACCTTTGTGAAAGTTGCTTTTGCAAACTTCTTTGTAAGTATCTCAAGGTCAATTCTTAGAAATGCAATTTCTTGCGCTACTGTGTCATTAGCTGCTTTCTGGTCGCAGGAGACACCAATAGCATAAGTACCAGATCCTCTCTCAATCTCCCGAGTTTTCCACCCTTGATTAGTGAGTGTGATCTAATCTAACATCTCCGAAGCTTTCTCCCAGCATAGTCTCATAAAATCTCCTCAAGATATGGTGTCTTCAATGGCTCCGAAGCGGATGGTCAGGGCCATTTAGAATATCTCTAGTAAGCTCATCTCTGACAATCGATGGTTGGAAACCATACTCAGCTTCTTCTTGAATCTGAACCATGCCTCGTACATAGACTTTGACTGTAGTTACCTGAAGTTATAAATATCATCCTTGAGCAACAATATCTTTGATAGAGGAAAGAAACGGTTCAAGAATTGCTTGTGAAACTCATTCCACGTAGTGATAGAGCCTTTTTAAAGTTCCCCTAACCATAAAGATGCTTCTCCTATAAGTTCGGAGGGGACTAGCCTCAGTCTAAGTGCTTCCTAATTCACCCCTGGATTTGTATACGAACTGCAGATCCCGATGAAATTGGGAAGGTGCAAGTTTTCATCATCTGTAGGCAGACCTACAAACACACCCTTCAGATTTAAAAGTTAGGTCACTGGGCTCGTGATATCGAATTTGATGCCTAGAGGCAAAATAGGAGGAACTATGGCTCCAGTTTCTGTCGGCTCAACATATCTCAAGTCTTCTTCATTATCAATTTATGGATGCACATACTGATATGTTGGGATTACTTGAACATGGGAACCTCTAGATCTATTCTAGTTTCCACCGAGTGCTGCTCAGCGGTCTGCTGCTTGTCTCTGCACAGCTAGCTCTGCCTCCTTAGCTACTCGCTAAGCTTCTTCCATCACCCTCATCTAGACTTTATTTGAGCTAATATCTCACCGGTCTAATGATCAACAATATCATTACCCCTTAAGGAGGAGGGAGAGGTACAACATAACATACCCTTTTGAGAGGTTCCTCTCTTTAATGCTCAGACATCCTACCAGGTGTTTGTAGGATCCTTTATGGATTTGAATTCATTGGGAGTAAGGGATTGACTCTACTCTGTGCTATTCATACACCAATATATGCCCAACTAAGAATAAAAAAGAAACCCCGAAAATTGCAACAACTTTAAATAACAAATTAACAATGCGTTCCCCAGTAACGACAACAAAATTTTAAAGACATCCAAACAATACCTCCTATCAGATGATGATACTGTCAGTATCAAAATATAGTAACCAAACAAAGGCTGGGATCCAATCTTAAGGGAACACGTTCTTTGCAGATCTCAGCAGTTGTAGTCAATAGGCAGAGCAAGAAAGTAAATGGGGGGTTTTTATATAGGAATCTCAAGCAAGTAACTGTATTGAATTTGGTTATAATCAGTGTAGGTGAACACTATTATTGTATTCCCCTTGGATCTCAAATTTGAGGCGTATCATTCTTTGTTGAACCAACCCGATACTTTGCATGCAAAATCAATAAGTTATGTACCTTCTGTAGTCTTTTGGACAAGCATAAGGATTTTACCCTTTACCTTTTAAGTCTCAAGATGTTGCCTTACTAACCCTTATCTTGATCCTAGTTAACTATTACCTTTTGAGTCTCTAGTTATTAGAATAAACCTAACCATCTTACTAAGATAGAACCTAGAAGCGTGGATCGATAATTAAACTCCAAATTACTATTGTCTTTATATTTTCCTAGTCACTACTCCTCTTTTGGAGTAAGCAAAAATATCTAGGAGGGATCCTAATGTGTGCACCCATTAAGAAAACTATCATAACAAAGATAAAGATATGTGTGCTTGAGTATCTATTCAAAACAACAAAATCACTTCCCCTACTTCGTCAATCCGCCAAGATTTCCATAACCCTAGCTATGGGTTTTAGTTTCTCATGCTTGTGAAGAAATCAATAACATTCATATTCAAAAGTTTAGATGAAATAACACTGATAAGAAGTAATAAAACCCACAACCGTAACTGAGTTAATGAACCAAAGTCAATACAAGAAAATCCCAAAATCAAAATCAAATCTCGGATTCAAAATATGTTTGTGAATATCAAAAGTGTGTAACTCCTACTAAAAAGTACATAAAAGATATTTATAGTACATTAGGAAACCCTAAATCCAAAGCCCCAATGAAATTGGAGAAAACTGGGTCGGTGGCCGCATGTGGTCTATACCCGCAGTCTGGTACTAGACACAGGTAGCACATGCAGTCCTAACATTGGGTGCAGGTACAAATTGCAGGTACCGAGATAAAATAATCCTGCAAGTTCAGCTCTCGAGATTTTGAACTTTGTGTACTTGCTTTGCCTACAAGAGGTCTGTAGGTCCTACATATGCCCACATGTCTTGGTAAGTGTCGGGAGTCATCTTTTCAGCTCTTCTTCAATTCCCAAACTTTCTTTGATCACAAACAAGCTAGAAAACATCCCGAATATCCATAATTGCTCCAGAAAGTATCCAAAAATACCTTTTTCACCATTTTCACAAACTTATCATCCAAAACATGATTTCTTGAAAAACATACCCAAAAGCAACACATCGAACAAAATAACCTCAAAAACTTGAATCTTTTCCTTGTTTTAAGCATCGAAAGTGTTATATATCTATAGCATATCAAAAGGGCTCCAATGCGTGTTAGCCGCTAGAGCTGAGGGAAAACTAAAGCCATCATGGGCAATAGCCATCCCAATATATATACACACACATATATATATATCAAGTGTGTATTAAGCACACGGTCATATAGACCCTTAACACTAGTAAACGTGGTTTCCAGTGTTAGTCCCCCAGGACTTACACCTTCACGGTGAGATAAACAACCCCCTTTATGACTAAATTAAAACAATTTTCAATTAAACCATTCTATTAAACCTAGAGTCATTCATAAAGGCATTTACCACTTGGTATTGTCAGAAAAATATGTTTCCAAGATAAACTAAACGTGCCAAACCAATCCACATAACCACATTGACTCCCAAGTTCCATTTAAATCCAAACCATGGACACCAAGTCCATCTAAATCCATTTTAATATCCATTTATCCATTAATGCAATTCATTGAGTTCAAAAACAAGTTTTAATTCATGTTATTTGTCCATATTCAAAACAAGATTATAAAGTGGGTTGAGGTTAATGCCAATTCCAAGTCAAAATTCATCCAATTTGGGGAAACTCGTGTCCCCCACTCCAACCAAGTAAACAATGTACCAATTCAGTCCTGAAAACATCAATTTATAGCATGAATAATCAATTTAAAACATGGGACAAGTAATTCAATCAATAACAACCAAAACCCCTAAACCCAATTTACTAACCCATAATTTAAATCACATGAAAACCTATTCAATTCATGCCACAATGTAAAATTAAAGTTTAAGGAAGAGAAATATACCTGAAATATGTAAGAAATAGAAGTCAATTTGAAGTTTTGAGCCTAGAGTATTGATTTCATGAAAAAACCTTGTGCTTTATTTGGTAGAGCATTAAAGATATCTTTCAAAACTGAAGGAGAAGGCTCCCTTTTATGTTTATAAGTTGTTGAAAGGGTGATAAGACAAAAAGCCCCTCACCCCAAGTGGAAAAAAAACAAAAACTGGACAAAATCAACCCATCAATATGGCATAGAATTATCGCAAAGGGTAGCCTCCATGCCACACCAATATCACAGAGGCTAACCTCCATGGCCCGCTAATATTGCAAACCTTTACTGCCTCGGGGTCCCAAAATGATCTCGAACACCTTCCAAATATTCTAAAAACTTCCCAATTACCCTTTTAACATCCATGAATATAATTAAAGTCAAAAATTGATATTATACATGCTAGAAGGTCAAAAATAAAATAATTTAATTATTATGGGCTCTTACTTTATCCCCCTCTTAGGATCATTCGCTCCAAATAATGAGTTAGGACACTTTTAGCACGGGAATAAAAAAAAATCAATGACAAACTCGATAACTGACAAGAGTAAGATGAAACTCATACCTTAAGCACTTCTATCCGACACAGGGAACAAGAATGGGCAATTGGCCTTCATGTCTTCTTCACCTTCCAATGTAGCTTCTTCTACCTTTTGATTTCTCCAAAGGACCTTCCCCAAAGCTACATCCTTCGTCCTCAATCTACGAACTTTCCTTTCCAATATTTTAATTAGGACTTCCTCATAAGATAAGGAATCTATAACACCAATATCCTCTACAGGTACTATCAAGGAAGGATCACCCACACATTTTTTTCAGCATGGACACATGAAAAATAGGATGAATGGAAGCTAAACTTGCGGGCAATTTTGACTCACAACATTCCTAATTTTCCTCATAATTTGATATGGCCCAACATAACGGGGATTGAGCTTCCCCTTATTCCTAAACCTCATGACTCTATTCATAGCAGACACTTTCAAGAATACCCAATCATTTACTTTAAATTCAAAATCTCTTTGCCTCACATCCATATAAGACTTTTGATGACTCTGAGTGGTCTTAGGTCTTTCTCTAATCACCTTTACCTTCTCCATGGTTGGTGAACCAAGGCAGTATAAAAAAACTAGTCTCACCAACCTCGAACCACCCAATAGGAGACCTACAACACCTACCATAAAGATCCTCAAAAGGAGCCACCTGAATGCTAGAATAATAACTGTTATTGTAAGTAAACACAATATGAGGCAAATGATCAACCAAACTCCCTTTAAAATCAATCACACAGACCCTTAGAATATCCTTCAAATTTTGAATAGTACGGTCTATTTGTCCATCTGTTTGAGAGTGGAAAGCAGTGATAAGGTTCACCTGAGTACCCAAACCTTTCTGAAATGAATGCCAAACATAAGATGAAAACTGCATAGCTCAGTTTCAAATAATGGAAACTGATGCACCATGAAACTTCCCAATCTCTTGAATGAACAACTCAGCATAATCCTCTCCTAAGAAGTTAGTCTTTACAGGCAAGTTGTGAGCAGACTTAGTCATCCTGTTAACAATAATCCAAATAGAATCATACTAATTGCAAAATAGCGGAAGACCCATAATGAAATTCATATTAATCATCTCCCATTTCTACATAAGCAACTCTATCTCTTGAGACATACCACCAGGCCACAAGTGTTAAACCTTGACTTGCTGACAAACCATACACTTAGCAAAAAAATTTGCCATATGCCTCTTTATATTGTTCCACCAGTAGATTTCCTTATAGTTATGATACATATTTATCTAACCTGGATTAATTATATACCTAGACTCATAATCCTAAGTCAAGATCCTTTCTGATATCCCATCAACATGAGGAATGCACAACCTACTTAAATACCTCGACATGCCATCTGCCCTAATCTCGAAAGCCATATCCTTTTATTGACCCACATCATTCTTAATCTACATAAGTATGGGGTCCAAAGTCTTCTTCTCTTTCACCTCAACATCAAGAGATGATTTGACCACTTCTTGAACAATCACTCATCTATTCTCAGAGTCCAAAAGTCGAACTTCCAAGTTATCCAACACGTGAATATCCTTCACCAACCCTATTTTCTCTTCATCAACATAGGATAAACTTCCTATAGACAATCTGCTAAGAGAATTAACAATAAAATTAGCATTACCTGGATGGTAGCGAAGACTCATGTCATAATACTTAAGTAATTCAAGCCACCGCATCTGCCTGAGATTCAACTTCTTCTGTGTAAACACATATTGTAAGCTCCTATGATCTAAATGGATGTCTACATGAACTCCATACAAATAATGTCGCCAAATCTTTAAAGCAAAACTACAATCGCTAATAAGTCATGAGTCGGATAATTCCTCTCATGAACTTAAATTGTCTAGAAAAATTAGCCATAACCTTACCATGCTACATTAAAACACAACCTAGTCCCGCAGGAGACGCATCACAAAACACAACAAAACTATCAAAACTCGGGAAGAGTCAAAACTGGCGCAGAAGTAAACTTATCCTTCAAGTTCTCAAAACTAACCTCACAAGCATAGGACCACAAAAAATTAACCTTTTTCTAATTTAATTTTGTCAATGGAGCAGCAATATATGAAAAACTCTCCACAAACCTTCTATAATACCTAGCCAAGCCAAGAAGCTCCTGATGTCAGTTGGAGTCTTAGGTCTAGGCCATTTCTTAACTGACTCAATTTTTTTGTGGATCTACCTTGATCCCCTAACTAGAAAAACATGCTTAAGAAAGGTCACAACAGTTACCCAAAACTCACGCTTAGAATAATTTGCATGTAATTTTTTATCATTAATATTCTGCAATATAATTCATAGTTGATTGACATGATCCTCCTTACTCTTAGAATACACCAAGATATCATTAGTGGAAACTATCATAAACAAGTCTAAAAAATTCCTGAACACCCATTTCATAAGATTCGTGAACGCAGCTAGGGCATTAGTCAACCCAAAAGACAACCAAAAACTCATAGTGACCATACCGGGTTTAGAAAGTAGTATTGGGAATATCAACCTCCCTAATTTTTAAATGATGATGACCTAAATAAAGATCAATCATAGAAAAACATAAACCACCCTAAAGCTGATCGAAAAGATCATTAATCTTAGGAAGAGGATACTTATTCTTCACTGTCACCTTATTCTGCTTACGATAGTCTATACACATCCAAAGAGACCCATTTTTCTTTCACACAAAAGGCACATGAGAACCCCATGGAGAAATACTAGGATAAATGAACCCTTAATCAAGAATATCCTTTAACTGCTCCTTCAGATCCTTTAGGTCAGCTGGAGCCATTATATAAGGAGGAATAAAAATAGGATGAGTATCCAATAGAAGATTAATCCAAAAATCTATTTCTCTATTGGCAGAAATTCCAAGAAGATCATCGAGAAACACTTCAAGAAATTCATAGAACACAGGGACAGATTGCAAAGTACTTTCAGAGTTAGAATCCTTAACCAGAACTAGATGATACTGACACCATTTGTAAATAAATTTCTGAGCTCTAATATAGGAAATAAACCTCTTTCGGAACTAAGGAACTCTCTTCCATTCGATCACAAGTTCATTAGGAAATTGAAAACTAACCTTTCGGGTCCTACAATCTAAAGAAGGATAGCACGAGTGAAGCCAATACATCCCTAAGATAACATCAAAGTCCACCATACTAAACTCTATCAATTCCACCTATTTCTCCCTATGAAAAATAGACACCGCATAACCCCTATATATTTTTCTAGCAACTATAGAATAACCCACTAAAGTAGACACAAAAAAAAGGTCAAAAATATTTTAAGGACCAAAACCAAAATGCACAGCCACGTAAGGGATTACACAAGATAGGGTAGAACCCAAACTAAGGAAACAATAAACATTATATAAGATGAGCTGTAACATATTAGTAATAACATCGAGAGAATCCTCAGACTCCTGACGAGTACCAAGTGCATAGAGATAATTTTGGCTAGAGTCGGTACCTAAAATAGTGCCCTTTGGTGTAGGATCTGAAGATATGGCAGTCAATAATTTATTATCCCTAATAGCAACCTAGATGAAATATAATCTCGTTGCGTATGACCAAGAAGGCCATAGTTATAGCACTAATTTCTCCCCTCCTCATAATAACCACGGTGAAGTTGCCTATAAAAATGACAAGGAGGGTAAGGTGGGGATGATTGAGCTCCACTAGACTGAGGATGGGCATCATGTACCTTAGAACCACTACAATCTTGAAAACATTGATCACCCAAAGTGTTAGGGCAAGAAGCTCTGGTAGAAGAATGAGAATTCCCCTGGTTCTTCTTCTTGAACTACTGTCTACCATCTTTACTACTATATTGTTGACCCCCACCCTACTCTAAATACCTAAACCACTTATTCTACCTTTCTCCCATATCTGCCTGCTTTTTTTTTCTTATTTTTACCTACTATATATAAACCACCAGCCTTGTGATATCCATATCATTATTTAATATCGTAGCCTTACACTCCAATACCAAGTCATGGGATAGCCCAGAAGAAAACTTCATCATCTTAGATAAAATTCATTATCTTAGATCTCATATTTGACACTAATTTTGGAGAATAACGAGCCAACTGCTGAAACTTCAGAGCATAATCCTTCACACTCACCTTCCATTACATCAAGTTCACAAAATCTTCGTCCTTAACTTTCCTCAACTTGTAAGGAGATAAGTTATCAAGAAAATCCCCCGTAAAGTCATCCCACACAGCATGTTCAGCATTATCACCCCTTATAGCTTCCCACTTCTCATACCACTAATAAGCTATATCCATTAACTGATACACAACAAACTCTACACCCTCTACATTAGTAGTATAAATCACCCTAAATATTTTATCCATGTCATTAATCAACTCCTTGATCCTACTCAACCTTAGAGATTATTAAGGTTGCAGGGTTCAACTTCATAAACTGGTCAACCTGAGTGACCTTAGAAGAAGGAGAAATAGAACCAACATAATTAGACCGATGAGGATGATATGCCACCATTTAGGTAAGCATATGAATAGACTGACGAAACTTTGCATTATAGATCTCTCTGAGGTGGCTAATCATAAGTGTCACCAGTACAAGAATCCCGAGGAGGATTAGTAGGGCAGGTGGAACCCATATAGAGCAGTACAATTAGGAGCAGGGAATGTAGACTAGGTCTGCACTATATAAGTAGGGCGAGTTCCCTCAATATTCTCCTTAGGTAGAATAGAGGGTCTAGTAAAGTTTCTATGAATATATGATCTTTGGGGATTCATGATCTAAAATATGAGGATTCCAAGAATTAGATATGTTTCATAAAACTAGACTCTATAGCCTAAAATAGAACACAAAACATGAAAACATTCCTAAATTCCTTGTAGCTTCCTCTTTATAAGTGCGATGCACTACATACCCATGAAAATGACTCTATGCAACACAACTTTATGGAAACCTAATAATGCTAAACCATGATCTAATACCAAGCTTGTCACAACCCAAAACACGACCAAGTTATGACATCTCATGCCCACCATAGAGTGAGAATTATGTTGTATGGAGTAACGTTATTCAAATTATAGTCTTAGGTCAAAACAAATTTTGGATTATTGATGGTTCTTGGAAGAAAGAATCCTTCTCTAAGGACTTGGGAAATCAGTAGGAAATAGTTAATGCCATAGTGTTATCTTGGTTAATGAATGTAGTTTCTACTAAACTTTGGGGATGAAAGATGTATGGCTCAACTATTTTTGTTTTTTTGGTTTGATCTTAATAAGAGGTTTGATAAAATGGATGGATATAGAACCTATAATTTATATCAAGAAATTGCTACTATCTCTTAGGGGTTCATTTTGTGTCTATATATTTTACTAAGTTGAAAGAGTAATGGATGAATTTGAATCTTTGGTTTTTTTCTCATGCTTGTAATTATGAAAAATCAAGAGATTATGTGCCTTATATTTAAAGATAAAAGTTGTATTAATTTCTAGTGGGGCTAGGAGATACTTATTCTCAAGAAAGAAGCAAAATCTTATTATTGACACCATTGCATTATGTTAATATGGCCTACTTCACGATAATGAGTAGCGAGAATAAAAAAGATATATCATAATATGTGAATGCTACTTGACTTCTTGGTACTTCTCCTAGTGCAGCTAAGACTGTAGCTACTAAATCAGGCAACTAGGGTGGTGGATACGAAAAAAGAAAAAGGATTTATGTATCCACCTATAATCCTAATATTTTATGTGATGATTGTAAATAAAAATGTCATTACAAGATAGATTTTATAGGTTCGTTGGTTACCCCCCAAGAAATCCTAAACATGGTGAGAAAAGAATGAATAATGAGCTAAAAATGGCTATGATAACAAATTCAAGCAGAAAAAGCTTTCTTATAGTGCTTATAATGTTGTTGTTAAGGATTAGAAGTTGTAGTCTTAACAAACTCAGTCACAAGGTGCTTATCAGACATCACAACTTCTATACCAGCACCCTCTAAGTCAACAATATCTATACTCTTAGTATCTACCAAGTTTTGAGATGATAACACCAAGGTTTACACTTGAGCAATATGGCCAAATATGTAAAATATTGGAGCAGCAGAATCAAGTCACAACATCTATGCCTTCTAATAGTGTAGAAAATATATTAGATATTCGTAGTTCCTTATTATTCTGCAATAAACCACATGAGTAGATTATTGACACAGGTGGTACAAATCATATGACTTTAGACATTGGACTCTTAAATATGGGTTCAATATTTGAGTTAGTAAATCCTCGAAGAGTAAAATTACCTAATGGTGATATGTCACTTGATATACATGCTGGCTCTATTAGTATCTCTAATAATAGTACTATTTAAAATGTGTTCCATTTACCTCAATTCAAAATTAATTTATTATTAGTTTCATAGGCTACTAAATAGCCTAACTTCTCTGCAACATCCTTTTCAAAATTTTATGTATTTTAGGATCTTTGGAATGGAATCTAAAGAAGATTGGTAGAGAAAAGAATGGACAATACCTTCTACTTAAGCAAAGACTACCAAGACATAGAAGAGTGACTAACTTTATGTTTAATGATCAAATGATAGATAAAATATATGTAAAAAGCTTCATAAGTGTAATGCCTAGGGATTTTGGTCCTTGAAAATTTCTAAACTTTTATCCTTACTGTCTTGACTACGACTCCCCTGATGAGTCGTAGGGAGTTTTGACGGGTTTTAGGGACTTGATCGCAACTTAATTAGAAAAAGTGGATTAGTATTTTGCTCTGAGTACGAGTGGATCTCAACTAGTCATCAAGACTTCTTACATGTCGCAAGGACCAAGTCGTAAGGTGCCCAAAAAGTTTAGCCCAGACACTGTCTTAATTATGACTTGAGGCCACGAGTCGTAAAGACTCATGGAGAGTCGTTATATCCTAATTTTAGGGTATCCAGTGTGTCATCCCAAATTTGTTATTATCTTGAGTATGAGAAGTGGTTATGATTCGGTGTTATGAATCGTAGCCAGACCAGTATGGGGCCTTGGTGGTTCTGTCTTGACTATAATTCCTTGTGATGAGTCTAATATATCCTTAGGAGTCATATAGTGAGTCACAGTAACTGATAACTAAATTTTAGTTTTTAATTTGAGGGCACTTTGGACAATTCCATCCTTGCCCGATTAAAATCCCATACCCATAAAGCACTTAAGGGGTTTTCTTCCATCCTGAATTTCCTCAAATACTTCAAAAACTTTCTCAAATTCTCTCAAGTAGACATACATAGGGTTTCCAAAAAGTAGGTTATCCAAGGGATCAAAGGTTAAATTTTTTTCATGAAACTTGGTATTTTAGGCGTGTTACTCTTCTTTCACTGTTAATTTATTAAAATCATATAGTTTAAAGTATTTTTCATGAGATATTAATAATTAGTTTAAAACAAGGGTTGAGGATTTTGAATGTTTATGGATTGAACAATGCTTCTCATGGTTTATATGCGATTAATCATGCTTTAATTATGGTTTTGAACTTATGGGTTCATTGGTATGGTGAATAAACTAGGGAATTGTGATTTTTCCAAAACTTGTGACTTTTGAAGTGGTTATGACCCCAACCCCATATTGTGAAGTTGGTTTTAGTTATGAAAAATATAGGAATTTGAACTGTTCTTGCACTATTGCATAATGATTTTAAATTGAACCTTATGGGGCTGTGCAATTCCCTAAAATAATGTGTAATTTCACCAAGGGGGTTGTGAATTCCCCCAAGTAAAGATTATTGGTGTGTCATGTTGATGTTACCTTGCAAGTATAGTTGGTATAACGATACCAACAGTGTATGAATTAATATGTAATAATGAATGGAAAGGTGTGATACTTGTTTTAAAGGGGCTTTAATATGAGTTGTATAGATGAATTGTGAAAGTGGAGTTCCCAAGGGACCAATATTAGAAATTGCGATTGTTGATGTAGGAGTCTATATAATCAAAGGGTTCGTGTCCCCCTTTTTATTATCAATTGATTAGGAGGTTCGAGTCCCCCACATAATATTATATGGTGCTCATGTCACCTTGTTATGTCGGGAGGTTTGAGTCCCCTATGGTGCATATGTTTACCTTCTGGTTCATGCAGCTTCACGCACTAGGGCTCTACTAGCTGGAGGAGAGCTGGGCCCATATAGCCTGTTAGTTTCTTTGTATGTTATTACAGTTGAGCTACACAATCCATCTAAAGTCTTAAAGTGCATGTTAAGCCTTGTTCCCTATACCGGCATGTGATATATATATGTTATCACAAAATTATTTTTTCCTTATCCCTTAGATACATTCTAGTTTTTATCCCACTAACTATCTCTGAATATTGTATCCCATGCTATGTGAGTATTGAAGCTATTTCTACCTTTCTTGTGCAAAGTTAGGTCGGTCAGCTTGATTCATTGAGTTATGGTGAAGTGATGATCTTCCATACCCCAGAAGTCTTAGGCATTTCACCAAATTTCATTCTTATATTTGAGTTGATAATTACTTTAATTATTATTTTCATTCTCATTGTCATCTGTCAAATTTTGGGACTTGGCCCGACCAAGACTGGTTTTGGTTCTTTGTTTAGAAGGTTTTGTTTAGATTATTGTGCATATTGGGTGATGTTGGTTAGTTGTTTGGACGATTATCAATATTCAATTATAGATATATTTTGAATTTCCTTAAGTTGTTTCATGCTATCTTGTTATATATTTGGAATTCAGCCAATATTAGGGTATATTATGTTTTGTTTGGTTAGTTTCAGGGGGTGATCTTCGCTCCATGTGGCACTTGATATAACCGTCAAGGCCAGGACCTGGTTCAGGTCTTAATAGATATGGTATCAGAGCCTAGGTTTGCTATTATTGGGTGTCCAACAGAGTTGTGTCAAGTAGAGTCTCATTTATGGGTGTGTAGCGTGCCACACTTATAAGGGAGAGGATACAAGACATTTAGGAATGTTTCCCTTTCTTGTTGTTTTATTTTTAATCCATATAGTCTAAGGTCTTGAATCTCCTCTAATTCCCATATGTTCACTTTTTAGATCATGCCATCTAGAGTATCTACTACTCGTGGAAACCCTTTTATCCCATCTAAGGAAAAAATAGTTGGATCTCGTCCTACTCTTGGAGTTTAAACCCAACCGAGGGTCGCTACTTTTGATTGTCCTAAGGGAGCTCCATCAGTTACCCCTATCCATCCTTAGAAACCCCAGAATAGTGTGTCCAATATTGAGTATCGTCAGTTGATTTATTTGCTTACCCGATTGGTGGCCTTCCAAAGTGAATGTGTTGCTTCTGTTTCTCCATCATTTGAGGCCACTAAAGTTGGCCAATTTATGAGGTTGAGTCATCCTGTTTTCACTTGTTCTAGGGTTAAGAAAGATCCTCAAAGTTTCATTGATGGGATAGTAAAGATCGTTTGTGTGATGCATATAATTGATGTGGAGGGTGTATAGTACGCAACTTATCAGTTGAAGGATTTAACATACTAATGGTATGAAAAATAAGAACAGTCTAGGGGTGAGGTTACTGAGTCCACTTTGTGTGACGACTTCTCTAGTGCTTTTATTTATTTCTTCTTTGCTCAGGAGTTGAGGGTGGTGAAGGTTGAGGAGTTTATGAATTTGAAGCAAGGCAGGATGTCAGTAAATGAGTATGCCTTAAAGTTTCATCAGCTATCATGTTATGCTCCTAAATTGGTGTCTATCATGAGGGCTAGAATGAGGAAATTACCTCAAAGTTGTCCTGTATATTTATCTTGGAGAGCAAGGCTACCTTGTTGAACAAGGGCATGGATACTCTATACTTGTGGTGTATATGCAACAAGTAGAAGAAGAAAAAAAGAAGCTAGCAGATATGAGTGAAAGTCAGAGTAAGAAGTTTTTCTATTTGGATTAGGGTGGAGGTCAGCAACAAAGTGGTAGAGATGGAGGGAGATGGTCTAAGAAGAAGTGGGGAAACTCTGGTTCTTACTCTACGACTAGTGCTCCTTACCCAAATCCATTGGGTGATCATTGTTCTCAGCATGATAGTGGGTTTAGATCACTAGGATCCCTGTCGTATTCTAATGGGTCTCAGTTAGCTCCATCATATTCTCTTTATAGATGATGTAGTCAAGTGCACTATGGCATTTGTGAAGAGGGGAGGAACAAGTGCCTTAAATGTGGTCAGATTGGTCATATACAGAGGGATTATCATTCTAAGGTTTATTTAGGGGAAAATAAGATTCTTGTTACTACTTTATCAGCTCCCGCACCAAAAGGTGTTACTTTTGCTTCTGGCTTTGGCACTGGTCGAAATCATCTGTATGCTCTTGCCACCTGCCAAGATTTTAAGGCATTCCCTGATGTTGTTACTGGTACTCTCAAACTCTTTTCTTGTGATGTATATTATCTACTTGATCCTAGCTCTACTCTCTCTTATGTGACCCCTTATGTGGAAATCTATTTTGGTATTGATCCTGAGTATATTTTGGACCCTTTTTTTATGTCCACCCCGGTAGGTGACTCTATTTTGTCTAGAAGGGTTTATAGGGGTTGTGTGATGTCAGTGCATGGTAGGGAAACCTTGGTGGATCTAATAGAGTTGGACATATTAGACTTTGATGTAATTTTGTGAATGGATGAGTTGCATTCGTGCTATGCATTTTTTGATTGCCAGTCCCGTAGGGTCAGTTTCCATTTCCCTAATGAGTCAGCGATTGAGTGGGAAGGTAGTTCCCTAGTGCCTAAAGGAAGGTTCATCTAGTATCTTAAATCCCAGAAATTGATTTATAAGGGGTTCCGCTATCACTTAGTGCATATTAATGATTATAGATCGAAGGGTCCTTCCTTACAAACTATCCTTGTAGTCTGCTAATTTCCCAAGGTGTTTCCTAATGATTTTCCTGGTATTCTTCACAAAAGGGAAATGATTTTAGGATTGATCTTCTTTTGGACACTCGCCCTATTACTATCTCTTCTTATAGAATGGCTCTGTTTGAATTGAGAGAACTCAAGGAGTAATTTATAGATCTTCTAGATAAGGGTTTAGTATGCCCTAGTGTGTCCTCATGGGGTGTTCCCATGCTTTTCGTCCATAAGAAGGATCGTTCCCTTTGAATGTGTATTGATTACCACCAATTAAGTAAGGTGACGATGAAGAATATGTATTTGCTTCTGAGGATTGATGATCTGTTCGATCAGCTTTAGGCTGCTAAGTTCTTTTCGAATATGGATATATTGTCTGGATACCATCAGTTGAAGATTAGGGAGACGGACATCCCTAAAATTTCCTTCCAAACTAGGTATGGTCATTTTGAGTTTTTAGTGAGGTCCTTTAGTTTGACCAATGCCCCTGTGATGCATTTTAGAAACACATCACTTTTGATGCTTAAAACAAAGAATTTATGCTTGTACTTAAGTTATTTTTGTAGATATGATGTGATTTTGTGACTGTTGTAGGTGAAATAGGTCAATAATAGTGTTGGAATGAAAGTTGAAGAAAAATACTTGAAGATGATAAATTACAAATGATACGAGTTACTTTACTAGTCGTCAAAACATCATATGACTCGTAGATTGACTCGTAAGCCAAACAAGGACAAAAGCCAAACAAAAAAAACCAAGTGATGAGAAGATACGACTGGAGCATGCAGATCGTAAGATAAGTATATGAGTCTGAAGAAGTAGTCGTCAAGGCTATTGGCAGACCAGTGTTCAAAGCATTAAAGGAAGAAGTCCTAGGTGGTACCAAGTAAAGTCCTCGAATCATATGGTCAAGGTACGACTAGTGATCATGAGTCATAAAAATAATAGAAACCTAGACCCCTGGAAGATCAGACATTGGAGAACATACGAGAGGCACTATATAACTCATAAGAAGACCTTACGAGTGGAGGAGAGAGTCGTACCTTATGCCGACTTACTTTTTCTATTCAGTTTTAATTAGGATTTCTGGGTTGTTTTGAGATACTATAAATACCCTGGGATAATCCCTTATAAGTTTATATTCATTAACATTATTTTACATATTTTTACAATACTTTATATTATTCTTGAGATTTTTGGGTTATTATTCAAGTGAAGACTTCAGATTTTACTCTTCTTATTCTTATGTCATCAATTACATGCTTTCTTTATTTATTATCTTGGATTTTTGCATGAACATGAGCGGATAATCTCCCTGACTAGGGTTGTGGGAACCCTGGTGGATTAACTACATAAAGTAAGTGGGATTTTCATCTAGTCTAAAGTAGATGCATGTATCTTATTCTTCTTCATATTAATTGACCTTAAATCTACTATAGAAGCTTGAGGATTGCCTGTATTAAATAACGTCCTCACAAGGGAGTTTGAGATTGGGAAAAGAGGATTAAGACATTAATTTGAGATTCACGTCCATCTTATTATTCCACCATCTTATCTAATCAACTCAAGACTCAAAATATGAGAGTTAAACTGAAGTGATAGATAAGGAGAAATAAGGTGACGCCTTGAGAATCACAAGGTAAAGAGTGAGATTTATCAACAAGTTCACAAGAAGGTTAATAATACCTATCTTGTTGACTTAACATGCAGAGAAGAAGAATATGTGGATTGAACACGAGAAATTTACGAAGTTAAGAAAATAGGGGAAACACAGTATTAGTGTTTGTGTTAGTCTTCTATTGCTTACAAACTCAAAGCAGTCAATATTTGGTTACTATTTACTTACTACTTCCAAATTCCCTCATTTACTTTCTGCATTGCATGTGAACTCTGTCCAAGTTAAGCAACTGTTCAACGTTTTTGTTGTGGGTTTGACCTCAACCTAGTTGGGTTACTATATTTGGCATCAACCACAGCATACTTCTTTGGAGGTTAGTTTTGGGCGATATCAAATTTTGGCGTCATTGTCATGGAATATGGTTTGAATATTTAATTAAAGTTGGTGAAGTTCACGGGTTTAATTTTGTATTTTTGATCTGGCCTACACAGTGTATGTCAAATACTAGGAGAAAAGGCAATCCCTTACACCCTTTTTATGTAGTGCCTGAAAGAATTCTTCAAACACATAGAAGAATGTCAAGACAAGTTCATGATGGTGTTCCTGCAGGGGTTCAAGATCCTCAAAATGTTCCTCCTCCCCTACCTGATGATCCATATAATATTGCTAACAGATAGACTGAACAATTATTAGCAGCAGTAGACAAAGAAGCTAGAGTGGCTGAGGAAGCATGGTTAGCTGAAGCAGCTAGGGTAGCCCAGTAAGTAGCACCAGCTAGGCCAAGACAAGTGGCCAAGCATCGAGGTTGAGTTCAAAGAGTTAGAGTTCCAATAATTCTTACATATCAGTATCTTTAGCCTTATGACAAAGACGAAGACATGTGATATGTTGAACCTGCTGAGATAGGATCCATCATTCCTCCTGCTTTACCCCCTAATGTTAAAATTGACATTACTAGTTCTATGATCTAATTTCTATACTTGTAGGGTGAATTTTTGGGATCAGCAACTGATGATACGAACGTGAATCTTGCTAATTTTACTAGCATTTGTTTGTCATATGCTATTCCAAGGGTAGACCAGAAAGCTTTGAGATTAAGATTGTTCCTATTTTTGCTGACTGGAGAAGCATCACTATGCTTAGGGGAACTTCCGAGAGGTTCAATCACTACTTGGTATGAGTTGCATAGACAGTTTCTGAATAGATTCTTCCCTTCTGCACGGATGCTACAGTTGAAAGATAAAATCTACAATTTCAGACAGCTACTTACAGAATCCATGTTTGAGATATGGTTTAGATAGATGAAGAAGTTGAGCATGGTACCTAATCACAAAATCATAGGATTGAATCTATTGGAAATCTTCTATATATCACTAAAGGTCAGCTCAAGAGCATTAGCAGAGACTATTTTGGTTGGTGCATTCATGCGTCTTCGGTGGTATGCTATGTAAGAGGTGCTAGATAATATTTTAGTGACTAATTGAGGTTGGCATACTAGAGATGCTGAATGTGGGGTGGGTACATATGCTATTGGAGCACCTATTGATTATGGAGCTCATCATAATTTTGTAGCACAAGAGGTTACACAGCTTCAGATAGATATAGGGTTGCTTACAAAACCATTAGCAATAATGAGTGCTGAAAATGAATGCAATCGGGGCACAAAGATCTACCTCTAGGACTTTTGTGACTGAATCTGAAGAGGAAGTGAAGTATATTGATTGGAGTTGGAAGATTTTCAAACCCAAGGGCATGGGAATTAAGGTCGAAAATATTACAATGATAGATACAAATACAACACTAGAGACAGAGATGGTGATTGGAGATGCAAAAATGACTACAAAGAGAGGAGTGACAGATACGTACCATAAGGTATCTATGATACTGAGTCTAGAATGGAGGCAATATTTTCTAAACTGGTCAAAGTCTAAGACATTCAAGAGAGCTGCCTTAAGGAGATTAAGGCAGAGCAGTTAAAGATGAATCAAAAAGTTGAGTTACATGCTATCATAATCAAGAAACTGGAGAAGTAATATGTCCAGATGTCGGCCATATTTAATCAAAGGAAATTGGGCACTCTTCTTAGTAATACAGTGGTTAGTCCAATAAATAATGGTCACTGCCATTCCATTAATACTCGGAGTGGTAAAACTATCATAGATCCACCTGTACCTACTGTAGATGAAAAAAATAATGATGATGATTTTGTTGATGTAGAAAGTATAGCAAGCAAGATAAAGGAAAATATAAGCCCGAGGAGCCTATTTTGAAACCTATCTTGAGACCTCACCCTTCTTTTCCCCAAAGGCTGAAAAAGAAATAAGAAGAGAGTAAGTATCCAAAATATTTATCTATGTTGAAGGAGCTATCAGTCAATATCCCACTTATAGAGGTATTGGAGCAAATGCCTGGATATGCAAGATTCATGAAAAATCTAATCATAAAGAAAAGGTCAGTTAGTTATGAGCTAGTCAATAATATTCATCACTGCAGTGTTGTAACTAATAGATCATTGGTAAAGAAGAAGGAGGATCCTGGTGCTTTAACCATACCTTGAACCATTGGATTTTTCAACTTTACTCAGGCATTATGTGATCTGGGTTCTAGTATTAATCTCATTCCATTAGCAGTATTTAAGTAGTTGGGGTTGGGATCTCTTACACCAACCACCATGACACTAGTGATGGAAGATAGGATGGTAAAAAAACCAGTTGGTATTATATATTATGTATTGGTGAAGGTGGATCCTTTCATTTTTCCTGCTGATTTTGTGATATTAGACTGTGAAGTGGACTTTCAAGTCCCAATTATCTTTGGAAGACCATTCTTGGCTACAGGAAAGACATTGATTGATTTGGAGCTAGGACATCTAATTTTGAGACTCAATGATGAGAAAGTGATATTCAATGTATGAAAATCCATGAAGAAACCTGATAAGTTAAGTGTGATATTTGTGATTGATGTGTTTGATAAAGAGATAGACTCATTCCATAATATTGATACAGTAACAACTTGGGAAGATACTTCTGATGTTGTTCCTATTAAATAAAGGTTGGGTATTAAAGCTCTAGTAGTCGTTATTATGAACTTCAATAGTGATGGTATTGATGACTCTAATAAGATGGTATGTGCACTCTATTGGAGCGATTCTTATACTTATGCACCAAAGAAGTTTGATTTGGATATGAAGAATAAAAACACTTACCTGCTTGCCCATCTATTAAAGAACCACCTGGGTTAGAGTTGAAGGCCCTTCCTTATTATTTTAAATATGCTTTTTAGGGTCCAAAAACACTTTTCCAGTAATCATTGTAGATGATTTGATAGAAATAAAAGTAGAAGCTTTGTTATCAGTGCTACAGAAATTCAAGAGGGCCATTGGTTGGTCCAGCAGATATTTTGGGTATCCAGCCTGGCCTTTGTATTCATAAAATTCAACTTGTGCTAGATTGTATTCCAAGTATATAGCATCAATGCCAACTCAATCCTCCTATGCAAGAGGTGGTGAAGAAAGAGATAATCAAGTGGTTGGACGCTGGTGTAGTATCTCTCGTTTCTGATAGTAAGCATGTCAGTCTGGTATAATTTGTTCCAAATAAAGGTGCTATTATTGTTGTGTCTAATAAGAAGAATGAGTTAGTGTCAATAATACCAGTCAAAGGATGGAGAGTGTGTATAGATTACATGACACTGAATGCATGGACTTAAAAGGACCATTTTTCCATGCCCTTTATGAACCAGATGCTGGATAGACTTACGGGTATAGGATGGTACTATTTTCTGGATTGGTTCTCAGGTTACAACCAAATCACTATTGCACCTGAGGACCAAGAGTAAACAACCTTCTCTTTTCCTTATGGGACCTTTGCATTTAGACGTATGCCATTCAGGTTATGTAACGCTCCAACCATATTTCAAAAATGTATGATGTCAATATTCTGTGACATAGTAGAAGATATCATCGAAGTGTTTATGGATGATTTCTCAGTCGTTGGTGATTCTTTTGATGACTGCCTAGTTTACTTGGCAAATACTCTATGAAGGTGTGAAGAATGCAACTTGGTACTTAATTGGGAAAAGTGTCATTTTATGGCTAAAGAAGGTATTGTGCTTAGGAACAAGATTTCAAAAAGGGGAATTGAGGTAGATAGATCAAAGATTGAAGTTATCGAGAAATTACCTCCACCAATTTTCATGAAGGGTGTTAGTAGATTCTTGGGACATGCTTGATTTTATAGGCGATTCATTAGGGATTTCTCCAAGATTGCCAACCCTCTTTTGTAGGATTCTTGAGAAAGAGGTGAAATTTAAGCTTAATGAAGCATACTTGAAGGCTTTTGAATGTTTGAAAGAGAAGTTTATGACTGTTTCTATCATCGTATCTCTTAATTGTTCCTTGACATTTGAGATTATGAGTGACGCAAGTGGAGCATCCTTAGCTATTGTACTAGGCCAACAAAAAAAAGATCCTGCACCCTATCTATTATGCCAGCAAGGCACTAAACCCTACTTAAAAGAACTACACAGTTACTGAACAAGAGTTGTTAGGAGTGGTTCTTGCCTTTGAAATTTTTTGATATTATTTTATTGGGACAAAGGTAATTATCACTCTGATCATGCAGAGTTGTAGCACTTAATGGATAAAAAAGATTCAAATCCTAGGGTGATTAGGTGGATGTTGTTGCTGCAAGAGTTTGATTTAAAGGACTAGGACCAAAAAGGAACTAAGAATCAAGTTGTAGATCATTTGTCTAGACTTGAGGAGGAAGCTATGCAGAATGTTCAAGATGGTCTCAGATTGATGATAGCTTTTTAGATGAGTAGATACTGGCATCTTCCCAAGATATAATTCCATGGTTTGCTGACTATGTAAATTATCTAGAAAGTGATCTAGTACCAAAAGATCTTTTCTTTTAGCAAAGAAAGAATTTTATGCATGAGGTAAGGAAATTTTTTTGGGATGAGCCTTATTTATTCAGAATTTGTATGGATGGGATGAATCATAGATATATACCTAAGGTGGAGTTGATTAAAATACTTGAGGCTTGTTATTCTTCAACAGTTGGGGTCATCATGGAGGAACCCACACATCCCATAAAATCTTGCAATGTGGGTACTACTGGCCAACAATTTACAAAGATACACATGATTTTGCTTCAGTTTGTGATCAATGTAAACACCAAGGTAACATCTCTAGATGCCATGAACTTCTTATGATTCCTATTTTAGAATTAGAATTTTTTGATATATGGGGTGTGGTGTCATGAATTTTATTCTTGTGGCTACGGATTATGTTTTTAAATAAGTGGAAGCAGTTGTGCTCCCCAACAATGAAACACATAGTGTCACTATATTCTTGAAAAAGGATAACTTTTATCGATTTGGCATGACACGTACTATTATTAGTGACGGTGGATCACATTTTTATATCGTCTATTCAAAAGTTTGCTTGAGAAGTATGGAGTGAAACACAAGGTGGCAACACCTTATCATCCACAGACTAGTGAACAGGTTAAGGTTTCGAACAAAGAAATCAAGTCTATCTTGTAGAAGAAGTAAATGCCACTATGAATGATCGGTCACAAAAGTTGATGATGCATTATGGTCTTACCAAACATCTTTCAAGACCCCTATTTGTTCTTCTCCTTATCAGTTGGTGTATGGAATGGCATGTCACTTGCTTGTAGAAGTTGAACAAAGAGCACTATGGGTGCTGAAAAAGCTGAACTTTGAGTGGCAAGATGCAACCAAGTCAAGGATGAACAAGATGAATAAGTTGGATGAATTTTGACTACGATCGTATGAAAGTTTTGAAATTTACAAAGAAAAAATGAAGTTGTATCATGATCTCAAGATTGAGAAGAGGATATTCGAAAAATATGACTAGTTATTTCTCTACAACTCAAGGCTTTGCTTTTATCTAGGTAAGCTGAAGTATAGATGGTATGGTCCATTGACTGTGCTTAGAGTGTTCCCATATTGTGATTTGGAATTGAAATAGGAGGGTGAAGACCCATTCAAGGTGAATGGGCAAAGAGTAAAGCATTATATGAGTAAAACTAAGGAAGTAAGTGTAATTTTTGAGATGGACCTTGGTGAAGTCTAAGTAACCAAGTCAATTATGTCGTGTTGCAATGTTAAATCATGTACTGCATAGTAGGAAACCCATGAGGATAGTCAAAGAAATCTAGTATCCAACTTGTCCACGTAGCGCTGCGATGTTAAATCAAGTTTTGGGTAGGAGGAAACCCATGTTTTGTACTTATTTATTTATAGGGTAATATGTTTTTTCAGTGTGTAGGACTTAAGATTGTAGTAAAAATATAGAAAATTCCAAGAAATTAGGTTATATGGACTCTTCACGAGTCGTATCTTAAGGTAACAACTCATAAATAAGAGTCATAAGGACCTGGGAGATTATTCAGATTTAGTTAAAGGTATGAGTTGTCACACTAAGTCCTATCAACTCCAGAACCCAGGTAAAGCTTCAGGTCCTTATGAATGGAGGAAAAAACCCGTAATCTTGGGTATGAGTCGTACACATACCTCATAACCAAGCTTACCAGGTCGAGGGTCGCGGGTCAACCTGGCCCAATTCACTTCGTTTAAATAAAAAAAGGGCACCCAATTCGCGTACCCAATATAAAGAGAAATTATTACCTCAATTAATGACCAATCTTTGAGCTCTAGAAGAACAAATTCACTTCAAATCACATACCTAATAATTTAGTTCTCTCACATTACACAAATTTCATAAGCAATTGGGGAAGAAAAGCCAAAATTCAAGAAACCTTGAATCTCACCAACTCAAGTAAGTGTTTAAGCTTAAATTCAATATATTTCGAGTTGAAATTTAAAATGTGTGACATTTTATACTTTCTTTGAGTTGAATACACTAGTGTGTGAAAAGTGAGAACCCTAGTTCTTAGGAATTAAGTTTGAAATAGGTTTTGAGAATGAATTTGTACTTTGTTTGTTTAATTTGTTGTTTTGTACTGATATAGGGTTGAAATGTTATAGAATGGAAGGGTAGTTTGGGGATTATGTATCATTTAAAATGTGTGATATTTTAGACTTGCTTTGAGTTGAATACACTTGTGTGTGAAAACTGAGAACCGTAGTTCTTAGGAATGAAGTTTGAAATAGGTTTTGAGAATAAATTTGTACTTTGTTTGTTTAATTTGTGTTTTTATACTGATATGGGGTTGAAATATTGTAGAATGAAAGGCTAGTTTGGGGATTATGTATTGGAATCAAATTGTAAGTTGAACTTCTATGTTGCAGTGGATACAAGACACCTTACGACTCATACCTACACGTAACGAGTCATAACGAGATCCGTTCCCACTAACAATATAGAAGTCTAACTTATTGTAGATTCTGGTATGGGTACAACTTGCCTATGTGAGTCGTATCCAACCCATACGACTCATAAGCATAATTCGTAAGGACCTAGGAGGTTAACATGTAATTGAGTTTTATTTCTGGTCTTCCACGATTGTTGGTAATGAGTCATAGTATGTCCTTACGATGGGTCAGGAGGACTCGTAAGAAGACAAATGAACATCCTTATCTTCACTGTATATCTTATGACTCTATCATACGAGTCGTACCCAGCTCCTATAACTCTTACCCCTTATCATACCCTAAACAGAATAAGCACACTGATACCAAATTTTCTTATTTTTTCTTTCCTTTCCTTAGTATTTACTAATTTGTGTATGTACACAGGTACCATGCCTCCCAAAGGTGCTTTATCTTCTAATTAAGTATCCAAGAAGAAGCCTGTCCTAAAATCAAACTATAAGTTGGTGAACGAGGACTCAGAATCATCCAATAGCAATTGGGACCTTGTTCAGTTCCCCATGAAATGGTAGGTGGCCCCAAGGAAAAAACACCCTCGAGGAAACAAAATAGCCACTGCAAAGGACACACCTCTATGGGGACTAAGAATGAAGAATCTGAGTACCTCCCACCACACTCACCAATCACCATCATCTTCTGAGGATGATGAGGATAACAAAAATGATGGAGTTGAGGGTGATGCAGGGGCAGAGAAAAATGTTAAATCAAGCTCAGAGGAAGAAAGTTCAGAGATTACTATTGAGGAAGAAGTTGATGCTACTCTAATTGACAGACAGGACCCACCTTAAGCCATTACACCTTCTCTGGTGCCCACCATTGAACGGTGGGGGTACCCCGGTATGCAGAAAATATATAATGATGGGCTTAGTAGACTCTCAAATGAAATAATAAAAAGAAATCTTTATCTTGAGCGGAGGTTGATCTTGAGTGGAGGTTGACCACCATAGAGATGTCCGAGTTGCCTAGATTTAAGGCTTATTTCAGCGGATATGGATTTCAGTGGATGACTTTAGCACCCCTTAAGTATAGTATTGCATTAGTGTGGGAGTTTTATTCCACATACAAGGGTGAATTGAAAGACAGTATCCACAGGGTAAAATATGGAGAGGTGATGATCTCATTAAATCACTAACCATTCGTGGGGTGTGGGTGAACATATCCCCGCGTACTATTTCTTGGTTCTTGAATGGACTAAACTTTCAGGCACTAGTAAGAACAGGGGAAATGGTTTACCTCATGGAGAAAATATGGAAGATTATGAGAAGGCAACTGGGGTTGGAAGATAAGATGAGACACTTCAGGTAGATTGCGAGCTTGATCGCGTTAAATGGTGAGGATATTATATGAGTAATAGGTGGCCCAGGGCTGATGTCATAGAAGATAAAAAAGAACACATTAAACTTTGAGGCCAAAGCTTGGTGGACACTATCCAGACAAAGACTTTGTCCCACTACTAGGGAAAACATACTTCGCCTAGTTTGTGTATTTTTTAAAGCTGGGTTGATGGATTGGTATGAATTTTATGTGGGTGTGTTTTTATCCCAAGAGATACGTGATATAGTTATAAGCGGAGAGAAGTTATTATTCGCATATCCTTGTTTAATGACTCAGATCTATTTAGCTGCGGGGGTGCAGGAACTTTTTGAGGTTGACGAACTTATTGAGCCCACACACACTATAGATTTGGGGTTGATCAAGAATACTACAAACCCTATGGCTAGGCAAGTAAGGAGAGGAGATGATATTATAGCAAAGATGTTCAAACAGAGTAGACAGGCTAAGGATGATAAGATTGATTCCACCACAGGTGGAGATGTGCGGATACAGCTACAGACTTCAAATGTAGTGGTGTAACAACCCGATTTGTTGAACCGGAATGCTACACAGTGCTCATGACCCTGAGGGACCACAAGCTAACCTATGACTGATATTTGTACCTGTATACTGCATAAGATAACTTAATAATGCAAAAATATGCACTGAAAGGACATAAGGTTCAATATTGAACATAACTGAATGATATAACATCTGTGTGGGGTAATAGAATACCCAAAAATAAACTAAAAATAATGAAGTCTGAACATGATAGTCTGTATCTAGTCTGCATCTAGTCTGAAAGCCTCTACTGTCTGAAGAATTTGAATAAGGAGTTGATGGGGAATATCCCCAAATAACTCAAACTAATAAGCTAATCAATGAGATACTAGAAAATCATTATGTCCTCAAAGGATGATGACTCACTTCTGCTCTGACTGTTGAATCTGGAATCTACTGCTGATCTAGAACTCGTGTCTCTCAACCTATAGTGTAACATAAAAAGAAAGCACAATAGCACGAATGCGTCAGTAGATATATACCGAGTATACATGTGAGGTAGTCTATATGCAAGGGGTTTCATGCATGATCAATACTAACTGACTATCTAACATGAACGTGAGAATGCATACATAACTACAAAACTATAACTGACAATGTGATAACATGATACTGATATTGTGGTAGCATGACTATTGAGTCTGGATAATGATAACATGAATGACTGTATCTGAGTATAACTGATAACATGGGTGACTATAGCTGACAGTCCTGAATCTGATGGAACTATCTGAGTTTCGTACAGTATCTGAGTTGATTGTATCTGACAGTCTTGAAATCTAAAGAACTATTTGAGTTCTATTACTAAGACTGATTGACTATATCTGACAGTCCTGATTCTATAACATGAAACTTTGGGAAGTAGTATATAACCGACATGCCCCAGATGTGCTATAATAGCTAAGCTGGGGTCCAATCTATGCCCTAATTAGAAGGGTGTCAATACCGCGCCATTGGTAAGGACAAATGTGAGTAACCCTTATATAACAGGTAACTCTAGAGAGAACGGTAGGAACCCTCACATAACAGGCTACGATGTCTCAACCTATGTTGTCTACATAGTTCTGGAACACAAGGATTGCTTATAGGAATCACACCCTCGTATAACAAGTGAGTCCCCATCCTTGGGTTCACTCGGTGATAATTCCTACTCCCATCTTAATGGACACTGAACATGATTTACTGAACTGAACTGAACATGGACTGAGTTACTGAATTTCCGTGGCTAACGGAATACTACTGATATCTGACAACTGACTGAGTCATGAGAAAATAAAGATTTTTGCTGAGTCATAAAACTATTTGAAGTCTAAGGGTTCATAGCTTGACTGACAGTATCATGAAAACATGACATGGATCTAGGTACATAACTAATATTTTGGGTAAAGTACCCCCAGGACTCGATGGAAGGAAACTGACATGACTTAATATTCTTGAATACATGATAATCAACACAATACATTTATTGAAGCATTTTATCAAATGTATAATAGGCATAAGCTTGTACATTTATGGGGATTTTCATGATATCATGCTAGTTAGGAAAATTTCCTTCATCTAGGCATTTTATCAAACATATGGCAGGCATAGTACATGTAAACATCATGGTATAGCAATTAAACATCATGGTTCAATTCCAATTTCATCATACAAGATTTTAGTCATGAGATTTCGTAAATCATTATCTATACTAATCAACCCACATGGAATTTATCATCAAATCATGGAATAGAAATCAATTCTTCATTTATCAACATGAAAGAGAACATACAAAGCATGAACACATGAAGAAAATCCATAACTTGTAGTTGAAAAGGGATTCTTGGACTTCATGGACAAAAGGAGACCATGAATGAACACTATGCATACCTTAGATTGTGATTTCGTGACGATTGATGGTGAAACCTTCTTAAAATTAGACCTTCTATGAAAACTCTAGCTTGAGTACTTGAGAGTATTTGAGAAAAACATCAATATTTTGGATGAATAAAGGCTAAATCCCGTGTTTGGAAGCTTATATGGGAGGGGGGGAAATTGACCCTTTTAAACCTGGACACATAATTAAATTTTCAGTAAAATTTCCCAAATTGGGCCCTTGGAGCGACGCGGCGTTATCACGCCATGTCACTAGAAATTGACAATTGGGAAACTGCATGGTGGCGCGACGTGGAGGTATTGAGTTGCCACCTTGTCTACGACCTGGAAGTTTGGCAAGATGCACCAACATCATGGAGAAAGACTGTAAATTGACAATTGCCATTTGAGCAATCTTCGCGACGCGCTGAAGGCTCAGGTCAAACACTGTCTCACTAAAAAGGCTTAGCTCTTCGCCCGGGTGTCGTATTTGGGCAAATTATATATCGATGGAAAGCTTATTCAATTTCTCACGTGATAGAAAGTGAAAATTATAGAAATACCACGTGTATAAGAATAAATTTTTATTTCAAATCAAGTTTTAACATCCTTGAGATAATTATCGAGCTAAGAAAAAGCACGAGTATTACAAGCGATTACATCTAGTGTCCCTCCTTCGGCCCAGTCAGTACTACCTCAACCCAAGGCAATATCAGCTGGATAGTGATCTCACAGACTATATGGGATGAAGCGGTAAAGATACTGGCCATACTGGATACCAAAGTTTGGTACATAGAAGGAGGTGTGAAGCCCTGGGTTGACACTAGGATACAGGGCCAAGATAGACGGGTGCAGGGTGGACTTTATTTTTTTAGCAGCGTATGACTCACTAGTTGGGAAGCGGATAGACCCCAAATATTATAGAGGAAAAATCAGAGTTATCCGACATCAAGAATAAGGTAAGTTATATTTACAACAGGCCATTCATCCCAACACTCGTGGTTACAAAAGTTGATCCCAAATTACATATTTAAAATATATGGAAGATTTTGAAATCGAAGGAGGAAGGATGAAAAGAGAGAAAGGAGAGAAGGAATTAGAGTGTAAAAAAATATGCCTTGAAAAAGGCTAAGAAGGATAGCATACAGAATGAGCAGGATCAGATGGTGGGGGTCCAAGAGATGTTAGTTGGTATTGGTAGCTAGAAGCTGGTAGATGTTGCTGATGTTGAGGGGGGCTGTGATATACCTCCGACTACTAATGTACCATAGAGCGCACCAGCCACAATCAGTGCTATGATTGCAGAGCCAATCTCGATAGTTGATGGGAATACAACTAAGGATAGCGGAACCTAACCTGAGGGCCTACATGATGATGTGGTATGAGCTGGCGCCTTGAGTGCCCAAGTATGTTCTAGATCCATTGTATTACATTTTTAGATGCACTGGGGATAGTACATAGGCTTTAAGTTGGGTGTAAGGGAGTACCAAGGTCACCGCTGTCTATACTTTCCATGTTCTAAAGCCCGAGACCACAAACTAAGAAAATTGAGAACTAGTTTGTTTTTATTTTTGTTGTGTGTTGGAATAGCTAAAATAGAAGGAAAATTTGTACTTATGGTATTAGATGCTATTTTTGAATGATTATGCTGAAATTATCTGATTTTCAAAAAAAATTGTACTGAAAAATTGATACCGCTCCAAAATTTTGATGATTGTGTGATGTGTAGTTGTGTGAGATAATTGTGAATCTAATAATGGAATTAGGATTAGGAATAGAAAAACTAGGGAAAACAATTGCATAATTGGATAAGTACTACTTAGCAGTATAACCTCGTGTGAGTGTGTGTGAGGCGCTACTTAGTTCTCGGTGTGTCTGAATCTAGAACTTTCCCAATTACTCTAACCTAGGTCTCAGAATAGTCGAGTAGGATATAATCATAGGCAATTTTTGTTGTGAGTCCACTCGATCCTAAATGCCTAACCAAATAATGTATGAATTCTTTGATTCAAAAAATTGAGCCTTAATAGACCCATTTTTTTATTACACCAATTTTACTTTCCTGTTTCACTTACAATGAACCTATTTTGGCCTTGTTCCTCTTTGGAAACTGTACACCTTGACTCAGGAAAATCACCTAAGTTGAGGGTGACTATTATAGGGGTGCTTAGGAAAAAATGATTATGAAGAAAGACGTGTAGAAAGAAAAGTGAAAAAAAGACAGGTGCACTAAAAATAAAAGAAAAAGAAAAAGGAAATAAAAGATAAAAAAGTGAGAAAAAGAAAACCACACCTAGTCCAGTTGGAATGTTCTTTAAAAGGAAAGAGGAAGACATAAAGGTGAAAATAAAATGAACAAAAAATGGAAAATAAGTGTACACCGAATAAAGCGTAGTGTCAAGGCGTAGTCACTAAAAAGTCCCAAAAGATACTATATCATCCCCTAACCTACGTTACAAGTCAAATAATGTCCTTTAGTGATATTATCCCGACTGTTTGAAAATTTAGAAAGAGAGCATATGGGTAAGCCTATGGTATTCTGTATACACCGGTGATACTTTTTTTATAAGCGAGAGCATCTTTGGTAATATCCCTGAATAATTTGATTCATCTAAATTGAGTGAATGGCATTTCTTTGATTGTGAGCACCCCTGGGGTATATCGTTAGGTTGCTAGACTGTTCAGCGAATGTGATTTTATATGCCTAGTTGTCTGTTACTAATGTAATTCTATTATTGGATTTCTTTTTGTCATTCCATGTACCAAATGATATATACAGTTGGGATCTTGAAAAGTAAAACTAGGAGGGGGAATAAAATGTAAAAATTGAAATAAAAAGTCTTTGCCATAGGCATCTTAGGATCTTCCTTTTTATACATCGTTATTGTGGTTAGTAGTTTTTATTTTTGTTTTGCCTGAGGACACTCAAACTTCTAAGTTGAGGGTACTGATGCGCCGTGGAAACACGACACATTTGATGCTTAAAACAAAGAATTTATGCTTGTACTTAGGTTATTTAGTAGATATGATGTGCTTTTATGATTGTTACAGATAAAACTAGGTTAAGAATAGTGTTGGAATGAAATTTGAAGAAAAAGACCGGAAGATGACAAAGTTAAAGATGATACGCATCACCTTACGAGTCATCAACACATCATACGACTCGTAGGATGACTCATAAGCATAACAGTGAAAAAAGCAAAAAATAAAAACCAATTCATGCGAAGATACGACAGGAACATGAGGATCGTAAGATGAGGATATGAGTTTGAAGAAGCAATCATCAAGATAGTAGAAACTAAAGTCAGATTCAGAGTTGATGTCTTAGAGAAAGACGAGTCAGAAGTCAAAGTATGACTCGTATGGGTAAACTGTAAGCAGACCAATGTTCAGAGCATTAAAGAAATAAGTACTAGGTGATAACGAGTGAAGGCCACAAGTCATATGGTCAAGGTATGACTCGTGAGAAAGAGTCATAAGAATAACAGAAACCCTGATCCCTAAAAGATTGGACACTGGTGAATAGACGAGAGGAACTGTACGACTCGTAAGAACTTACGAGTGGACGAGCGAGTCATTCCTTGTGCCGATTTACTTTTTCTTTTCCATTTTAATCAAGATTTGTAGTTTGTTTTGAGACGCTATAAATACCCTAGGATTATTCCTTTATTTTTTACGTTCCTTAACTTTATTTTACATACTTTTACAACACTTTACATTATTCTTGAGATTTTTGGTTTATTATTCAATTGAAGACTTTAGATATTATTCTTCATATTCTTGTGAAATTAATTACATGTTTTCTTTATTGATTATTATGGATTGTTCCATGAATATGAATGGTTAATCTCCCTGACTAGGGTTGTGGGACCCCTGGGGGATTAACTACGTAAAGGAAGTGGAAGATTTATCTATTCTAAAATAGTTGCATGTATCTTAATCTTATTTATATTAATTGACCTTAGAGATACTGCAGAAGCTTGAGGGTTTCCTGTATTCGATAACATCCTCACAAGGGAGTTTGAGATTGGGAAAAGAGGATTATGACAGTAATTTGAGATTCACATCCATCTTATTATTCTACTATCTCATTTAATCAACTTGATACCCAAAAGGTGAGAGTTGAACTGAAGTGATAGACAAGGAGCAATAAGGCGACACCCTGAGACTCACAAGGTAAAGGGTGATATTTATCAACACGTTCACAAGATGGTTGATAATGCATAGCTTGTCTACTTTACATGTAGAGCAGAAAAATAGGTGGATTAAACACAATAAATTTATAGAGTTTAGAAGCTAGGGGGAACACAGTCCTAGTGTTTATCTTCTATTGTTTGCAAACTCAAAGCATTCAAGATTTGGTTACTATTTACTTACTACTTCCAAATTCCCCCATTTTATTTTCTACGCTTCTCATGAACTTTGTTCAAGTTAAGAAATTGTTCAATAATTCCCCTATTGGTTCGACCCCAACCTAGTTGGGTTTTTATATTTGGCATCGATGACAACATACTTCTTTGGATGCTAGTTTTAGGCGACATCACCTGGCAGTATTTATGGATCTTATGAATTGGGTTTTCCATAAATTCTTGGATTTGTTTGTGATTGTCTTTATCGATGATATTTTAGTGTATTCTAAGAGTGATGTTGATCATGCCAATCACCTTTGCCTTGTATTACAAACCTTGAAAGAGCAACGGTTGTATGCAAAGTTTTCTAAGTTTTCGTTCTTGTTGAATTTTGTATCTTATCTTGGACATGTTCTTTCTAGTGAAGGGATCATGGTGGATCCACATATGGTTGTGTTTGTTAAGAAGTGTCCTGGACCCACGACTCCAACCAGCATTCAGAGCTTCTTGGGTTTAGCCAGTATTATTGAAGATTTATGAAGAGTTTTTCTTCTATTATTTCCCCATTGACTAAGTTGACTAAGAAAGAGGTTAAATTCTTATGGTTTAATGCTTGAGAGGGTAGTTTTAAGAAGCTGAAGGATAAGTTGACTTTGGATCTGATCTTGCTTTGTCTGAGGGCACTGATAGTTTTGTTTTCAATTATGATGCATCTCGGGTAGGCTAGGCTATGTGTTGATGGATCATGGCAAGGTGGTTGCATATGCTTCTAAATAGTTGAAAGTTCATGAGAAGAAATATCCGACCCATGATTTAGAATTATTAGTTTTGGTATTTGCACTAAAGATCTGGTGGCATTAATTGTATGGGGTTGGTGTGATATTTATTCTTATCATAAGATCCTGCAATATGTGTTCACTCAGAAAGACCTAAATCTCAGGCAAAGGAGGTGTCTTAAGTTGCTAACACACTATGACATGAGTCTCCACTATCATCCAAGTAAAGTTAACTAGTTGTTGATGCCCTTAGCAGGTTTTCCATAGGAAGTTTATCTCATATGGATGAGGAGAAGTGGGATTCGGTGAAGGATATTCACCATTAGGCTATTCTTGAAGTCTGTCTCTTGGATTTTGAGTATGGTTGTGTGATTGTTTTTGAGGTGGCAAAGTCATCTTTTGGTGCTGAAATGAAAAAGAAGTAAGTGTTGCATCTTATGTTGATGCAAATCAAGGTTGATATGGGTAGGCAGAAGGTGATGATTTTCAAAATTGGTGATGATGGTATCTTGAGGTATCAAGGTAAATTGTGAGTTCCCAATGTTGATGGGTTGTGAAGAAGAATTTTGGTCAAAACTTATGAGTTGAATCATGATGAATTTGAAGCAACACCTCCTTTTAGATGATGGTACAAATGCTATTAAGATATAGTTACCCAACTAAGGTTGGGGTCAAATCCCAAAGGAACACATTATTTGTAGTTATCGGCAGTTATAGTCTATGGGCAGCACTGGAAAGTAAATGGGGGGATTTTTTTTTATAGTAGTCTCGAGTAAGTAGAAATATTAACTCTGGTTGAAATCAATTCTAGGTGAGCACTAGGATTGTGTTTCCCACTGGAATCTCAACTCCATAGGTTTACGTGTGTTTTTGAACGAACTAATAACCTTGCATATAGAATCGATAAGTCTTGTACCTCTTATAGTATTTTGGACAAGAAGAAGGATTTCACCCTATACCTATTGAGTCTCAGAGTGTCGTATTCCAAACCTTTATCCTGGTCCTATTTAAATATCACCTTTTGAGTCTCAACTTATTAGATGAAGACTAATAATCATTCACATATCCCGTTATGCTGCAACGGATCGACTATTAACTCCCTAAATTATCATTGTCATTATATTTTCCTAGTTACTACCCCTATGTTAGAGAAAGTAGTAATATATAGGTGGAATCATAACATTTCCAACTACTAAGACAACTATTATAATGAATATAAAGCAATGCATGCCATACGTAATGGTTTCCCATCAACAATCACACTTTCCCAACTTTGTCAATTTATCAGGGTTTCCACAACCATAGCTATGGGTTTTAACTTCTCATGATTGTGAAGAAATCAATAACATTCATGTTGGAAGGCAATGGTGAAATTGCAATGATAAGATGAAAGAAAACAAACAACCACAAACTGAATAATCAAGTAAAGTCAATACAATGAAAACCCAAGATCAAAGATGGATCTTGAAATCAAAATATGGTTCTAAGTGTTAAAAGTGGCTAACCTCCACTAAAATGTACATAAAGGGTATTTATAGTACAAGAGAAAACCCTAAAGACTAAGCCCTAATGTAATAGGAGAAATCAGGTTCGGGGGCTACCCGCTTCCCATACTCGCGGTTTGGTGTCGACCGCAGGTTGTACCTGTGGTCTGCATCCAAGCGCAGGTACCAACTGCAGGTACCTGATGGAAATTTTCCTGCAAGTCAACTCTCAAGATTTTGGAATACTAGTACCCTCTTTGCGTACCTGTAGTCCATAGGTCCTATATGCAGTCCATGGGTCAACTTAGTAAGTGTCGGGAGTCATTTTTTCAGCTCTTCTTCAATTCTCGAATATGTTTTGATCACGATCAAGACAAAAAAATCCCAATCATCCATAATCGCTCCAAAAGTAACCAAAAACACCTTTTTTGATAATTTCACAAAATTATCTCCATATCATAGTTTTCTGCAAAACATACCAAAATAAATCAAATCCAACAAAAACTCTAAGATTTTTTTTCGTTTTAAGAATTGAAAATTTCATATTTCTATAGAAAATCAGCACTGTCAACTTAAAAAGTTTGCATGTCCTCAGGCAACAAAAAATCAATAAAATAAAAATGACACTTATCTAGGAAAATCTAAGATATTCAAGGCATTCAGTCATCACATTAAGTTCAAATCACAGCATGCTCTCCTATATCTCTTTTCAAAGCCAACTGTGTAAGAATATGAAGCACAATAATGTGACATGGAGGAATGAAGGTCCGACAACTACATTAGAAATGGACAACCACTCATATGTACAAATAACACTACCCGAGACAAGCAGATAGCTAGCAACATAACTCAAGTGCCCTTACAAACAAGAATGTCCTAAGATCATTTTCCAAGTTGTTGGCAAGATCATCAAACTAGGAAATCAGATCATGAGATGCTGGTAGCACATATGCTCATATAGAAAGTAATCATCTATCTCAAGATCATTTCCTAGTTTTTGGGTTGTCTCTTCTTCAAGTTTGGATAAGTGGTCCGTGACTTGATTCTCTTTACTTTTTTGGTCCTTGACCTCAAAATCTAACTCTTGTAGTAAGAGTAACCAATGAATCAAGCAAGGTTTTGCATCTTTCTTTGTCATCAGATATCTTAATATTATATAGTTAGTATGAACTATCACCTTGGTCCAAATCAAGTAGGACTGGAACTTCTCAAAGGTGAAAACCACCGCAACTAGATCCTACTCTGTAATAGTGTAATTTTTCTATGTGGGGTTTAAATCTTTTCTTACATGATAAATGGGATGCAAAATCTACTCTTTTCTTTGGCCAAGGAAAGCACCCAAGGCCAATTCGCTTACATCAAACATTACCTAAAAAGGTGTCGACCTGTCTAGCAACATAATAATAGGTGCTGAAATCAACTTCTCCATTAGGCTTTTGAAAACCTATATACACTCATCATCAAACACAAACTTCACCTCTTTCACTAAAAGTTTAAATAGTGGGGATGAAATTTTAGAGAAGTCTTTCATGAATCTTATATAGAAACTAGTGTGACCCAAAAAACTTTATAGACCTTCTACTTTAATGCCATGTTTGGAGATATTGTGCCCTAGCACTATACCTTTTTTCACCATGAAGTGGCATTTTTTCTAGTTTAGCACTAAACTATAATCTTCACATCTCAATAGTGCACTGGCTAGATGGTCTAGGCAATCATCAAAAGAATCTCCAACCACAGAAAAGTCATTCATGAATACCTCAATCGTATCTTCCACCATGTCAGAGAATATGGACATCATACATCTTTAAAAAGTTTCAGGTATATTGCAAAGTCCAAACAGCATCCTTTTAAATGCAAAGGTCCCAAGGGGCAAGTAAAGGTAGTCTTTTCTTGGTCCACAGGAGAAATCGTGAATAGATTGTGTCTCGATTACCCATCAAGAAAACTGTACCAACCCTTTTTGGAAAGTCTATCCAATATTTGGTCCATGAATGGCATTGGAAAGTGGCCTTTTTGAGTCCATTTGTTCAGCTTTCTGTAATCCATGCATACTCTCTATCTAGTCACTAGCCTCATTGGTACTAACTTATTTTTTTCATTTGAAACCACTGTGATTTCTACTTTCTTTGGTAAACATTGAATCAGGCTAACCCACCTACTATCAGCAATAGGGAAACCCACCCCATTATCTATCTATTTAATTATCTCTTTCTTTACCACTTCTTGTATAGGAGGATTTAGTCATCTATGATGCTCAATAATGGGAATTGTGTTCATATTAAGCTATATCTTATGTGAGCATATATCTGATGGGATTCCTACAATATTAGCAATGATCCCTATGATAGTTTTCTTAAAATTTTATAATACTGGTATCAAAGCCTCCACCTACGCTCCTTCTAAGTCTGCTATTGTAATCACTGATAAGGTATTGTTGATCCCTAAGAATGAATACTGCAAGTGGGGAGGGAAGACCTTCAATTCCAATACTGGTGGTTCTTCAATTGATGGTTTGCAGGAGGTGTGGTTTTATTCTTCAAGTCCAGATTGAGCTTCTTTGGGGGATACTTATAAGAGCCTATGTCATGTAGGACATCTCATCATATTCAGTTATTACATCATTCTCAAAGTTCATGATTACCATGGCCAAGGATTCTACCCCTAATCTTTCCTCAATAGGCACATCAACTGTGATCCTATCATCATCCACCGCATCTATCGCTACCACAACTCTCCTATCATCTTCTTATTGTACTGTCATGCATATATTTAACATAATTTACTTGTCATTCAATTTAAAAGTGATTTTTTCTAAGTCTATGTCAATCAATACTCTTCTAGTAGCTATGAAGGGTTTTCCCAAGATAATTGGAGAATGGGTATGACTTCACAATCAAGAATTATGAAATTTGTTGGATAACTGAATGATGCAACTTTTATCACGATGTCACGTACAATGCCTACTGACTCCTTTACAAATGATTCAACCATCAATAGTCTTACATAAGTAGGATTGAGTTTTCCCAACCTAGTACCTTGTATATTACCAATGGCATGATACTCCTGAATCACATAAGGTCTGGTTAATCTCATAAGGCCCAATAAAACATGGGATGGTTACTATGCCTGGATCTCCTTTCTTTTCAACTGAAGTAGTGTGAAAGATTGAGATAAATTCATTTACTATGTTTTGGAGTTCTTCGACAATCCATTCTTTATCACCATCACTATCAAAATCATCATCAGTACAACTCTGCTTCTTAAAATCTACCTCAGGTGGCTTATCTATATTATTTTCCTTCTTCTTAGGCTCATTAGTAAAAGGTAACTAGTGCTCCTCTGGTATGGAGTCATCCCATATCTTAAAAGCCATATAGTGAACAAGTGTCTGAGGGCTCTGCAAATTATCATAAGGTACTGGTACTAACTATCTCTCCGCCAACGTGATAGAGATTTTCCCATACTGCTACTCCAACTGCTTGATAGTATTTTTTATATGACTCCACTTTTTAGGATAATCTTGAAATTTTAGATTTAACTTGATTTAAGAAAGCTACTTGACTCTCTTATCCCCTCATCAACATGGTCAACATCTCTTCTATTCTATATACAGTCTCTTATCTGCTAGGTGGAATGTATTTATCCTTCTAATCATGATTGTTCTGACCTTGATTTCCTTGCCCTTGGTCTTGAAAACCTGCCAACTAACGATCCACACACTTTGCCTCCTCATATAACCTTAATCCATGTACTTGAGAAGAGTTTATGGTTACAAATTTCTTGACCAACTCACCGATTTCAGTTCGTAATAATGAAATTTCTTGTGATACCACATCCTCTGCTACTCTCTATGTACTGGGAGCAGCAATGTCATAAATACCCTCTCAACCTCTCAAGTTTGCCAGCCCTAGTTATTTAATACGATATGATCCATAATACCCAAAGTTATTTCCCATCGCAATCTTATAAAGTCTCCTCCGCAAATAGTATATGTCATTACTCTTGAATTAGTAGTCTGGGCTTTATAGAATATCTCTGACAAGCTTATCCCTAATATATGGTGGTTGGGTACAATTCTAAATCTCTTGTTGAATCGAAACCATGCATTGTACATAGATTGTGAGTTTAGTTGACTGAAATTATAAATCTCGTCCTTGAGCTGCAACACCCTGGATAGAGGAAAGAACTTGTTCAAGAACTGTCTACGTAGCTTCTTCCATGAAGTAATAGAGCCTCTTGGCAGTTCCCCTAGCCATAATGATGCATCTCCAGAAAGAAAGAAAGGAAAGAGTCTCAGTCTTAATGCCTCCTGATCTACCCCTGGTATGGTATATAAAGTGTATATCTCACTAAAGTTTGTCAAGTGCATATTTGCATCATCTTTCGGCAACCTCACAAACATACCTTTTAAATATAAGAGATAGAATATAGAACTGGAGATATTGAACTTCACATCATGAGATAAGGCAAGAGGAATAATGGCTCTTATATCAGCTAGCGCATCATATACCAAATTTTCTTTATTATCAACATACGACTGAACAAACTGACATGTTGGGATCACTTGTGGTCAGATTCTATTTTGAACTCCATCGAGTGCTGCTCAACGGTCTATAGTTTGTCTCTCAACAACATCCTGAACCCCGTTTTCAGGGAGATTGCCCCTAGTTGCTTATGACATTCTACTATTCCATTGTAGGATATTCTCTGACATCAGTGTGAGTAAGGGATTACCTCTACTCTGTGTGCTAACCATAACTAGTGTATGCCCAATTAAGAAAAAAAAGAAAACCTTGAAAACAACCATAACTTCAATCCATAAATAAACACTATGGTCCCTGGAAATGGCGCCAATTTCTTTATTACATTCAAGAAAAACCTCCGTTTAGATGATGGCACAGTCGTTGTCAAGATATAATAACCCAACTAAGATTGGGGTCAAATCTAAAAGTAACACCTGGTTTGCATTTAGCAACAGTTGTAGTCTACCGGCAGTACTGGAAAGTAAATAGGAGGATTTGTTTATACTAGTCTCTTGCAAGTAGCAACATTAACTCTAGTTGAAATCAGTTTTGGGTGAACACTAGGATTATGTTTCCTCCTGGCATCTCAACTCCATAGATTTACGTGCATTGTTGAACCAACTCAATACATTGTATGCATAATTAATAAGTTATGTACCTTCTATAGTCTTTTGGATGAGCAGAAGGATTTCACCATTCACTTATTAAGTCTCAGAGTGTCATGTTCCTAACCCTTACCCTGGTACCAGTTAAGTATAACATTTTGAGTCTCAACTTATTATATGAAGGCTAATATCATTCACATATACCGTTGTGCTACTACAGATCGACTATTAACTCCCCAAATTACTGTTGTCTTTGTCTTTTCCTAGTTACTACCCCTTTGTTAGAGAAAGTAGTAATATCTAGGAGGCATCCTAAAATTTAAAACCACTAAAAAAACTATTATAATAAAGATAAATCAATGCATGCCATAGGTATTGGTTTCCCATCAATAATCGCACTTCTTCTACTTTTTCAATTTTTCAGGGTTTCCACAGCCCTAGCTATGCGTTTTAGACACTCATAATTGTGAAGAAATTAATAACATTCATGTTGGAAGGAAAAGATGAAATGAAAATGAAAAGATAAAAGAAAACCCACAACTGTAAACTGAATTACTAGGCAAAGTCAATACAACGAAATCCCAAGATCAAAGATGGATCTTGAAATCAAAATTTGTTTCTAACTTTTAAAAGTGGCTAACCTCTACTAAAAAGTATATAATGGGTATTTATAGTACAATATAAAAACCTAAAAACTAAGCCCTAATGTAATAGGAGAAATCAAGGTCGGTGGATACCTACTTCCCATACCCACAATTTGGTCCAGGCCGCGGGTTGTAGCTGCGGTCTGCTTTCGATTGCAGGCACTAACCACAGGTACCAGATGGAAATTTTTTTGCAAGTCATCTCTCATAATTTTGGACTTCTAGTACCCTCTTTGCATACCTACGGTCCATAGGTCCTACCTACAATCCGTGGGTCAATTTAGTAGGTGTCGGGAGTCAGTTTTTTAGCTCTTCTTTGATTCTCGACCATGTTTTGAGCACGATCAAGCCAAAAAATCCCATTCATCCATAATTGTTCCAAAAGTAACCCAAAACACCTTTTTGACAATTTCATGAACCTATCATCCAAATCATGATTGTCTGCAAAACATACCAAAATAGATCAAATCTAACAAAAAGGCCTCAAAAACTTATAGATTTTCCTTGTTTTAAGCGTTGAAAGTGCTATATTTCAATAGAAAATCAACACCCTTAACTTAGAATGTTTGAATGTCCTTAGGGAATAAAAACACAACAAAACAAAAAATGATGCTTAACTAGGATAATCTAAGATATTCACGATAGTCAGTCCTCAAATTAAGTTCAAATCATAGCATGCCCTCCTATATCTCTTTTCAAAACCAACTATGAAAGAATATGAAGCACAATAATATGACACAAAGGAATCAAGGTACAAGAATTATATTAGCAATAGATAACCACTCATATGTACAAATTACACTACTCGAGACAAGCAAATAGCTAACAACATGCCTCAAGTGCCCGCACAACAAGAATGTCCCACTCACTTATATGAAATCATACATGTTAATGCAGGGATGGTCAAGAGACACTCACACTCAACAAAGAACTTCCAACCAATACAATCCAACTACCATAGTTTCTCCCTTATTTTTTTTATCTTAGCATTCAGATAGTCAAGTTAGGATCACTATAGGACTATTCTCGGCTTGTAATGCAGGCTTGGGGGATGGTATAATATATATAGACATTTAAAGTGACTAAGCCTCCTTGGAATTACACTTAACTTGGGGTCTCACTTACTAGCCAATTTCCTTTTATTCCACCCTTATTTCTCCCTTTTATTCTTTTATTGCATATTCAGGTTGGGTGTGGTCTTTTATTTTTTTTCCTTTTTTACTTTTTCACAAATTACACTACTAAGTAGTATCTCACACTCACATAGCACAGAGTCAATATCACCAACTACTACCTATTCAATTCATGAAATTATTAGCAAATGGTTATCATGTCCCTAATACTAATGTCATAAAAAGATCCACAAGGTTCGCATATATGTACATCAATCATAGTTCTAAATCACAAAAATTTGGAGGGGTATCAAAAATCAGTCAAAATTTGAATATTTCCCTAAATACTCAAAAATCTCCTAATTACCCACAACATTATAAAAAAAAACACAATACGCATAAATATGCCAGCTCTATAGGGAACAAAAATCTGAGGAAAAAAAGAATAGCGACAAAAACCCCACAAGGACATCCAGACCCACAAGTCATTCCACCCCCAATTAAAAATTATCCATTGTCCCTAATGCATCAAACCAAAATGAGAGAGATACGATCATACATGTCGCACCATAGGTGTAAAGATCCGATGTCAAATATGTACTATGAATACAAATAACACAATACCTTGGGTTGCCTCTGAAGAAGCACCTGATTTACTATCGCGACATAACTCAGCTCCCTTGGCTACTCAGACTTCGTCAAGGTCCATTTCTTTAAAAACTCTGAACTTCTTCCAGGTCTCTCATGTAATGTTTCACACACTGCCTATTTACTCTAAACAGAGCATCACTATCATGCTTTACCTTAATAGAACCATATGGGAACATCTTAACCATAGTGAATATGGCATAGTCTTGAGTTATACAGCAAAACCAAATCACTGGGCTTGAAAATTCTCTTCACTATCTTCTTATCATGGTATAGCTTCATTATCTCCTTTTCTATGGCTGAGCTTACATAAGAATGGAGTAAAAATTCATCCAACTCATTCACTTTGGTCAGCCTCAAATTTTCTATATTATGTTATTGAAAATTTAGCCTTTTCAACGCCTAAAGTTCTTTATGCTCCAGCTTAATTGGTAAATAACATGTTTTTCCATATACAAGCTGATATGGAGAGGAACCTATAGGAGTTTTATACGCCTTTTAGTAGGCCTGTAATTCTTCATCTAGCTTCCTAGACCAACCAGTCCTATTGGCATTCACAGTCTTTGCTAATATGGACTTTATTTCTCAATTGGAGGCTTTTACTTGCCCGCTAGTCTGGGGATGGTAGGGTGTTTCCACCTTATGCCTCACACTATATCTATCAAGTAAGGCCTTGAACAACCAATTGCAGAAGTGATACCCACAATCATTAATGATTGTACGAGGGGTGCTAAATCTGGAGAAGATGTTTCTCTATAGAAAAAGAGTGACACTTCTACCTTTATTGCCTGGAAGTGCAACTGCCTCCATCCATTTTGACACATAGTCAACAACTAAAAGAATATGCCTCATACCATAGGAGCCCATAAAAAGACCAATGAAATCAATCCCCCACACATCAAATAACTCCAACTCTAAGATAGGTGTCATAGGGAGTTCATGGCGTCACAAAATATTTCCTTGTTGCTGGCATTGGTCACAGGCTTGTGCAAAACCATGAGCATCCTTGCAGATTGTAGGCCAATAAAACCCACATTGTACAATCTTATGGGTTATCCGTGTACCACTATGATGACCCCCAACTGGTGATGAATGACAAGCCTCTAGAATGATCATCATCTCTACCTCAAGTATACATCTTCGAATTATTCCATCAGTATAAACCCTAAATGATATGGCTCATACCAGGAGAATTTCCTTACCTCATGCATAAATCTATGCCACTGGTGTAAGGATAAGTCACTGGGATGAGATCACTTGCCAAGTAGTAGCAAAATTAGCAAACCAGGGAATCAGATAATGAGATGTTGCTAGCACATGCTCATCTAGAAAGTAATCATCTATGTCAAGATCATTCCCTACTTTTTGGTTTGTCTCTTCTTCAAGTATAGATAAGTGGTCCACGACTTGATTCTCTTTACCCTTTCGGTCCTTGACCTCAAAATCAAACTGTTGCAGCAAGAGTACCTAACAAATCAACCAAGGTTTAGCATCTTTCTTTGTCATCATATATCCTAATATTGTATAGTCACTATGAACGATCAAGTTGGTCAAAATTAAGTAGGATCAGAACTTTTCAGAGGCAAAAACCATTGCAAATAGCTCTTGCTAAGTAATAGTGTGCGGTATTTAAAGCTTTGCTTGCATAATAAATGGGATACAAAATCTTCTCTCTTCTTTGGCTAAGGACAGCACCCAAGGTCACTCCGCTTGCATCACATATAAACTCAAAAGAAGCAAACCAATCTGGTGACACAATAATAGGTGCCAAAATCAACCTCTCTTTTAGGCTTTAGAAATCCTTGATACACTCATCATAAAACACAAACTTCACTTACTTGTCTAAAAGTTTGAATAGTGGGGATGGAATTTTAGAGAAGTCCTTGATGAATATTCTATAGAAACCAGTGTGACCCAAAAAACTTCATATGCCTTTAACTGACACTGGCGGAAGAAATTTCGTAATCACTTTTATATTTGCTTTGTCCATTTTAATGCCTTGTTTGGACATTTTGTGCATTAGAACTATACCTTTTTTCACCATGAAGTGACACTTTTCCCAATTTAGTACTAAACTGCATTCTTTACATCTCTGTAGTGCACTGGCTAGATGGGATAGACAATCATCAAAAGAATCTCCAACCACTGAAAAGTCATCCATAAATACCTCAATCATATCTTCCACCATGTCAAAGAATATGGACATCATTCATCTCTAAAAATGGCAGATACATTGCAGAGGCCAAACATCATCCTTTTAAATACAAAGGTCCCTTAGGGGAAATTAAAGGTAGTCTTTTCTTGGTCCTATAGAGAAATCATGATATGATTGTTTCACAATTTCCAGTCAAGAAAATAGTACCAACCCCTTCCGATAAGTCTATCTTGCGTCTGGTCCACGAATGACATTGGAAAGTGGTCTTTTTTAGTCTATTTGTTCAGCTTTTTGTAATCCATGCATACGCTCCATCCAGTCACTGGCCTCATTGATAATAACTCATTCTTTTCATTTGGAACCACTATGATTCCTCCTTTCATTGGTAAGCATTAAACTGAGCTAACCCACCAATTATCTATAATAGGGAAAACTACCCTTGTGTCTAACCATTTAATTTTCTCCTTCTTTACCACTTATTGCATAGGAGGGTTTAGTCATCTCTGGTGCTCAATACTGGGAATTTTGTCTGGATTAAGCTATATCTTATGTGAGCATATACCCGGTGGGATCCCTATAATGTCAGAAATATTCAATGCAATAGCTTTCTTAAACTTTCATAATTTTGATATTAAAGCCTTTACTTGTGCTCCTTCTAAGTCTGCTACAATGATATTGGTAAGGTATTGTTGGTACCCAAGAATACATACTACAAGTGGGGAGGGAGGACCTTCAATTCTAATACCAGTGGTTCTTTAATTGATGGTCTTATAAGAGGTGTGGTTCTATTCTTTAAGTCAATATCTAGCTTCTTTGGGTGATACTTATAAAAGCCTATGCCATGTAGGACATGTCATTATATTCAGTTATTACATTACCCTCAAAGTTTATGATTACCGCAACCAAGGCTTATACCCCTAATCTTTCCTCAATAGGCACATAAATTGTGATCCTATCATTATCCACTGCACCTATCAATGCCACAACTCTCATGTCATCTTGTTTTGTATGGCTATGTATATATTAAACATAATTTTCTCATTATTCCACTTGAAAGTGATTTTTTCCAAGTCCATATCAATCAATACTTTTCCAGTAGCTAGGAAGGGTCTACCCAAGATAATTTGATAAAAGGTATCCACTTCACAATCTAGAATCATGAAATCAATTGGATAGCTGAATGATGAAACTTTTATCTTAATGTCACGTACAATGCCTACTGAATCTTTTACAGATAAGTCAACTATCAATAGCCTTGCAGAATTAGGCTTGAGTTCTCCCAATCCAAGTACCTTTTATATTACCAGTGTCATGATATTTATTCCTACTCCTGAATTATATAAGGCCTGGTGAATCTCATAAGGTCCACTAAAATATGGGATTATCAGTGCGCCTGGATCTCCTTTCTTTTCAACTAAAGTAGTGTGAAAGATTGAACTAAATTTAATAACTATGTTTTAGAGTTCTTCGCCAATCCATTCATTATCACCATCACTATCAAAATTATCAGCAGTACAGCTCAGTTTCTCAAACTCTACCACAGGTGGCTAATCTACATCAATTCCCTTCTTCTTAGGCTCATTAGTAGAAGGTAAATAGTGTTTCTACTATAAGGAGTCATCCCATATCTTAATATCCATATAGGGAACAAGTGTTTGAGGGATCTATATATTATCATTATGTACTCCTACTAACTGTCTCTCTGTCAAAGTGATGGAGATTTGTCCATATTGCTGATTCAACTGCTTGATAGCATTTTTTATGTGACTCCACCTTTTGGCGTAATCCTTAAATTTTAGCTTTAAACTAATTTAAGCAAGCTGCTTGACTCTCTTGTCCCCTCATCAATATGATCAACATCTCTTATATTCTAGACTTTGTCTCTTGTCTGCCAGGTGGAATGTATTTAACCTTATCATCCTGATTGTTCCGACCTTAATTGCCATGTCCTTGGTCTTGGAAACCCTCCAACTGATGATCGACACATTTTGCCTCCTCAGATACCCCCAATCCATGTACTTTTGAATAATTTATGGTTGTAATTTCTTGACCAACTCACCCATTTCTATTTATAATAATGAAATCTTTTGTGCTACCGCATCCTCTTCTAGTCTCTATGTATTGGGAGCTCCAATGTCATAAATATCTGAACCTTTCTCAACCTCTCGAGTTTACTAACCCCGATTAGTTAATGAGATCTGATCCATAATACCCAAAGCTATCTCCCATCGTAATCTCATAAAGGCTCCTCTACAAATAGTGTCTTCCATTTCTTTAGAATTAGTAGTCTGGGATCTACAGAATATCTCAGACAAGCTTATCCCTGATATGTGGTGGTTGGGTACCAAGCCCAGTCTCTTCTTTAATCAGAACCTTACATCGTACATAGATTCTGAGTTCAACTGCCTAAAATTGTAAATATCATCCTTAAGATGGAATACCCTAGATAGAGGAAAGACCCTGTTCAAGAATTTTCTGTGTAGCTCCTTCCATGAAGTAATAGAGCCTCTTGGAAGTTCACCTAGCCATAATGATGTTTCCTCAGTAAGCAAGAAAGGAAAGAGTCTCAGTCTCAATGCCTCTTAATCTACCCTGGTATGGTATATAAAGTGCATATCTCACTAAAGTTTATCAAGTATATATTTATATCATCTGTCGGCAACCCTGCAAACATACCTTTCAACTATAAAAGCCAGAACATAACATTGGAGATATTGAAATTCACATCAGGAGATAAGGCAAGAGGAATAATGGCTTCTTTATCAGCCGGTACATTTATCCCAAATCTTCTTCATCATCAACATATGGCTGAACAAACTGACATGCTGGGATCGCTTATGATCGGATTCTATTCTGAACTCCACCGAGTGTTGCTTAGCGGTCTACTATAGTCTCTAAATAACATCCCAAACTCGGTCTTCAAGGAGATTGTCCGTAGTTTTTTCTTACATACTACTATGTGATTGTAAGATCTTCTCTGACATCAGTGGGAGTAATGGATTGCCTCTACCCCATGTGATAGCCATACACTAGTGTATGCACAACTAAGAACAAAAATAAAAACCTAAAAATAACAAGAACTTCAATCCACAAATCAACACCGTAGTCCCCGGCAATGGCGCTAATTTCTTGATTACGTCTAAGCAACACCTCTATTTAGAAGATGGAATGGTCATTGTCAAGATATAGTAACCCAACTAAGGTTGGGGTCAAATCCGAAAGAAACACTTGGTTTGCAGTTAGTAGTAGTTGTAGACTATAGGTAGCACTGGAAAGTAATTAAGGGGATATGTTTATAGAAGTCTCTAGAAAGTAGCACTATTAACTCTGATTGAAATCAATTATGGGTAAACACTAGGATTGTGTTTCCCCTGGCATCTCAAATCCATTAATTTACGTGCATTGTTGAACCAACTCAATACCTTACATGCAGAATTGATAAGTTATGTACCTCCTACAGTCTTTTGGGCGAGCAGAAGGATTTCACCCTTTACCTATTAAGTCTCAGAGTGTCATGTTCCAAACCTTTACCCTGGTCCCAGTTAACTATCACCTTTTAACTCTCAAGTTATTTGATGAAGGATAATAATCATTTATGTATACCATTGTGCTGTAATGGATTGATAATTAACACCCTAAATTACTATTGTTTTTTTATTTTTCCTAGTTAATACCCCTTTTGTTAGAGCAAGTAGTAATATCTAGGAAGGATCTTAATGTTTTCAACCACTAAGACAATTATTATAATGAAGATAAAGTAATGCATGCCATAGGTTTTAGTTTCCCATCAACAATCTCACTTCCCCTACTTTATCAATTTATCAGGGTTTCCACAACCCTAGATATAGATTTTAACCACTCATGATTGTGAATAAATCAATAACATTCATGTTGGAAGGAAAAGATGAAATCACAATGATAGGATAAAATTAAACCCACAACCGTAAACTGAATATTCAAGCAATGTCATTACAATGAAATTCCAAGATCAAAGATGGATCTTGAAATCAAAATATGTTTCTAAGTGTTAAAATTGGCTAACCTCTATTAAAAAGTACATAAAGGATATTATGTAATGCCCCGAATCTGGTACCCGAAACGCTACACGGTGCCTATGACCCCGAAGGACCACAAGCTAACCCATAACTGATATCTGTAACTAAGAACTGAATAATTTACTAAAATTATATGGAATACATAAAAGTTGTAAGGCCATAAGGTTCAAAACAAAACTAATACTAAATATAAAACAATGTCTAAATGGGGCATAACAATACCCAAAACTGAAATAAAACTTTATGAAACATGTTGTAGTCTGAAAGCCTCTGAACTATCTGAAAACTGTGGAGTTGATGGGGCATGTCCACAACTATCTCCAAACTACCAAAATAATAAAGTAATAAAATGATTATTCTATCCTCGAATGATGAGGACTCACTGCTAGTCTGGCTGTTGAATGTCTGATTTATAAGGATGCTTGGGAGCTCATGCTTCTAAACCTATGGAATAAAACACCATAGCGCAAATGCTTCAGTACTTTGAATGTACTTGTATGCAAGTGAGGTAGGATGAATACAAAGGGTTCATATGCATGAACAATACTAACTGACTAAATAATATGAACGTGAGAATACATGCATTAATACGTAACTGTAACTGAGATCGTGATAGGACTGAATACTGAGTTCTGACTATTGAGTCTACTGATAACAGGGATTTACTGATAATTGGGATTACTATTACTGGAATATAGATTAACTATATTACTGGTAAACTGACAACTGAGTTTACTGATATGGATATCTGAATATTTATTTCTAATAGTTCTGATTATGAAGAACTGATCTGATTGACTGTATCTGGCAGTCCTGAGTCTGAATACTGATAACATGAGTTTCATATAACTAGTATACTAATACTGAGCGACTATATTTGATAGTCTAAGTTCTGATGGAACTAGATGAGTTCCGTACTATACCAAGTGACTGTTCTAACAGTCCTAAAATCTATAGAACTATCTGAGTTCTATTACTGAGATTGAGACTGAAACTAAAACTGTGGGAGGTAATCATCTAAATGGCATACCCTAGAAATGACTGGTAGGGTCCAACCTATAACCCCAGCTGAAAGGGTGTCAGTACCATGCCACGGTAAAGACAAGCTATAAGGTAACCCTCTCTGATAGAAAGCTCTTCTGTCAACCCTCCTGTAGGAATAACCCCAAACGAGATGTATTAGTAGCCCTACGCATAGGGGTACATCTCAACCTACATTGGCTACGTAGTTTTGGAATGCAAGGATTGCTTCTAAGGATCACACCCTCCTCTGAATAATAGGTAAGTCCCCATTCTTTGGTTCACTCGATACTGAATCCTACTCCCAACTGAATAGACACTGAACTGATTAACTTAACTAAAATGATACTAAAGGTATTAATTAGCAGAGCTAAACTAAGTTCCTAAATTCCGTTGACTAACATAATACTACTGAAATCTGATATTTGACTGAGATTACTGAGATTACTGATATTGCTGAGATTGTTGAGTAAGACTGGACTGATACTGAATTTACTGAGTTTTCCTGAGTCATGAGATTGACTAAATTCTACTGATCATGGCTTGACTGATATTATCTTGAAAACATGACATGGATCTAGGTATACAGCTAAATTATCGGGTACATGTACCCCAATGAATCAATAGAATAAAATTGACAAGGCTTGACATTTTTTATCACATGACCAATATCAACAAATCATAATTTCACAGTTGGGGATTTCATGAAGCACATGATCATCATAATGTTGTACATGGGTAGTAATGCGTATAAACATGGCATAATTTCAAACTTCTAATCTTATGAACATCTCATAAAGAAATTAAAATGCATAGGTTTTGCATGGGAATCATCTTAATCAAGTAGGTATAGCATAACATAAGAGGCATGACATGATCTTGACTCATGGAAACTAAGTACTTGATCATCATTCATTCATTGGGGCATATTATCAAACACCTTTCATGCACACTTAGGGAATAGGTCTGATCATCAATTTAATACAACATGGTTCCACAATTTAACTCAATTGCATGAATTTCAACCCTATACTAACATAGTTTCATGAAAGCATGATAAGGATGCAATCTTGGTAGTCATACAATAATAACAACATGAACATAATCAATTCAAAACAAGAACATCATGACATAGAGTTTAAAATAAGGTTCTTGAGCTTTATGGATGAAAGGAGTCCATGAATCAACATTGTGCATACCTTAGTTCTTGATTCTATGAAGATTCACAGAGAGATTCTTGAATTAGGGTCTTGGATTTGAATTCCCAATTGGAAAACCTAGCTTGTTCTTGAGAGAAACCCTATATTTTGGATAAAATATGGCTGAATCACGTGTTATTAGGTTTATATAGGGTTGACAAATTGACCCTTTTAACCCTTGGACGCGTATTATATTTCTGGGAAAATTTCCCAATTTGACAGGTTGTTGCGATGCGACGCTATCGGTGGCGTCACTAGAAATCGCCAACTGGAAACTGGGTTGACGACGCAATGCGGTGAAATCGCATTGAGCTACTGGAAAAAGAATGATTCTGAATTTAAGCCCGGGCGTGATGCACCATAATCGTGGAGGCTCACTGGATTTTGATGATTTCTATTTTGACCTGCTCTGCGATGTGGTGATGGCTCAGGTGGGACACTGCTTTACTAAAATAGCTCTAACTCTTCACCCGAGTGTCGAATTTGGGTGAATTTGGTATCGATGGAAAGCCTATTGAATTTCCCACATGAAAAAAGTGAAAATCTTGAAAACACCACATTTATAAAAGTGGATTCATCTTTGAAACAAGTCTTTGATATTTTTGGGATAAATTTAAGCTAGGTAGAAGTACGGTGTATCACAATATCTACCCCTTGGGAACATTCATCCTCGAATGAGACTGACTAAGATGGGAGAAATGATAAGTTAAAGTGCATTCTGAAAATGAACAACTGAAACATGACTACATGACTTACATTACTGAGATTCATACTGAGTATGCATATCAGAAGCATGATTTTATGATTGAGTTGATGCATGACTGCATGATTGGGATTACAGATAAGCTGATCACGTATATCTGATGCATAAATACATGACTGAACTAACTCATGAACATTTGACTGAACATGTAAAGGTAAAGATACAAAGTTTGAAATGAAAACTGAGCATGGAACTGAATACCATATTTGTAACTAAAATTTGAACATGAAACTGGATAAGCTTAAGAAAAGTTATTACCTTGGTCTAAGCTTGAGCTTAATTACTAAATATGTATGAGCGGAAACATGAGAACATAACTGGGTCTGGAATGTGATACATGAGCTAAATATCGTGATCTGAACTGATTACCTTGAACACATGGCATACGACCGAGATTGGAGCTAGAGGGTCAACCTATGGGTACCCACTACTCCAAATTGGATTCATTACGTGAAAAAAGAATGGGATATTTTTTTCATGAACGTTTGGGGGTTCATAGTGTATCTCTCCCTTGGGATACTATGTCCCTAGAAGAATACTGACTTGACTGTGGTACTAAGGAAAACTAGGACGATGCACAAGGCACCTATGAACTGAATTATGACTGAACATCTGGGATCTAAAACTAAGGCATAATACATGTACTAAGCTAATATCACAACTACTAGGACTTTCTATGTTGGAATAGTTACATTCCTGAAATTTTTGATAGTAGGACTAGGTAAAAAGATGGGAAACCACTCCATACGAACTTGATGCCTTATTTCTAAACTGGATTACTGGCTGATCGATTTAACTCATATTGAAAACTTATTCTTAACTGAAGCACTTCTTATTTACCTGAGACTACTAAAAATATTTGCATAAGCACTGAGAATGAATGCCTAAACATACTAACTTATCTGATTAACTGAATAACTTATAGATGAACGCTGGCATATAAGATTGAACTGTACTTAGTCTGAATGACTAGCCTGAGGCTGTAGAGTATTATGCATAGGAGGTAAGGACTGGCTGAGTGACATGAGGTGACTGGGCATGGATTTATGAAAACTGTATTACTTGAAATTGCATGACCAAGCATATGACATAATTCAGAAACATTTTGTAACTGAGGTACTGAAATACTAATGACTGAGTAACTGATAGCTAAATTCTATGGTCGGGTAATCCTAAAAGAGAACTGAGTTTTTGATCTAGCTAAACTAGGAATGGGACTGAGATTGTAGCTAAGACGGTAATTGAGACTAAATGTTGATTTCTGATAACTGAGGTTTTGACTGGTGCTGAAGTATTTGATTCTGGGATTGAATGCTGATTACTAAAATTGAAAACTGAATTCGTAACTCAATTATGATAATTTCTTAGGGACAATTGACATACGCCAGGGATATATTGAATTTGACACTTAACTGAGTCCTGAGGAATAGAATACCAAAATCATGGATTTATCATGGGCTTTAAGATGAGGGTGTACATAACACTACTAAGTTTGGCTGCTCACTAAAAGTGGAACGTGAGTCATATGGGTTAAGCATACTATAAATCTTGACATGAGTACATGATTCATAAGCTGCATGACCTGAGTCTGGAATTTCTATGTTTCATGGTACATGATTCGTGACACTAAGTGAACCAGAATTCCTATACTAGGAACTTAAACACACACTATTCTGTGAGAAGTATATGGTTATAAGTTATATTCGTAGAACTGAGACGGGTAGTATGCGTAAATATCATGATGACTATAGTATGAAAGTTTGCATTAAGATAGGAATGGGTCGGGAATCATCTTCCCTTACTGATTATCTACACATACTAGAACTATAACTAGAATATGAAGTCTTAACTTTCTGACCCAAAAGTTTAACTGCTATGCAATATTTCAAAAGAAAAAAAACTCATGAATCTGAAGAAGTGTGAACATATAAATGAGAGATCTATAACATACTAGTGGCTGCATTAGGAGAACTTTCCTTATTTGGTCGGGACTGAGTCTGAATACTGATAACATGAGTTTCATATAACTAGTATACTAATACTGAGAGACTGTATCTAACAGTCTAAGTTCTGTTGGAACTAGCTGAGTTTCGTACTGTACTGAGTGACTGTATTTGACAGTCCTGAAATCTGTAGAACTATCTGAGTTCTATTACTAAGACTGAGACTGAAACTGAGACTGTGGGAGGTAATCATCTAACCAACAAGCCCCGAAACATACTGGTGGGGTCCAACCTGTAACCCTAACTGGATGGGTGTCAGTACCATGCCACGGGTAAAGAAAAGTTGTAAGGTAACCCTCTTTGATAGGAAGATCTTCTATCAATCCTCCTGTAGGAATAACCCTAAATGAGATATATTAGTATCCCTACGCACAGGGGTACATATCAACCTACACTGGCTACGTAGTTCTGGAATGCAAAGATTGCTTCTAAGGATCAAACCCTCCTCTGAATAACAGGTGAGTCCCCATTCTTCGGTTCACTCGGTGCTGAATCCTACTCCCAACTGAATAGACACTGAGCTGATTAATTAAAATGAACTGATACTAAAGGTATTATTTAGCGGAGCTAAACTGCGTTCACTAAATTCTGTTGACTTACGAATGACTACTGAAATCTGATAACTAACTGAGATTACTGAGATTATTAAGATTACTGAGTAAGGCTGGACTGATACTGAATTTACTGAGTTTTCCTGAGTCATGAGACTGACTAAATTCTATTGATCATAGCTTGACTTATATTATCATGAAAACATGAAATGGTTCTAGGTACACAACTAAATTATTGGGTAAAAGTACCCCCAGGACTCGATAGAACAAAACTGACAAGGCTTGACACTTTTGATCACATGACCAATATCAACAATTCAAATTTCATAGTTAGGGATTTCATGAAGCACATGATCATCAAAATTTTGTACATGGTCAGTAATACGTATTAACATGGCATAATTTCATACTTCTAAGCTTATGAACATCTCATCAAGCAATCACAATGCATAGGTTTTGCATGGAAATCATCTTAATCAAGTAGATATAGCATGACTTAAGAGGCATGACATGATCTTGACACATGAAAACTAAGTACTTGATCATCATTCATTCATTGGGGCATATTATCAAACACCTTTCATGCATACTTAGGGAATAGGTATGATAATCAATTTAATACAACATGGTTCCACAATTTAACTCAATTGCATGAATTTCAACCCTATACTAATATAGTTTCATGAAAATATGATAAGGATGCAATCTTGACAGTCATACAACAATAACAACATGAACATAATCAATTCAAAATAAGAACGTCATGACATATAATTTAAAATAGGGTTCTTGAGCTTCATGGACGAAAGAAGTCTATGAATCAACACAGTTCATACCTTAGTTCTTGATTCTATGAAGATTCACGGAGAGATTCTTGAATTTAGGTCTTAGATTTGAATCCCCAATTGAAAATCTCTGCTTGTTCTTGAGAAAAACTTGTGAGAAACCTAATATTTTGGATAAAATATGGCTAATCACGTGTTATTGGGTTTATATAGGATTGAGAAACTGACCCTTTTAACCCTTGGACGCATATTATATTTCTGGGAAAATTTTCCAATTTGGCAGGTTGGCACGACGCGGCGCTATTGCGCCGTGTCACTGGAAATTGCCAACGGGAAACTGGGCTAACGGCGCAACGTGGTGAAATAGCGTTGAGACACTGAAAAAAGGACGATTCTAAATTTTAGCTCTGGTGCGATGCTCCATAATCATGGAAGCTCACTGGATTTTGACGATTGCCATTTTTACCTACTCCGCAATGCACTGATGGCTCAGGTGGGACATTGTCTTACTGAAATGTCTCTAACTCTTCACCCGCGTGTCGGATTTGGGCGAATTTGGTATCAATGGAAATCCTATTAAATTTTTCACATGACAAAAAATGAAAATATTGAAAATACCATATATATAAAAGTGGATTCATATTTGAAATATGTCTCTGATATTTTTAGGATGAATTTAAGCTAGGTAGAAGTATGAGGTATTACATATTTATAGTACAAGTGAAAAAACATAAAAATAATGCTCGAACGGAATAGAAGAAATCAGGGTTAGTGGCTACCTACAGTTTGGTGTCGGCCACAAGTTATACCTGCAGTCTGCCTCCGCATGCTGGTACCAATCGTAGGTACTGGATGAAAAATTTCCTGCAAGTCAGCTCTTGGGATTTTGAACTTCTGGTACCTACTTTTCATACTTGTATTCCGTAGGTCCTGCCTACTGTCTGTAGGTCAACTTAGAAGGTGTAGAAAGTCAATTTTTATCTCTTCTTTGATTCTCGAACATGTTTTGATCACAATCAAGCCAGAAAATATCTCAATCATCCATAATTGCTCCACAATTAACCAAAGACACTTTTTTTCCAATTTTATGAACTTATCATGCAAATCATGGTTTTCTACAAAACATACCTAAAATAGATCAAATCAAACAAAAAGGCCTCATAAATTTGCATCTTTTTCTTATTTTAAGCATCAAAAATGCTATTTTTTGATAGCACATCACGTTATATTATTTATCCTAGTTAGACAAAAATGTATCATGATCTTAAGAAAATTTATTAGTGGAATACTATGAAGTGGGGTGTGGTTAATGTTGTGTTTAAGTGTATGGTGTGTCAGGAAGTGAAGGTGGAGCACTTGAGACCTAGTGGGTTGACTCAAGAGATTGAGATACCAGTGTGAAAGTACGATATTATTAATATGGATTTTTTTATCGGTTTTTTGAAGTCTTGCCATTAGTTTGATTTGATTTGGGTCATCGTGGATAGGATAACTAAATCTTCTCACTTCTTGCTATTGAGGACTAATTTCTCTTCTGAGGATTATGCCAAGTAGTTCATTGAGGATATAGTAAAGTTGCATGGTACTCTAGTGACCATCATATCTGATTGGGGTACCCATTTCTTATCTCACTTTTAGAGGTCGTTCCAATAAGGTTTGGGGATGAAGGTGACCCTTAGTTCAACTCGTAGACGGATAGACAAGTGGAAATAACAATACAGGCCTTGGAAAATATGCTTTAGGCTTGTGTTTTTTATTTTTGTTGTAGTTGGGTTGACCACTTGCCTCTCATAGAATTTGCCTACAATAATAGTTATCTCTCTAACATTAGTATATCTCTATTTGATGCCTATTTAGTAGGAGGTGTAGGTTTCCTATTGGGTGGTTTGAGGTTTCTTAGAATAAGTTGTTTGGCCCTTATTTGGTTCACCAAGCCATGGATAAGGTAAAGGTAATTCGAGATAAACTTAAGATGGCCCAAAATTGCAAAAAATCCTACGCGAATGTGAGGTAAAAGGAGTTGAAGTTGGGTATTGGTTATTGGATGTTCTTAAAGGTGTCTCTCATAAAGGGAGTAATGTGGTTCAGTAAGAAGGGAAAGCTCATTCCCTTCTATGTTAGTTCATACTTGGTTTAGAAAAGGGTTAGTAATGTTGCATACAAATTAGAGTTGCCTTCCAGCTTGAGCTCCATTTATCCAATGTTTCATGTTTCAATGTTGAGAAAGTGTGTGTTATCCTTTAACGGTTGTTCCTTTAGAAAAGGTGGATATTTCGGATTCCTTGTCTTATGAGGTGGTCTCGATTGGGACTTTGGATTGAAAAGTTCATCGGTTACGTACAAAGGACGTGGCTTCAATGAAGGTTCTTGAGAGGAACCAAAAGGTTGAGGAATATAGTTAGGAAGCCGGAGAGGACATGAAGTCTCAGTATCCATTCTTGTTTCTCATTTTGGATAATTGTACTTGAGGTATGTATATTCATTAACATCTTTGTTTTTTGTATTTGTTAAATGAAATGGTGATTTCCCTTGCATCTTTTTACTGTCTTTGTTAATGGTAATAATAATGGTATGTGGAGTCAAATCATGCTAATAAATGTCTTGTCCTGTCATTCGATGATGAATAATCCTAATGGAGGATTCTGTAACACCCCGAGTTTTAGGTCCATGAAAATTTTAGAAATTTTATCCTAACTGTCCTGACTACGACTCCCCTAATGAGTTGTAGGGAGTTCTGACGGGTCATAGGGATTCGGTTGCAACTTAATCAGAACAAGTTCCATAGTATTTTTCTCTGAGTATGATTGTCTCTCAACTATTAATCAAGACTTCTTACGGGTCGTAAGGACCAAGCCATAAGGTGTCCAAAAATTTTGGTCCAAGACATTGTCTGTATTAAGACTTGAGGCCACGAGTTGTAAAACCTCATGATAAGTCATTATGTCCCAATCATAGGTTATCCAATGTGTCATCCCAAGTTTGTTATTGTCTTGAGTATGAGAAGTGGTTACGAGTCGTTAAGTATGGTTACGAGTCGGTTTTATGAATTGAAGCTAGACCAATATGGGGCCTTGGTGGTTCTGTCTTGACTATGACTCCTTGTGATGATTTGTAATGTATCCTTACGATTCGTATAGTAACCCATAGTCACTGATGACTAAATTTTAGTTTTTTATTTGAGGAAAATTTGGGAAATTCCCTTCTTTCCCAATTAAAACCCTACATACATAAACCACTTAAGAGGGTTATATTCCATCCCGAATATACTCAAACACTTCTAAAACATTCTAAAAATCTATCAAGCAGACATACTTAGGGTTTCCAAGAAGTAGGTCATTCTAAGATTTGATTGGATAGTTACTTTCATTATTATTAACATTATTATTTTCATTCTCATTGTCATCTGTCAGAGTCGGGGACTTGTCCCGACCAAGACTGGTTTTGGTTCTTTTTTTAGAAGGTTTTGTTTGGATTATTGTCGATATTGGGTGATGTTGGTCGATTGTTTGGCTGGTCATTGGTTTTCAGTTACAGAGATATTTTGACTTTCCTTATGTTAATGTATTATATCTTGTTATATGTTTGGAATTCATCCGACATTGGGGGATGTTGTGTTTGGTTTGGTTAGGTACAAGGGGTGATCTCCGATCCACGTGGGACTTAAGATACCCATCACGGCTAGGCCTTGGTTTAGATTGTGACAATAGGAGACTTGGACATGTACCATTTAGGATACTGTGTAAAATGTTCCTACTAAAAGTAGCTCTCTAGATAATAATATAAATAAATCTAATGTTTTTCCAGTTTCTACACAAATCAGATTAACATTTCCTACTAGAATGACATATAGATTTAAAACATTTGATGTACATCATATGGACCTATGGGTTTCATACAAAGTTCTTGCTTTTGATGGTCACAAATCATTCTTTATTATTGTAGATGGCTTCATGGGAATGACATGAATATTTTTTCTTAAACGGAAATCTTATGTTGTTATTATTCTTAAACCTTTATTATTTTTGGTTCATAATTAGTTTAACACATGTGTAAAAGTCATCAGGATAGATAATGGAACTGAATATGTTAACAACTTATGTACTAATTTGTTTGAAAACTTAGGTATAAAACATCATACATCTTGCTCTTATACACCCTAATGAAATGGTGTAGCTGAGAGAAAGTGCAAACACCTTTACGCGGTAACAAGAGCACTAGGTTTCAAGCTAATATACCTTTAAGATTCTAGGGATATTGTGTACAAGAAGCAACATACTTGATTAATATGCTTACATCAGCTGTGATAGGGTATATGACACCTTGTGAGAAGATGTACAACAAAAAACCTTCCCTAAATCATCTGAAGGTGTTAGGATGCATATGTTATACTAAATTTGTCAATGAATCAGATAAACTAATGACTAGATCTAGGAAAGAATGTCACATGGGATATTCAGAAACAAAGAAAAGTTGCATTCTCTATGATCTTGCTAGCAAGGTTTTCTTTGTAAATATGGATGTTATGTTCTATACATTTCCATTCGAGATTGATATGACTCATTCTCCACAACATTTGTTTCCTCTATGTGATTTATAAGTTGATTCAACTAATCCTACTGTTATAACTAGAATACAACCTTCTCCTTATCCCCAGTGATAAGTCATAGGTAACATCACTAAAGATAAACCAAGAACTGTATAGGTTCAACCTGTACAACGACTTCCATTTCTTTCTTCTACCACAAAAAGAGTAACAAATTAACCACTAGACAACGGGCTACAGAACAACTTGTAATACACTTTTTTTACAATAAGGTTTATAATTACATAAAAAATAGATGCTCAAAAGGAACAAAGAAAATCTACCATAGGTTTAAATCTACCTGAATGGATAAAATATTTTGTGTCATTAACTATCAATGATAGTGTTTTATACCCCCTCTCTAATTATTTCTCTTATGATAATATATCTGATAAATATCAATGCTACTTATCTAGATTCTCTAACATGTTTGGACTTACCTCTTATAAAAGTGATCAAAGATCCTATATGAGTAGATGCTGTGCAAGCTGAGGTAACATCACTTGAAAGCGACAATACTTTGAAAGTAGTTGGTCTTTCAATAGGCAAGCAACATATAGGGTGCAAATAGATCTATAATATCAAATGTAAATCTTTAGGAGAGGTATAAAGGTTTAGATCAAGGTTAGTAGAAAAAGGTTTTAGTCAGAGAGAAGGGATAGACTATCAAGAAACTTTCAATCTAGTGGTGAAAATGGTCACACTGAGAATAGTTTTGGCAATAGAAACTACAAAACACAGGAACATCCATCAAATGGATGTATTCAATGCCTTCCTACGAGGAGATTTGGAGGATGAAATCTACAATGATCTTCCCCAAGGATTTAAAAGCCAGGGGAAGAATACACAAGTATGCACACTTACTAAATCCTTGTACAGATTGATACAAGAACCAAGATAATGAAATGCAAAACATTCTCAAGCTTTAATCAACTAAAAGTTTAATCAAAGGCAATATGATCACTCATTATTTATCAAGGAAACTAATGACGGAATAATTATTATAATAGTATATATAGATGACATACTAGTAACTGGGATAAGTTGGATCAGATAATTTAAACCAAGGCAGCTTTTCCCAAAGTTTTCAGGATAAAAACTTAGGGAAATTGAAATACTTCCTACGAATTGAGTTTGCAAAGTCTAAACCAGGGATTGTGATGCACTAAAGAAAGTATGCACTTGAGTTAATTTCATAAATATATCTCAGTGTTGTTAAACCATCTCTCACCCCTTTGACGATGTAGAAAAACTGACAACTAGAGACTATGATCTATATGTCTTAGGAGCTGCAAGACCTAATAATTAAGAACTAGCTTATTAGGAAAGGTATCAAGGAATAATAAAGAATTTTTTATATCTTACAATAATAAGAACAACCATATCTTATAGTGGTCAAAGTTAAGGTTAGTTTTTTCCATTCCAAAACAATCTCACATGAATGCAACACTCAGGGTTATTAGATATATAAAAAGAAATCTAGGACAAAGGCTTCTAATATCTAGTGCAAGGAAGGATGTTCTTATAGCTAATTATGATGCAAACTGGGTTACATATAATTTTTGTAGAAAGAAACTGGTTTCAATATCAAACTAGGTGATTTATTAGTCTCTTGGAAGTCAAATACCCAATTAACAACCTTAAGAAGTTTAGCTAAATCAGATACAAAAGTTTTTCCTCAACAGTTGAAGAACTTACTTGGTTAATTTATTTAATAAAGGACCTAATTATTCAACTACAAATACCTATAACTATCTTCAGTGACAAAAAAAAAATCCTTTCAAATGGCTGCAAATTATTTATATCATGAAAGGACCAAACATATAGAAATAAATTTTCACTTTATGAGTGAGAAGATTCAACAAAGACATATCAAAAGTGAAAACATATTCGCTCATGATCAATCTGCATATGCCTTCACTAAAGGTTTAACTATGGATCAACATAAGTATATGATATCCAAACTTGTCTTTATGAATATCTTTGTAGTACTATGTTTGAGTGGGAGTGTTTAGAATGAATATCTAACATCTCAAAAATCCAAGCCAAGATTATAACCATACTTCAAGTGAATTAAGAAATAAAACTTCAGGTTTCATATTATGGTAATTGATTTAGACATATATTAAATCCATAAGTAACTTCTAGCTCATAGCTAAGTCAAAACATCCCTTATAGATTGAATTCATAAGAAGAATCTTTCTACATTCAACTTCAAATAAGTATGACTTCTATATTATGAATATGTTTTGATATAAAAAAAACCCACCAAATTATATATATTTTAATTATCTTTATAATGCATCATATTTTTCCGTAATTCGACATCGGAGTGAGAAGTTATAGCTAATCTACTGAAGCACTGTCAAATTGTTAGTGACAACGACTCAGACACTACGAATCATCGTCAGACACTATGGGTCATTGTGAGAAACTAAAAGTAATAGGGTGACTCATAGGGATATTAATGAGGACCAAAATATGAGTCCTTGGTCTATTACTCATAGACAGACCTTACAAGTCATCACGTGAGCTATCGGGACTACTTCTGGCAATTTTCTAGATAATTTTAAAGAGGTTGTTTGGTATTTTCCCATGATTTTTACACCAAAACTACATCTTTTAAGCTACCAAAGGGTTGTATAATTATTATAAAACATCTTCAAGGACCCCACTCCTTACAATTCATTGGACACTTAAAGAATTTAGAGAGAAAAAGATGATTTTCATCTCCAAGCAAGAACTAGGGTTCTTTAACTGTCGGCTTTAAACTCAAAGATTCCATCAAGATTTTAAGCCTCAGGCATGTGGTATTTCATCAACGGGTCCCCTTTTACCCATTGAGACTAAAAGTTAACTCAAGTTTAATTCACCCTTCAAGTTTAGGGTTTCCATGAAAAAGTGTGAATTCCTTTGGTTTTCAGCTTCTTGCTTTAACTAAACCATGAATATATGTTTTCCCATAAATTTGAGCATCTTTCCATACCCATGATTATGAAATCTCATTCTATTGATATTTTTAAAATTTTTGGTTTGAGTTATGGGTTTTCTTGTTATGTTCAGATTATACCATTTTCATATTAGTTGCACTCTTTAAAGATGGCAAGTTATGAACACCCGATGACCTAAGATATCATCCATTGTAAGATGAATATTAAATTCTTTAGCTTTCATGATTTAGAATGATTTTAGATATACATTTATTTTTTAGTTTAATAATATTATATTGCTGAGCATTTCAGTATATTAGTTTATTTTCAGTTGGGAATAGTACTTAGCACCGAGAGGACAAGAGTTTAGATAACCTAAGTCCTAAACTACATGCCACTATAGTTTAAAGGTATCATCATTATTTGAGATTATCTCTCTTACCCTTAATGGACTCATGAGCTTACTCCAGTCGGTGATTCGTTCATAGCCAGATGGATATACAAAAAATTACGCAACTATAGTATCCTAGAAAGTTACCCCAGTTGATCTTGTAGAGTTAGACATGACTGATTTTGATGTTATTCTTTGCATGGATTGGCTCCACTCTTTCTATGCCTCAATTTATTATAGAAAGAGAGAAGTCCAGTTTAAATTACCAAATAAGCTAGTTATTTTTAAGTAGAGTGGATAGTACCTCAGTGCATATAGGCCACTTCTCTTACCTTAAGGCAAGAAAAATAAATTCCAAAAGGCACATCTATTATCTTGTTCGGGTTAAGCACTCAAATTCTGAAACCCTAACTCTCAAACTAGCTCTTATGGTGAATGAATTTCCAAAAGTGTTTCCAAAAGATCTTCTCGAAGATTCTCCCGAACGAAAAATTAACTTCAAAATAGATCTCCCTCTAGATACCTAATATATTTTAATTCCACCATATAGAATGGCTCTAGTTCAGATTAAAGAGTTAAAGGAATATATAAGAGATATCATAAATAAGGGGTTTATCAGGCCTAATATCTCTCTATAGGGTGCTTAGCTTATTCGTGCATAAAAAAATAATTCTCTCAGAATTTGCATCGATGATCTCCAGTAGAACAAATTCACAATCAAGAATAAATGCCCCATTTTGAATTTTTATGACTTCTTGGTCCAAATTTAAGGTGTCAATAGCTTTTGTAAGATAGACCATAGATTCGGTTATCATCATCTCAGAGTCAAAGAACGTGATATTCCAAAGATATCCTTCAGGCTCGGTATGGTGACTTTGAATTTATAGTTATGTCTTATGGACTAATGAATGCTCATATAACTTATATGAACTTGATGAATAGGGTATTCAAGTACTTGGATATGTTCGTCATTATCTTCGTAGATGACATCCTTATTTATTCTCAGAGTGAAGATGAATATGTAGATGATTTGAGGATTGTCTTACATACTCTCAAAGATCGCCAACTATTTGAGAATATTAGTAAGTGTCAATTCTGGTTGAAATCAGTAGCATATCTTAGCCATATTATTTCCAGTGAAGGCATTCATCCTGATTCTCAAAAGACCAAAGTAGTTAGAAATTGGCCTAGACCAATCTCTCCATCCGACATCAGGAGTTTTTTGGGTTTGAATATTTTCTATATATGGTTTATTAAAGTTTTTTCATCTATTGCTTCTTCGATGCATAGTCTAACATATTGTGCAAAAAATATTTTATAAGTTAAAGACTCGACTCACCACCGCTTTGGTTTTGACTCTGTTGAAGGGTTAAAATGATTTTTTAGTAAGCTGTGATGCTTCCAAAGTTGGACTTGGTTGTATGTTGATACAGTATGGTAAGGTTATAGCATATGCCTCTAAACAGCTCAAGCCTTATGAGATGAATTACCCGACTGATGATCTTGAGTTGGCAATAGTTATTTTTTCCTTAAAGATTTAGAAGCATTATATTTATAGGGTTCATGTTGATGTGTTCACTGATCAAAAAATCCTTCAGTATTTGTGCAACCACAAAGATCTAAATCTTTATCAGAGAAGGTGGCTAGAGTTGTTGAAAGAGTATGATACAAGTGTCTTATATCATCCGAGTAAGGCATATATTGTGGTTGACGCTCCTAGTAGATTATCTATGGGAAGTGGTGCTCGCATTGATGATGAGAAAAAAGACTTGGTTCATGAGTCCACTAGCTTTCTAGATTATGAGTTCGGTTAGACAATTCAGCCTAAGGGAATGTCTTTATTTAGAATGGCACAGAATTCTCTTTGATAGATGAGGTAAAGGAACAAAAATATATTGAACCTATTTTTCTTAGATTAAAAGTCGTGGTCCATAGTCAGAAGGTTGAGGTTTTCTTGCTAGGGGGAGATGGTTTTCTTTGTTTTAAAGGCAGACTATGTGTTTTGGATGTGATGACTTGCGAAATCAAATGCTAGCAGAAGCTCACGGTTCTTGGTATTCTATTCACCCAGGAGCCACTAAGTTGTACTGTGAATTTTGGAAATTTTACTGGTGGAATGGAATGAAAATAAATATTGTGGAATTTGTGGTTTAGTTTCCTAATTGCCAGCAGGTTAAGGTTGAGCACCAGAGTCCTGGTGGTATGCTTCAAATATGAGTATTCCTACTTGGAAATGGTAAGTGATGAATATGGACTTTATGAAGGGTTGCCTCATACTCATTGAAAGAATGATTCTATTTGGTTTATTATGGACCAAATGACTAAGCCAGCCTATTTTCTACTAGTTAACACTTCTGATTCTGCCGAGAATTATGCTAGATTCTATCTTAGAGAGTTAGTGAAAATTGCATGAAGTCCCTTTGACCATCATTTCATATTGTGTTACTTAGTTTACTTTCCATTTTTGGAAGACCTTCCAGAAGGGTCTTGGTACCCAGTTCATCTTAGGATATCTTTCCATCCACAGATAAATGGTCAGGTAAAGAGGACCATTTAGACTTTAGAGGATATGTTAAGATCATGTCTGATTGATTTCATAGGTAGTTGGGATGAGAATTTTCCTTTTATTTTTCTTATAATAATATCTATCACTTCAGTATTCAGATGACCCGATTTAAAGTTCTTTATGGTAGGAGGGTAAATCTCTTATTTGTTGGTTTGAGGTTGGTGGAGCTATATTGATAGGGCTAGATTCATCTCATAAGGTTATAGATAAAGTTTAGCATATTAGAGAGAGGCTAAAAATATCTTAGAATCATTAGAAATCCTATGTAGATTTTAGGAAAAGGGCACTGGAGTTTCCTAATTGAGGATTTGATTTACTTGAAAGTTTTACCCATGAAAAGGGTGAAGATATTTTACAAAAAAAGGTAAGCGCAGTCCTTGCTATGTTGGTCCTAATAATATTTTGGGGTGAGATGGCAATGTAGACTATGAGATAGAATTATCTGTAGATTTAGCATCAGTGCATACCATTTTTCATGTGTCTTTGTTAAGTAAATGCATTAGTGATCCAAAATTTGTTGTTCCCTTAGAGAGTGTGGGTGAAAAAAATTCTCTCTTATGAAGAGGTCCTAGTTGAGATCCTTGTTTGTCAGGTTCGTAAGTTAAGGAATAAGGAGATAGCTTTGGTAGAGTTCTGTGGTGAAATCATAGGCAAATATGATGACCAAGTACACTTATATTTTCTCTTCTCAGTTCCACCTTGACGTCATAGTTTTCCCTTAACTAATTAATTCTTTCTATCTCATGTCATCTAGCTATTCTTATGTCATTACATTCATTCATGAGTTTGGATCAGTCTATTTTATCATTTCAAACTCAGTTATCATGTTAGTATTCAATGCTTAGAAATTTAGAGTAGGAATTGCAGCCCTTTCTCTAACATTTAGTTAGTTTTCAATGGGGAATGAATGACCCTAAGGGGGAAATATTGTAACACTCCAAAAATACAAAATAATATTATAAACATACTTCAAGTGCACATAGAAATAAAACTTCATGTTTGGTAGGCTACTCTCAGTCTTCATTTATTGAAGGAAGAAACATCATTGACAACATCCTTCTTAGTCATGAGTTATTTAAGGGATATACAAGAAAGGGAATATCTCCAAGGTTTGTCTTAAAGGTAGATGTGCTTTCTGAAGTCTATCTTGGTTGATCTTGGCTTCCCACAAAAGTTTGTACATGAGATAATAGAGTGTGTGACTATTGTGTCATGCTCACTTGTGCTAAATGGAGGTTTAACAAAGCCATTCAAAGGTAAAAGGGGAATTAGGAAAGGGGACCCTATTGTCCCCTTACCTGTTTGTGTTGGCAATGGAGTACCTGCAAAGAGAAATGAACCATCTTGCACAGAATCAAAATTTCAATTTTCATCCAAGATATAGGATATTTGGAGTGATACACATGTGCTTTGCTGATGATTTACTCATGTTTTGCAGGGAAGATATGGAAGTTGTCAATCTACTTAAGCACATATTTCAAAGGTTTTCAGATGTTTCTAGGTTGCAGGCAAATCTAGACAAAAGTTCCCTCTATATCACTGGTGTATCACAAGAAGTGAAGACAGAGATTTTGCAGGAACTTGGTTATGTAGAAGGAACCCTCCCTTTTAAATACTTAGGAGTTCCATGGTCTACTAAGAAGCTAAATGCCAACCAATGCTTACCTCTTGTGGAAAACATTACTGCCAGGATCACATGTTGGTTAGCAAGACTACTATCTTATAATGGTAGAATGTTTCTCATTAAAGCTGTGCTTTTTGGGATGCAGACTTACTGGGCTCAGATATTCATTCTAACTAAGAAAGTAATGAAAATGATAGAGGCCATATGTAGATCATTTCTTTGGACAGGAATGGGGCAACTATCAAAGAAAACTTTAGTGTCATGGGAGAAACTATGCTACCCAAGGGTTGCAGGTGGTTTGAATGTGATTAATACTAAGATATGGAATAAAGCAGCAATTATGGGCAATATCAATCAAGAAGGTCTCATTATGGATAAAGTGGGTGCACAACTACTACATAAAGTGCAGAAATTTGGAAGATATAGCCTTACCCAAGAATACAGCTTGGGTAATCAGGAAAGTTTTGGGTTGTCGGGACACTTTGATGCAGATGAACTCATTACCAGGATCATTTGCTCAAAGAATAGCTGAACTACAGATGGGAGGATCCTACCAGATAAAGAAAGCTTATAGAAGGTTTCTACCTCCGCTCCCAAAAGCACCATGAAAAGAAATAGTGTTGCAGCCTCAGGTTCACCCTAGACATCACTTTAACTTGAGGCTGGCCCTGCAACAAAGACTTAACACATTGACTCGATTTCAAAAATTTGGTATATAGGTACCGATGGATTGTATATTTTGTGCAGGAACTATTGAGAGATTCTCCTACCTGTACTTTGAATGCACATATACTAAGGCCTATGGATTAGACTAGTGCATTTGATGGGCTTTAACCATGTTATAAGGACATGGGAATCAGAAACACAGTGGATTAACCAAATGGCAAAAGAAAAATATGTAGTAGAAAACATCACATGTATTTGCTATTGTAGTATTTTGCATTTGGGATAAAAGGAACTCTGCTAGGTTCCAAGGAAGTTGTTTTAGAGTGGATGCAGTATACAGAGAGGAGGCCATGCACGTTCACATAAGAGGGAGAGGATTAATCAGATGGCAGACACACCTTCAAAGACTAAATTGCTTCCCTTAATAGTGTTGTTAGGAGAATGATGAAAATTGTATAGATTTAGAGAATTAGTGAGAAGTAAGGGTTTGCCTGAGCCTGGTATTGTATTACAAACTTTTTTTATTAATAAAAGCTTGCTTTTAATCAAAAATAAACTTCATGTTTTTATAGTATTGTCATGACCCGAACAAGGGCCTGGCCATGATGGGTATCTCAAGTCTCACAAGGACCAGAGACCACCCCCTTTACATAACCAAACCAACACAAAAACCTCGAGGGTCGGACGAATTTCGAGCATATAACAAGATATCACAAAACCAAACTAATGATAATTCATAATATGTCTATACCAACCACCAGTAACCGAATAACCGTCCATCACCAAAACAATCAACCAAACCACCTAAATTCATAGAAATCCAACAAAGACTCTACAAAATCGAAAGTCAGTAAAATGTCGGGAGATGCCCCCAAAAATATCCCAAAACCAATATCCAAAAGATAGTAAAAACGTATAAAAGAAACCACAATATGAACTGGGGTCTGCTTAAGGATGGAAGCTCACCACTTCAATCTGAATTGCTAGCTGATCCCGAATCTAAGTCACTAAGTAGGAGAGGTGGACGTATGGCCAGTTCCTACATCGTGTAGGGATACAATGTCTGAATACGGTTAGCGGTTAGAGTGCTAGCACATAACTCAGGGATAGGGTAATAAAATAATTCCATGATAACAGTTCAAAACCAATGCAACATCCAATGCATAATATCATATGAGATACATATACATATATGCTACCACATGTTGGGTAGGGAACAAGGCTTAGCATGAACATCGAAAACCTTAACCTAGGTTATGTAGATTAACTGTCATAAAATAAGGCACCCACGGGCAATATGGGCCCAACTCTCCCCTAGTTAGAAGGGCCCCAGTGTGTGTAGCTGCAAGAACCAGAGAATATCCATATCCGTGTATGCCTTTATAGGGGACTCAAAATACCTAGAATAATCAAGGTGACTTACGAACCAATATATGTAATATGGAGGACTCAAACCTTCCATTCATATATTAATTTGGGGGACTCGAACCTCCCAGTCATTTAGACACCCATACCGGCTAGCGTGGTTTCCATTGTTAGTTCTTCGGACTCCACTTTCACGGCCCGGCTACACATCTCGCTTTAAAACCTAATTAAAATATTCATTACACATATACAACCATTAATCCAATTATTTATCAAAGGCATTCCATTGTTATCATCGTACAAACCCCAGTTGCAAGCATACAACATGCCATAACCATTATTAATCAACTTGGACTCGAACCCATTGTCTAAACAAAGACATCAATTCAATTTAGCATCTAGGGACTTGAACCCATTTAGTATTTCAAATCAATTTATGGCCAACAAGGCCTTAAAAAAACTATTTACCAATCATCAACATTCTTAGACCAATGCCTTAGTTCCAAACACAATTCAATCATGTGAAAAGATCATTTTCATTGATAATTTCACAAATAGGTTAAGGACAAACCATTATCAAATTCAAAACAAACAAATTTAGGTTCAAACATGACCCATTTCTTAAACCATAATTCCCATGTACCCACATGTGAAAAACCATTATCAAAACATGTGTAATCATAATTTAAACCTTGAGAAAACAATACTCAACATTATGCATTCAAACCCTCAACCATGGTTTTCAAAACCACCATTAGTGACTTATGAACAATGCTTTAAACATATGATTTTAGTGAATTAATAATGAGAGAAGAGTTACATGCCTGAGTTACAAAGATTCACAGAGAGGATTTGATCGTTAAGCGCTTAGATGACCACTTTAAAGAAATCCTAGTCCAATATTTCTTGAGAGGTTTGAGAGATAATTTAGAGAGTGTTTTTAATTTTGTAAAGTGTATAATGGATGACCAAAAGGTGTTATAAGATATGGGGTCTGAAAGGATTGGGGTGGGAAATGTCCAAAGTACCCCCAACTTAAAGCTGTAAAATCCCGTCTTTGGTTATGAGTCAAGACATCGACTCGTCACCACAATATGACTCTTACCATTGAGTCATCACCAAGATAGAGAATTGGACACCACACACTATCCAACTTATGACTTCTTAGTACCACTCGTCACTAGACCATATGACTTGTATGGTCTAGTCGTGACCAACACAAAACACCAAGGGCTTGGACACTGGACAACATACAACTTGACCCTAACCATTTGTCATATGTTCATTCAACTTGTGAGCAGTCTCTCATAACCAGGACGGAACTTGGCCAATATACAACACACTGGTTTGGTTATGACTTGGGTCCCTAAAACCATAACCACACCCTATGACTTGTATGGTGAGTCATCAAAAGGATAGTGAGCTTAAGGCTCGAGGAAATTTTAAGGGTCAAATCCTGGGGCAATTCAGTCTCCCCCCTTAGGATTATTCGTCCTCAAATGATGGGACAAGGCATTGACTAGCACGATTAAACCCCCAAACATCTTTACTCTTACCTTTAAGACTAAAAACAAAATACCAAGGAAATTTGTCAATCTATCTTTAACAAAGACAAAAAATAAAGATGTTAAGAACAACACATACCTCAAGCATGAATTTCTAGAATTGGGAATTAGAACGGATACTTGGACTTTATGTCCTCCTCGGCTTCCCAAGTAACTTCCTCTAACTTTTGGTTCCACCATAGAACCATTACCAAAGTCATGTCTTTCGTTCACAACAGACGAACTTGTCGATCTAAGATCCTCATCTGGACCTTTTTATAGGTCAAAGAATCTAAAATATCAATGTTCTCCAAGGGAACAACTAGCGAAGGATCACCCACGCATTTCCGCAACATGGACACATAGAATATCGGATTAATGAACTCATGCTAAAAGACAATTCCAGTTCATATGTAACATTACCAACCCTTCTCAAAACCACATATCGAGGGCTGAGCTTCTCTTTCTTCCCAAACTGCATTACTCTCTTCAGGGGAGACACCTTTAAGAATACCTAATCTCCAACCTCAAATTCCAAATCCCTTCTCCTTACATCCGCATAGGACTTTTGGAAACTTTGGGAGGTATTAATCCTATCCTAAATCACCTTCACCTTCTCTATAGCTTGGTGAACTAAATTCGGGACAAATATCTCCGCCTCAACAACCTCGAACAACCCAATAGGAGACCTATACCTCCTGTCGTACAATGCTTCAAACAGAGCCATACCAATGCTAGAATGGGAACTATTATCATAAGCAATTTCAATAAGAGGCAAGTGGTCATACCAACTACCACCAAAATTAGTTACATAAGCTCGCAGCATATCTTTCAAAGTCTGAATAGTTCTTTCTACTTGCTCATCTGCCTGTTGTGAATGGAGGTGCTAAGGCTCACTTTGGTCCCCAAACCATGCTGAAAAGAGCCCCAAATATGTGATGAGAACAGAGTACTATGATCTAAAATGATTGAGACAGGTGCACCATGCAACTTTACGACCTCTTGAAGGAACAACTTTGCATAATCCTTGGCAAATTTGTTAGTCCTCACTGGAAAGAAGTGAGCAGACTTAGTCATCCTATCCATGTTGACCTAAATGGAGTCACACTGTTTCTGCGACCATGAAAGGCCGGTAATGAAATCAATATTAATTACCTCCTATTTCCAAACTGACAATTCTATCTCTTAAATTAGCCCACCGATCCTCATGTGCTACACCTTCATTTGCTGACACACCATATACTTATCCACTAAGTTGGCTACGTCCCGCTTTATATTATTCCACCAATACATATCCTTGATATCATGATATATCTTTGTTGAACCAGGATAAACCGTATACCATAATTCATGGGCCTCGACCAAAATCCTACCTCGCAATCCATCAACATCGGTAACACACAACCTCCCTTGGTACTTAAAGATACCATCACCACCAATATCGAATGCCATCGCTTCTATTTACCCATATCATCCTTTATTTTCATCAAGAGAGGGTCGAATACCTGTTTCTCCTTTATTTCCGAACCAAGAGACAATTGCGCCACCTATTGCACAAGTACACCACCATTCTCAGAGTCCAAGAGACGAACTCCAAGATTAGCCAAATGGTGAATATCTCTTGCCAATTCCCACTTATCATTATCCTCATGCGATAAGCTACCCATTGACAACCTGCTAAGAGCATCAACAACTACATTAGGTTTACCTTGGTGGTAGTGAAATCTCATATCATAGTCCTTCAGCAACTCAAGCCACCTACTCTGCCTGAAATTAAGCTCTTTCTAAGTTAACACGTACTGCAGGCTCTTATGGTCAGAAAAGCTATAAACATGGACTCCACACTAATAGTGACGCCAGATTTTCAATGCGAACACCATGGCTAACAACTCCAAGTCATGAGTCAGATAGTTCTTCTCATGAACCTTCAACTGTTTAGATACATAAGCAACCACCTCACCATGCTGCATTAAAACACAACCCAAACCAACCCAAGATGCATCACAATAGACGAAGAAACCCTCTATTCTTTCAGGAAGAGTCAAGATCAGAGCTGAAGTCAACTTATCTTTCATCTTCTTAAAACTACCCTTCTAAGCATTAGACCATAAGAACTTCACCTTTTTCTGAGTCAACTTGGTCGATAAGGTAGCAATAGAAGAGAAACTTTCCACATATCTCCTATAGTAACTAGCTAAACCCAAAAAGCTCTGAATATTGGTTGGAGTTGTGGGTATCCGACACTTCATAACCATAGTAACTTTTTGAGGATCCACCATGATCCTTTCACTAGACACAACATGACCCAGAAATGTAACTACGTTAAACCAAGATTCACATTTGGAGAACTTAGCATACAAATCCTGATCTTTCAAGGTTTGCAATACAAATTGGAGGTGCCCAGCATGATAATCCTTACTCTTAGATTACACCAAAATATCATCAATGAAGACAATCACGAACAAATCCTAAAACTAAAGGAAGATCCTATTTATCAAATCCATAAACATCGTTGGCATTCATCAAACCAAAAGACATAATCAAGAACTTAAAATACCCATATAGGGTATAGAAAGATGTCTTAGGGATATCCACCACCCTAATCTTTAATTGATGATACCCGGACTGAAGATCGATCTTAGAGAAGAATTTGGTGTACTGAAGTTGATCAAAGAGGCCATCAATTCTCGAAAGTAGGTACTTATTCCTTACTGTTACCTTGTTCAACTTTCGGTAATCAATGCACATACTAAGGGAATCATCCTTTTTACATACGAACAAGATAGGTGCACCCCACAAGGACATACTAGAACGAATGAAACCCTTGTCTAAGAGATCCTTCAACTGCTCCTTGAGTTCCTTTAACTAAGTTGAAGCCATTCTATAGAGGGAATAAAGATAGGATGAGTGTCCAAAACAAGGTCAATACCAAAATCAATCTCCTTATAAGGAGGGACACAAGGTAGATCATATGGGAAGACTTTAGGAAACTCATCTACCACCGGGATAGAATATAAAAAAAGACCCTCCGAGTTAGAATGATTAGCCCAGACCAAATAATAGAGACATCCCTTGGAAATTAATTTTTGAGCCCTAAGATATGATATGAACTGTCCCTTAGGCTCTAGGAAACTTCACTCTCATTCAATAACTGGCTCATTAGAGAATTTTAAGATGGCCTTACGAGTTTGACAGTCTAAAGATGCATAGAAAAAGTGAAACTAATCCATCCCTAATATGACATCAAAATCAACCATGTCAAATTCAAATAGATCCACGAAAGTCTCCCGACCACCCGCAGAGACCATTCAATCCTTATAGACTAATCTAGTAGCCACAAAGTTACCTATAGAGATAGAAATATAAAAAAGATCAGAAATATACTCAAGACTAAAACCAAAATGCACAGCCACAAATGGGGTCATATAAGAGAGAGTGAACCCTGGATAAACTAAATAGAACACATCACAATAAAAGAGTTTCAACATACCAGTAACGACATAGGGAGATGCCTCAAAGTCCTAACAAAAAAAAAGGGCATATAAGCATTTCCTGCAAGTGTCGGTACTGAAAGCAGAAGCAGCGCCTTTTGGTGTCGAAGTTGATAAAAAGGAAACAGGAACCTTATTGGCCCCAGAAGCAACCCTAAAAGGACAATCAAGTTGCATATGGCCAATCTGACTATAACTAAAATATCAGTTTCTCCCTTTCTCTCATTAGCCACAGTGCAACTAACTATAAAATCTACAAGGAGGATATGATCGAGCAGACTGAGCCATACTAGCCTGAGATTGGGCACCCTCTGCTTCGGGTAAAGAGTACTAGCCATAGAGAAAAACACAGAACTCCCTCACTTCTTCTTAGTCCACCTTTACCCATCTCTACCACTCAACTGTTGGTCTCCACCTAATAAAAAATCTAAATTTCTTACTTATCCTCTTACCAATCTTAGTCTGCTTCTTCTTTACTTTCTTAACCTACTGCATATACACCACAAGCCAAGAAATATCCATATCATTGTTCAACAAGGTAGCCTTACTCTCTAGAATTAACTCACGGGACAACCCAGAAGCAAACTTATGCAGTCTAGCTCTCATGCTAGATACCAACTCGGGAGCATAACTAGCTAACTGATGGAATTTCAGGGCATACTCCTTGATCGACATCCTACCTTATCTCAGATTCACAAATTTCTCCATTTTTGCCTCTCTTAACTCCTGAGGAAAGAAACGGTCCAAAATGGCACTAGAGAAGTCATCCCACAGTGCATAGTCAGCATTATCTCCCCTGGAGTATTCCCACTCCTCATACCATTGGTTTGACACATCCTTTAATTGATAAGCAGTAAAATCCACACCTTCAACATCTGAACCAAGCATAATTTGGAAGATTTTCTCCATCTCATCAATAAAAGCTTGAGGATCCTCTTCAACCTTAACACTAGTAAAAGTTGGAGGACTCAACCTCATGAATTGGCCAACCCTAGTGGCCTTAGAATATAGAGTAGTACTCTCAGACTGAGAAGCTACTAATTGAGCCAACATATGAATAGACTAATGAAACTCAGTGTTCATCACATCAACATGAGGATCTTGAACAAGGCTATAGGGAACCAGTGGAACTCTAGGAGGGCAATTAGGAACTAGACCCCTTGACTGGGTCTGAACCGCATAAATAGGATGTGTGCCATAAACAGTATCCCTAAGTGGAACTGAGGAGTTTTCATGAGCTTTAGATCATCTGGGAGGCAGTCTATAGAATGAAGTGAGAAAACGGTAATTAGAGCAATCTAAGAACTTAGACTCTATAGCTCACAACAGAACAACAAGAAAGGGAAATATTCCTAAATGTCTCATAGCCTCTCTCTTATAATTATGTCACTCTACAAACCCATAAAAGAGACTCTACTTGACACGGCTTTGTGGACACCCTAGGCTTTGATACCACTTTTGTCATGACCCAAACTAGGGCCTGGCCATGATGGGTATCTCAAGTCCCACGTGGACCAGAGACCACCCCTTTTACCTAACTAAAATAACACAAAAACCTCGAGGGTCAAACAAATTCCAAGAATATAACAAGATAGAACATAACCAAACTAATAATAATAAAAAATATGTGTATACCAACCATCGATAATCGGACAACCGTCCATCACCAAAATAATAAAGAAAACCACCCAAGTCCACAGTAATTAAACAAAGCCTCTATAAAATTGAAAGTCAACAAAATATCAGGACATGCCCCCGATAATAACCCAAAACCAATATCTAAAATATAGTCAAAACATAAAAAATAAATCACAATATAAACTGGGGTCTTCCAAAGGATGAAAGCTCACCACTCTAATCTGATTCGCTAGTTGGTCCCGAATCTAAGTCACTAAGCAGGAGAGGTGGAAGTATGGTCGGTTTCTGTATCCATGAGCAAACAACGTTTGTAAATGGTTAGCAGTTAGAGCGCAAACACATAACTCTGAGGTAGGTGAACAAAATAATGACATGGTAACAGTTCAAAACCAATGCAACATCCAATGCATAATATCATATGAAATACGTATAAATATTTAATACCATATGCTGAGGTAGGGAACAAGGCTTAGCATGAACTTCAAAACCCTTAAACTGGGATGTGTAGCTTAACCATCATAAAATAAGGCACCCTTAACTACATAGGACCAGCTTTTCCCAAGCTGGATGGGCCCCAGTGCATGTAGTCGCACAAACTAAAGAATATCCATATTAGTATATGCCTTTATAGGGGACTCAAACCTCCCGGCATAATCAAGGTGACTTTAGCACCAATGTATACAATATGGGGGACTCAAACCTCCCATTCATATATTTATTTGGGGAACTCGAACCTCCCAGTCATATAGCTACCCACACCGGCTAGCGCGGTTTCCAGTGTTAGTCCTTCGGACTCCACTTTCATGGCTAGGTTGCATATCACGCTTTAAAGCCTAATTAAAATATTCATTACACATACACAACCATTAATCCAATTACTTACCGAAGGCATTCCACTGGTATCATAATACCAACCCCACTTGCAAGCATACAACATGCCATAGCTATTATTAATCAACTTTGGACTCGAACCCATTGTTTAAACAAAGAAATCAATTTAATTCAACGTTTAGGGACTCGAACCCATTTAGTATTTCAAATCAATTTATGGACAACAAGGCCTTCATAGAACCATTTACAAATCATCAACATTCTTAGGACAATTCCTTAGTTCAAAACACAATTCAATTATGTGACAAGATTCTTCTCATTAACAATTTCATAAACCGGTTGAGGGCATACCATTATCAAAGCCAAAAACTAGCAAATTTAGGTTTAAATATGATCCATTTGTTAAATCATAATTCCCATGCACCCACATGTGCAAAACCATTATCAAAAGACGTGTAATCATAATTTAAACCATGAGAAAACAATATTCAACATTATACATTCGAACCCTCAACCATGATTTTCAAAACCACCATTAGTGACTCATGAACAATGCTCTAAATATATTATTTTAGTGAAATATCATTCAGGGAAGAGTCACATTCCTGATTTATAAAGATTCGCGGAGAGAATTTGATCCTTAAGCACTTAGATGACCACTTTTGAGAAACCCTAGCACAATCTTTCTTGAGTGGTTTGAGAGACAGTTTAGAGAGTTTTTTTAATTTTGTAAAGTGTATAATAGATGACCAAAAGGTGTTATAAGTCATGGGGTCTTAATGACTAAGGGTGGGAATTTCTAAAGTAACTACGTGAAGTAAAATCTACAAGAAACTAAAAAGAAAACCTACCTAGGGTTGCCTCCCAACCAGCACCTGATTTAGTGTCACCGCACAACCCAACTACGGATTAGTTGTTCTTTTTTCTTTTCTTTCTCATACTTGGTCTCCATCTTCTTATTCTTTTCACCCCTCTTAGGTGTGAACTCATAAATGCAGAAGATTTTTGAACTTTAGCCTTTTTAGGCTCATCAATTTGCATTATATCGGGCTGTGGTGGTTTTGTCTTAGGCAGCTTAATGAGGGTGTCCGAAGAGGCCCTTGATGGATCAACCACCCCATACTTATACCCTTTAATAACAGTAATTATGCACAAGTCTTTATAATAGGATAGTGTGTTAAGTGATTTATAAACTTTTAAAATTGTCTCTTCATTCTCCAACCTCATTTTGAGTGTACCTTCTCTTACATCAATAAACGCTCCTCCCATTGCTAAGAATGGATGCCCTAAGATGATTGGTACCTATTCGTCTGCCTGAAAATCTAGAATAAAAAAGTCAGCAGGAATAACAAATTTACCAACCTTTATGAGAACATTCTTAATAATTCCTTCCGAGCGAGCTATGGTCTCGTTCGCCAACTATAATAGTACAGAGCTCGGTCTAGGTTTCCCCAAGCCCAATGTATTGAATAGAAATAGGAGCATCAAGATGATACTCGCCCCTAAATCACTAAGTTCCTGCACCACCTCACTGTTGCCAATTTGAATGGGAAGAGTAAACTTTCCTGGGTCCTTAAGATTTTTTGGCATCTTTTGAGTAACCAAAAAACTACAATCTTTAGTAAGTTCTACCGCTTTTATATCCTGTAATTTAACTATATTAGCCACCACATCCCTCAAGTACTTAGCATACTTGGGCATACCTTGCAAAATATCTAAAAAAGGTAAGTTAATATGTAGCTCTCTGAATGTGTCAAAGAACTTCTTAAAACACGAATCCTTCTTTGTCTTCGTATGCTTCTATGGAAAGGATAGTTGGGGGATCTTCTTTACTTCTTCAACAACTTTTTCTTTTGAGTACTAAAACTTTCTCGACCTTTCAGCAACTTTGTCATTTACCTGTGAAAGAGTTAAATTTGCATCTACCTCCTTTATTGCCTTGGAAGGTTCTCCATAAAGCACTTTGCCACTCCTCAAAGTGATTATCATTACTTGTTTTATATTTTCTGTATCTGCTGGAAAACCACCTTAAGGCCTGGTATTCAGTGTCTGTTATAACTGCCCCAACTGCAAATCTAAGCTTCTTGTGGCTACTTGCTGATTCTTTGATTCTGTATGTTGACTTTTCATATCTGCAGCCATTTGTGCTTGACCATCTAAGAGTTGTTTCATCATATCTTCCATATTTTTAGTTGATTTATTTGGTGGAGCCTGCAGCTGTGACGCATTCCATGTCCGATTTAGTGGTTGAGTCTACTACGTTATGTAGTAGGCATTACCATAATTTGGTCTTTGAGCATTGACCACATACATTACTGACTCCGTATTGGAAGCACACATAGTTGCTAAATGACCACTATTACCACAAACTTTACACCAACCTGCAGCTTGTTGGATTGCAGGTTGTGCTATTTCCAACTTCAGACTGCTTATTTGATTTTTGCAATGCATAGATGTGAGCAGATATGGAAGTGAATTGGTCAACCTCTAATACACCTGCAGCTCTTTTTGTAGTGCTCCTCGAATCTTAATGCCATTCTGAATTTCCTTGAGATATGCAGTTCAATAGAGTGTACAACTCATCATATGTCATCTTAAGATCTTGACCACCTGCAGCTGAATCTAGAAAAATCTTTGTATTGTGATCAACAACCTCTACAAAATTATGAGCAAGTACCTCATTGGATTGTTGATGGTGTTGACAATCCTGAAGAGACATGGTTGTAGGTCTTCATGCTCTAATTCATACATCTATAACCACCACTAATATGACAAAGAGAGTATACCTACCAAATAGAGATATATCTATTATCACTCATATTGGGGAAAGTAATATGTTTAAACAGGACACTATTACAAATGTCTTCCACTTACCTCAGTTTAAATTCAACTTACTTTCAGTATCTAAACTAACTAAAGAGTTACACTACCTTATTACTTTTTATCCTGATCTATATGTGTTTCAGGATATTTGCAATGGAAAGGTAAAGAGGATTGGTAGAGAAGTTGATAGATTATACATCTTTACCAATACCACTACTAAGAGTGATACTGAGATGATTGCATAAAGACCTCCTACAATACTAATTTTGTCTCTAGTTCTATTTATGATTGTGCTAGTGACAGCACCCAAGTGCACACACAAGTGTACGTGGTTTATCAAGTAGTAAAGTGTCCTTAAAGAAAGACAAGTATCGATCCCACAGGGGCTTGATCTAAAAACTATTCGATTCTAGTTCACAATTTACATTCAATTAATGCAAGAGTAACCAAAAGAGTTTGGAATATTGTATATTGCAAGTAAAGTAATAGTGCATAAAGAAAAGTCTTGAAACAATCAATGGAGTAAAGTCCAGGGTTAAAGCACTTCTAACAATCATACTATGTTATTGAACTTCATTTGTTGCCTTACTTATCTTTGTTGTTGATTCGTAAGGTTAACTGCATGATCACGATCTCCCGACCTCTAATCGTTTACCTAATATGGACATTACAACTACATCATTGAGCGGGGATGCAATAATCCAATTAAGTTCATTAATCTATCTTTCTACATTTGAATCATTTAAGGTATCTAAGTACATCCCTGTCCTAGACACTAATTTGAATTCCTTATTTCATTAAAGAATACAAACCATACTTTGTTCATCTTCATGTTCTATCTCCTTTTCCTTCTCCCGAGATCAAAAGGTAGATAATTGATATATTTTTTGGGTGATTAATCCATCAAAGATGAACAAGCAACCAAATATGATTAAAGAATTAAATGAAATCAACTCAAAACAATAATACTCGTGCTCTTGTCTTTAACCCCGGAAAGGAGGTTTCTAGCCACTCATAGTCATAATCATGATCCAAAAAGTTGAATACATGATATAATCTAAAATAAAGCTAAAATAAAACGTGTAGTATAAGTTCCTTGATGTTCTTATATGTCCAAATATAATCCATAACATGTACAATGTTATATTTATATGTATAGGATAAACCCAAGTCGTGTAGGATTCAATTTGCACTTTTGGCTATGTATAGAGTGGGGGTTGCGCCACACCTCTTTCTTGACTTAACTAAGGTTTTTTGCGAAATAGGTTCTTGACTTGACTAGGGATTGTAGAGTAATTCTGGTTTGATCAAATAGGGGCCATGCCACGACTCTATCGCGATCCCTCATTGGAAGTTGCCTCTTGAAATGTGGTTAAGTGTTGGAAGTCCCTCCTTCCATCCCTTGTCTTGTGGTGTATTTTTCATGGATTTCCAGACGTTGTATCATCAATATATCACCATATTCATCTCACAAATCTTCCTACATAATCACACCACACGAATTTGAGATCATAACAACACAATATCCAACATGAAGAATCAAAACAAGAGCTAAGACTAGGCTAGTTCGTATTGATCTACAACTTATTGTTCCACCTCCACACTTAATCAAATTAAAGTTTACATATAACCAAAAAGTTTTTCCACTCATAATTATACATTTAAACAATTTGAAACTCCTTAAATACAATAGAATCTAATGGAATCGGCTAGACAAGCACCTAGCCCAAGCTAGTAACGCTAGTTTCCTCGATTGAACTCTAAATGACTAAATTAAGTACAAACCTACTTGAAATTCACTTTGAACATTGTAATCATGTACTTTTACACTTAGATGCATATTTATATCATTATCAACCCATATATCATACGAATCATCCTCAAAACAAGGCTAAAAAGACTAAAATAGTGACACTAGAATGCATAAATGTACCCAACATCAGCTAGTGATACTACTAAGCTAGATATAGTATTATTGGATAAAAAACTAGGACAAGAATCAACTAATGTAATAAAAATAATCCTATCTATATATAAGAGTATATCAACTAGTAAAGCCTTTGAGTGTGTAGTTTGTCCATGTGTTAAGCAAGTCAGAATTCTTTTTCCTACTATATGTATTAAGACTTCTAACATCTTTGAGTTTCTTCACATGGATGTATGGAGGCCCTATAAAGTACCCACATTTGAAAGAAATATATGTTTCTTAACAATGGTTAATGACTACACTAGAATGACTTGGATCTACTTACTTAAGCTTAAGTCTGATGTGTGTATTTCAATTTTTCAATTCATTTAGTTTGTTAAGACTTAATTTGACAAAATAATTAAAATCATTAGGTCTGATAATGGAACTGAGTTTGTAAACTTAGTATGTCATACTTTGTTCACAAAGTTAAGAATTATCCATCAAACATCATGTGCCTACAACCCTCAACATCATAGAGTGACTGAAAGAAAGCACAGACATATTTTAGAAGTAACTAGGGCCCTAAGATTTCATAGTGAAATACCTATAAAATTCTGGGGTATGTGTGTCAAAGAAGTTGTCTATATCATTAACAGGCTGCCTACTACTGTATTAGATTACATATCTCCATATGATAAACTATATTACAAGAAACCTAATATCAGTCATATGAGAACTTTAGATTGTTTATGTTCTGCTAAAATAGTTCACCAAATAGATAAACTACAATCTAGAACTAGAGAATGTATTTTAATTGGCTACTCTGAAACTCAAAAAGGTTATTTACTATATGATCATACTAATAAGGTGTTGTTTGTCAATAGAGATGTCAACTTTAGAGAAGATGTGTTTCCTTTCAAAGAAAGAGTTCCTGAATCTCAACATATTACAGTTGATAAGCTAAATGAAACCTTATTTCATTAGTCAGACATAGATACATAACATATGAGGCACTCATAAGATACATCAAATACTCAACCAACATCAAATGAACCTATTGATCACATGCTGCAAGAACAACTTGCGAAGATACAGGTTGATTAGGATCAAACTGCAGACATACCTCTAGCTGAGGAACAAGTACAAGTACCTGTAAGAAGGACTACCAAAATAAGAAAGGCTCTCTTATGGATAAAATACTTTGTGTCCCTAAGAATTCATCAGGAAGCACCCTATGCTTTGGGTAAATACCTGACTTATGACAAACTATCTCCTTAGTACCAGGCATGCAGAGAAATTTCATGTACTACTAGTGAATCTCCCAACTATAGTAAAGCCGTGAAAGTTCCTAGATGGATAGAAGCAATGAATAATGAGATTGATGTACTTGATGGAAATCAAACTTGGGAGATCACTAGTCTACCTGAAGGTAAGAAACCTATAGGCTGTAAATGGATCTTTAAAGTAAAATACAAAGCTACTGGTGAAGTAGAAAAATTCAAAGCTAGGTTGGTTGCCAAAGGTTATAGTCAACAAGAGGGAATAAACTTCCAAGAGACATTCTCACCTATTGATATGATAAAAAAAATGAGAACAATTCTTACTATTACAGCTCAAAAATAGTGGTACATACATTATATTGATGTATACAATGCTTTCCTACAAGGTGATCTTCATGAGAAGATTTACATAGACCTTCCATAGGGATTTAAGATCCAGGGGAAGAAGAAACCTTTGTGTAGAATCTTGAAATCCATATATGGTCTCAACAATCTCCCAGGCAGTGGAATGCGAAGCTATCTGAAACTTTGATAAAAATGGGATTCAAGCAGAGTCAACTAGATCATTCTCTGTACATAAAGCACAATAGTGAAGGTATTACCATTTTCCTAGTTTATATAGATGATATGTTTATCATATGACACACTCCAAGACTAATTGAAGATACAAAAGAAAAGCCGCAATAAGCCTTCAAGATGAAAGATCTAGGTGAACTCAGGTTTTTCTTGGGTGTTGAATTTGCAAGATTAAAAAAAGGTGTACTGATGCACCAAGGAAAATATACATTAGAACTTGTCTCTGAGCTGGGACTTGGTTAAGCTAAACCAGCTGACACATCTATAGATACAAATATCAAGTTGACTACTAAGGAGTATGATGATCATGTCTATAAGAATGAACAAGGAACCAGTGATCCACCAGCAAATGTGCATGGTTATCAGAGGCTTATAGAAAAGTTGTTATGTCTCACAATGACCAGTCCAGTCATTGCTTACAGTGTCTAAACTCTCAGCTAGTTCTTCCAACAACCAAAGAAATCCTACATGGATACAACCATCAAGTACATTAAGAAGAAACCTGGACAAGGAATCTAAATACTAATATTTCAGCATGCTGTGATACAGATTAGGCATCATGTCCATTTCCAAAAAGATCCATTACTGGATATTTAGTGAAGTTAGGCGCAACTACTATTTCTTAGAAGTCTGAAAAGCAAAACACCATTTCTAGGAGTTTAGCTGAAGCTGAATACAGAAGCATTGTTGCAACTGTTGCTAAGCTAGTTTGGTTACTAGGACTGCTTAAGGAGATTGGAATTAGTGTTAAACAACTTGTAAGTATCTACTCTAATAGAAAATCTGCTATGCAGATTGCATCTAACCCTTTATATCATGAGAGGACTAAGCACATTGAAATAGACTATCATTTTATATAGAAGAAGATCATCAAGGACTAGTAACAATCAACTACATTTCTACCAGAGATCAACTAGCTGATGTACTAACTAAAGGTCTTAACAGAACTCAACATGAATACTTAATCTCCAAGCTAGACATCCTAAATATATTTTTGATTACCTAGCTTGAGGGGGTGTTGAAAGAAGGAGATCAAGCTCATCACAAATATATAAAACCAATAAAACAATAATAACTGTTTCAGTAAGTTAGTTGACTGTTTCAGGAAGTTAGTCGACTAACTAACTCAATGAAGTGGAGTTGTAATGAGTTAGTTAATTTTTTAGCTTCTACATCCTTCCATGTAACTCTATATATATAGTCCACTTAGTAAATGTAAAAGGCAGAACAATAAGATTCAATCAAAAAACAAGTTCCCTCTCTTCTTCTCTACAATTTCTTCCTAATTCTTCTTTTTTCCTCTTCTTTTGCATTATCAGATTATAGAGTGATTAAGTTCATTAACCAATGATCATGGACAAATTATTTAAAATTTCAAAATTTATCTTTTAATATAACCAAATATATAAGATAATTTATGATATTTTATTATTTCTCTAATACATTTTGCACATCACAAAAGTACTATAGTAGTATATATTTAATGGAGGCTCGACTAAAAAATCATTTTTTTTCTTTCTTTTTAGGTGGTCCCCTCGAGGGTAGTGGTGAAAGAAAAGTCTTGTGATAAGAAAAAGGAAGAAAAGGAGTTGGTGAGGGTTACACTTCAAATGAGAGCCATATCTCTCTCAATTTGGTTCAAGCTTTGATTTCATGTTCCCATTTGTTTTTCATTCTTCTGCTTCCCCTTGTGCGTTATAATTACGGGGCGTGGATGCAACATATATCTACCATAAATTCATGACCAATCAATTTTTTTTCATATTATTATATCAGCAATATAAATGAATCTAATTATTACAATTGCTCTAGCTTCTTTTTTCCTAAAAACTAAAGAAAAATAATAATAAAAGAAAGCATTCTTACTTTCTCGTGATTATTGTACTAGAAAAGATATCTGAAAGTGTAGAAGTGGAAGTGTAATAATTTAGCATCACTTATATGATTTGATGAATAAAATTCTTTCAAATCATAGGAATGAGAAATCTTGGGTATAAGGCTTGTAGTAGTATTAATATTATCTTTGGTATTTTTATTATTTTGTTAGTTTACTATTTTCATTTTTTTTTCGTTATTTATCGATTACTACTTGTTGTCTCGTCGCCTCTACTTTTTAAATATTGCTTGTGTCTTATTAATTAAATGTCGTGTTTTTTTTATTTTGATCCAAGGGTCTTTTTGAAAACATCTCTCTACCCAACATGATAGAAATAATTAAGATTGCACATACTCTACCATCTTTAGACCCTACTTATAAGAATATACTAGGTATATTATTGTATATAAGGAGTGTTTATTTATAGGGAAAAAACATCACATACAACTTGAAATTGTCCCAAAAAATTGACACACTTAAACTATTGTTACGACTTATTACACATGTATTCTACTTGAAAGTGAATTTTTTTCCACCATGAAAGTTAATGTGGCACAAAAATAAAAATAAACAAAAAACATGCGTGTTTATTAAAATTTATTTGTGTTTTTTAAAACTTCCAAACCTTTTTATATTTTCTCTTTCTTCGCTTACCTTCATCATCACTTTCGCTCTCTTCTTCAACACCCATAAACCATCATTTTAACATTTAGCTTAAAAAAAAATTCATTTTTTCACTTTTTATATTTCAATATAGTTTCAAATTTTTGTATGTACTTTATCATTAGATATTCCATCTTCATTCTTATTTTTTTTCAAGAAAATTCTTACTTTCATTTCACTAAAAAAAATTAAACAAACTAAAATGATTGATGAATCACATGTAAAGAAATATAGCTTTTGGATGAAGAATCATTGTTTCATTGGAAAAGTATAAAATTTTCAATAGTCTGTTTAGTGAGAACTTTTATTTTTTTAGCAGATTCAATTCAACGAATAATTTTCATCAATTTCGTGATTGATTACCTCTATGTTGTTGATATAACTTCTTTAAATGTCTAAAATTCTAATTAAAAAAAACGTAGATCTAAAAGAAACAAAAAAATATGGTACGAAGGACAAGTAATACGATAATTTTGTGATGGTGTTGTTGTAAATGTTTAGTGGTTAGTGGTGAAGAAGAAGAAATCGAAGATGGTGAAGAAGAAATTAAAAGTGACTTTTGACATCAATAATGGCGATGAAGTTATTTCAATGATAGATTTGATTATGAATGTTAAGTTTTGTGGTGTTTCTTTGCATTTTTTGTGGTGATATTAATGATGGTATAATTTCAAAGTTAATTTCATTGTCGGGGATGAAATTTGTGGTGATTACTTTTGTTTTTGGTGATGAAATATACGAATTTGGTCATGGTATAGAGGCAATGATTGTGGTTTTACAGTAGCTTTATGGTGTATAATGAAGAAGAAGCAATTAGGTGATATTGAGAGAAAAAAATTAAAAAATGACATAGCATCTGATGTGGTAGTAATATTACAATAGTATGATGTGAGTGGCATACACCTCCCATCATGTGACTGACTGGTTATATATGCTCTAGAGTGGAAATAAATTTAGTTCAAAATAGTATAGGTGTGTAATAGATCGTCATAATAGTTTGAGTGTGTCGTCGATTTTTTCGAGACAAGTTCAGACTGTATTTGATGTCTTTTCCCTTTTCTTATATTAGGTTCTTCATGGCATAAACTCAAACTAATTAATTGGCTTATTATAGTTATCGCCTACGACTTGATTATAGAATTAAATAAAGTGTAATAATTGGATATATAGGATTAGGATCTACATCTAAAAGGGAAAAACTCAGTGAGAAGAAATTCTCTTTTCATCCATCGCTATTTTGTACAATAATCAATTGCCTGCCCTGAAAGTGGATAATTCTAATAGACTATTATACATCGAAAAAGATATGTTATATGAGACATATGTATAGTCCTATTTATCATTTATCTCATAAAGGGACCACACATTTCACTCCACATATATTTCAAATATGAGGTTCACATCCATCATTTCCCTCTCGTCACCCCATAAAAAGGACTAAGAGAATGCACTAGTAACTAACTCAATGAGATCAAAAGTACCCTAGGTATTGATCCGACCATGGAATTGCACATGACAAATGTAGAGAAAAGCCACTTATGATATGTATATCTTCTTGGGAAATCAGGTGGGGCTCTTTTGTGGATGCTCTAAAAGACCATGTCATTAAATGGCATCCACTATTTGTATAATCTTTTCTTCTTTCTTGAATCTCTATTGGACACACTTCTTGTATATTAGGAGGCAGTCCCTCTTACAGATAGGTACATTGTTAGGATCCATTTCCCATGTTATTGCATTCCAATTGGGAGAGATGTGATTCATAATTAGTATAAACAAAGGGACAATTCTCACTTGCTATTGGTTCCTAACCTAATAACATTTGGATAAAATTCACATGCCCTTTTTGTACTTTTCATTATTCCAAGCTAAGATTTAATCATTTGGTTTTGCCACTTGCTTTTTTCCTTTATCAGCCAGTGATATAGTTGCGCATTGCAATTATTTCACTATTATAGATTACTTTGTTCGGATATAATAGTGTAGTAGTAAATGCAGATGAAACTGGCATGAGAGGGTCTTGATTAATATTCTTTTGTCATTACCCTTCCTTTCAAAAAATGCAGGGCAGATTCATATCACTTTTTCATGTCACCATATATGAGCTAAAAGCTGATGAATCATGGAAAATAACAGATGATGTAGCTCGTCATATGGCTGAAATATTTCTTCCCACATGTCATAGAAATTTTGTTTTTACTCTATTTTAAAAAAGCTTTTAATACATTAAATAAGATTAAATATTTTTAAGGAATTTATATCAAGAAGTGGAATGAAAAATGAGTATTTTGTGGTATGCCAAAAGTTAGTTTTAGTCTTTCTTTTCTTGATTTCTTAATAACTAGTTCTAGCCATTGGATTCTTAAACCTTCAATTATGCTCTCATATTCATCGATCACCATTAGTTGCATGACCCTTTAGGATTTCTTCATCCATCCAATTCCAATATATCTGCATCACATCTCCAAGGGAAAAACCCGATTGAACATATGTGTGGCTTATATTTTTAATCATAAATTTTTACTTAAACATCTTGTAGCCAAACACAATGACATTAAATAATATGAGTTTACTCATGATTCATGAAATCATGAAATATTTTACTCAAAAATCATGATCATGTATTTCCAAATAATTCGACTGAATCATGCTTATTTTTGTCAAAGAACTCTTAAAAGAAAATCAATATCAACCGAGGTGTCTTCAGTAAATTATTTTTTATTATTTATTTAGAATATCCAAAAGTACAATTACATTTGAATTCTACAAAAATCATGCTTAATATATAATAATGTATTTTTTTTCTTGACCCTATGATATACTAATGACATACGGATATATAAAGGTTCGGAATACATGATTCTTGCATGTTACTCTAACATGATAGGGCCCAAAACTCATAAATGTTCTCAGATTATTACTATATTAGTTTGAATGTATAGTACAAATGATTGATATATTAATAATTAAAAAATAATGATTATCATATCTTTAGCACGTAAGCTAATTACTTCGTTGATTTTGTCTTATTAAGCTGAAAACTACTTTCATAATTTATGTAGTAACCAGGTGTACTTTTTTTGTAAAAAAATATAAAAAAAAAACTTCTAAGATGGTTGCCTATGAAGTCTTAAATTGACTTGCAATAGTTTGTTTGTTGGCGTTTCTTCACATATGATACTAATTTCAGAATTAAAAATGAACAACTGACAGTTGCTTCTTGAAGTCCAGGGTATCTGTTTAGTAAATTCTGATGTCTCATATCCGTTGAAAAACAATATGGTGGTAGCCTTCTTCTTTTTACCATCATTGTACCTAATTTGTTATAGCAAGGTAGAAAAGAGGAAAATAAAACTCATGAATCAACGACCTTTAGATAAGTAACAACAACATGTCTGTGTAATCCCACAAATCACCTTTAGATGAATAAGGATATTTTAAGAGAAAAGGATAGCTCAACTTTTCTAATTTATCAAATGAAGTTTTTTTTTCCTTTCAAAAGTTAGTGTTTTAAGACATCATCACTAATTATATTATGGGTAAACAAGATAAATCCCAACACTTTGTTACCTAATTACTCTCTCTCTCAACTTTTATATTAATTACATGATATCCCGGATATGATATATTATTTAAGCTCCCATACATAAGCTTATGATACATTACTAACCAATTAGTTAGAGATAAAAAAGGGAAAAACATTAAAAGTGCCTACAATTGAGGAATTAACACATTCAATTTAAAATTCTTTTCATTTAATTACATAAAATTCTCACCAACTGCATTATTTGAAATTTGAATAATCAAATCAATCTTCATTTATCATAATCTTCCAAAATTAATTTCTTCTCCAATCGTTTATTCCCTGCATTCAAAAAAAAAATTAAACATACTATAAGAATTTGATGTATCAGACGAATTTTATATCACATATATATATCTTTCTATGTATCAGAAAAACAAATTTAAAACTTAATTTCTTTATATTTATATATCAGAATAAGGAAATATATATTGAATGTATCAGAAATCATTGATTACCTCTATCAGAAATAATTTTATGTATCAGAATGCATGTAATATCTCTATAAAAAAATATTTATGTATCAGAAAATGAATTTAATACTTAATTTATTTATATTTATGTATCAGAATAAGAAATATATATTGAATGTATCAGAAATCATTCATTACCACTGTCAGAAATAGTTTTATGTATCAGAATGCATGTAATATCTCTGTCAAAAAAATATCGATGTATCATAAATAATATTTACAGTTCCGTTTGTTTCATTGAACATTATGATACATAAATAGAATGTATATGGACGAAATTTATCAATCTGATACATAAAAATCATACCTTTAATATGAATCTCTTTTTGCAACTTTTTTTTTCTCTTTGCAACATCAACAACAGACTTATGAAGAAGTACGTTAATGGAAGTTGTTTGTGAAATTTTTCCAACGGGCAATGACCATAACACTGATACAACTTTTTTTTTTTTTGGAATTTTGTCGATGAGAGTTAACATAAATATACATCCCAATCAAATTAGTAGCGAAATTTGAAAGTATAATAAGTTGAATAATGACGGACATTTTTTTATTTTTGAAGTCGACTGACAATCTGAATGGATTTGGTAGGTTTTTCTTGAATCCACTTGGAGATTTGGGAGAAAGAAACACATAAGCAATAGCAACTTTGACATATAATACTATTGATTCGCCTAATTTAAAATATTTTCCTAATATTATTCATAATGATTAATGATTTAATAGCATGTTTTCTAAGGAAAATAAAATTTTCCTTATCTGCAACAATGTCAACGTGATTTAAGGCTTAAAAATAGGAGTTGTGTGTTATGTATCAGATAAAAAACTTATTTAGAGATTTAGAAGGGATTTTTGTAATTAGTTTAGTGGGATGAGATTTTAAGTAATATATATAGGATACTTAAGGTGTTGGTTTATGTAATTTATCCTTATATTACCATTCTAGACTCAGTCGATAATGATATATTTACCTTACTGGCATCAAATATTTTAAGAGATAATAGACTTAGAAAATATTTTGTAACAGAGACTAAATCGACATGGCTTATATTCCCTAACAAAAGGTGAAAAGAAAATTGGGAGGTTTCACCAGAAAACTAGTGGATCCTTTAGTTACAAGTGATGTCTTCTTTTGTATCTAGACCTAATATTTGCTTATTATTTTAAGTAAAATTCTTCATGAAGCAAAGTCACAGAATACTGCATTTTGTACAAGGTAAACTTGTCACTATCTCTGTTGCCTCACCAACCTTAGTATTGTTAGTTTACATTAACTCAAGCTACATTAATGGCGGAATCTGGTGTGAGGTCACTGAGAATAGGTATTACAACTAAGATAGAGAGAACAAAATATATGTTCTATTCACTAGAATGAATTACATTAAGTGCCTGTGCATTATTTATAGTGGAGAATCTCTACCCTATTAGTGTGTATAGCTCAGCTATTAAGTTAGTTAATAGCTCAACTAACTACACTAACACTGATCATTACAGTTATTTTATCTACTGACTAACTAATCCTCATACTCTCCTTCAAGTTAGAGGCCGCAGCAAATTAAGGACTCCAAGCTTGTTCAGTAAATGCACATGTTGACTTCTACCAAGTCCCTATTTAAGTATATCTTCTGGTTGATCCTTGGTACCAATATGATGAGTCAGCACTAGTACCTCCTTGATTTTATCTCTCACAAAATAACAATTAATCTTTATATGCTTAGTATGTTCATGAAAGATAGGATAGGTTGAAATTTGCAGAACAGCTTTACTATCACAATACATACCAACTGATCCCTTCAACTCAACACCTAACTCCTTGAACAATCCTAATAACGAAACTACCTTTGATGTTGTAGCAGCTAGGCTTTTATATTCTGCTTCTGCAGAACTCCTAAAAATAATGTGTTGTTTCTTATATTTCTAAGATATTAGAGAATTACCTAACTTGATAATGTACCCTTAAATTATCCTCCTAGTATCAAGTATCAGGGAAAAATGCCCAATCTGCATCCCAAAAACATGTTAAAGACTTAGATGTGTCACTGCTCATATTATCCCTATGATTGGTTCTTATTTCAAATATTTGACCACCCTCAATTTTATATCCCAGTGTGACTTCTTGGGTAGTTTCATGGACTGACTTAGAGTCTGTACGGCAAAGCATATGTCAGACCTTGTTATTGTTAAATACAAAAGCTTTCCAATCATTCTTTGGTAACCTGTTACATCCTGATATAGAGTGTCATTTATTTCTCCTATATGTTCATCATGTTCTGCTGAGGTAAGCCTCTTATTTATATCTATAGGGATGTTTACTGGTTTTGCACCTCCTAGTCTCAAATCAAAAATTACTTTCACTATATGCTTTCTTTGATTCAACAAGATTCGTCTCTTGGATCTCAGAATTTCAATACCAAGAAAAAACTTTAAATCACCCGAGTCGTTCACTTTGAACCTTTTGTGCAATGCTTTTATTGTTTCCTCTATTATTTCCTTGCTGCTTCCTGTGATCTACATACCATATACATACACCAAAACTATTACTAAGTCATTGCATCTCTTTTTAGTGAACCTGGAGTAGTAATACTTACTTTGGCAGTACCCTACATCTATCAAAGCCTCTGTTATCTTGATGTTCCATTGCCTTGAGGCTTGTTTCAAGCTATATAATAATTTTTCAAGCTTGCATACCTTGAGCTCCCCCATATTTAAAACCTTAAGGAAGTGTCATGTATACTTCCTCCTCCAAATCACCTTACAAGAAGGCATTGTACACATCCATTTGGCATATCTCTCATCCTCTTTATGCTGCTAGATCTATAATTGATCTAACTGTCACCATCTTGGCCAAAGGGAATAATGTTTTATGATAATCAAGTCTTTCCCTCTGACTATATCCTTTTTTAACCAGTTTTTACTTATACCTTTCTACTTTACCATTAGACTGATATTTTATCTTGTATATCCACTTTTAACTAACAACACTCTTTATTTTTGGAAGATCAACAATCTCTCAAGTATTATTATCTTCCAAGTCTTTGATCTCTTGTTTTATTTCTTCTATTCACTTGTTATCTTTTGATGCATCTTGAAATGAGTGTGGCTCAATTATTGCAAAGAAATTAGCCAAAATCCTTCTGGGGTTTGTTGAAAATATATGGTATGACACATAATTTTATAAAGGATAGGATGATTTTCTTCTTTCTCTTGTAGTGATATAGTATTCTTCCACAAGTGTGGCTTTCTTACTAATCTCTTGGAAATTGGACTACTTCCTTCTTCAGCTCCATATGTATCTCCATGTGCATTATTAGGTGTAGCACTGCATCTTGCACTTTAATATTTGGGATTAATTAACCAGGTAACATGTATTGTCATGCACATCTGCATGCTCATCTTCATGTATAGATGATGGTGTATCATCAGGTGGCATTGCACTTTCACGTACATTTGCATGATCTTCATGCCCTTTATCTTCAGTATCATCTTCATTTATATCATCTCCGCATAACATCACACCATTCTTATAATCAAGTGGTGTGCTCCCCTATCATGAGTTGGTGTAGATGATTGTTGGTTTTTAGCTTTGAAATTGGAGAAATAACAGAGAAAGAGTTGGAGAAAAATAAAATACGGCAATAGTATTTTCAAAGAGAATTTTATTAATAACTCAAAACATATATTTATAGCTAAATTTCTAACTACATTCCAATTTAAATTGGGATAACTAATTCCTATTTAAATAATAAAAGGACAACTAATTCCTAAATCACATAGGACTCTAATAATTTAAAACTACTAAAATTATTTATTCCTACTTTATTTTTGAGACATATTTTCAACACTCCTCCTTGGATCAGAAATTGTCTCGGCTTTGGCTGAATTTGACCTCTTGAATAAATCTGTCAATTCATCTTTGTTCTTGCATGACTTGTTTGCATCTTCTGTTGGATTAAATAAGAAACTTTTGCATGTCATATCAACTTGTAAAATTTCATGAGTAGTAGAATCAAAGATTCGACAATATTTGTCTCCAAATAATAATTTAAATCCTTCTTCCATTAGCTTACCAACACTTAACAAACTTCTGTCAATATCGGGCACGTAAAGGACATTTGAAATTATTTTTGTACCTGAAACTGTTTTGATTGCAACATTCCCTTTTCCTTCTGCAAGAATATAGTCACCATTCCCAATTCTAATTTTGTTATTTTCCAAAGGCAAAAACTCTTTAAATTTTTTTTTGTCATATGTCATGTGGGTTATACAACCACTGTCAATCATCCAAAAACCAGATTTCTTGGTTGAAAAATATATTGCCACAAATAAGTGATCTTGTTCTTCTTCTTTGGTGACCTGGGCATCTGCTTCATCTTCTTGATATTTATTTTTGCAAATAACAGCTTCATGGCCAAGTTGATTGCAGATCTTACATTCTGCATTTGGTCTATTCCAACATTTAAATGGAGGATGGCCTATTTTGCCACAGTGCTGGCAAGGTGGGTAATTATTACCCTTGCTTTGAGTCTTGTGGTTGGCCGCCGAAGCTCCTTCAACCATACTATCCTATCTCATAAGCCTCCTTTGCTCTTGCGCCTACAACGTATTTAACAATTCTACCAAGGTAATCTTGGATAGGTCTTTTGTGTTTTCCAAGGTAATTATTGATACTTCGTATCTTTCAGGCACTGTAACAAGAATTTTTTCAACAATTATCGAATCTTTAAATTTTGTGCCAAGCAATCTTACCTTGTTAACAATGATAAGAAGTCGGTCTCAGTACTCTTTGATAGTCTCAAATTCCTTCATCTTTTGCAATTCGAATTTCCTTATTAGATTCAACACCTTCATGTCTCGTATTCTTTTATCTCCGGTATATTCTTCCTTCAGATAATCCCAAATTTCTTTTGGTGATTTAAGGGTCATAATTCTCATAAAAATTATTGGAGACAGACTAGCAAACAAAGTTGATTTTGCCTTTGATTTTCTGATTTTCTTTTCCTTTTGGCTTTTGATCTGGGCCACCGTGGGATTATCGGGCAGCGGAATAACATCATAATCCCCCTCCACGGCCTCCTAAAGATCTAAATCCTCAAGATAAGTCTCCATTCTTACTGGTCAAAGTTGGTTATTTTCACCATCAAAGACAGGAGGAGCTATTTGAGAAAAGTTGTTTTTAGAATTCATCTCTCACAGATCCCTCAAGAAATTGGCTCTTGATACCAATTGTTGGTTTTTAGCTTTAAAATTGGAGAAATAACAGAGAAAGAGTTAGAGAAAAATAAAATACGGTAATAGTATTGTCAAAGAGAATTTTATTAATAACTCAAAACATATATTTATAGCTAAATTTCTAACTACATTCCACTTTAAATTGGGATAACTAATTCCTATTCAAATAATAAAAGGACAACTAATTCCTAAATCACATAGGACTCTAATAATTTAAAACTACTAAAATGATTTATTCCTACTTTATTTCTGAGACATATTTTCAACCATGATAATAGACCTTCAAAGAAAGGAACAAAAGAAAACAAATCTTCCTTAAAAATGTCACCCCTGGTAACAAAAAAAAATTTAGTAGTGTAATAAAGCAACTTGTAACCCTTCTGAGTGGTGGAATAGACAAACATGACAGGAGGTTTGGCTCACACATCAAACTTGTCAGATCTCACCAAATTAGCTGCATAACATAGGTAGCCAAGAACCTTTAGGTGAGTAAGAGAAGGAACCTTGTGATACAATGATTCATAAGGAAAATTACCGTTCAACACATTAGTAGGTAGCCTATTTAGGAGATAAATAACACATTCCACATGTTCACCCCAATGTGTAGAAAGAATATTAGCTTAAAATTTCTATGCTCTGACAATATTTAGGATGTATCTATGATTTCTTTTAACAATACCACTTTGTTGAGGAGTATAAACACAACTGCTTTGATATATGATATCACAAGCATAAAAAAAGCATGACATTTCTTGTTAAAAAATTCAGTGGCATTATCTAATCTAACAACTTTCAAAATAGCTTCAATTGAGTTTTTATTAGACTTAGAAGAGATTTCAACACTGTGATTAAATCAGTCTTCATATACAACATATATATCCCAAGTATATCTAGAGTAGTCATCAATAATGGTAAGAAATAAGCTTTTTCTATCATGAGTGGGAGTTCTGTATGGACCCCAAACAATAGCATGTATCAATTTTAGTGGTCTAGTACTTCTAGAAACACTAGTAGGAAACACCAACCTACTTTACTTTAAAGGTGGACATATAGGATAGTATTTAATTGCAAGGACACCTAAAGTATTATTCTGAATGATTCCAAGATTGTGCATAACTTGTAGAGAAGGATGGCCTAATTTTTATGCCATATTTCAGCACTGACTGAATTCACTGTTACCTTTGTAGATGTAAAAACATTATTGATACTGAACTCATCCTTGGTACGTTGCTTAACAATATACAGACTTTCTTCTTCCCTACTAATTCCCCTCACCTTGCCACTGTAAAGATCCTAAAATACATAAAAATTAGATAAAGTAGTAACAGAGTTGGATAGGCTCTTGGTTAGTTTGGACACTAATATTAAGTTATATTTGAAGTCTGGTACATTTAATTTGAATTCTGGTACATTTAAGACACTATCCACTCTCATGTCTTTAAGAAAATCAGTCACTCCTATATGAGTAATTTTAGATTGTCCTTCATTTGATAGATGTATTTGTTGACTAGTAGAACATTGTACCTCATTTATAACCATTAAAATACTAGGATTAGATGTCACATTATGTGTATTACCTAAATCTATAATCCACTCTTTTCAGTAAAAATAAGCTGAAAGTGAGTACCTGCCAAGTTTATGTGATGATCAATCTGTTACATTTTGTCATTCATCATTTTCTTAAGTTGTCTATACTACTTTTCTAAGAAAACAGGTCTAGTTTGCTATACATCTATTGCAGTTGTTTGTATTGATCATTAGAAAAAAATTATTCAGTAGATCCAGTTTTGATAAAATTGCTTGATTTCCTTTATTGATGACATTGTTCACAACAAAGTTTCTTTTTTTCTCGAAGTGTGGACTAGTTTGTTTTCTATCTGCAGCTTGATTGTAGTACTTCTTCTCATGACTGTCGTAATAGTTCTTATTCTTCATATCATCAACTGGAGGTTTCTTAGTGTCCTCAGAATAACCTAGATATCCTATTAACGAATAACAATCAGTTTGCACATGTCCACCTCAGCCACAGTAATCACACTTAACAAAAGGTTTCTTTTCTTTGTAAGGTTAGCCTCTAGTAAACTACATAGACAAGTGATCTTATTTTCCTTCTAATGATGGGAATGGTCTAGCCCTTTGAATTTCATCTTCACGAATCTATCATAAGCTTAATTTAGCAAAGGTTCAACTATTTTCAATAACAATTGCCTTCAAAGTTGCTTATACGACTCATTCAACCCACTAAGAAATTGAAGCAATCACTGTAGTTATAGATGTTCGATATATTCCATCGACTTCATACAATCATATCCTGGAGTAGGTACAAGATCATCATACTCGTCAAAGAGCTCCATCAAGTGAGTAAAATGCACTGCAATTGAATTTGTATGCTACAAATATTAGCAAATTTGTGATATGGCTGGAAAATATGAATTTTATTTACCTTGTCAAATCATTCCTTCAAGTCCTCCCATACGATATAAGAGTTCGGTGAATAGACGATACCACTTAGCAAATTTGCAGATACCATATTCATGATCCATAACAAAATGATCACATTGTATTTCTCCTAGTCTTCATGTAATTTAGCATTGAATTGAGCCTTTTGAGAAGTACCAGTCAAGAAACCTAGCTTCCTCTTAGCTTGTAATGCAATAGCTATTGATCGTTTCCACAAATTGTAGTTTTCCAATCCCGTTAATTTGATCAAAATCATTAGTAATCCTAGAGTGTTCGATGGATGTACATGCAATGGATGAGGGTTGATGATATTTTGAGTCACCATTTATGGTTGTTGGTCGACAGTTTCCATTCACAATTTTGATGCCATTTTGGGGACTATAATCACGGATTAGTGATGTTGAATTATGTGTTGAAGCATGTGATCACGATCACCGCTCTGATACCATGTTAATTTCCATAAACTCAAGCTCCATTAATGGAAAAATCTGATAGAAGGTAGCTGAGAATAGGTATTACATCTAAGATAGAGAGAATGAAAGATATTTTATGTTCACTTGAATGAATTACATTGAGTGTATGTGTATCATTTATAGTGGAGAACCTCTACCCTGTTAGTGCATACAACTTAGCTATTGAGTTAGTTACTAGTTCATCTAACTACACTCACACTGACCACACTTATTATTACAGTTATTTTATGAACTGACTAACTAATCCTCAATAAGTATCTTCCAAAAGACACTAATAAAAATGAAGAGCCTATTGGTCAATACTAGAAAAGGTTAAAAAGATCTTACTTTTGGTCTAAAACTTTCCCATCCATTTGAATTGATTTACTTACTGACCCTATATTCGACTATTACATGTAATAATCTATTATTATTATACACATTTTCATTTGTATGATAAATTTTAATTGAGTCGTGAAACTTATGATTTAAATATGACATCAGATTTGTGTAGTCATAGATAAGCACGTAAAATATTTTATTGACCATGTGCAATGTTTAGAGCTCATAAATCTAATAACTTGTAATACCCTATTCTTCTATCTAGCTTAAAATCATCCCAAAAATATTAAAGACTTTCTTTAAAAGATGAATCCAATTTGTGTGGAAAATTCAATAAGCTATCTATCGATATCAAATTAGCCCAAATTCAACACCCAGGTGAAGAGTTATAGCCTTTTTAGTGAGACAGTGTTTCACCTGATCCATCAATGCATAGCACAGCATGCCAAAATGACAATCGTCAAAATCCAGTGAGCCTCCATGATTATGGCGCATCACGCCACGGCTCAAATTCTGAATTGTTCTTTTTTTAGTGAATCTCCGCGATGTCTCCGCATAGCGCCAAAATTCCTGGTCGCAAACTAAGGTGGAAAAGCGATTTCCACCGCATCACGCTACAAACTAGTTTCCCAATTGTCCAGTTTCCAGCGAGCTAGCGTGATTTCACCGCGTCGCGCCAGCATGTAAAATCAGGATTTTTCAGGTTCCTTTATTTAATTTCAAAGGTTTTTTGGTAAATTCCAAAAATCCCAAATCAACCTATGCATGACATTAGACCCTAAAAAGACCTATTATCTCATTGTTTACCCACATCTCTCAAGAAATAAATCACTCTCTCTCAAAGATAGAAAACCCTAGCCCCAAGTTTCAAAAGAAAATCTTAAGAAATCCATCCAAGAACTCCAAGTACCTTCAAGGTTTTCTTTCTCAGGTATGCATAGTGTTCATTCATGGATTCCTTTCGTCCATGAAACCCAAGAATCAAGTTTTAAACTATGAATTATGATATTCTTGCTATGTGTTGATTATGTTCATGTGGTTGTTGTTGTATGATTCCCAAGTAGGAATCTTTATGTGTCTTTATGAGAATATGTTAGCATATGAGTTGAAAACCATGAATTTTAGTTTATTATGACATGTTAATTTGATGAATTATGTCATGCCCTAAGTCGTGCACCCTAAGTGTTTGACAAAATGCCTGAGAGACTAGAAATTATGTAATATAGTTCAATTGTGACTTAAGTGATGGATTCATGTTTTACCCTTATGTTCAAATTACTCTCATGCTATTGATATGCAATGTAGATGTTTGTTGAAATGTGTATGATGCTAGAATATGGAACTATGACATTGATTATATGCATTCCTTCCATGTACAAGATTATGATAACCATGTACTTCATGAAATCCTCAACTTATTACATTATGAATTGTTGATATTATTCATATATTCAAGAAGTGTCAGGTCTTATCAGTTTCATGCTATTGAGTCTTGAGGGTACTTGTATCCAAAAATTTAGTGGTATACCTAGAGACAGTGTCATGTTTTTGCAATATCCTCAGTCAGTCCATGTTCAGTAATATTCAGCCAGTCATGTGACTCAGGAAAATTCAGTAAACTCAGTAATCCCAGTAAATCTCAAAAAGCTTAGTAATTCAGTAATCTCTGTAGTATTCTGTCAGTCAATGGAACTCCGTGAACTCAGTCCAGTTCAGTTCAGTTAATCATGTTCAGTACCTATTCAGATGGGAATAGGATTTAGCACCGAGTGAATCCAATGATGAGGAAACGCACACTGGCAGTTGAGGGTGTGATCCTTTGAAAAAATCCTTGCGTTCTAGAACTATGTAGCCAACATAGGTTAAGACATCAACACTGTTAGGTGAGGTTTGATGAGGTGGATAAACACTGTCAGATGAGGGTCCCACATTCTCTTTTGGGGACACTACCAGATGAGGGTCACTCATAGCTTGTCCTTACCAGTGGCGCAATATTAACACCCTTCTAATTGGGGTTATAGATTGTACCCCAACCTAGACATATTGCTTTATTTGGGCATGTCGGTTAGATGACTACTTCCCACAGTTATAGTTTCAGTTACAGAATCAGGACTGTCAAATACAGTTACTCAGCTCAGTATGGAACTCAGGTAGTTTCATCAGAATTCAGGACTGTCAGATACAGTCACCCGCTTTAGTAAAGAACTCTGATAGTTATACAGATTTTAGGACTATTAGATACAGTCATCCAGCTTTGTATAACACTTAGATCAGTTATTTATAATCAGGACTATCAAAAATAGTCTTTCAGTCATCAGTTACTAGTAAAATCAGATATCAGTAAATCCATGTTGTTAGTAGACTCAGTAGACAGAACTTAGTATTTAGTCCTATCACATCTCAGTTACAGTCACGTATTCATACATGTATTCTAACGTTTATGTTATTCAGTCAGTTAGTATTGTTCATGCATATGAACCATTGCATTCAGCCACATCACTTGCATACTAACACATTCAACATACTGACACATTTGCACTATGGTGTTTTATACCATAGGTTTAGAAGCACGAGCTTTCGAGCATCCTTAGTAGATCAGACGTTCATCAACCAGACTAGCAGTGAGTCCTCATCATTCGAGAATAGCATGATTATTTTATTACTTTATTATTTTAGTAGTTCAAATTTAGTTGGGGACATGTCCTATCAACTTCACAGATTTCAGACAGTTTAGTTTCTTTCAAACTACAACATGTTTCAGATATTTTATTTCAGTTTTGGGTATTGTTATACCCCATTACAGACACTGTTTTATATTCAGTATTAGTTCAGTTTTGAAACTTATGGCCTTATAGATTATATTCTGCATATTTATAGTATATTATTCAGTTCTCAGTTATAGATATCAATTATGGGTTAGCTTGTGGTCCTTCGGGGTCATGAGCACTGTGTAATATTTTGGGTACCAGATTTAGGGCATTACATAACTGGAGTATGTCAAGGCTATACATAACCCAAAATCATAGTGCACTATCAAAAAAACACATTTTATTAAGGTGTAGCACCACCCAACAGACCCTTATATAAACTCAGAGAAATTCAAGATGGGGGGTGAATTAAAATTTTTCTATGAGTCGAGTACTGAATCTTTCAGTGCACTTCACAAAATAAATTATATTTAACACAATTAATCAAATAAGTAGTTAAACATAAAGTAAAGACACTGAGATTTATCCTGGTTTGGAACACCAATATGGTTCCTACTTCCAGTCCCCTTGGGTTTCAAATTTTCCTTAGATCGTTCAATGTTGGGCTCGATTACAATGAGAGAAAATAAATTATAAGGACTTATTTTGCTCTTCAGATCATGTGACACAACTTCAGTTGATATTACAAAATTGAATCGATCCTACTCTTTATATAACAATTGTAAACTAAAAGTTACAAATCCTTGTGAGATCAAGATTGAGACACTTTGATTTTTTCTTCTTAAAGTTGCGTAACTCGTGTCTGTATTCAGTCTTCATCTTTTATAGTCTTTGGCTGCTACTCTTCATAAGGAAACCCAAGAGATTTCTTCTCAATCAAGGATTTAACTTGATTCGTTGATTGAGGAATGTAGCCGTATGATATGTCCATATTAGATATGTCCATATAAAACTTTGGATTACATCCATATCAGATATATTTGTAATCTATTTTTCCTTTTGGTCTTGTAGAGATTGATGCCTTTCCAAATATGCTTGCAATCTTTTCTTTTTTTTTAGTCATTATTGATCTAATTTGTCGAGACTTTTGGGCCAGAGATTCTCCGTAATTGATTTGATTTGTCAAGACTTAGGGGACTGATATTCTCCTTCCGTTTGTTCTCATTTTAATTGATTTTCTTTGTTGCTGCAGATCATAAATTGATGTCCTTCCATTCCTAGAGTCGTCTTCCTTTATCAGTAGTCTTCAATGTCCTGCAAAGATCCATGTATTAGTTTGTCATTATTAAAATATAGACTTTGGAGGCTAACAATTGTAAGACCCTATAAAATCCTTTCTCATTTAAGCTTACTATTGCATGCTAAAGGGGTCCAAGACTTAGAAAAATTTCTCAAAGAGTTAAGACTTAGTCATTTCCAAAGCCTCTTAAACTCCGATGATTTTAATTCCAACCTTACTGGCCTTAGAACGTTAATTTTTAAGTTGATTCATGATTGGGGTGGTCGATAGCATGTCTCGGGTAAGGTTTGGATTTTTTGGATGAGGTTTAAGGCTTGTTTGGATATTCAAACCAGGATTCAGCATGAAAGGGCCGCGGTGCGCCGCTTATTGCATTGGTGGGGTGTAACTTGGTGCGTCGACTTAGCAACGCAATGTGTCACTTTTCGCTTCACTAGTCACGATCATCTTAGTTAATTCTGGATCCAAGAGAGTATTTCAGTCATTTTCCTTTACTTTATCTCAGCCATAACACGGGATTAGGGTCTCAAAGGAGCATTAGTTGCCTCTTATTTCATATTTTCTCTCAATTAAAAACATTATCTCTTAAGAATAAACCCTAGCCCCTACAACATTCAAGATCAAGCTTCAAAAAATTCACCAAGACTCACACGAATTCTTCAACTAAGGTATGTTAGATGTTCATCCATGGATCCTTTTCGCCCATGGAGTCCAAGAATCCATTTTCAAGTTTAAAGTCATGATCTTTAAATGTTAGCATGAATTATATCCATGAACTCCCATGAATTTTGATTTATACCATGCTTACATGTATTTTTGTTGGAATTAGCCCTTAACATATTTGAAGGAAGAAAGTTGCATGTGAAATCCTTAACCCGTGAATTTTATTATTGAAGTTATCTTACTATCACATGTTTTAATCTATTTTCATGCTTTAACTTATGACCCTTAAGTGTTTGGTGAAATGCCTAAGCAATGATTTTTGTAATAATGCTTATTTATTATGGTTTCAAATGCTCTCATGTATTCTTATCAGTAGTGATATCGAGTCTTGGGGGTTATGAATACCCAAAAACTTAGTTGTTCACATTATGTTAGTATTTGTAGAATGATCTTATATAGTCTATAAGCATTATTCTTCAATCAGATAGTATGGTTAGTTGTTGGTTCAGTCATAATTAGATCAGTTCAAGAATTAGTGTCTTCAGTTGGGAGTAACACTTAGCACCGAGTGCACTTAGGGATGACGTCTCCCCTATCAGTTAGGTATGAGGCGTTGTTAGTAGTCCCTAGGTTCCAGACCTGCGTCACCACCATAGACTTTGAGGGGTCCCTTGACAGTTAGGCATGACACCCTCATCCTTCGGGATATCTAAACAGCTAGTGTTAGTACCCGTGGCACGGTACTAATACCTTTCGAACTAGGGTTACGGGTTGGACCGTAATAATATATTGGGGTATGTCGGTTATAGATAACCCCCATAGTTTTAGTTTAGTCTTCAATATAATTCATTTTAGGTTTGTAATAACCATGGAATACAGTTATCAGTTATTCAGTTACCAGATTTCAGTGATTTCAGTTTACGAGCTATTTCAGTATCATGTTATATGCTTGGTAATGCATCCTCAGATTTTATAGTTTTCACGCATACCATGCATCAGTTATCTCATTCTATTTATTCATTCAGTTATTATTCATGTGCATGAGCCCATGCATATTATCCTAACCTCATCTAGCATACCAGTATATTCCAAGTACTGACCGCATACTTATTTCTTACGTTATGATATCTCATATCATAGGTTCAGACGCTCAGGTTCCTAACCACACTTAGGCATTCCAGTGCATCAGCAGTGGTAGCAGTGGTGAGTCCTTATAATTCGAGGACCGATCATGATTATTTCAGCATTTTATTTTAGTTAGACATTTGAAATTAGTTGGGGAATGTCTCATCAACTCTTATTCAGTCAGTTTTAGAGGCTTTCGGACACTTTCAGATAGTCAGGCAGTTGTCATTGTTTTTATCAGTTTTCAGACAAGTTGTTTTTATAATTATACTACAATAATGTTTTGGCACTTAAAACCTTATGGCGAATTAAGTTATTTCTGCATGTGTGTATCTTTTGTTATTAGTTTTATTCAGTTCTCATAGTAGGTACCAGCTCATGGGTTAAATTGTAGATTGTCTGGCCATAAGCGTCGTGTGGCATCCAGGGTGTACTCTTGAGGAATTACAAACTTGGTATCAGAGCCTGAGGTTTTATAGTGTCCTAGGAAGTCTAAAAGTCACGTTGAGTAGAGTCTTGTGCATGGGTATAAAGTGTGCCACACTTATGGCAAGGGGCTACAAGATGTTTTAGGAAAAGTTCCCCTTCTTTCAGTATTCATGTCATGCGAATGATCATCATCTCAATTTAAAATCTCTTTCTAATTCAATCTTCTTTTTATTTACAAAACATGCCTCCTAAATAGAATAACTGAAGGATAAATGGAAATCAGCCTGCACCTCCTCCTATTCAGAAAGATCCCATGAACGAGGATGTCTCTTATGCTGAGTTCAGAGCTGCATTCACTACTTTAGCTCACTCAATAGAAGCTCGAAATAACCAGCAGGCAGCTGTACCAACCGTTCCAGTGGCTAATACTGTCGCAGCTAGGATTCGGGACTTTACCTAAATGAACCCTCCTCTATTTTTAGGATCCAAGTATGATGAAGATCTGCAGGACTTCCTTGACATAGTTCAGAAAGTAACAGACATTATGTGAGTTCCTTCTAATAAGAGTGCAGAATTGGCTGCTTACCAGTTGCAAGATATAACTCACACCTGGTATAAGAAGATGCAGGGCCTGTTGAATGGGAGAAGTTTTCTACTACCTTTTTAGATAGATTTTTTCCCTTAGAGTTGAGGGATGCTAAGGTGCTGGAGTTTATTAATTTAAATAAGGGTAGTATGAGAGTGAATAAGTACTCTCTTAAGTTTATTCAGTTGGAAAGGTATGCTTCTCATATGGTAAATAATAAGAAATCTAGGATGAGCAAGTTGGTGTCTGGTGTATCTGCTAATATGGTCAAAGAGTGTAGGATAACAATGTTGATTAAGGAGATGGACTTGTCTAGGATTATGGTTTATGCTCATCAGATTGAGAAGGAGAAGGTTAAGGAGAAAGAAAGAGAGAATAAGAGGGCTAGGATAGGTAGTTTTAATTTTACTCACCGAGGTCAGAGAGTGGTAAACGCCCCCAATTCCATTAAAAATCTTCATCTCCGGATCTATCTTTAGCTAGTTATCTAGTGCAAAAGTTCAAAAATGATAATTGGGAAAAAGTGCTAGGCTCTAATACTAAGGGTAGTGTGAATAGTGGTCGAACTAATCCCCTTTGCCAGAAGTGTGGTAGAAATCATCAAGGGGTATGCAGGGTTGGTAGCGATGTGTGCTTTGGATGTGGAAAGCTTGTCCACGGGTTGAAGGAATGTTCGATAAGTATCTGGAAAGGTAGGAGTGATCTTGTCGCGACCCAAACTAGGTGACGGACATCCGACCTATGAAGGCCCGTATGTCCCACTCTATCTGGTAATTGTGCACAACATTCATATAATAAAAGGAAAATGAGGAATTATAAATCGAATACGAAAACATGATCATACTCTGAAATTAGTTTAACAATGAAGGAAAACTCCAACAACATCAAAATAACATCTGACTCAGTCTGTGAAATCTCTACTAAATCTCAAAAATATACTATTTGAAGTCTGGGACAAGGCACCGAGTAGACCAAAACTGTAGAATGATGAATATTTGTAAGACATTAGGCCTTCTGGAATATAAAAGTCTCACCACTGCACAATCTCTTCTGTTGCCTGAATTCTACTGCTTATCTTGATCCCTAGACTGTGTCTCAGAACCTAAGAGGTTGGAGGGGGAGAAGGGTCAATACAGATGTACTGGTACGCAGAGCTAATCCAAAATAGTCATTTATAATCAACATATATGAGAGCAATTTAAAACAGTTCATAAATATATCATATAGTAAGAAATCACATGGGAATTTTAAAGACTTTGAAACATTTTTTTGAAACCATGACTCACTCTTTGTCTTACTTTTTAGCTAGATGGTACACCTTACAATCTGTAATTCCACGGGCTATATGGAATCCGTCCTTGACTAGGTGTCCAAGACCCCAATCTAACTTTGCCGCAATGATTGGAGTATGTATAAGGGGGACATGCAAGATCACACAACAGAGTGCCAAAATCCCTAATCAAGTCAACATGTCATGGTAGTGAACAAGATCATAAAGTAGGGAACCTAACCATAGTACCAATTTGGGATGACATAAATCAAGGTACACAAGATCACAAAGCATGGTACCATAATCCCGTGTCGGAAAATCATGGTTTCTAGCATAGAGTCTTTCAACTCGTACTTTCTTCGGGTAACAATCTAACTCTCTTAAATCAAACTCTAATTCTGTCATGGCATACATTTATATGGTATCGTCATACCATTGACTTGCAAGTCACAGTACCACATCAATTCTCCAACTTTTCATGCCATTTACAACATGCACATATATAAAACTTTCACACACATCAAACACATGCACCATAGTTCTCAACATGTAATAGTTTCAAGAAACTTTATAATTTATGTGTAATATCATGTCAATTGCAAAAACTCATGCTCTCTATGGTTTAACACAAGTATAGTGTGGGGTATAAAACATTATCATGGGGGATTTAAAGAATTCACAATTCATATACATAGCACCTTTTCGAAATTCAGATCACATGTTCACAATTCAACAATTGAAATATAGGGAAGCCAACAACCCCATGATATTTCAATATTTCTTTCAAAACCATATCACAAAACATGTTATTAATATTAAAACAAAACCCCACTTGTAAAAACATATGTATACGTATATATAGTAAGGTCTTGTGTAAATTCTTTTCAAAAATCATTCCCATGAAATTTGGGACAATCCCATGTATCTCTATTTTAGAAAGTTAATGGATGATTCTTGGAGCCTGCGATGCGATGATTCCAAATCTCTAATTAGCTTCTAAAACCCACGGTTAAATTTTGAGCTATGAGGATTTTTAGTCTGAAAACCTAATGGAGTTTCTTGTGAGATTATGATGAAAATAAACTTACTTTGGTGTTCTTGGGATTAAACCCTGTGTTAGAGATGATAAGGGGTTGGAGAAGTACCATTTTTACCCTTAATGAGATGGAGTAAAAATATAATTGGTGCCCAATTTTATGGGCCACCGCGTCATGCTACAATCGCGGTGGCTCACTGGAAATTGGCAATTAGGAAATTATCTCACTCCGTAACGTGCCATGATTACGGAGTCTCACTAGAAATTGACGAATCTAAAATTGGGATCCTCCGCGATGCGCTAAACACCTAAATGATGATGTTTTACGACTAGCACATAAAATAGCCATAACTCCTTCACTGGGTGTCCGTTTTGGATGAATCTTATATCAACGGAAAGCATATTCAGTCACCTACATAATGAAAAGTTAAAATTTAAAGAATTCCACAGGGAGTTGAGTATAATTCACTCTAGAATCCCATACTTGATACTTTTAGGGACAAATTTTGGCTTGGAAACTTTCGGGGCATTACAATATCCCCCCCTTGGGAACATTCATCCCCGAATCTTTACGCAAAACACATTCAAGTATGAATTCAAGCATACTAAGGTATAGAAAGAATAAGGCAAGGATTGTACCTTCAATTTCTTCATCCACTGGGTTAAAAAGGTTTGGGTACCTAGCTCTCATGTCAACTTCAGATTCCCATGTTGCTTCTTCAATTTTTTGGTTTCTCCACAACACTTTAACTGAGTCAATCTCTTTGTTTCTCAATTTTCTAACTTGGTGATCCAAAATTTCTATAGGATCTTCTTCATAGGATAAGGAGTCTGTCACTTTGATTTCTTCGACAGGCAACACTAAAGAATGGTCTCCAATTCACTTCTTCAACATAGATATATGAAATACTGGATGAACGGAACCCAAACTGGTAGGCAATTCTAAGTCATACACGATTGCACCTACCCTTCTCAAAATATGATATGGTCCTATATAGTGAGAACTCAGCTTATCTTTCTTCTCGAACCGCATGACTCCTTTCACCTGAGAAACCTTGAGAAAAACCCAATATCCAACTTCAAACTCTAAACCTCTTCTCCTAACATCAGCGTTGGACTTCTGATGACTTTGGGCTGTCTTAAGTCATTCTCTAATGACTTTCACATCCTCAATTTCCTGATGAACAAGATCAGGCCTTAACATCTACGTCTCACCCACTTCATACCACCTTATTAGTGACCTACATCTTCTTCCATACAACGCCTCAAATGGTGTCATCTTAATACTGTAATGGAAACTGGTAGTATACGTGAACTCTATTAGGGGAAAGTGATCCACCCAACTTCCATTAAAATCAATCACACAGGCCCTTAATATGTCATCAAGGGTCTGAATGGTGCGCTCAGCCTGCCCAGCAGTCTGAGGGCGGAAAGCAGTGCTTAGGTTCACTTGGGTACCTAAGACTCTCTGAAAAGATCTCCAAAACTGAGAAGAAAATTGTGTACCTTAGTCGGATATGATGGACATAGGTGCCCCATGCAAACGAACTATTTCGGCAACGAACAACTTGGCATGATCCTCTCCCGAGTAGTTAGTCCTGACAGGTAGAAAGTGGGCTGACTTGGTCAGCCTATCTACAATTATCCAAATGGAATCATACTGGTTTCGGGACCTTGAAAGCCCTGTAATAAAGTCCATATTAATCATCTCCCACTTCCACAAAGGTAAGTCTATCTCGTGGGAAAAACCACCAGGCCTCAAATGCTCTACTTTAACTTGTTGGCAATTCAAACAGTTGGAAACAAAGTCAGCCATATAACGCTTCATATTATTCCACCAATACATAGATTTCAGATCATGGTACATCTTAGTAGATCCTGGGTGAACAACATACCTCGAAGTGTGAGCTTCATCAAGGATTCTGTACCTCAGACCATCTATATCTGGCACGCACAACCTACCCTGATATCTTAAAATGCCATCACCACCAATCTCAAACGGCATCACTTTTTGCTGACCCACATCACTCTTTATCTGCATCAAGATGGGATCTACGACCTGCTTTTCTCTTTTCTTTAACTTCTGCACAAAGGGATGATTTAGCTATCTCATGCACCACCACCCCTCTATCTTTGAAATATAAGAGTCGCACTCAAAGATTTGCAAGTCGATGAACATCCTTCACCATTTCTCTCTTCCCTTCCTCAACATGAGAGAGGCTACCCATAGACAATCTGCTGAGGGCATCGGCTACCACTTTTACCTTACCCGAATGATTGTGCAGGCTCATGTCATAGTCCTTTAAAAGTTCCAACCATCATCTCTACCTGAGATTCAACTCTTTCTACGAGAAAACAAACTGTAAACTCTTGTGGTCAGTAAATATATCAACATGCACCCCATAATAATAGTGTCGCCATATCCTAAGTTCAAAAACCACAGCCTCTTATTTCAACTCATGAGTAGGGTAGTTTTGCTCATGCACCTTCAACAGCCTATATGTATAAGCCACTTCCTTACCATGCTATATAAGAACACACCCAAGTCCTACTCGGGACGCATCACAGTAGGCAACAAAACCTTTTGTACCCTCTGGAAGAGTCAAAATAGGAAAAGTAGTCAACGTTTCTTTCAGCTTCTCAAAACTACTCTCACAAGAGTCAGACCACAAAAACTTTACCTTTTCTGAGTCAACTTAGTAAGTAGTGTAGCAATGGAAGAAAAACTCTCTACTAATCTTCTGTAATAACTCACCAAACCCAAGAAGCTTCGAATGTCGGTTGGAGTCGTGGGTCTGGTCTATTTCCTCACTACCTCAACCTTTTGGGGATCAACCCGAATCCCCTCACTAGACACAATATGCCCCAAGAATGCAATAACATTCAGCCAGAATTCACACTTAGAGAATTTCGCATACAACTTATGATCTTTGAGAGTCTAAAGAATAATTCGGAGGTAATTGGCATAGTCCTCCTCACTTTTGAAGTAGATCAAGATGTCATCGATAAAAACTATGATAAATAGGTCTAAGAACAGACGAAAAACCCTGTTCATTAGGTCCATGAAAGTTGCAGGAGCATTAGTCAACCCGAAGGACATGACCAAGAATTCATAATGACCATATCTGGTTCGGAAAGCTATTTTAGGAATGTCTGACTCCCTAACTTTCAACTGGTGATATCCTAAAAAAAGGTCTATTTTAGAAAAACACTTAGCACCTTGAAGCTGATCAAAAAGGTCATCGATTCTAGGAAGAGGATATTTATTTTTCACTGTGACCTTATTCAACTGGCGGTAATCTATGCACATACGCAGGGAACAATATTTCTTCCGCACGAAGAGTACCGGTGTACCCCAAGGAGAAATACTAGGTCTGATAAAACCTTTATCTAGGAGATCTGTTAGCAGTTATTTCAACTCTTTTAACTCTGCAGGAGCCATTCTATATGGCAGAATAGAAATAGGATGGGTATCTGGCAATACATCAATGCCAAAATCTATCTCCCTATCAGGTGGAATTCCTGGAAGATCATCTGGAAAAACTTCTGGGAATTCATTCACTACAGGAATAGACTGAAGAGGATGACTTTTGGTGTTGTAATCTTTAACCCGAATAAGATGATACAAGCAACCTTTGAAAATGATTTTACGGGCCCTGAGATAAGATATGAAGTGCCCCATAGGTGCTAAAGAGTGCCTTTCCCACTCTATTGCTGGCTCATTCGGAAAAGAAAAGGTAACCTTCCAAGTTTTACAGTCTAGTGTAGCATAACATAAATGGATCCAGTCCATCACTAGGATAGCATCAAAATCAACCATATCAAGCTCTATGAGATCTGCCACAGTAGCTCGGCTAAGAATAGATAGTACAAATTTTTTATATATCCTCTTAGCCACAATAGAATCACCCATTAGAGTGGAAATAGAGAAAGGATCGGTAATGAATTCGGGCCCAAACCCAAAACCAACAACCACATATGAGGTCACATAAGATAGGGTAGACCCGAGATCAAGAAACACATATACATCACAGGAAAAGATTTGTAACATACCGGTGACCACATCTGAAGAGGTCTCTGCCTCCTGGCGGTTGGTCAAAGCATATAGCCGGTTGCGATCGCTCCCGTCAGCCAAAGTGGCTCTCTTCTGAGGCGCTGGTATAGAAGAATTTGCCTGTGACTTGGCTCCCCTATCATTACCTCCTGTATCAGGGAAATCTCTCTGAAGGTATCCCACCTGACTACAAGAATAATAATTTCTCCTCTTAAAGTAACACTTTCCAGGATGATTCTTCCCACAGGTGTTACAACGGGTAAAATATCTGGCGGGCTGCGCCACACTGCCCTACGACTGGGTATCCTGAGCTCTGGGTCCCTGACTAGTCTGAAAACTGTAAGATCGCCTATCAACTGGGGGTCTGGGAGATAGGGCGCTAGCTGCAGACTGCGCCTTACTCCAAAACTTCTTCTTTTTCTATTTACCACCCCAGTTATTGCTCTGTGGCTGACTGTGGTTCTGATCCACTATTTTGGCTCTCTTCGCCTACCTGTCTTTCTCTCTAGATTCAAATATTTTATTTTTCTTCTCTCCTGCCTACTGCATGTGGACTGATAGTCTAGCAAAGTCTACCTCCCTATTTAGCATCGCCCCTTGACATTCAAGTGCTAGATCATCAGAAAGGCCGTATGTAAATTTCCTCATCCGGGCCCTCATATTTCCTATCATTTATTGTGCATAGCGAGTTAGTTGATTAAACTTCAGAGTGTACTCATGGACACTCATCTTACCTTGTTTAAGATTCATGAATTCCTCTGCTTTGGCTTCCCTCAACTCTAAAGGAAAGAATCGGTCAAGAAAAGCTCCCACAAACTCGTCCCAAATTGTGGGCTCAGCACTCTCCCCTTTCGTATCCTCCCACTCATTGTACCATTGGTTCCCTACATCCTTAAGTTGGTACGCTGCTAACTCAACCCCTTCCACCTTATCCACATACATAACTCTAAAAATCTTTTCCATTTCATTTATGAACTACTGGGGGTCCTCTTCTACTTTAGTGCCAGAAAATTTGGGCGGGTTCATTCTGATGAACTGGCCCACCCTAGTGGCCTCAAAAGTGACAGATGCATACCTAGTATCTTCTGACCTCTGAGTCTGTGTGGCTACCAGCTGTGCAAGCATGTGAATAAACTGCCTGAATTCACCATTTTATATGTCCCTTTGAGATGACTGGGGACGGTTAACATTTTTCCTTGGAGCTCGAAGAGGACTGGTCGCGACTGGAGGTACTCCCAGAGTAGGAACAAGTTCTGGGATGTGGGCTCTGTTATGGGTCCGCATGCCATGAGTGGGGAAGACTTCATCATCCTGAGTATCCTGGTTGCTGGAACGACGAGGAGGCATGACTGTTTTCTGAAATACAATGGATCACTGACTAGGGGACAGTTCTAATTCAGAAACTAAAGCACGAACTAAATCACAAAGAGGGGAAACACTTTCCTAAATGCCTAGTAGCTTTTTGCTTACAAGTGTGGCATGCTACATACCTATAAACAAGACTCTACCCGATGCGATTTTGAAAATACCCTGGGACCATGAATCGTGCTCTGATACCAAGTTTTTCATGACCCGAACTAGGGCCTGGCCGTGATGAACATCCGACCCATGAAGGCCCGAATGTCCCACTCTATCTGGTAATCGTGCACACATTCATATAATAAAAAGAAAATGCAGAATTATAAATTGAATACAAAAACATGGTCATACTTTGAAATTAGCTTAACAATGAAGGAAAACTCGAACAACATCTAAATAACATCTGACTCAGTCTGTCAAATCTCTACTAAATCTCAAATCAATACTATTTGAAGTCTGGGATAAGGCCCCCAGTAGACCAAAACTATAGAATAATAAATATTTGTAAGACATTAGGACTTCCAGAATATAGAAGGCTCGCCACTGCACAATCTCTTCTTTTGTCTGAATTATCTACTACTTATCTTGACCCCTAGACTTTGCCTCAGAACCTGAAAGGTTGGAGGGGTAGGGGGTCAATACAGATGTACTGGTACGCAGAACTAATCCAAAATAGTCATTTATAATCAACATATATGAGAGAAATTTAAAATAGTTCATAAGCATATTATACAGTAAGAAATCACATGGGCATTTTAAAGACTTTGAAACATTTCTTTGAAACCATGACTCACTCTTTGTCTTACTTTTTAGCTAGATAGTACACCATACAATCTGTAATTCCACGGTCCATATGTAATCCTCCCTTTACTCGGCAGCCAAGCCCCACATCCAAGTTTGCCTCAAGGATTGAAGTATCTATATGGGGGACACGCAAGATCACACAGTAGGGTGCCAAAATCGCTAATCAAGTCAATATGTCATGGTAGTTCACAAGATCACAAAGCAGGGAACCTGACCATAGTCCCAATTTGGGATGACATAAATCAAGGTACACAAGATCACAAAGCATGGTACCATAATCCCGTATGGCAAATCACGTTTCTAACATAGAGTCCTTCAACTCGTACTTTCTTCGGGTAACAATCTAACTCTCTTAAATCAAACTCTAATTCTGTCATGGCATATATTTATATGGTATCATCATACCATTGACTTGAAAGTCACAGTACCACATCAATTCTCCAACTTTTCATGCCATTTACAACATGCACATATATAAAACTTTCACACACATCAAACACATGCACCATGGTTCTCAACATGTAATAGTTTCAAGAAACTTTATCATTTATGAGTAATATCATGTCAATTGCAAAAACTCATGCTCTCGATGGTTTAACACAAGTATAGTGTGGGGTATAAAACATTATCATGGGGGATTTAAAGAATTCACAATTCATATACATCGCACCTTTTTGAAATTCAGATCACATATTCACAATTCAATAATTGAAATATATGCAAGCCAACAACCCCATGATATTTCAATATTTCTTTCAAAACCATATCACAAAACATGTTATTGATATTAAAACAAAACCCCACTTGTAAAAACATATGTATACGTATATATAGTAAGGTCTTGTGTAAATTCTTTTCAAAAATCATTCACATGAAATTTGGGACAATCCCACGTACCTCTATTTTAGAAAGTAAATAGATGATTCTTGGAGCCTGCGATGCGATGATTCCAAATCTCTAATTATCTTCTAAAACCCACGGTTAAATTTTGAGCTATGAGGATTTTTGGTCTGAAACCCTAATGGAGTTTCTTATGAGATTTTGATGAAAATAAACTTACTTTGGTGTTCTTGGGATTAAACCCCGTGTTAGAGATGATAAGGGGTTGGAGAAGTACTATTTTTACCCTTAATGAGACGGAGTAAAAATATAATTGATGCCTGATTTTATGGGCCACCACGATACGCCACAATCGTGGTGGCTTACTGGAAATTGCCAATTGGGAAATTGTCTTACTGGACGATGTGCCACGATCTCTGAGTCTCACTGGAAATTAACGAATGCAAAATTGGGATCCTCTGTGATGCGCTAAACACCTGAATGACGATGTTTTATGACTAGCACATAAAATAGCCATAACTCCCTCACCGGGTGTCCATTTTGGACTAATCTTATATCAACAAAAATCTTATTCAGTCACCTATTTAATGAAAAGTTAAAATTTAAATAATTCCACAGGTATATGAGTGTAATTCACTCTATAAGACCATGCTTGATACTTTTAGGGACAAATTTTAGCTTGGAAACTTTTGGGGCATTATAGATGTCCAGTAGGATCAGTTTAACTCTTCAGCTGCACCAGCAGGACGTCTAACTTAGCAGGGTGCCACTTCCAGTGCCACCAGCGATCAACGCTAGAACAGATTGTATGTACTCCAGTACTGTCATGATTAGAAAAGTTCTCCTAATGTTGTTATGGGTATGTTATAGGTCTTTTATGTATGTGTTTATGCTTTATTAGACCCCGGAGTTTCTCTTTCTTTTTTTCCCCCATATATAGCTGTGAATTTTTGTGTAATTCCTGAGACCTTAGCATATACCTTCTCAGTGTACACTCCAGTAGGTGTCTCGATTGTAGCCAGGCGAGTATACGGGAACTGTCTGGTCATAATATCCAAGAAAGTCACTTCAGTTGATCTTGTGGAGTTAGAGATGTTGGATTTTGATGATATTATCGACATGGATTGGATTCATTCATGTTATGCTTTAGTTGATTGTAGAAATAGAGTTATCCATTTTTAGTTTTTGAATAAACTAGTCCTTGAATGAAGAGGTAGTATATCAGAACTTAGGGATCAGCTTGTTTCGTAGAACGAGAAAAATGATATCCAAGAGGTGTGTTTACCATTTTGGTTGAGTCAAAGACTCTAGTTCTGAGACTCCCCATCTTGAGTCGGTTTCAATAGTGAGGGAATTTCCAGATGTGTTCCCAGAAGATCTTTTTGGAGTTCTTTCTGAAAGGGAAATTGACTTCAAAATAAACCTTCTTCCAAATACCCAGCCCATCTTTATTCTTCCCTACCGAGTGGCTCCAGATGATCTTAGAGTATTGAAAGAGTAGTTGAAAGATCTCTTAGATAAAGGATTCACCAGGCCCAGTATTTTACCATGGGATACTCCAGTCTTTTTCGTGCGAAAGAAAGATGGTTCTCTTAGAATGTGCATCGATTACTGTCAGTTAAACAAAGTTAAAATCAAGAATAAGTACCCACTCCCCAGTATTAATGACTTGTTTGACCAACTTCAGGATGCCAGTTACTTCTCTAATATAGGAATTAGATTCGGCTATCATCAACTCAGAGTCAGAGAATGTGACATTCCAAAAATATATTTTAGAACTCAGTATGGTCACTTTGAATTTCTAGTCATATCCTTTGGTCTAAAAAATACCCCAACAACTTTCATGGACTTGATAAACTGAGTGTTCAAGCAGTACTTCTACATGTTTTTGATAGTCTTCATAGATGATATCATTGTCTATTCCCGTAATAAAAATGATCATGCAAACCACCTCAGAATAGTATTGCAGACTCTTAGAACCCATCAGTTGTTCACTAAATTCATAAGTGTGAATTTTGGAAATGATCAGTAGCTTTTCTTGGCCATATTATTTCTGGTGATGACATTAGAGGTGACCCTCAAAATACCAAAGTAGTGAAAAACTAGGCCAAACTTATTTCTCCATCAGATATTAGGAGTGTTATGGGTTTGGCTGGCTATTATAGATGGTTTGTTGAAGGGTTTTTGTCTATTGCATCCCCCATGTCTATATTTACTCAGAAGAAAGTCAAGTTTCAGTGGTCTGATTCTTGTGACAAGAGTTTTTAGGAGTTGAAGACTCGACTCACCTTATCCCCAGTTTTGACCTTGTCAGATGGTTCAGATGGGTTTGTTGTTTACTTTGAGTCTTTCAGAGTTGGTTTGGGTTGTGTTTTGTTGCAAAAAGGTAAGGTCATAGCCTATGCCTCTAGACAACTTAATCTCCATGAAAGGAATTATCCTTCCCTTGATGTTGAGTTAGCAGTGGCTTTTTTGCCTTGAAAATTTGGAGGCATTATCTATATGGGGTGTATGTTGATGTGTTCACGGATCACAAAAGCTTATAGTATGTATTTTTACAAAAAGAGTTAAATCTTTATCAGAAAAGGTGGTTATAATTATTGAAGGACTATGATATGAGTGTTTTGTATCATCCAGGCAAGGCCAATGTAGTGGCAGATGCCCTTAGTAGATTGTCTATGGATAGTGTGGCTCATGTTGAGAATGATAAGAAGAAGCTAGTTTAGAAGGTTAATCAGTTGGCTAGGTTAGGTGTTTATTTGGTTGACTTACCTGAGGGTAGTGTATGGGTTCAGAATAGTTTAGAATCCTCTTTAGTTGCTGAAGTGAAAGAAAATCAAGATAGGGATCCCATTCTAGAGAAGTTGAAAGAGTCTATCAGAGATTAGAAAGTGGACGTTTTCTCCCAAGGGGAGATAGCGTGTTGCATTGCCAGGGTAGACTTTATATGGCATGTGTAGATGGTTTATGGCAGTGAATTCTTGTAGAAGTGCATGGTGCATGTTACTCTATTCACCCAAGAGCCACTAAGATGTATTGTGATTTGCAGGAAATATACTGGTGGACTGGCATGAAGAGAGATACTGATGAGTTTGTAGCTAAAAGTTCTAATTGTCATCAGGTTAAGGTTGAGCACTAAAGTCCTAGTGGTATAATTCAGAATTTTAGCATTCCTACTTGGAAGTGGGAAGAGTTAAACATGGACTTTGTAATAGGGTTGCCCCATAGGCATCGTCAGCATGACTCAAGTTGGGTTATAGTAGATAGGATGTTCGAATAAGCTCACTTCTTCCTAGTCCACACTTCTTATTCAACCGAGGATTATGCCAAGATTTATCTTAAAAAGTTAGTTATATTACATGGAGTCCCTTTGTCTATCATTTTGGATAGGGGTACTCAATTTACTTCTCATTTTTGGAAGGCACTTCAGAAGGGTCTTGGTACCAAAGTTTGTCTCAGTACAACTTTTCACACTCCGACAGATGGTCAGAAACAGAAGACCATTCAGACCTTATAGGACATGTTGAGAGTGTGTGTTATCGACTTTAAGGGTATTTGGGATAACCACTCGTATTTGATTGAGTTTGCCTGCAATAACAGTTATCACTCTAGTATTTAGATGACACCGTTTGAGGCTCTCTATGGGAGAAGTTGTATATCTACTATTAGTTGGTTTAAGGTAGGAGAGACTGCGTTGATAGGGCTAGATTCAATATTTGATGACTTGGAGAAATTTCAATTAATCAGGGAAAGGCTTATAATAGCCCAAAGATACAGAAATCATATACTGATGTGAGGAGAAGAGATCTTGAGTTTGAGGTTGGTGACGTAGTCTATTTGAGGATCTCTCCCATGAAAGGAGTGAATATATTTAGCAAAAAGGGGAAGCTTATTCCCCGATATATTTTCCTTTTCAGGATCTTGAGTCGTTATTGGAAGGTAGCATATGAGCTTGAGTTGCCCACAGATTTGGCATCCGTTCACCTAGTATTCCATTTTTCTTTATTAAAGAAGTATATTAGTGATCCAACTGTAGTTGTTCCCTTAGAATGTACAGATGTTTAGGATAGCCTTTCTTATGAAGAGATCCCAGTCGAGATCCTAAATCATCAGATTCAGAGACTAAGGAACAAAGAAGTTCCCTTGGTCAAAGTTCTTGGGTGGAATCAATCTATAGAGAGAACCACTTGGAAATAGAAGAAGATATGAGGACCAAGTACCCTCGCCTCTTCTCCTCAAGATTATACTTAACTCAAGGTAATAGTTTTTCTTAGGTTATCTCTTTTCCATTGTCAGTTCTATCCAGGTAATCATCTTCATGACATTACATATATTCGTGAATTGTTTCAATTCTGTATATCATGTTTTAGGCTCAATCATGCAACCATGTTTTCAGTTATGCACATTTAGTATGTACTCTCAGTATCTCAGTGCTCTCAGCTTAATCAGTCTCATTCAATGACGAATGTTCCCAAGGGGGAGATATGGTATGACCCCGTAAAATCCTAGCTCATTTCATCTTACTATTGCAGGCTAAATCCAAGACTTAGAAAAATATCACTAAGTGTTAAGACTTAGTAACTGGAGTAACTCGTAAAGTTGCTGCCATGTGACCAGGAATGCAAGGTAAGCCTTGGAAACAACCTCTTGCAGAAATGCAAGGCCATGGGTTTAAGCCTTGGAAACAACCTCTGGCAGAAATGCAAGGTAAGGTTGTGTACGATACACCCTTGTGGTGGGGCCCTTCGCCGGACACCGCGCATAGTGGTAGCTTTAGTGCACTAGGCTACCCTTTTTTTTGTTAAGACTTAGTCATTTCCAAGTCCTCTTAAACTTTGATAATTTTAATTCTAACCTTCTCAGCCTTAGAACGTTGATTTTTAAGTTGATTCATAATCAGGATGGTCGATAGCATGTCTCGGGTAAGTTTTGAATTTTTTGGATGAGGTTTGAAGCTTATTTGGATGATCAAACCAGCCACTCAGTGAGAAATGGCTGCGGTGCACCGCTTATCGCGTTGGTGGGGTGCAATGTGGTGCATCGACTGAGCAATGCGATGCGTCGCCTATCGCATCACTATCCACTATTATCTTAATTAATTATGGGTCGAGGAGGGTATTTCAGTCTTTTTTCCTCACTTTTTCTCAGCCACAACACGGGATTAGGGTCTCAAAAGAGCATTATTTGCCTCTTATTTCATATTTTCTCTCCATTGAAAACATTCCCTCTCAAGAACAAACCTTATCCCCTTCAACATTCAAGATCAATCTTCAAGAAATTCACCAAGACTCTCACGAGTTCTTCAACCAAGGTATGTTAGATATTCATCCATGGGTCCTTTTCGCTCATGGTGTCCAATAATCCATTTTCAAGTTTAAAGTCATGATCAATATAAGTTAGCATGAATTATATTCGTGAACTCCCATGAATTTTTATTTTATACCATATTTACATGTATTTTCATTAGAATTAGCCCTTGACATGTTTGAAGGATGAAAGTTGCATGTTAAATCCTTCACCTATGATTTTTAATAATGAAGTTATGTTACTATCACATGTTTTAAACTATTTTCATGCTTTAACTTATGACCCTCAAGTGTTTGATCAAATGCCTAAGCAATGATTTTTGGAATAATGCTTACTTATTATGGTTTCAAATGCTCTCATGTGTTCTTATTGATATTGATATCGAGTCCTGGGGCTTATGAATACCCAAAAACTTAGTTGTTTACATAGTTTCAGTATTTGTAGAACGATCTTATATAAACTATAAGCATTATCCTTCAATCAGATAGTATGGTCAGTTTTGGTTCAGGTATGATTAGATCAGTTCAAGAATTAGTGTTTTCAGTCAGGAGTAACACTTAGCACCGAGTAAACTTAGGGATGGTGTCTCCCCCGTCAGTTAGGCATGAGGCATTGGTAACACTCCATAGGTTCTAGACCTGTGGTGCCACTGTAGACTTTGAGGGGTCCCCTATTAGTTAGACATGACACCCTCATCCTTCGGGACATCAGATAGTGGATATGCACGCCAGTGTTAGTACCCATGGCGCAGTAATGATACCCTTCTAATTGGGGTTACAGGTTGGACCCTGATAATATGTTGGGGTATGTCGGTTATAACTAGCACCCACGGTTTTAGTTTCATCTTTAGTATAACTCAGTTCAGGTTTGTTTTGACCATGGCATATAGTTTCAGTTACCAGATTTTAGTGATTTTAGTTTACGGGCTATTTCAGTATCATGTTATATGCTTGGTCATACATCCTCAGTTTTGACAGTTTTCATGCATACCATACATCTGTTATCTTATGCTATTCATTTAGTTAGTTATTATTCATGTACATGATCCCATGCATATCAGCCTAACCTCATCTAGCATACCAGTACATTCCAAGTACTGACCACATACTTATTTCTTGTGCTATGACGTTTCATATCATAGGTTTGGACACTTAAGTTCCCGACCGCACTTAGGCATTCTAGCATATCAGCATTGGTTGTAGTGGTAAGTCCTCATACTTCGAGGACCGATCATGATTATTTCAGTTAGACATTTGAAGTTAGTTGGGGCATGTCCCATCCACTCTTATTCAGTCAGTTTTAGAGGCTTTCAGACACTTTTAGACAGTCAGGCAGTTGTCATTGTTTTAATCAGTTTTCAGACTAGTTGTTTTTATACTTATACTAAAGTAATGTTTTAGTACTTAAAACCTTATGGCAAATTAAGTTATTTCCGCATGTGTGTATCTTTTGTTATCAATCTTATTCAGTGCTAATAGCTGGTACCAGCTCATGGGTTAGATTATGGTATCATGTGTCTGTAAGCACTGTGTAGTGTCCAAGGTGTAATCTTGGGGTATTACAACATTCTCCCCATTTTTGATAATGTCAAACAAGTGTAAACATCAGTTGACTTCCTTGTCTGTCAGCTTGCTCCCGCTGACTTGTACAAGTATTGATCTAACTTCCATGTAACATTAGTTGACTTGCTCTGCTCCCCCTGACTGGTAGGAGACTCTGATGTTTCTGCCTTCTCCCCCTTTGACGTGATCATAAAGAAACAACACGCAGGAAACATGCAGACAAAGAAATCCACACATAGAGATACACATAGACAAAGTAATTATGACTCCTCTTTCAAAAGACAAATACATATATAATTTTTTATATAGAAAAAATCATGGCAAATTACTTTCCAAAAAAGGACTTAAAGATCATTAATACTAAGAATACCAAGCCTTTTTCTAAGGGAACAAAATCTTTCTTCTAGCAGGGGTTTTGTGAAAATATCTGCTAGTTGTTTTTCAGAGTCAACAAATATTATAGTAAAATCACCATTTTCTACATGATCTTGAATAAAATGATGCTTAATATCAATATGTTTATCCCTACTATAATGCACAGTATACTTAGATAAGCTAATAGCACTGGTGTTATCACACATAATAGGAACAAATTCAAATGATAAGTCAAAGACAAGAAGCTGATGCATAATCTATAAGATCTTAGTACTACAACTTCCGACAACTATGTATTCAACATCAGTGAATGAGAGACCAACTGAAGTTTTCTTCTTTCTATGCCATTATATAAAGGAATCAACAAGAATTTGACATATTCCATTAGTGCTCTTTATATCATTTTTATGTTTTACAAAATTAGCATCTGAATAATCGATTAAATCAAAATTTAAGGAGAAGGGATACCATAGTATAAAGTCTTGAGTTCCTATTAGATTCAGATGACTCATTTGGCAGCAATGAGATGAGACTCCTTGGGAGTCAATTGGAACCTGGCATATTTACACACACTTAACATAATTTCTGGTCAACTTGCAGTCAGGTAGAGTAGAGATCTGATCATCCCCTTGTACATTTTTTCATCAATGTCTTTTCTGTACAAGTCTGAATCAATGTTTGTAGATGGGATCATAGGTGTTCCATAGGCCTTTTTTTTCATACCAAACTTTTTGATGAGTTCTTTCGTGTACTTGGCTTGACTGATGAAAGTGCCTTTGGGATTTTGTTTGATTTGTAATTCCAGAAAGAATTTGAGTTCACCCATAACACTTATTCTGAATTCTCCTTTCATCAAATTAGAAACATTCTCACACATAGAGATGTTAGAACTACCAAAAATTATATCATCAACATAGATTTTCACAATGAGAAGATTTGAATCAAGCTTTTGTATGAACAGACTTGTATCAATTTTACCCCTTTGAAAATTATTATGTAGTAAAAATGTACTCAATCTCTCATACCAAAATTTTGGAGCTTATTTGAGGTTGTAGAGTGCATTTGATAATTTGAAAAACATGATTTGGATATGATGGATCTTCAAATATCAGGGGTTGTTTTACCAAAACTTCCTCATGAATAAATCCATTTAAGAAAGTACTTTTTACGTTTATTTGATATAACTTACAATATTTAAATGTGGCAAATCTTATAAAATTCATATTGACTATACCTTGCCATGGGGGTAAAGGTCTCATTATAATTAATACCTTCCTGCTGGGAGTAGCCTTGAGCTATAATTCTGGATTTATTTCTGATAACTTTACCTTCTATATTTAATTTATATCTGTAGACCCATCTGGTTCCAATTACTGAGTAGTTTTTGGGTTTTTCAACTAGAGTCCAAACTTGATTTCATTTAAACTGGTCCAATTTCTCCTTCTTAGCTTCAACCCATGATTCATCTTTAAGGGCCTTATCGGTTTTCTTGGGTTCACTTTAAGAAACAAGGGCGACAATTGCTTGTCTCCTCAATGATGCTTTTGTTTACACTCTATCCTTTGGATTTATGATAATGAGTTTGTTTGGATGAATAACATTGTACTTCCATTCTATTGGAAAACTTGGCTTTACAGTTTCTACTTAAGAGTTGACTCTTGGGAGGGAGTAGTCGACTTATCTTATGATGGCTCAGAGATTATGTTGTTACTTTCTTCAGATCATATATTAACCACCTGTTCTATGTCTCCACTCAAACTCATATAAAAGTGATTAGATTCATCAAATACAATATGCATAGATTCCTCAACGCACAAATTTCTTTTATTAAATGCCCTGTAGGCACGACTGGTGGGAGAGTAACCAAGAAAAATACCTTCTTCACTTCAAGTATTAAATTTTCCCAAGCTATTCTTATCGTTGTTATGAATAAAGTATTTACAGCCAAAAGGATAGAAATAATTGATGTTAGGCCTTTTTCCTCTCCATAGTTCATAAGATGTTTTCCTTAGGATAGATTAGATCAAGCACCTAATAATGATGTGACACGCGGTGCTTACTGCTTCTGCCTAGAAATGATCTGGGAGATTATGTTCTAATACCATTTTCCTGGAAGTTTCCTAGAGATACTGATTCTTCCGCTCAACTACACCATTTTTATAAGGGTTCGAGGTGAAGAGAAGTTCTGAAAGTATCCATTCTGAGCACAATACTCCTCAAATGCCTTATTTTTAAATTCTCCTTCGTAATTACTATGAACGTAAGTGATAAGGTGCCCAGCTTCTCTCTGTACCTTTCTACAAAAAATCTCAAAATTTATGAAAGCCTTATGTTTATGAGAAAGGAATATTATCCAAGTAAAACGTGAATAATCGTCAACTTTGACAAAAACATATCTCTTTCCACCGATACTTGTGGTTTTGGTGGAACCATATAGATTTGTGTGGATTGTTTAAAGAGGTTTGGTAGTGGAGACAATGTATTTAACATTGAATGATGTCTGGTTCTACTTCTCCAATTGGTAGATGTGATCCTTTTCAAACTTGAGTTTTGACAAACCTTTCACCAATTCACCAATTCAAGTCTGGACAACTTCTCAATGATATTCATACTAGCATGCCTGAGCTTTTTGTGCTACAACCAAGTATCATTGGCTTGCATAGTGAGGCAAGTTAAGGTAGTAAAATCAGGACTATTTAAAATGTAAATGTTGTCAACGTATTCACCGATGAGAGAGATGTCTCTTTTGTCGTGTTTGATTGAGAAAATTTTGTATTTGAAGAGTACTTCAAATTTGGCATCACAGAGCTGACTGATGCTGATTAGATTGTGTTTGAGGCCATCTACTAGATATACTTTCCTGAATTTGCATGATGAGCTGAGTTTTACTGGGCAAACTCCGATGACTTGCCTCTCACATTTTTACCGAACCTTATTTATCTCCCATCTATTTTTTCTAGAGCAGATAAATTTTCTTTCTTTCTGGTCATTTGTCTGGAGTATCCACTATCAATGACCCACATTTCTTTTTTATAGCGTTTACGGACCTGTTCATTGCTAGATTCACTTGTCGCCATGATGCACATATTGGTGGCTTCTACTTCTTCTTTGGTTTTATCTTCTTCACTCCAGGCTCCAAAGTTTTGATTGTTTCTGGATTATCTTCTCCATAACTTGGGACAGTTTTGTTTAAAGTGACTAGGCCTTCCACGGTAATAACAGTGATCATCATTTCTGGTGGAATCATCATTCTTGGCTCCTTGGGATCTCTGTTGTCTTTGTCTTATGATTTTCCTTACTCCACAATTTATGAGAGTCATTCCTTCACTATTAGCATCTTCAAGCAGCATTGAAGGCTACTATTTTTTTCTTCTCCTTGTGGTACCTAATTTTTCTCATATGCAATAAAGTTACCTCGTAGTTCATCATATGTCATGCTGCAAAGATCTCTATTTTCCAGAATGGCAACCTTGGTTATCCAAATCTTTGAAAGACTTCAGACCAGCTTCTGAACTTGCAGGCTATATGGATAGATCATATCCAGGGATTTTAGTTTGCATATGATCTTACTGAATCTAGAAAATATTGTTTCGATGTCCTCATTCTCTTCCATTTTGAACAGCTCATATTCATTGACCAGGGCAACAATTTTTGACTTCTTGAATTTGGTGGTTCTTTCATAGGTTACCTCCAATTTTTCCCACATTTATTTTACAGTTTTGCAAGTTGATATCTTATCATATTCTTCTTCACTAACTGTAAAAAAAGGCAAACTTACATCACGTGTGTTAGTTTGGATTACCTCTTGTTGTTCTTTGGTGACCTCAAAGTTAGAATTGGCTTTGGACCCTTCCTGATGACAGCCCATGCTTGGAAGTCATTTGATTGGACAAAAATTCTTAACTTGTTTTTCCAGTAGGAGTAATGTTGTCCATTAAAGTATGGTGGTCTTGTGGAGCAGTGACCATCCTGGAGAAGAGCACCAAAAATATGATAATTTTCCATTACTGTTGGTGAGACCTTCTTTAATACCAATTGAAAATCAAGAGAGGGGTGAATTGAAATTTTTCTTTGATTCGACTACTGTCTCATTTCAGTCTACTTGCCTGCAGATCAGTGCACTTCACAAAACAAATCAGATTTAACACAATTAAGAAATTAAGTAGTTAAACACAAAGTAAAGATACAAAAATTTATCCTGGTTCGGAACACCAATGTGGTACCTACTTCCAGTCCCTTTGGATTTCAAAGTTTTCTTAGATCGTTCATTGTCAGGCTTGAGTACAATGATAGAAAACAAGTTCTGAAGACTTATTATGCTCTATAGATCTTGTGACACAGCTTCAGTTGATGTTAGAAAGTTGACTCGATCCTACTCTTTATATAACAATTGTAAACTAAAAGTTGCAAAGCCTTTTGAGACTAAGGTTGAGATACTTTGATTTTTCTTCTTGAAGTTGCGTAACTCGTGTTTGTCTTCAGTCTTCATTTTTTATAGTCTTCGACGGCTACTCTTCATAAGGAAACCCAAGAGATTTCTTCTAAATCAAGGATTTAACTTGATTCCTTGATTGAGGAATTTAGCCTAATGATATGTCCATATACGGGTTTGGATCACGTCTATATCAGATATGTCCATGATCTATTTTTCCTTTTGGTCTTGTATAGATTGATGCCTTTCCAAATGTGCTTGTGATCTTTTCTTATTTTTCTTTAGTCATTATTGATCTGATTTGTCGAGACTTTTAGGCCAGATATTCTACTTGATTGATATGATTTGTCGAGACTTATGAGACTGAGATTCTCCTTCCGTTTGTTCTCATTCTAATTTATTTTCTTTGATGTCGCGGATCGTAAGTTGATGTCCTTCCATTCCTGGAGCCGGTTTCCTTTATCAGTAGTCTTCAATGTCCTACAAAGATCCACTTTTTAGTTTGTCATTATTAAAACATAGACTTCGGAGTCTAACACTCAAAAGTTCCAACTTTGATACTTTGGTACTTTGGAGTAGCTCACTCAACAGTCTGCTAATATACTTTAGTGCCTACCTATTTTTATAAATATTTTTAAGAAATAGGTAGTACGTGTTTGCATCCACTAACTTTAGTTCTCCTACAAAAGAAATGTGTTGCATCCCAATGCAAAGGTCATGATGACACACAGCTCAACCTAGCCTTATTAGGTAATCCAAAACTCATAAAGTAAGGAAAATTAATATATGAAGAAAAATAAGTAAATATGATACTTCTATAATGAAGCCAGGACGCAATATGTAAATAACATAAGTATTTAGATGAAAATAAATACATAATCATCAAGACACTAATGTCACAAGTATAAGATCATCTAATACAACACCGAAAAACTAAAAATACATGAATATATCTTTAAAGATGAGTATAGACAAACTAAGATAGGATTAGGTCTGAAACCTGCTCCAAACTCTAGAGCCCACTAGTACCTCGAATGTCAACATCGAAGAGCACAAGATCAGCCATCGTGGATCACATTCGTACTGGAATCTGCATAAAAAAGTCACAAAAGTAAGGGAGAGTATGATCCACTTGTACTTGGTAAGTATCATAGGCCGACTAAGAAATATAGAGAACATAAAATGGTAAAAGATACTATGAGCATACCATCTGCATGCAAAAAGTTCTCAGTGGTAGCTCATACTATATCCACTAATAGTTCTATAATATATTAAGGCAAAAAGGAGAGCTACACATAAAATATATTTAGAAACTAAGTTCATGATATCAAAACATATAGAAGGAGAACAAAAGATGCAAATTCAATGCAATGATGGTGGAACTTTCGTATATACATTGAAATCCCCAATGATTTGGGATAGGACCCATGTGAGGTTCGAAACTCATATACTTTCTCAAATCTCAACTTAACCTTATTAGAAGATGACATAGTCCAAGGTTCTTCAAATAACATAATCATCTTTGTTGTCTAGTGATCTATCCAAGGGTTTCCAAAATATTATAATTAACCTTGTGGATAAGTGGTCTCTGGTAAGGGTTTTCCAGAAGTGTTTTATTTTCTTCCAAAATTAGTATTTCTCAGCAGTACTGATATTTCATGAATATAAAATTGATAAAATGAGGATGTAATGCTCGCAATCAATCAATATGAAGATGATAATCAATTCAATACACGTATGAATAAGCTCAAAATCAACTCAAATATCAATATTTCATGATATAATCCTTTTTCAACACCACTAACATAATAATAATGTAATATATCAAAATATCATATCAACCCCCTCTCTCGGATATCACTATCATGATATAGATAAATAATACCTATAATATCTATTTCATCTCCCCACACAGGTATCACAATAATAATAATGGTATTTAATGCACAAGTAAGGCCTATGATGTCAAATAAAATTCCTATTCGGGCATCACTGCCAATATAACTATTGAGTCAACAAAAATATGCAAATAAGCTCTCACAAGGGCATATGAGAAAATATAATCTCCATGACTAATTCCCTAACCTATGGTATGATTAACATAATCATTAACTACCAAACACAGTCTAAAGGAAGTTAAGTTATAACTTACCTCGAATAGCTAAAAATCCAAGCCTAGACCCTTCAACATTGAGACTTTCCCTTATGAACGATATCTGAACAAACTAAATCTATCAAAAATATCATCGACGCATCAAAAGGAAGCTAATGATACCCATAATGTCAAAATTTAAAATGGATCTAAAATAGGTTCAAAAAATAGATTCGCAATCATAAAGGGCAAAATGGAAATTTTATTTTAGAAACATGTTATCTATATTTATAAGAGTCTACATCTGAAAATGAGTTAAAATTGATGCTCAAATTAATGAAAATCATTTATAGAATTTATTGGACCTCCCGCCCCCCAATTTCTAGTTTGAAAACAAGATTTAAAGGTGTTTTTAAAGATATATGTAACACCTCGATTTTCTGAACTGAAATGCTACACAGTGCTCATGACCCCGAAGGACCACAAGATAACCCATGACAGATATTTGTACCTGTAAACTGCATAATGTCTTATGAAATGTGGAATACGTAATACTGTAAGGCCGTAAGGTTCAAACTGAACAAAACATACTAATTTATAACATCTGAAATGGGATATAAACTACCCAAAAAACTGAAATAAACTTAAGTTTGAACATACTAGTCTGAAAAGCCTCTAAACTGTCTGAATAGGGAGTTGAAGGAACATGTTTCCAACTAACTCCAACTACTGAAATAAACTAAAAACTGAAATCATCATGTCCTTGAAAGATGAGGACTTGCTTCTAACTCTGACTGCTGAGAATGGAATCTACTGCTGATCTGAAACTTGTGCCTCAGAACCTATGGCATAAAATAAAACACCAAAGTGCAAATGCGTTAGTACGTCTGAATGTATTGAGTATACGAGTGAGGTAGGCTAAATTCAAAGGGTAATATTCATGAACAATGCTAACTAATCTGAACGTGAGAATACATACATGCATAAACAACTATAACTGAACTCGTGATGATGCTGACTACTGAGTCTGATTGCTGACGACATGACTTTACTGTTACTGAGGTACTGAATAGATTATTGACTATTTCTGACAGTTTAAATTATGAAGAACTGGTTTGAATGACTATGTCTAACAGTCCTAAAACTGAATACTGGTAACGTGAGCTATGAAAACTAATATAGCTGATATAACTATAATGATCGGACTAATCGATATAACCGATACTGAGCGACTGTATCTGACAGTATAAGTTCTGATGGAACTATCTGAGTTCCATTCTACTTGGAGCAACTAAATCTGATATTAGTCCAATCTAGCGGGTGATCATGAGTATACTGATAATAAGGATGATTTGAATTAGTCTGAGATCAGTCCTATCTAGCGTGTGATCTTTAAATATAATGATTCTGATACTGATTAATCATAGTTGAGATTCGTCCTAGCTAATGGGTGATCTTGAAGTCTATTTATAATGATAAGCATTGACTGTATCTAACAGTACTGAATCTGTACTACTAAGCTAAGTTGACTATGTCTGACAGCCCTGATTCTGTAACTGAAACTGTGGGATGTGTTCATCTAATCGACAGGCCCCAAGCTAAGCTGACTGGGTTCAATCTCTGCCCTGACTGGAAGGGTGCCAGTACCACACCACCAATAAAGACATCTGTTGTGGAGTTAGTCCTAACCTAACGAGTGACACCTGGGATCAGCACAATACATATAAATATGCTAACGGGTGACCCCTGAGTATATCAGTCCTAATCTAATGGGTGATATCTTGTACATACACTGGAAACATAGTTCTAAAACTTAGGGATTGCTTCTAGGGATCTCAGTCCTATTCTAGCGAGTGAGCCCCCATCCCTAAGTTTGATCGGTGCTGAATCCTACTCCCATCTAAAAGACACTGAACTGAATAACTGGGTTGAACTAAATAACTTAACTTAACTGATTTGCTGAACTGATACTGATTAATTGAATTGATACTAGTGGTATTGTTTAGCGTAGCTAAAACTGAGTTTACTGGATTATGATGACGGACGAAATATAATGAGTTCTGAGGAATGATTAAGAGTACTGAAGTTACTAAGATTTATAGTGATTACTGAGGTTACTGAGCACTGAGATTACTGAGAATACTAAACTACTGAGATTACTGAGTTTTCCTGAGTCACATGACTGACTAATTTCTATAGATCATGGCTTGACTGAGAGTATCATGAAAACATGACATGGCTCTAGGCACACAGCTAAATTTTTCAGGTACAAGTATCCTAAGGACTCGATGGAAGGAAACTGACACACATGACTGACTTGATCATAAGAGTAGAGTCCATAATCCACAATATCATAAATAAGGAATTTAGTACTAAGCATGGTTCTCAACAATCTATTTCATGGAAGCTAATTTCATACAACATGTATATACTTGCATAGCTTTCAATATCATGCTCATTACATATTACAACAACAATCCATAATATCATAACTTGGGGAATTTCATGAAGTACATGGGTAGTCTACATCGTGTACATGAGTGGGTTTTTCAAGTAAGCATAGCATAATTCCATAAGAATAGTTCATGAGTAATCCAACAGTGTTCATAAGACACATTATCAACATGGATGACATTGAATCATAGAGGCCTATCATGAATCCTTCACTTAGTCACAATTTAGCTATAATGCATCATTTCTAGTCTCTTAGGTATTTTATCAAACACCTTACATGAACCACTTAGGCATAGGTGTAAATCATACAATTACTCATTATAAATAATCAAACTTACATGTTTTCAACTCATATGATGTCATAGATTCATAATAACACATAAAGATTCTATCTTGGTATCATTCAACACATAAACATGATCAACAATCCATTTATAACATGAAAACCATAATATATAGTTTTAGAAAAGGGTTCTTGAACTTCATGGAAGAAAAGAGTCCATGAATGAACACACGCATACCTTAGAAAGGAAACCTTGATTATTTGCTGGAGAGTTCTTGGATTGGGAAACTTAATTCTTGATTATCTTGGAAAAATACTTGAATCTTGCTTTTGAGAGATGAGTTTGATGGAAACCCTAATCTTGTGGTTGAGAGTGTAAGAGTGGATATTTAAGATTCTTAACTAAAGAAAAATGAGAAAAATTATGCCTCTTTAGGGTTATAAGTCGTGGAAGGTGAAGGGAAAAGACAAAAATACCCTTAGAAATAAATTCCTAGTTGCTGAAAATAATAGCTGACGATATTTGTGACAAGGAGTCAAAAATATGGCAAGCCATCAAAAATGTCGTCACACAGGAGATGGAATTGATGGTTTCTGCCTAAGGCTGACGACCTGCGTGGTAGGGCGTCACAAATGTGGTAAGCTACCATTAATGTCGTCATAGAGGAGCTGGATTCTGTCTAAGGCTGACGACCTTCATAGTAGGGCGTCACAAATGTGGTAAGCTACCATAAATTTCTTCACACAGGATCTGGATTCTGCCTAAGGCTGACGACCTTTGTGGTAGGGCGTCACAAATATGGTAAGCTACCACGAATGTTGTCACACAGTTTCCAGCCAGACATGCTGGAGTAAAATAGGAATAACTCTTTGCACCAATAGTGGATTTAGGAGAAATTGGTATAGTTGGAAAGATAATTCAATTATCTATCTGTTGATAGGTCATGAGCTCAAAAATTCCAAGCATAATGAGAGATATGCCCGTTTGAAGTTGACTATACCAATATCTTTCTCAAGAATTCAATCGGTAAGGAATGTTTTGATTCGTCTGATAGCTAGGAGTTATTTGAAGCCTTAATATACATCTAACATAATCATAAAACTATAAAAGAACCATGATGTACTATGCATGATCTTGGTACATGGCTCTAATATTGGTTTGGATTTTTTTTCGGCGTATTACAATATCTCCCCCTTGGGAACATTCGTCCTTGAATGATACTAGCTGAGATGAGAGAAAAGAAAACTTACACGAATATATAGTATGAATGAATGATCATGATTTCATGGCTGACATGATTGAAAACTGAGCATATCATACTATACATGCATATCTGATGCATGGGTAGCTGATTTATGAATGTAGGACTGAGTGTTTCAATAAACTGAGTTTCTCAAACTGAGAATGCATACCTGATGCTTAACTGATAAGTTTAATCCATGCATATCTGATGATGATTATAGGAATGACATGATACGTGAATATATGACTGAAAGTACTGATAAGCTTACCACACATATCTGATGCGTGAATACATGACTGAACTGACTCACGAATATGCGACTGAACATGCAATGGTAAAGATGCTAAGATTGAAATGAAACATGAGAACATGACTGATTCTGCTACATGACATATGGACTAAACACCATGAACTGAACTAAACCTCTGAATACTTTACTTACAGCTGAGGTCTAACTTGAGGGTCAACTTATGAGTAACCTCTATTCTAGACTGAATTTATTATGCAAGGAGAAAATGAAAGATCTAAGACATGAGAGAGTTAAGAGAAGGTGGGGTATCTCCCCCTTGGGACCCTATTACCCTCTAAGAATGCTTACCTTACGGAGATACTGCGTAATACACAGGTCATCTACGAACTATATTATAACTAAACTTTGTGGGTCTGAAACTAATGCATGAGATGGACTGAACTTGCAACTACTAGGAGGTTCTACCTTGAAAAAGTTACATTCTCTGAGATTTTGGATAGCATGAATAGATGCAAGGATGAGAAAATAAGCTATACAAATTTGATTGCTCACTGGCATGACATGAATACTGAAAGAAGGGAAACTATTCCTAAAACATCTCATAGCCTCCTTCACATAGGTATGGTGCACAACACACGCATGTACAAGACTCTACTATATGCGGATTTTAGAATTCCTAGTACTCTATTGAACCTTAGGCTCTGATACTAAGTTTGTAACACCCCGATTTTCTGAACCGGAATGCTACACGGTGCTCATGACCCCGAAGGACCACAAGCTAACCCATGAATGATATTTGAACCTGTAAACTGCATAATGTCTCATAAAATGCGGAATACGTAATACTGTAAGGCCGTAAGGTTCAAACTGAAAAAAAAATACTAAGTTATAACATCTGAAAAGGGGTATAAACTAGCCAAAACAGATGAAATAAACATAAGTCTGAACATACTAGTCTGAAAAGCCTCTAAACTGTCTGAATAGAGAGTTGAAGGAACATGTCTCCAACTAACTCCAACTACTGAAATAAACTAAAAACTGAAATCATCATGTCCTTGAAAGATGAGGACTTTCTTCTAACTTTGACTGCTGAGACAGGAATCTACTGTTGATCTGGAGCTCGTGCCTCTGAACCTATGGCATAAAATAAAATACCATAGCGTAAATGCATCAGTACGTCTGAATGTACTGAGTATATGAGTAAGGTAGGCTAAATGCAAAGGGTAATATGCATGACCAATGCTAACTAATATGACCGTGAGAATACATACATGCATAAACAACTATGACCGAACTCGTGATGATGCTGACTACTGAGTCTGAATGCTGACGACATGACTTTACTGTTACTGAGGTACTGAATAGATTATTGACTATTTCTGACAGTTTAAATTATGAAGAAATAGTTTGAATGACTGTGTCTACCAGTCCTGAAACTGAATACTGGTAACGTGAGCTATGACAACTGATATAGTTGATATAACTTTAATGATCAGACTAATCAATATAATCGATATTGAGCGACTGTATTTGACAGTGTAAGTTCTGATGGAACTATCTGAGTTCCGTTCAACTTGGAGTAACTAAATCTGAGATCAGTCCTATCTAGTGGGTGATCATGAGTATACTGATAATAAGGATGATTTGACTTACTATGAGATCAGTCCTATCTAGCGGGTGATCTTTAAATCTAATGATTCTGATACTGATTAATCATAGTTGAGATCCATCCTAGCTAATGGGTGATCTTGAAGTCTATTTATAATGATAAGCATTGACTGTATCTAACAGTACTGAATCTGTACTACTGAGCTGAGTTGATTGTGTCTGAAATCCCTAATTCTGTAATTGAAACTATGGGATGTGTTCATCTAACCGATATGCCCCAAGCTAAGATGACTGGGGTCCAAACTCTACCCTGACTGAAAGGGTGTCAGTACCGCGCCACCAGTAAAGACATCTGCTGTGGAGTCAGTCCTAATCTAGTGGGTTACTCCTGGGATCAGTCCTATACATATAAATATGCTAACGGGTGACCCATGAGTATATCAGTCCTAATATAATGGGTGACATATCGTACATACGCTAGCAACGTAGTTCTAGAATGTAGGGATTGCTTTTTGGGATCTCAGTTCTATTCTAGGAGGTGAGCCTCCATCCCTAGGTTCGCTCGGTGCTGAATCCTAATCCCATCTGAAAGACACTAAACTTAATAATTGGGCTGAACTAAATAACTTAACTGAACTAATTTTCTTAACTTATACTGATTAACTGAACTGATACTAGTAGTATTGTTTAGCGGAGCTAAAACTGAGTTTACTAGATTCCGATGACAGATAAAATATAATGAGTTCTGAGGACTGATTAAGAGAACTAAATTTCCTGAGATTTACTGTGATTACTGAGGTTACGGAGCAGTGAGATTACTGAGAATACTGAACTATTAAGATTACTGAGTTTTCTTGAGTCACATGACTGACTATTTTCTATAGATCATGGCTTGACTGAGAGTATCGTGAAAACATGACATGGCTCTCGGCACACAGCTATAATTTTTGGGTACAAGTAACCCCAGGACTCGATGGAAGAAAACTGACACACATGACTGACTTGATCACAAGAGTAGAGTCCATAATCCACAATATCATAGATAAGGGATTTCATACTAAGCATGGTTCTCAACAATCTATTTCATGGAAGGGAATTTAATACAACATGTATATACTTGCATATCTTTCAATATCATGCTCATTACATATTACAACCACAATCCATAATATCATAACTTGGGGAATTTCATGAAGTACATGGGTATTCTACATCTTGTACATGAGTGGGTTTTGCAAGTAAGCATAGCATAATTCCATAAGACTAGTTCATGAGTAATCCAACAGTGTTCACAAGATACATTATCAATATGGATGACATTGAATCATAGAGGCCTATCATGAATCCTTCACTTTGTCACAATTTAGCTATAATGCATGATTTCTAGTCTCTTAGGTATTTTATCAAACATCTTACATGCACCACTTAGGCATAGGTGTAAATCATACAATTACGCATCATAAATAATCAAACTTACATGTTTTCAACTCATATGATGTCATAGATTCATAATAACAAATAAAGATTCTATCTTGGCATCATTCAACACATAAACATGATCAACAATCCAATCATAACATGAAAACCATAATATATAGTTTTAGAAAAGGGTTCTTGAACTTCATGGACGAAAGAAGTCTATGAATGAACACACGCATACCTTAGAAAGGAAACCTTGATAATTTTCTGGAGAGTTCTTGGATTGGGAAACTTAATTCTGGATTATCTTGGAAAAGGATTGAATCTTACTTTTGAGAGATGAGTTTGATGGAAACCCTAATCTTGTGGTTCAGAGTGTAAAAGAGGATTTTTAAGATGCTTAACTAAAGAAAAATGGGAAAAATTACGCCTCTTTAGGGTTATAAGTAGTGGAAGGTAAAGTGAAAAGATAAAAAATACCCTTAGAAATAAATTACCAGTTGCTAAAAATAATATCTGACGAAATTTGTGACAAGGCATAAAAAATGTGGTAAGCCGTTAAAAATGTCGTCACACAGGAGCTGGAATTGATGGTTTCTGCCTAAGGCTGACGACCTTCATGGTAGGGCTTCACAAATATGGTATGATACCACGAATTTCATCAATTAAGAGTTGGTTTCTTCCTAAGGCTGACGACCTTCGTGGTAGGGCGTCACAAATGTGGTAAGCTACCACGAATGTCGTCACACAGGAGCTGGATTCTGCCTAAGGAAGACGACCTTTGTGGTAGGGCATCACAAATATGGTAATCTACCATGAATATCGTCACACAGGATCTGGATTCTGCCTAAGTCTGACGACCTTCATGGTAGGGCATCACAAATGTGGTAAGCTACCACGAATGTCGTCATACAGTTTCCAGCCTGACATGCTGGAGTAAAATAGGAATAACTCTTTTCTCCGATATTGGATTTAGGCAAAATTGGTATCGTTGGAAAGATAATTAAATTATATATCTGCTGATAGGTCATTAGCTTAAAATTTCCAAGTATATTGAGAGATATTCTCATTTGAAGTTGACTATACCAATATACTTCTCATGAATTGAATCGGTAAGGAATGTTTTGATTCGTCTGATAGATGGGAGTTATTTGAAGACTTAATATACATCTAAATTAATCATAAAACTATAAAATAACAATGATGTACTATGCATGAGCTTGGTACATGGCTCTAATATTTGTTTGGATTTTTGGGGGGTATTACAATATCTCCCCCTTGGGAATATTCGTCCTCGAATGATACTGGCTGAGATGAGAGAAAAGAAAACTTACACGAATATATAGTATTAATGACTAATAATGATTTCATGGCTAACATGACTTAAAACTGAGCATATCATACTGTACATGCATATCTGATGTATGGGTAGCTGATTTATGAATGTAGGACTGAGTGTTCCGATAAACTGAGTTTCTCAAACTGAGAATGCATATCTGTTGCTAAACTAATAAGTTTATCCATGTATATTTGATGCATGATTATATGACTGACATGATACGTGAATGCATGACTGAAAGTACTGATAAGCTTACCACGCATATTTGATGCGTGAATACATGACTGAACTGACTCATGAACAAGCAACTGAACATGCAGTGGTAAAGACGCTAAGATTGAACTGAAATATGAGAACATGACTGATTCTACTACGTGACACATGGACTGAACATCATGAACTGAACTGAACCTCTGAATACTTGACTTACAGCTAAGGTCTAACTTGAGGGTCAACTTATAAGTATCCTCTATTCTAGAGTGAATTCGTTATGCAAGGAGAACCTGAAAGATCTAATACATGAGAGAGTTAAGAGAAGGTGGAGTATCTCCCCCTTGGGACCCAATGTCCCTCTAAGAACGCTTACCTTACGGAGATACTAGGTGATGTACAGGGCATCTACGAATTAGATTATAACTAAAATTTATAGGTCTGAAACTAATGCATGAGATGGACTGAACTTGCAACTACTAGGAGGTTCTATCTTGAAATAGTTACATTCTCTGAGATTTTGGATAGCATGAATAGATGCAGAAAACAAGCTATACAAATTTGACTGCTCACTGGCACGACATGAATACTTAAAGAAGGTAAACTGTTCCTAAAATATCTTATATCCTCCTGCACAGAGGTTTGGTGCACAACACACGCATGTACAAGACTCTACTAGATAAGGCTTTCAGACTTCCTAAGACTCTATTGAACCTTAGGCTCTGATACGAAGTTTGTAACATCCCGATTTTCTAAACCGAAATGCTACACGGTGCTCATGACCCTGAAGGACCACAAGCTAACCCATGACTGATATCTGTACCTATAAACTGCATAATATCTTATGAAATATGGAATACGTAATACTGTAAGGCCGTAAGGTTCAAACTGAACAAAACATACTAAGTTATAACATCTGAAATGGGGTATACACTACCCAAAACAACTGAAATAAACTTAAGTATGAACATACTAGTCTGAAATGCCTTTAAACTTTCTGAATAAGGAGTTGAAGAAATATGTCTCCAACTACTTAAATAAACTAGAAATTGAAATCATCATGTCCTCGAAAGATGAGGACTTATTTCTAACTCTGACTGCTGAGACTGGAATCTACTACTGATCTGGAGCTCGTGCCTCTGAACCTATGGCGTAAAATAAAACACCATAGCGCAAATACATCAGTACGTCTGAATGTACTGAGTATACGAGTGAGGTGGGCTAAATGCAAAGGGTTATATGTATGAACAATGCTAACTAATATGAACGTGATAATACATACATGCATAAATAACTATAACTAAACTCGTGATGATGCTGACTATTGAGTCTGAATGCTGACGATATGAATTTACTGTTACTGAGGTACTGAATAATTTATTGACTATTTCTGACAGTTCAAATTATGAAGAACTAGTTTTAATAGCTGTGTCTAACAATCTGAAAATGAATACTGGTAACGTGAGCTATGATAATTGATATAGCTGATATAACTGTAATGATCAGACTAAATGATATAACCGATACTAAGCGACTGTATCTGACAGTCTAAGTTCTGATGGAACTATCTGAGTTCCATTCTACTTGGAGTAACTAAATCTGAGATCAGTCCTATCTAGCGGGCGATCATGAGTATACTGATAATAAGGATGATTTGACTTAGTCTAAGATCAGTCCTATCTAGCGGGTGATCTTTAAATCTAATAATTCTGATACTGATTAACCATAGTTGAGATCCGACCTAACTAATGGGTGATCTTGAAGTCTATTTAAAATGATAAGCATTGATTGTATCTAACAGTACTGAATCTGTACTACTAAGCTGAGTTGACTGTGTCTGAAAGCCTTGATTCTGTAACTGAAACTGTGGGATGTGTTCATCTAACCGACATGCCCAAAGCTAAGCTGACTAGGTTCCAATCTCTTCCCTGACTAAAAGGGTGTCAGTACCACACCACCAGTAAAGACATCTATTGTGGAGTCAGTCCTAATCTAGCGGGTGACTCCTAGGATCATTCCTATACATATAAATGTGCAAATGGGTGACCCCTGAGTATATCAGTCCTAATCTAATAGGTTACATCTCTTACCTATGCTAGCAATATAGTTCTGGAACTTAGGAATTACATCTAGGTATCTCAGTCCTATTCTACTAGGTAAGCCCCTATCCCTAGCTTCGCTCGGTGCTGAATCCTACTCTCGTCTGAAAGACACTGAACTGAATAACTGGGATGAACTAAATAACTTAACTGAACTGATTTCCTGAATTGATACTGATTAACTAAACTGATACAAGTGGTATTGTTTAGCGAAGCTAAAACTGAGTTTACTGGATTCCGATGACGAATGGAATATAATGAGTTATGAGGACTAATTAAGAGTACTAAAGTTACTAAGATTTACTGTGATTACTGAGGTTACTGAGGTTACTGAGATTACTGAGAATACTGAACTACTAATATTACTGAGTTTTCCTAAGTCACATGACTGACTGATTTTTATAGATCATGGCATGACTGAGAGTATCATGAAAACATAACATGGCTCTAGGCACACAACTATATTTTTTGGGTACAAGTATCCCCAAGACTCGATGGAAGGAAACTGACACATATGACTTACTTGGTCAAAAGAGTAGAGTCCATAATCCACAATATCATAAATACGGGATTTCATACTAAGCATGGTTCTCAACAATCTATTTCATGGAAGGGAATTTTATACAACATGTATATACTTGCATAGCTTTCAATATCATGCTCATTACATATTACAACCACAATCCATAATATCATAACTTGGGGAATTTCATGAAGTACATGGGTATTCTACATCTTGTACATGAGTGGATTTTGCAAGTAAGCATAGCATAATTCCATAAGACTAGTTCATGAGTAATCCATCAGTGTTCACAAGACACATTATCAACATGGATGACATTGAATCATTGAGGCCTATCATGAATCCTTCACTTAGTCACAAATTAGCTATAATCCATGATTTCTTATTTCTTAGGTATTTTATCAAACACCTTACATTCACCACTTAGGCATAGGTGTAAATCATATAATTACTCATCATAAATAATCAAACTTACATGTTTTCAACTCATATGATGTCATAGATTCATAATAACACATAAAGATTCTATCTTGGCATTATTCAACACATAAACATGATCAACAATCCATTTATAACATGAAAACCATAATATATAGTTTTAGAAAAGGGTTCTTGAACTTCATGGACGAAAGGAGTCCATGAATGAACACACGCATACCTTAGAAAGGAAACCTTGATGATTTGCTGGAGAGTTCTTGGATTGGGAAACTTAATTCTTGATTATCTTGTAAAAAGGCTTGAATCTTGCTTTTGGGAGATGAGTTTGATGGAAACCATAATCTTGTGGTTGAGAGTGTAAGATAGGGCTTTTAAGATGCTTAACTGAAGAAAAATGGGAAAAATTATGCCTCTTTAGGGTTATAAGTCATGGAAGGTGAAGGAAAAAGACTAAAATACCTTTAGAAATAAATTCCCAGTTGCTAAAAATAACAGCTGATGACATTTGTGACAAGGCGTCAAAAATGTTGGAAGCCATTAAAAATGTCGTCACACAGGAGCTGGAATTGATGGTTTCTACCTAAGTCTGACGACCTTCATGGTAGGGTGTCATAAATATTGTAATCTACCACGAATTTCGTCACTTAGGAGCTAGTTTCTTCCTAAGGATGACGAACTTCGTGGTAGGGCGTCACAAATGTGGTAAGCTACCACGAATATCGTCACACAGGTGCTGGATTCTGCCTAAGGCTGACAACCTTCGTGGTAGGGCGTAACAAATGTGATAAGCTACCACCAATGTCATCACACAGGAGCTGGATTCTGCCTAAGGCTGACGACTTTCGTGGTAGGGTGTCACAAATGTGGTAAGCTACCACGAATATCGTCACACATTTTCCAGACTGACATGATGGAATAAAATAGGAATAACTCTTTGATATGATATCATATTTAGAAAAAATTGGTATCGTTGGAAATATAATTCAATTATCTATCTGTTGATAGGTCATGAGCTCAAAAATTCCAAGTATAATGATAGATATGCTCGTTTGAAGTTGACTATACCAATATCCTTCTCAAGAATTCAATCGGTAAGGAATGTTTTGATTCGTCTGATAACTGGGAGTTATTTGAAGCCTTAATATACATCTAACTTAATCATAAAACTATAAAAAAAACCATGATGTACTATGCATGAGCTTGGTACATGGCTCTAATAATGGTTTGAATTTTTTTTTTTTTTGGGGTATTACAATATAATAATGAGAAATTCATGGAAATAAGAGTTTAATTCTTACACAACCACAAACAGTGAATAATACCCCAAACATCACTCCTTCATGAAGTTATAAGGTCCAAAAAGGGTGAAAATCACAAAAATGAAGTATTTATACTATTCTGTGAACAGTACCTTGAGATCATAGACCCCACCCTATGATTGCGAGGGTAAATATTTGACTGCCCACTTAATTGATCTTCACTTTCATGGTCAGCCATTCACATTCGAGAAGACTGATAACCTAGACACATCATGTTTGTGATGGTCTGGTCGCATTTAGGATGAAGGAGAATTTCCTTATCGCCTTTAAGAGTCTCAAACTGTAACACTCTGAAAATCCAAGTCAATATTAGAACCACGATTTAAGTTCATGCAAAATCAAACATCATGATTTGATAGTTTGATAAGTGATTTAGACATATATATTAGGCCACAAATAACTCATTTCTTATAGACAAGCCAAAATATCCCTTATTGATTGAATTCTTAAGAAGAATATTGTTATAGTCAACTTCAAATGATCATAAATTTTGTATTACATAGATTTTTTGATACTAAGACCCATAAAAAGATATATAGTGAATTATATTTCTAATACATCTAGTTTTTCCTTAAACTGATATTGAAGTAAAAATTTATGCTTGATTTACCAAAAAGGTGTCTGCTCGCCAGCATATGACGACCGGAGTGATGGACTATCACACCAGCAATGGCCCGTCGTGACAAACCATCACCCTTAAGTAGAAATACCAAAATTTAGTTACTTTTAGATAGTTGGAGTGATGGTTCATCACGGGAGTGACGGTCCATCTCCCAAATCATTAGCTGAGACAGTTCTGCACTGTTATAACATTTTAAAGAGTTTTTTTGGTCCTTTACCACTCTTTAAACACCAAAACAATGTCTTTTGAGCTATCTTAAGGATGGAATGTAAGTTTAAAATGCCCTAAATTCTTTATTAACAAAAAATTCATTCAACACTTAGAAAGTTTATAGAGAGAAACATGCAATTTTCTTCTCCAAAGGCAAAAATTAGGGTTCTTCTATTTCAAACTTCAAATCGAAAGAGTTCATCAAGGTTTTCAACCTTAGGTATGTGGGATTTCATCAATGGATTTCCTTCCACCCATTGAGTCCCAAAGTTAACTTAATTTCTCAAGTTTAATTCACCCTTCAATCTTAGGTTTTCCACGTAAAGTGTAAATTTCTTTAGTTTTTAGTTTATTTCTTTAACTAAACCATGTATACATGTTTTCCCATAAATTTGAGCATCTTTCCTTGCTCAAAATTATAAAATCTCATTATATTGATGACTACTTATTTTTGGGCTTGAATAATAAAATTTGTTATTTTGTTAGATTTTAATATTTCCATGATTAGTTGCATTCTTCAGAGATGGTGGGTTATGAATACTCGATAACCTAGGATTTCATTCATACACTTACGAATTCTAGATTCTCTAGCTTACATGTTATTGAATATTTTCATATTATGCCTTTATTGTCGATTTTAAGAATATTATTATTGAGCATTTTTAGTTATCAGTGTCATTTAGTTAGGAGTAGTACTTAGCACCGAGCGAATGTAGGGATGAAGGATCACCCGTCAGTTTGGTTGAGACCTTTAGTAGAAGTCCCTAAGTTCCAGAACTACGGCGCCACCGTATGTTCTAAAGGGTCACCCATTCGAGCAGTCTTGACACCGTAGTTCTTTTTAACATTAGTTTAGTGAATCCACGTCAATCAAAGTTTGTACAATTGGAAAGATACTAACCACCCATCTAATTAGGGTTACAAGTTGGACCCCAGTTAGCTCCGATTGGGGTATGTCGATTAATGGTATCTCCCACAGTCCACAGTTCATAGTTCAGATTTAGATACTTGTATGACCTTGTATTCAATTGTTCATCTTATCATACAATACTTGTTTATTACTTGGTATTGCATCAGTTTATCATGTCACATGCATTATGTTCAACCTATATAAGTTATTTCTTATCTCACATGCTCAGTACATTCAAAGTATTGATCGCATACTTTCTTTTGTGTTTATTGTCTTATAATATAGGTTCCGACTTTCAGCATCTATATCCCTCTTAGTACGATTCCATGACATATCCACAATATTTTTTGGTGAGTCCTCATCATTTGAGGGCCAATTATCAACATTTATTTTCAACATTTTTTTAGTTTTAGACAGTTGGAATTAGTTTGGGCATGTCCCAACAACTCATCTAATTTAGAGGCTTTCAGTCATATAGTTATATTTTTAGCATTTTGACTTTTTCAGGAAGTCTTAGATTTGATATCCAATATTAATTTTAATTTTTACTATAATTGTGTCTTTCAGTTTAGTTTTCGTTTAGTATATCATTGTTTTCTTCATCATTCTTAAAGTTTTGTCAGGCCATGGGTTAGCTTAGGGTCACTTGTGTCTCTAATCACCGTCATACTACTAGGGGCCAGTCTCGAATTATGAAAAACTTGGTATTAGAGAACTAGGTTTAAGTTTCCTAAGGTGTCTGAAAGCCGCATTAAGTAAAGTCTTGTCCATGGTTGTGAAGTGTGTCACAGTCATAAGTGAGTCTATGAAACATCTTAGAAAAAGTTTCACTTCTTTCATGTTTATATCGAGCGATAAAGTGTGAACTCTATTAAACTCTTCTTCTTACTCATCCTCTACATATTTACAAAATTTGCCTCCAAAGAGAACTAATGGAAGGAGGAATGGGAATTAGCAAGCACTATCACCAGCTCCAGCAAACTCTCTGAATGAATAAGTTTCCCATGTGGAGTTTAAGGCTTGTTTTGCAGCATTAGCCCAGTCAATTACAACCCAAAATAACCAATAGGTTGTTACTCCAGCCAGCCCAGCTGTGAATATGGGATACTAACCAAAAACAACACATTGTGCATGATTTTGGGGGAAAATAGATACCTTGACCTAATTATCTCCGACTAAGTCCAAATCGCTGGCCATTATGGCCACCATCACCGGTGCAGATATTCCTCCAAATAAAAACAACAGTAGGAGTATTGAAGAAAGTAATCAAAACATTCAAAAAGGTGATAGCAATTCAAAGTATACAGATCTATTCAAACCTAAGATGGTGGATACTAATAATATTAGGGTTTCACCTAAACCTATTATTATACTGCATGGAGAACCTACAATTATGTGGAAATCATCAGAAGTGCATAATCTAATCATGCAAAAGAGTCTTAAATATGCTATCATTGGTAAATTCTCATATGGTAAGCAACATATTGACGTTCTACGCAAAATTATTCCAACTCAATGTGGAATCAAAGGTCATTGTAATATTGGAGTTTTGGATGATAGGCATGTATTATTAAGGCTGGAAATGTTTGAAGATTATGTTTAATTACTATCGACTGCAGCCTTTTACATTGGATATATGGATAAATACTGGAAGATGAGGACATTGAAATAGAATCCATGGTTTGAACTGCATGTTGAAACCACGGTGGCAGTAGCTTGGATCTCAATACAAGATCTACCCCCAAATTTTTTTGAAAGAGATGCAATTTTTTCTATTGCCTCTGCAGTTGGTAAACCACTTATAATTGATATGGCTACCAAAAATTACACTAGACCCAGTTGTGCACGAGTGAAAGTAGAGGTGGATTTAATAGCAAAATTTCCTCAAAGGATTCGAATTAATGAAGAAAATAAAGTTACAGGTGAAATCAAATCCAAATGGGTCCAAATTCAGTATGATTACATGCCAAACTATTGAACAGAATGTTGTTAACAGGGGCATGATAAACAAAGTTGCTGGAACAAACATCCAAAATTATATGATAAACAGAAGGGAGAAAAAAAGGAGGCAAAATCAAATATGAATAACAAAGAGAATAATATACAAAGAAAGCAATCTCATAATCAAAATGATGCAATAAGAGGAAACAATAATAAATTTTAGTGGCTCACAGGAAATATAGATATAGGAGGGATAAATTTGGTCATATATTGGGAGAGATCAATGAGAATAGAGAAAAAGAGTTGGAGATGTCAAATGCATTCGAATCTTTAAAAGATGCAGATAATAAGAATAAAAAAAATAAAGACAAGGAAGGAAATGGTGAAACTGACAAACAAGGAGGTGAAGAAAGGATTAGCAAAAAAAAATGGGTCACTAGAAGTTTTGGTACAGTTACAGAAGTGAGCCAAGAGGTTCCAGTAGAAGCAAAAAATATAATAACTCAGCAGGCAGTAGATAGTGATGTAATGGAACAAGGAGCAAAAAATACTACTGAAGAAAAGACAAGTTTGAGGGAATAGAGTAAGTCAATCAAATTACTGGATTAGGGTAAATATAGAAGCAAGGAGAACACACCATAAAAAAGAGTTCATTGTCTACTAGAGGGTGAGAATATGCATAGTTTAGATTGGGAAAACAAAGCCAACACAACAGATAAAATGCAACTACAGGTGTATGATGTAGAGTTGAAGGAGCTGATGGTATTAGAAGGGATCACACCTATAGAAATACAGGTTCAGAATCTGCTGGAAAATAATAATCTAACAAAGGAAGAACTTGGTAAGAATGATATGGAACAAGATATCAATCAATTAGCTAAGGAAGTAGATCTGTCACCTAAACAAATACAGACATTGAAGGAGAAACAAGAAGGACCAAAGAAGAAGAAAAAGAGTGGTAATACAAGTGTAGCAGAGGTAAAATCATCAACAATGCATACAAGGAGTCATACAGTTAATAAAAGTCCAAATGAATACATTTATTTGGAACATAAGGTTAGTCAACACTCAACAAGCCTTTACAAGACTAATAACAATGCAAAGAATATACCAGTTTTACTTTATTGGACTTATGGAACCATTTCAAGATGGTCACCGTATTGAGGAGTATAGATGAAGGATAGGTATGAAACATGTTGTATTAAATGTATCAGGAAATATTTGGGTTTTCTTGGAGGAAAATGTGGAGTATAGTGTTGTAAAAGATAAAGAGCAATAATTAACTCTGAAAGTTGCCAATCAAAATACAGGTCTCTCATTGTTGGTTACTTTAGTTTATGCTAAATGTAATGCAAATGAGAGATTGTTACTATAGGATTCATTAGCTGATCTGTCTGATACATATCAAATTTCTTGGCTAGTAGGAGGGGATTTCAATGTAATAAGAATTGAAGAGGAAAAGTTAGGGGGGGTACTTGTTACATTTAATGAAACCCATGATTTTAATCAGTGGATCATTTTAGGTAATATGGAAGAAGTCTAATTTAGGGGAAGTAAATTCACTTGGTGGACTGGGAGAACAGATGAGGACTGCATATTCAAGAGACTAGACAGGATTTTGTGTAATGATAAGCTGCAAAATATTTTTCAGATGATGGAAGTGGAACATTTAGCTAGGAGTAGATCAGATCATTCTCTTTTATTATTTCAATGTAGAGTAAAGAGTGAGCAGATGGTCAGATATTATAAATTCTTAAATTTTTGGCTTAAGGAGGAAACCTATTTGGAATTAATTAAACAGAGTTTGAATTTAAACATTGAAGGAAATCCTTTCATAGTGTTTCAGCAGAAACAGAAAAATACAAAGTCAGCTTTAGCTAAGTGGAGTAAAGAACAGTTTGGTAATATCTTTCAAGAAATAGCTACATTGGAAGCTATTATCAGGGTAAGGGAAAAGCAATTTGAGGAGATTCCTAGTGGAATGAATAGAGCTAACTTGTTTAAGGATCATGCTAAACTGAACATATAATTAAAGTGGGAACAAGATTATTAGATACAAAAAGTTGGGTATTAATGGTTCAAGGATGGTGAGAGGAATACCAAATTCTATTACACTATTGTTAAAGGAAGGAGAAACAGGCTCAGGATAAGTAGAATTCAGAATGAAAATGGTGAATGGTTGGAAGTAACTCAGGATATAGCATAGGCTGCAGTTGATTTTTTATAGAACCAGTTTACCAAACAAAAAGATCCAGAAGATTTCTGCATGTTGGAGGAAATACCAAAGTTGGTGACTGAGGAACAGAATAAAGAAATAATGAAATACCTGATGAGAATAAAATTAAAGAAGTTGTTATGGGGTTGAATAGAAATAGTACAGGAGGTCCAGATGAGCTGACAGGGGAATTTTACCAAGATGCATGGGAGATAATTAAGCGGGACATTTACAAAATAGTAACATCTTTTTTTTTTGTGGATTTCAACTTCCTAGATTCATTACTCATACAAACTTGGTGTTATTACCAAAGAAGTTAGTAGTGAACAATTTTTCTTACATGAGGCTTATTTGTCTTAGTAACTTTGTCAATAAGATATTTTCTAAAATTGTTCATGAAAGGATGAAATGTGTTTTACATCAATTGATATCACCAAAGCAGGCAGGTTTTGTTCAGGGAAGGAGTATTGTTGAGCATGTCCTGGTTGTTTAGAAAATTATATCAAAAATAAGAAAGAGAGGTAAAACACCTAATATGGTTATGAATCTTGACATGATGAAAGCATATGATGGAGTGGAATGGCTATTTTTAACAAAGGTGTTGAGAACATTTGTTTTTTTAGGTGTTGATAGATATGGTCTTTAGACTACTGAAAAACAATTGGTATTCTATACTCCTAAATGGTCAGCCTAAAGGTTTTTTAGATCTACAAGAGGGTTAAAGCAGGGGGATCATTTTTCACCAACATTATTTATTATAGAAGAAGAGGTATTGTCAAGGATACTAAAGAAACTGATGCAGAATAGGGACTTCAAATTATTTGGGATGCCAAGAGGAAGCCCAAAATTGAATCACTTTGCTTTTACAGATGATATGATCATATTGTGTAAATATGAAGTGAAAACTTTACAGTTGGTTACTGCAGTTTTGGAAAATTATGAAGAAGTATCAGGACAAAAAATTAACAAAGATAAGAGTGCAATTTATTTGCACAAAAGGGTTTCTAATGGAGTGGGAGTTATAGCAGAAGTGGCTACTGACATCCTGAGAAGAGAATTCCCTTTCATTTACTTAGGATGTCCTATTTTCTACATGAGAATGAAGAAGGATTACTATCAGTAGTTAATGAATAGAATTGCTAGTAAGGTACAGACTTGGAAAGGTAAACTATTACCTTATGGAGAAAGAGTTGTGCTGATTAAGCATGTGTTACAAAGAATTCCTATACATTGTTTATCAGTAATGAAACACCCATGAATGTATCTAATTCTATCCAAAGAATGCTGGCCCAATATTTTTGGAGTAGTAAAATTGGAGAAAAGGGGAGGCATTGGGTGAAATGGAAAACTATTTGTTTACCTCAGGAGGAAGGAGGTTTAGGATTTAGAAAAATTACAGATAACTCTATGGCTCTATTCTGTAAATTATGGTGGAATTTCAGGACCACAAAGTCAATTTGGATAGAATTTATATTTAATAAATACTGCAGAAAAGAGCACCCAAAACTAGTAATGTGGAATGTAGGTTCTAGTGGATCTGAAGTGTGGAAGAAGATGTTGATGGCAAGAGAGTTGGTGGAGCATTTAATTTTGTGGAAAGTAGGCAAGGAAATTGTGAGATATAGCTAGACAACTATACTAGACAAAGATATTTATATTCAATAATAGAAGGAGAGGAAGAGGAGCAAGGATAGTATAAGTAGGTAAAAGATTTGATAAGGGATGGTACATGGGATGAATAGTTGGTCAGAACATTTTTTACAGAAGAACTAGAAGATCACATTATTAATAAAGGGATTTACTTATCAGATGAAGAGAATGATTTGCCTATATGGAGTATTGAACCAAAAGGTGTGTTCACAATCAAATCAGCTTGGCAGTATATAAGGAATAGGGAAGAAATAGAAAGTACTTTTAAAAGGATATGGGTGAAAGGTTTACCTTTTAAGATAATATTTTTTCATATGGAGACTATGGAGAAGAAGAATTCTAGTAGATGACACAATTAGCAGATAGGGGATGCAGGGTCTATCTAAGTGCTGGTGTTGTGTTGATCCAGAAGTGGAGACCATCTCTCATTTCTTCAGAAACTCTTTCTATGCTAACAGTACTTGGTTTTGCTTTTCTTTTTCTGAATGGATTCATATTCATAATTTGACTCTAAGGGGAACAATTCTGATTTGGTGGACTACAGAAGTAAAAGGGAGAGAATAACCATATTACTATGCTCTACCTAGTATGATTTTATGGGAGCTGTGGAGGAGAAGGAATAGAAAGAAACATGAGAATAAGGAAACAACAAGATTGAGGATTATATATAATGTTACAAAGAATCTTAGAATGTTGTTGAAGGTCAGAAAGCCAGCAATGGAATTTCCAACAGAATGGCCACACATAATTAGAGAATTTGGAAAGTTGAAAACAAAAGTAAAGGCTATTACAGTACTTTGGGAGAAACCAGAAGTGGGTTAGGTCAAATACAACACGGATGGAGCTGTGAGAGGAAAGGAAGGAGGTAGCTCTTATGCATTTCTTTTAAGGGATGAGAATGGAGATGTCATATTTGTTAGGGGTGAACCACAACACTATACTGCTAGTATGCAAGCAGAGGCTAATATAATCTTATTTGCAGCTAAACATTGTTCACAAACACAGCACAATAAGATTACCATATAGATGGATTCACTACTCATGCAGAAGGTGTTGACAAATGAAAGGCATTGCCCATGGAACATAGCAAATACGGTCAAGCAGATACACAAATTCATGCAATAAAAGTAAGTGCTTTATCAGCATATCAACAGAGAGGGAAACGAATTAGCTGATTATCTAGCCAACTTAGCCATAGACACAGGTGCTTTTACTATCACAAGTTACCAGCAATTACAGAATAGAGGTAAAGCTATATTAAATAGTTACGAATGATAGATTCCATACTTGAGGATCATACCAACTAAAGGATGAGGGGCAGGAGGATTTTCAAGCTTACAAATTTACATATAACTTATATACAGAAGTTTGCAGAATTAAAGAAAGTGCATGTATAATTTTTAAGCTATTACATTCAATAAAAGGTTTTTCAGCATCAAGGAAGAGTAGATGGACCAGATGGAGATTAAAAAACCTGGCATGGAGGAGAACATTTGACTATTTTCAAGTCCAAGCAACCAACCAAACAGGTTTTTATCTTCAGATCTATCACATAAATGGGTCATAAGTAAGAGAAGGTGGATTCAATTTTAGCAAATCTAGAAAATATAAAGGAAAACAATAAGAGGGTATCATACTCAACTATTATAACACATCTCAGCAGATCAGATCTCTCTTATTTGCATAAAAACCTTTATATTTTAGCTATAAATTACAGCTAATGAGAGGAAAGAATCACTGTGTAGTTGAACAAAGAAATGAACGAGTAAATATTAGAGGGAAACACGGTACTTACTTAGGGAAGATGAATGAAAAAGGAAATCAAGATGTAAGAGCTAAAATGTCCATCAATCCTAGCATCATTCATACTAATATCATAAGGTGGATCAGATCAGAGAAAGGAAGAAGTAGATTAAAAGGCGGTTGGTTTGACATGAGGATTAGAAAACTCAAATAATTTTGGAAACCCTACTCTTTCAATTTGTTTACTATTTGTATTTGGGTTGGGTCGGGTCTGGTGAATCTTGCTAGGCTAATTTTAATTGTATGATGGATTGGTCCAATTTGAAATGATTATTGATAAAATACAAAATTAACCAAAAAAAACTACAAATACGACAACAGCCACAGTCCAAGACTTCACTCGAATGAATCCTTCGATATTCTTTTGGTATAAGTCTGAAAAGGATCCACATGAGTTCTTTAATAGTATTCAAAAAGTTACTAAAATCATGGGTGTCACTTAAACTAAAAGTGCTTATTTAGCTGCTTATCAATTGCAAGGAGTGGCTAACAGATGGTTCAAGTAACGAGCGGTAATAGAGATGTCAATGCAGGATCGGTTGAGTGGGATGAGTTTTATATTGCATTTCTAGATAGGTTCTTCCCACTTGAGATAAGAAAATCCAAGGTACAAGAATTCATAAACCTGGAGTAGGGCAACATAGTGTGAAAGAGTATTCTCTTAAGTTTACTCGGTTGGCAAGATATGCTCCGGCTATAGTTATTGACTCTAGGTCTCAAATGAGCGAATTTGAGTTAGATATTTCTGAGGGTATAGTCAAAGAATATAGGATGGATATATTTGTTAAGAATATGGACATCTCTAGATTGAAGGTTCATTCTCAACATATCAAAAAGGAGAAAATCAAGGAAAAGGAAAGGAAAAGTAAGAGGGTTAGAAGTGGTAGCTTTAATTTCTTTTAGTATAGGTAAGATAGTATTAATCATTCTCAGTTTTTCCAAAAATCTTAAGCTTCAGACCCATCTTTTGCTAGTGCTCCAGTACCCATGTCTCGGTAGGATACTCGAGATAAATCACTAGGCTCTAAGTCATAGGGTAGTATGAATAGTGATTGTAGTAACCCAGTTTGCAAGAAATGCTATAGGAATAAAAAGTATGAGTGTATGATAAGTATTGATGCTTGTTTTGGGTGCAGCAAGTCAGGCCATAAATTGAGGAAATGCCTAGTGTCTTTACAGAGAGAAAAGTATGCTTGTCAGCAAAGTCAATCTAACTCTTCAGCAGCTCCAGTAGGAAGCTCGACTCACCAGGGTTCCATATCTAGTACAGTTGGTAGACATCATAAGAATAGGTCCTATGCCCTTTAGACTCAACAGGATCAAGAGAGTTCTCTTGATGTGGGCACTGGTACGTTACAAGTTTTTCATATTTATGCATTCTTTCACCCAAGAGACATACTTTCCTTCATGACCCCCTATATAGTAGTAGATTTTGGTGTCAACCCTGAAATCTTTGAAGAACCCTTCTCATTTTCTACTCTAGTCGGTAATTCAGTCATAGCCAGATGGATATACAGAAATTACCCAGTCACAGTATCCCTAAAAGTCAGTTCAGTCAACCTTTTAGACTTAGACATGATAGATTTTGATATTATTCTTGGCATGGATTGGCTCTACTTATGCTATGCCTCAATTGATAATATAAATAGAGTAGTAAAATTTTAGTTTCCAAATGAGCCAATCTTAAGTGTATGGGTAGTACCTCAGTGCCTATAGGTTGGTATATCTCTTTCCTTAAGGCAAGAAAAATAATTTTCAAAGAGTGCATCTATCATCTTGTTTGGGTTAAGGATTAAAAGTCTGAGACCCAAACTCTTGTGTAAATTCTTCTAGAAAATGAATTTCTAGAAGTGTTTCCTAAAGATCTTCTCGAAGTTCCTCCCGAATAAGAAATTGACTTCAGAATAGATATCCTTCTAGATACCCAACCTATTTCAATTTCACCCTATGGAATGGCTCCAATTAAGGTTAAGGAATTAAAAAATAGTTGAAGATCTCCTAGACAAGGGTTTTATTAGGCCCAGTATCTCTCCATCGGGTGCTCTAATTCTTTTGTGTGTAAAAAATATAGTTCTCTCAGAATGCGTATCTATTATCACCAGTTGAACATGGTCACAATCAAGAATAAGTATCTTATTCTCTGGATTGATTAAATGTTTGAATAACTTTAGGGTCCTAATTTTTTCTCTAGGATAGAACTCAAATCCTGCTATCATCATCTTAGAGAATGTGACATTCTGGTGACTGTTTTCAAAACTCGATAAGGTCATTTCAAGTTTATTGTTATATATTTTGGACTAAAGAATACTTTTATAGCTTTAATAGACTTAATGAACAAGGTGTTCAAGCATTACTTGGACATGTTTGTTATAGTCTTCATAGATAACATCCTCATTTATTCTCAAACTGAGGATGAGCACGCAGACTATTTAAGGATTGTCTTGCAGACTCACAAAGATCACTAGTTATTTCCTAGGTTCAGTAAGTCTGAATTCTGGTTGAAATCAGTAGCATTCCTTGTTCATATAATTTCCTATAAAGGCATTTAAGTTTATTCCCAAATGACCAAAGCAGTGAGGAACTAGCCTAGACCCATCACTCCATCCAATATTAGGAGTTTCTTGGATTTAACTAGTTACTACAGATGTTTTGATGATGGATTTTCCCCTATTTCTTCTCCCATGTCTAGACTGACTTGGAAGAAAGTCAAATTCTGATGGTTCAATTCTTATGAGAAGAGTTTTTGAAAGTTGACTTCTAGACTTACCTTCACTCCAGTTTTGACTCTGCTATAGGGTTCAGATAGTTTTGTGGCTTACTATGATGCTTCCAGAGTTGGACTTGGTTATGTGTTAATGCAGCGAGGCAAAGTTATAACATATGCCTCTAGACAACTCAAACATCATGAGAAGAACTACCTAACTTATGATCTTGAGTTGGTAGCAGTTATTTTTTCCTTAAAGATTTGGAGGCATTATCTTTATGGGGTTCATGTTGATGTGTTCACTAATCATAAGAGTATTTAGTACGTGTTTAGCCAAAAAGATCTAAATCTTCATCAAACAAGGTGTCTATAGCTATTGAAAAATTATGATATAAGTGTCTTTTACCATCCGTGTAAAGCCAATATTATGGATGTCGCTCTTAGTAGATTGTCTATGGAGAGTGTTGCTCACATTGAGGATGAGAAGAAAGAGTTAGTTCATGAGGTTCACCAGCTTGCTAGGTTTGGAGTTCAGCTGGTTGATTCAACCAAAGGTAATATCTTCGTTGATAATTGATCGAAACCTTTGTTGATATCTGGGGTAAATGAAAAGTAAAATAGTGACCCTATTTTTCTTAGGTTTAAAGAAATAGTCAAGAGTTAGAAGGTTGAGGTTTTCTCCCAAGGGGAAAATGGTGTTCTTCATTGTGAAGGTAGATTATGTTTTCATAATGTAGATGACATGAGACAACGGATGCTAGAATAATCTCACGATTCTCAATATTCAATTCACCCAAGAGCTACTAAGATGTATCATGATTTATGGAAAGTCTATTGGTGGAATGGCATGAAAACGGATATTGTAAAATTTTTAGTTAAGTGTCCAAATTGCCAGTAGGTTGAGGTTGAACACCAGAGACCTGGTGGGACACTTCAGGAAATCAACTTTCCTCCTTGAAAGTGGGAAATGGTGAATATGGACTTTATTACAGGGTTGTCTCGTACTCGTTGACAACATAATTCTATTTGGGTTATCATGGACCAAATGACTAAGTCAGCCCATTTCTTGACATTTAACACTTCAGATTCAACCAAAGATTATACTAAACTCTATCTTAGGGAGTTGGTAAAATTGCATGAAGTCCCTTTGACCATTATTTTAAATAGAGCTACCCAGTTTACCTCTCAATTTCTAAAGACATTTCAGAAGGGTCTTGGTACCCAAGTTCATCTTAGTACAGGTTTTCAACCTATATAGATAGTTAGGAAGAGAGGACCATTCATACCTTAGAGGACATGTTAGGAGCATGCGTGATTTATTTCAAGGGTAGTTGGGATGATCATTTGCCTTAGATAGAGTTTGTTTATAACAACTACCACTCCAAGATTCAGATGGCCCCATTTCAAGCACTTTATGGTAGGAGGTATAGATCTCCTATTGGTTGGTTTGAGGTTGGTGAAGTTTCTTTAATAGAAATATATTTAGTATATGAGGACATGGAAAAAGTTTAGTTTATTAAAAAAAAGGCTGAAAATCGATCAAAGTTGTCAAAATTCCTATTGGTGATCATGTCTACTTGAAGGTTTTTCCCATGAAAGGGGTAAATACATTTGGTAATAAGGGAAAGCATAGTTCCCTCTATGTTGGTCCTTATAAGATTTTGAGTAGCTATGGTAATTTAGCCTATGAGTTGGAATTTCCTATAGATTTAACATCTATTCATCCAGTCTTCCATGTATCCTTGCTAAAAAATGCATTGGTGATCCAACGTAGATTTTTCCTTTAGAGAGTACGAGCATTAAATATAGTCTCTCTTATGAAGAGGTCCTAATTGAGATCCTTAATCGTCAGGTTTGTAAGCTGAAAAATAAGGAGGTTGTTTTGGTAAAAGTTCTGTGGTGAAATCAGTCAGCTGAGGGAGCTACTTGGAAAAAGAGGTAGATATGATGACCAAGTACCCCTATGTTTTCTCTTCAAACTAAGTTCCATCTTCAGGTATTTAATTATTTCTTTCTATCTCAGGCCAACCGTCTATTTTCATGTCATAATATGCATTCATGAGATTTATTTAGTCCATATGTTAGTTACAGATTTAGTTATCAATTCATTATTCAACTCATAGGAGTTCAGTGTGGGAATTACAACTTTTCCCCTAACACTCCAGCTTAGTTAGTTTTCATATGGGGACGAATAACCCCAAGGGGGAGATTTGTAATGCTTTAAAAGTCCAAACCAATATTTGAACCCTTTTGATATTTTTATAATTTCTTTGTACATATATTAAATCCACAAATAACTACTAGCTTATTGACAAGTCAAAATATCCCTTACCGATTAAATTCTTGGGGAGAAGATTTCTATATTCAACTTCAAATGATCATAACTTTTGTATTACAAAAAATTTTTGAGATCAAGACACATAAAATGATAAATAATTGAATTATCTTTCTAATGCATCCAGTTTTTCCATAATCAGATATTGGAGTAAAATGTTATGTTTGATTTACCAAAAGGGTGTCTGTCTGCCAGGGCGTGACAGCCTGGGTGACGAACCACTGCACCAGCGATGGACCTCTGCGCCAAACCATCACCCTCAAGTTGAAAGACCAAAATTTAGTCATTTTGGTATAGTTGGAGTGACGGTTGGTAGCGGGAGTTATGGTTCGTCGCCCAAACCGTTAGTCGGGATAGTTCTGCACTATTATAATAGTTTTAAAGGGCTTTTTGGTCTTTTCCACTCTTTAAACACCAAAACAACATTGTTTAAGCTATCTTACGGCTGGAATATAAGGGTAAAATGCTCAAAATTCTTCATTACCTCAAAATTCATTCAACCCTTAGAAAATTTAGAGAGAGAAAGAGGCGATTTTCTACTCCCAAGGCAAAAATTAGGATTCTTCAATTTCAAACGTTAAATTCAAAGAGTTCATAAAGGTTTTCAACCTATCGTACATGGGATTTCATTAATGGGATTCTTTCCACCCACTGAGTCCCAAAGTTAACTCAATTTATCAAGGTTAATTCAACCTTCAAGCTTAGAGTTTCCATGTAAAGTGTGAATTCCTTTAGTTTTTAGTTTATTCCTTTGACTAAACCATGTATATATGTTTTTCGATAGATTTGAGCATCTTTCCAAACTTAGAATTATAAAATCTCATGATATTGATGAATTCTTGATTTTTGGGCTTGAGTTATAAAATTTCTTATTTCGTTCATATTTTAATATTTCCATGAATAGTTGCATTCTTTTGAGATGGTGAGTTATGAACACCCGATGACCTAGGATTTCATATATACACTTATGCATGCTAGATTCTCCATCTTAAATGTTGTTGTATATTTTCAGATTATGCATATATTGTCAATTTTTAGGCTATTATTATTATTAAGCATTTTCAGTTATTAGTATCATTTAATTGGGAGTAGTACTTAGCACCAAGTAAACGTAGGAATAGAGGCTCACCCATCTGTTAGATTGATACCTTTAGTAGAAGTCCTTAAGTTTCATAACTATGGACCCGCCATAGGTTTTAATGGGTCACCCATCAGATCGGGCATGACACTTTAGTCCTTTTGGACATCAGTTTAGTGGATCCACGGCAATCAATGTTTATACTCTTGGCAAGGTATTGGACACCTATCCAAATGGGGTTACAGGTTGGACCCCGATTAGCTTAGATTGGGGTTTATCGATTAATGAAAGCTCCCACGGTCCATAGTTCGTAGTTCAGATAAATATACTTACATGACTTTGTATTTACTTAAATAGCTTATCATACAGTGCATGTTTATTACTTGGTCTTGCATCAGTTTATTATGTCACATGCATTATGTTCAACCTATATTAATTATTTTCTATTTCACGTACTCAATACATTCAAAGTACTGATCGCATAATTTATTTTGTGCTATACTATCTTATAATATAGTTTCCAACGTTTGTCATCCAGATCGTGCTTAATACAATTCCACACCATGTCCACAGTAGTGTTTGGTGAGTCCTCATTATTTGAGGCCAATTATCAATATTTTTTTTAGTTTCATATGGTTGGAGTTAGGTTGGGGATTGTCCCAACAACACATTTTATTTAAAGTCTTTCAAACAAATAGTTATGTTTTCAGCATATTGACTATGTGTAATACCCCGTATTAGTCTTGCCTAAGTTCAGCTCATAGTGCATGCATAAGAGGCTTAGAACATGAAAATTTAGCTAGTGTTGGGAACTTAGTTTTATTTTTTACCTCTTAACTTTTATGATTTTTATAGTGACCTTCCAAACCCTGAGACATAAGTTTTTGAGTTAATTCATGTTTAGCGGCGTAAGAAGCATGTCTCGGAAAAGTTTTGAATTATTCGGATGAGGATTGAGGCATGTTTGGATTTCATTTCCAGCACCTCATCGCGATTGCATTGCATCATGGTGGCTATAGAGATGAGGGGTTCATCGCATCGTAGTGGTGCTCAATTTGGCATTCCAGTTATGAATTTAAATCCCAGAGGGGTAGTCTTGTCTTTTCAAATTGCCCAATCTGTAAAAAAAATATGGGATTAACCTTTAGTAAAGGAATTAAATGCCCAAAATGTTCAATTTCTCTCTAAATTGAACCCTAACCCTTCCCTAAGTTCATCAAGCTCAAGCATCTTCCCTTCAAGAAAAGTAAATCCTCTTTTAAGATTAAAGCTTTAAGGTATGTTTGATGTTCATCAATGGGCCCTTTTCACCCATGGAGTCCAATAATCCATTTTTAAGTTTTAAATTATGGTTTTTACATGTTATTATGAATTATATCCATGAAGTTCATATGAACTTTGATTTTGAATCATGTTTACTATGTGTTTTTGTTGCAATTCACCCTTGACATGTTTGAATGGTGATTACTCGCATGTTAAATCCTTAATCCATGATTTTAATATTGCAATTATGCTATTTTCACATGTTTTAAATATTCCCATGCTTTAACTCATGGCCCTCATGTGTTTAATGAAATGCCTCATAAATGAATTTTGAACAATGATCCCTATTATGATTTGTAAAGTTGTACATGTCCTTATTAGTACTTCTATTCAGTGCTAGGGTCTCAGTATCTTTTAGAATGGTTTCAAAAATGCATGAGCATTACTTATTCAGTCAGTTATCATAATCAGTTAAACTTAGATTAGTTTAGTAATCTGAGTCAGTTCAGTTGGGAGTAGGATTTAGCACCGAGCAAAATCAGGGATGGGGGTTCACCTGCCAGTAAAGGGTGTGACTCTTAGTAGCAATCCTTGTATTCCAGAACTATGTAGCCAGTGTAGTTTGAGATATTAACCTGCCAGTTCAGGGTTGACACATATCTCACCAGGGCACCTTCCAGTAAAGGGTGACTCTTTAGTCCTTTGGGACTTAACATTAGTGGATCCACACAGCCATTATTAGTACCCATGGCATGGTACTGAAACCCTTCCAACTGGGTTACAGGTTGGACCCTAATTTTCTCAAATTAGGGCATGTCGATTAGATGATACCTCTCACAGTCACAGTTTAGTATTTAGTATAGAATTCAGCTTTAGATTTTTTTGACCACAACATATAGTTATCAGTTATCAGTATTTCTATTTACAGATCATTTTGGAATCATATTATATGCTTTGTCATGCATTCATAGATCTCATAATTTTTATGCATTTATATTTAGTTACCTCATCCTATTCATTCAATCAGTTATTATTCATGCACATGAACCCATGCATATCAGCCTAACCATTCAAAGAACTGATCGCATACCCTTTTCTTGTACTATGATGTTGAATATCATAGGTTCGGATGCTCATGCTCCTAACCATGCATAGAAACTTTATCCTATCAGTAGAATTATTCTTGGTGAGTCCTCATCTATTGAGGACATAGTGGTTTATTTCAGTTTACTTCAGTATTTCAATATTTTCTCTTAGTTGTCATTTGGAGTTAAATGAGTCATGTCCTATAAACACTTTTTAGTTAATCTTAGAGGCTTTCTAACATTTCAAACAGCCAGTTGATTTGTTAGTCTTTTCAGTCAGATTTCATTATGTTCATTTATATTTTAGACTTGAGAATTTCATTATATCAATTTCAGTACTTAAATCCTTTGGCATTATTAATTTATTTCTGCACATGTGTATTATTAGAATATTATTCAGTGCTTACAGCAGGTACCAGTTCATGGGTTAGCTTATAGTCTTTTGAGACTGTAACATTGTTGTCGCGACTAGGGGGTAGCCTCGAGTTGTGAAAAAACTTAGTATTAGAGTCTAAGGTTTTAAAGTATCCTAGGGAGTCTGAAAACCATATTGAGTAGAGTTTTGTGCATGGGTGTGAAGCACGCCACACTTATGGACCGGAGGATAAATGATGTTTTAGGAAAAGTTTCCCTTCCTTTAGTATTCATATCGTGTGAATTAGCATGAGATCAATTTAAACTCTCTTTTTAATTCAATATTCATTCCATTTACAGAACATGCCTCTTAGAAAGAACAATGGAAAAAGAAATTGAAATCAGCCCGCACCTTTGCCTGTTCAGAAAGATCCCCTAAATGTGCATGTTTCTCATGTCGAGTTCATAGATGCATTCACTACATTAGCTCACTCAGTATCATCTCAGATCAATTATCAGGATGCTATCCCATCCAATCCAGTGGTTAAAACCACTGCAGCTAGGATTCGGGTCTTCACCCGAATGAACCCTCCCTTGTTTATAGGATCCAAGTCTGATGAGGATCCGCAGGAGTTTCTTGACATAGTTCAGAAGGTGACCGACATTATGGGTGTCACATCTAGTGAGAGTGTAGAGTTGGTTGCTTACCAATTTCAGGATATAGGTTACACCTAGTATAAGCAGTGGAAGGAGGATAAAGGTGCAGATACAGGGCATGTAGAGTGGGAGGAGTTTTCCACAACCTTTTTAGACAAGTTCTTCTATTTAGAGTTGATGGAAGATAAGGTGCAGGAGTTCATAAATTTGTAATAGGGTAACATGTGTGAGGGATTATTCACTTAAGCTTACCCAGTTAGCTAGGTATGCTCCTTCGATGGTGGCTAATAACAGGTCTAGGATAAGTAAGTTTGTCTCTAGTGTAGCTGATAGTGTAGTCAAAGAGTGTAGGACTATAATTTTGATTAAAAAGATGGACTTATCTAGGCTTATGGTTCATGCTCAGCAGATTGAGGAGGAAAAGGTTAAGGATAAAGAAAGAGAGAATCAGAGGGCTAGGACAGGTAGTTTTAACTTTGCTCAACCGAGGTCGGGAGGTAGTAATCGTACTCAATTTCATAAGAAATATTTAGCCCCAGCTCCGTCTTCATCTATTTCTTTAGCTCCAAAGTTCAGAAATGATAATTGGGATAGAGCACCAGGCTCTAAGTCCCAGGGCAGTGCAAACAGTGGTCGCACTAATCCCTTTTGCCAAAAATATGGTAGAAATCATCAGGGTATGTATAGAGCTAGCAGTGATAAGTGCTTTAGGTGTGGTAATCCAGGACACAAAGTCAGGGATTGCCCAAAGAATGGTCAATAGGGTCAGTCCATCTATCCCCCAGTTCCATCCAATCGCCCAACTCAGCAGGGTGTCTATTCTAGCATAACCAGTGGTTAATAATCGAATAGACTGTATGCACTCTAGTCCTAATAAGATCAGGAAAGTTCTCTTGATGTGGTTACGAGTATGTTACAGGTCTTCTATTTACAAGTCTATGCTTTGTTAGATCTTAAAGCTTTAATTTCTTTTGTAAACCCTTACATAGCTGTTAATTTTGGTGTCAGTTCCAAAAATTTAGTAGAGCTTTTCTCAGTGTCTACCTAGGTGGGTAAATCTATTTTATCCAGGTAGGTATAAAGAAACTTACCGATTATAGTATCTTAGAAAGTCACTTCAGTATACCTTGTGGAGTTAGATATGACTGATTTTGATGTCATTCTCGGCATGGATTAGCTCCACTCATACTATGCTTCAGTTGATTATCGAAATAGAGTTGTTCATTTTATTTTTTGAATGAACCAGTCCTTAAGTAGAGAGGTAGTACTTTAGATTTTAGGGGCCAGCTTATTTTGTACCTTAGAGCAAGAAAAATGATATCCAAGGGATGTGTTTACCATCTTGTTCGAGTCAAAGATTCTAATTCTGAGACTCCCAGTCTCGAGTCCATTTCGGTTGTAAGAAAATTTCCAAATATGTTCCCTGAAGATTTTCCTGTAGTTCCTCCTGAAAGGGAAATTAACTTCGGAATTGACCTTCTTCTAGATACCCAGCCTATCTCTATTCCACCCTACAGAATAGCTCCAACTGAGCTTAGAGAGTTGAAAGAATAGTTGAAAGACCTCTTATATAAGGGATTCATCAGGCCCAGTGTTTCCCCATGAGGTGCTCTAGTTTTCGTGTGAAAGAAAGACGGTTCTCTTATAATGTGTATTGATTACCACCAGTTGAGCAAAGTCACAGTCAATAATAAGTACCTTCTTCTCAAAATTAATGAATTGTTCTACCAACTTTAGGGTGCTAGTTATTTCTCAAAGATAGACCTCAGATCCAGCTATCATCAACTCAGAGTCAAAAAATGTGACATTCCAAAAATAGCTTTCTGAACTAGGTATGGTCACTTTGAGTTTCTATTTATGTATTTTTGACTAACGAATGCCCCAGCAGCCTTTATAGACTTGATAAACTGAGTTTTCAAGTAGTACTTGGACATGTTCATCATAGCCTCCATTGATGATATTCTTGTCTATTCTCGTAATGAAAATGATCATGCAGACCACCTCAAAATTGTATTGCAAACTCTTAGATCGCATCTGTTGTTCGCCAAATTCAGTAAGTGAGAATTTTGTCTAAGATAAGTAGCTTTCCTTGGCCATATTATTTTTGATGATGGAGTTAGAGTTGACCCTCAGAAGACCAAAGTAGTGAGAAACTAGCCTAGACCCATCTCTCCATCAGATATCAGGAGTTTCTTAGGTTCTGCTGGCTATTATCAATGGTTTGTTAAAGTTTTTTCATCTATTGCATCCCCCATGTCTAGATTGACTCAGAATAAAGTCAAGTTTCATTGGTCAGATTCTCATGATAAGAGTTTTTAGGAGTTGAAGACTCGACTCACCTTAGCCCCAGTTTTGACCTTACCAGGTAGTTCAGATAGGTTTGTTGTTTACTGTGATGGTTCCAAAGTTGGTTTGGGTATGTTTTGATATAGAGAGGTAAGGTCATAGCCTACGGCTCTAGACAGTTTAAACCCCATAAAAATACTTACTCTACCCATGATCTTGAGTTGGCAGCTGTTGTGTTTGCTTTAAAATTTTGGAGGCATTATTTGTATGGGGTTCATGTTAATGTGTTCACAGTTCACAAAAGTTTGTGTATGTTTTTTTGTAGAAAGATTTAAATATCCATCAAAGAAGGTGGTTAGAATTGTTGAAAAATTATGATATGAGTGTTTTGTATCATCCAGGCAAGGCCAATGTAGTGGCAGATGCCCTTAGTAGATTGTCTATAGGTAGTCTTGATGATGTAGAGGATGATAAGAAGCATTTAGACAGGGAGGTTCATCATCTTTCTAGATTAGGTGTGCGGTTAGTGGATTCAGTTGAGGGTAGTGTATGGATTCAGAATAGTTGAGAATCTTCTTTAGTTGCCGAAGTGAAGGAGAAGCAAGATAGGGATTCTAGTATGGTTAAGTTGAAGTAATCAATTAGAGATCATAAGGTATAGGTTTTCTCTCAAGGGGGATATGGTGTGTTGTGATGTCAAGATAGGCTGTATGTATCGGGTGTAGATAGTTTGAGACAATGAATCCTTGTAGAAGCGCATGGTGAACATTATTCTATTCATCTAGGAGCCACTAAGATGTACCGTGTTTTGCAAGAAATCTATTAGTGGAGTGTTATGAAGAGGGATATTGTAGAGTTTGTAGCTAAGTTTCCTAATTTTCAGCAGGTTAAAGTTGAGAACCAAAGGCCTAGGGACACAATGCAGGAGTTCAGCATTCCCACATACAAGTGGGAAGAGGTGAACATAAATTTTGTGACAGGGTTGCCCTGTTTGCGTTGTCAGCATGGTTTGATCTGGGTTATTGTAGAAAGGATTACTAAATAAGCCTATTTATTGCCAGTTCATAATTCCTATACAGCCGAGGACTTTGCCAAGCTTTATATTAGGGAGTTTGTTAAATTGCATGGAGTCACATTGTCTTTAATTTTAGATAGAGGTACCTAGTTTACCTCTAACATTTGGAAAGTTTTTCAGAAGGGTCTTGGTACCCAAGCTCGTCTCAGTACAACCTTTTATCCTCAGATAGATGGCTAGGCAGAGAGGACTATTTAGACCCTAGAGGGCATGTTGAGAGCATGTGTTATCGAATTTAAGGGTAGTTGGGATGATCACTTGCCTTTGATTGAGTTTTCCTACAATAATCATTATCATTCCAGTATTCAGATAGCTCTGTTTGAGGCTATTAATGGAAGGAGATATTGATATCTTATTATTTGGTTTGAGGTAGGTGAAACTGTATTGATAGGGCGAGATTAAGTATTTGATATGATGGAGAAAGTTCAGTTAATAAGAGATAGGCTTAAGACATCCCAAAGTCGACAAAAATCCTATCTAGATGTGAGAAAAAGAGATCTTAAGTTTGAAGTTGGTGACTTAGTCTATTTGAAAATCTCTTCCATGAAGGGAGTAAAGAGGTTCAGCAAGAAGGGGAAGCTCAGTCCCCGATATGTTGGCCCTTACAGGATCTTGAACCGCTTTGGAAAAGTAGCTTATGAGCTTGAGTTGCCTGTAGATTTGGCATCAGTGCATCTTGTGTTCCATGTCTCTTTGTTAATGAATTGTATTGGCGACCCAGTTGTGGTAGTTCCTTTAGAAAGTACGGATGTTTAGGACAGGCTTTCTTACGAAGAAATCCCAGTTGGAATTCTTGATCACCAGATTTGTAGACTGAGGGGCAAAGAAGTTTCTTTGGTCAAAGTTCTTTGGAAGAATCAAGTCGTGAGCCACTTGGGAAGCAGATGCAGACATGCATACCAAGTACCCTCATCTTTTCTCCACAAACTCAGACTCAGCTTAAGGTAACTATTTTCCTTAGATTATCTCTTTTCCATTCTCAAGTTCAAGCTATATGATCATCTTCCTATCATTATATGTATTCACAAATCAGTTCAGTCATGTATCGTGTTTTAGACTCAGTCATGTAACCATGTTTTTAGTTTTGCATATTCAGTATATGATTTTAGTTCCCTCAGTATTTTCATCTTAATTAGTCTTATTCGAGGATGAATGCTCCCTGGGGGAGATATTGAAATACCCTGTATTAGTCTTGGCTCAGTTTAGCACATAGTGCATGCATAAAAGGCTTAGAACCTGAAAATTTAGCTTAAGTGTTTGGGACTTAGTTTTATTTTTTTCCACTTAACTTCGATGATTTTTAAAGTGACCTTCCCGACCCCGAGATGTAAGTTTTTGAGTTAATTCATGTTCAGGGGTGTAAAGAGCATATCTCGAGGATGTTTTGAATTTTTCAAATGAGGATTAAGGAACGTTTGGATTTTGTTTGTAGCATCACACAGCAATTGTATTGCATCGCGGTGGGTATAGCGATAAGGGGTTCATCAAATCGCGGTGATACTCAATTCAGCTTTCTAGTTATGAATTTAAATAGCAAAGAGGCAGTTTTGTCTTTTCCCATTTCCCCAATCCATAAAAAACACGGCATTAACCTTCAGTCAAGGCATTATAGGCCTAAATTCCTCAATTTCTCTCTAAATTAAAACCTAACCCTTCCCCAAGTTCATCAAGTTCATGCATCTACCCTTCAAGAAAACCAAGAAATTGTGCTTTCCAATCCAAGAAAGTTCAAGAAAGGTAAATCTTCTTTCAAGATTAAAGCTTTAAGGTATGTTTGATGTTCATCCATGGTCCCTTTTCACCCATGGAGTCCAAGAATCCATTTTTAGGTTTTAAATTATGGTTTTTACATGTTATTATGAATTGTATCTGTTAAGCTTATACGAACTTTGATTTCAAAACATGTTTACGATGAGTTTTTGTTGCAATTCACCCTTGACACGTTTGAATAATTATTATTCGCATGTTAAATCCTTAACCCATGTTTTTAATATTGATATTATGTTATTATCACATGTTTTGACTATTCCCATTCTTTAACTCATGACCCTCATGTGTTTGATGAAATACCTAAGAGATGAATTTTGAACAATGATCCCTATTATGATTTGTAAAGCTATATATGTCCTTATTAATACTTCTATTCAATGTTGGGGGTTATGAATACCCAAAACTTAGTTGTTTATTTAGTCTCAGTATCTTTCAAAATGATTTTTGATATGTATAAGCATTATACATTCAGTTAGTTGCCATAATCAGTTAAACTTAGATCAGTCCAGTAATCCTAGTCAATTCAGTTGGGAGTAGGATTTAGCACGGAGCGAACCCAGGGATAGGGGCTTACAAGCCAGTAGAGGGTGTGACTCTTAGTAGAAATCCCTGTATTCCAGAACTATGTAGTCTGCGTAGGTTTGAGATGTTAACCTGCCAGTTGAGGGTTGACACATATCTCACCATGGCACCTTCCAGTAGAGGGTGACTCTTTAGTCCTTCGGGACTTCACTTTAGTAGATCCACACAGCCATTATTAGTACCCATGGCACGGTACTCATACCTTTCCCACTGGGTTACAGGTTGGACCCTAATTAGCTCAGATCGGGGCATGTCGGTTAGATGATACCTCCCACAATCTCAGTCCAGTATTCAGTATAGAATTTCATTTTAGGTTTGTTTGACCACAGCACATAGTTATCAGTTATTTAGTTATCAGTATTTCTGCTTACTGATCATTTTGGAATCATATTATATGCTTGGTACTACATTCATAGATCTCATAGTTTTCATGCATTTATATTAAGTTACCTCATGTTATTCATTCAGTCAGTTATTATTCATGCACATGAACCCATGCATATCAGCCTAACCTCATCTCTCATACCAGTACATTCAAAGTACTGATCGCATACCCTTTTCTTGTGCTATGATGTTTAATATCATAGGTTCGGATGCTCATGCTCCTGACCGCGCATAGACAGTTTAGCCTATCAGCAGCAGTAGTAGTGGTGAGTCCTCATCTATCGAGGATATGGTGGTTTACTTTAATTTACTTCAGTATTTTAGTATTTCTTTTAGTTTTCAGTTGGAATTAGTTGGGTTCTGTCCCATCAACTCTTTTCAGTTAGTCTTAGAGGCTTTCAGACTGTCAGTTGATTTGTTAATCTTTTCAGTCAAATTTTCAATATGTTCGTTTATATTTTGGACTTGAGAATTTTGTTGTATAATTTCAGTACTTAAAACCTTTGGCATTATTCAGTTATTTCCGCACATGTGTATTTTGTTACCATATTATTCATTGCTCACAGCAGGTACCAGTTAATGGGTTAGCTTGTGGTCTTTCGGAACTGTAACCACCGTTGTACCGACTAGGGGGTATCCTCGGGTCGTGACACTATTTCAGATAGTCTTAGTTTTGATATCCAGCATTGATTTTGATTTTATTATAATTGGGTCATTCAGCTTAGTTTTTGCCTAGTATCTCATTATTTGCTTCACCAATCTTAGAGTTTTGCCAAGACATGGGTTATCTTACGGTCACTTATGACTCTGAGCACCATGTTACGACTAGGGACCAGTCTCGTGTCATGACACAAACTCTCCCAAATCCCTGCTGAATGCATCGGGCACCTTGCCAGCTATTTCTACACCTCATAAATAGCATATAAAACTATGGGGAAGAGAAAAATAGTCAAAACAAATGACAAAGAAAAATTACAACTAAGGTTGTTGTATTATTCACTACTAAAACACTAGTTTTTCCTCGAACTAAAAAGAAAATAAAGTGCCTGAAGCGGTAAGAAGTTGGGGTATCTACATCGCATATAGTAGCCTCCTCAATAGGGTCATATCTCCACTAGACCTTTACTAAATCTATTCTCTTACACCTCAACTTTCTAGACTGTTTATCTAGGATGGCAATAGGCTCCTCCTCTAAGAATAAATCATGGTCTTTTACAATAGATTCCAACCAAAACATATGTACATCATCTAGATGTTATCTCTTAAATATGGAAATGTAGAATATAGGGTGAATAGCTGACAAATATAGAGATTAAGCTAGCCTATACGCCATGTCACCATACTTCCCGAGGGTCTCAAAAGAAACTATGAACCTTGATCTAAACTTCCCTTTCTTCCCAACCTTATCACACCCTTCATGGGTAAACCCTTTAATAAATCGATCTCCAGTCATAAATTCTACACCATGGTCTCGACGGTCAGCATAACTCTTTTGCCTACTCTAGGCAGCCAATATCCTCTCCTGAATTAGTCTTACCCGATCTATCAAATCCTGTGACAAATTTGTACCCTAAGGTTTCACCTCAAATGATCAAACCTTCCCATGGGGATCTACATCTCCATCCATACAAAACCTCAAAAGGCATCATCTGAATACTGGAATGATAACTATGTTATTGTACGAGAACACCCTAGGGGGAAATACTGGTCCCAATTACCACCAAAGTACAGGACACAAGCTCAGAGCATGTCCTCTAAAACCTGAATGGTCCTCTCAGACTAACCACATGTCTAAGGATGAAAAGTTATGCTCAAATCAAGCTAAGTATTCAACTCACTCTGAATATTACTCCAAAAATTGAGGTAAACTGAGTATGCCTATCAGATACAATAAAAACAAGGACACCATGCAATCAAACAATCTCCCTAATATATATCTTATCCAATTTCTCTGCATTATAATTCACCTTTGCAAGTACAAAATACACTGATTGGATCAATCAATCTATAATCACCCAAATAGATTTAAATTTCCCCTAGGTCGGGGGTATGCCATCTATAAACTCCATGGTAATCCATTCCTGCTTCTACTAAGGAATGGTCATCCTCTGCATCGTACCACCAAATTGTTGGTGCTCATACTTCACCTGTTGGTAATTCAAATACTTAGTCACAAACTCTACAACATCCTTCATCATACCACCCTACCATTAATGTTAGGTCATGATACATTTAGGTCTCTCCTTGATAAATGGAATATCTATAACAATTAGCCTCTTCCAAGATCAATCTAACCCATCCACCAACTTTCGGCACACAAATATGGCCACTAATCCTCAAAACGCAATTGGAATCAAGAAATGTCATCTTTGCCTCACCACTCAACACTCTATCACGAACTACTCTCAATTTATCATTATCAAACTAAGGATCTCACAAGTTTTCTATCAAAGAAGATCAAGCCTCAACTAAATCTAACACATGCCTAGGTGTTGAAACATCAAGCCTAACTAATTGGATAGCTAAAGACTGAGCCTCTAAGGCCAAAGCTTTCTCCTCGTACTCACCCCCTTTTGGCTCAAGGAATCTGAAACTACGTTAACCTTTCCTGGATGATAAAGAATAGTGAGATCATAGTCCTTAAGCAACTCAAGCCAATATTCATGTCTCATATTAAGATTTTGCTAAGTAAAGAAGTACTAAAGGCTACGATGATTGAAGAAAATCTCACAATGAACTCTATAAAAGTAATTCCTCCACAACTTCAATATAAAGAAAATTTTGGCCAAATCCAAGCCATAGGTAGGGTGATTCTTCTCATGAGGCTTCAACTATTGAGAAGTATTATCAATCACCTTACCTTCTTGCATTAATACACTGTCGAAACTAATACCGTAAGCATCACAAAATATGGTAAAATATATGAAGTCCTTGGGAAAGGTAAAGATAGGAGATGAAGTCAACAACTCCTTGAGATTTTGAAAAGCTCTACTCACAAGAATCCGACCACAGAAATACAATTTTCTTCTGAGTAAACTTGGTCAAAGAAGCCATAATAGAAGAGAAAATTTGCACAAAGTGTCTACAATACATTACTAGCCTAATAAAACTCTGGATCTCGGTGAGATAGTGGGCCTAGCCCAATCATGAATAGTTATTACCATGGATGGATCAACCGTAATCTCATCCTTGGTCACTACATAACCCAAGAAAAAAATAAAGTCCAACCAAAATTTGTACTTGGAGAATTTAGCATATAACTTCTCACTTCATAATCTCGGAAGTTCCGCTCTCAAGTGTCTCACATAGTCAGCCTTATTCTTGAATAAACAAAGATATTATCTATAAATACAATCACAAAGGAGTTAAGATACAATTGAAATACTTAATTCATCAACTCTATGAATGCTACTGGGCCATTGATCAATCCAAATGACATGACCAAAAACTCATAGTGACTGTACCGAGTTTACAAAGCTATCTTCAGAATATTCAAACCTTAAATCTTTAATTTATGGTACTCGATCCTCATGTCAATTTTAGAAAACACTAAAGCACCCTAAAGCTAGTCAAATAGATCATCAAAACAAGGAAGTGGATACTTATTCTTGATCTTCACCTTTTTTAACTGTAGATAATTAATACACAAGCGCATAGATCTATCCTTCTTCTTTACAAACAAGTTAGTAGGACCTTAACAGCACACACTAGGTCCAATGAACCCCTTACCCAACATATCCTGCAATTGTTCCTTCAATTTCTATAACTTAGTCAAGGCCATCCTATAAGGAGAAATGGAAATGGGCTTGGTACCAGTTCAACATCAATAGCAAATTCAATATTATGTTTCAGAGGCATATCAAGCAAGTCCATGAGAAAAACATCTTTGGACTCACTAGCAACTCAAATAGAATCTAAAATAGACGGTGAAGCAACATTAGTATTGCGAATATAAGCTAAATAAAATAGATAACCATTTTCTACCAACGATGAGCATGTAAAAAAGATATAACTCCCTTCAAATCTGAACTAGGCAACCCGTCCATTCTAATTTTGGCACACCAAAAGTAGTTAAAGTCACGGTTTTGGCAAAACAATCAAAAATAGCATGATAGAGAGTGAACCAATCCATAACCAAGATAATATCAAAATTAATCATATTTAGGATAATTAAGTCTAACCAGGTCTCACGCACTACAAAGGTTACTACACAAGATCGGTACACCAGATCAACCTCTAAAGAATCTCCTCCTGGGTAGAAATACTGAGAGGATAGTAAGGGACTCATATAAAGCATCTAAACCAGTAGCAAAATATGTTGAAAAATAGGAAAATATAGAACCAGGTTCAAATAACACAAAATAAGAACGATTGCAAATCGTGAAGATACCTAGCTAACTACATCAAAGGCCTCCGCCTCATGTCTCCCAGGTATATCATAGCTATAACCATGCTTTATCCTTGACTGAGTAACCCCATGGCCACTACCATGTTCCAGACCTTTTTCTCAAGCACCTCTATTACCGCCCCTTCCCCTAGATGAACCACCTATAATTGTAGATATAGGTAGGGAAAATTTGAAGTTGAGAACCCTGGTGGGTGGACCCAATTCACGCCAAGGATATCCCCTCATATAAAGACTAATCTCCTAAAATATGAAACACTCTCTTCTCCCCACCTCACACTTAAAAGTCCTAGAAGAACTAGAACGCCCTACCTGACCTGATGAACTAAAACTGGATACTTTACTTAAATAACTAGATCCCTGGATACTAGAAGCTATAGAAACTAAAAGACTACTAGAAGAACTCTATAAGGCTTCTTGAACTTGTCTACCATAATAACCGTGATCACCTATACCATAAAATACCCTACCTAAGTAGATCCTTTTCGCACCGCCACCACTTTACATACCCTACCTAAGTGGATCCTCTTGGACATAGAGTTCAGCTGCATGTCCACTGAACTCACCCAGATGGCGGATCCCCTTGGCACCGCCACCACTCTGAGTACCCTGATGAATCAACTCAAATATTTTGGTATGGTTAAATATACTCTAGAAAGAATTCCCTGACACCACCATCTAAGTTTTAGCCATCTGATAAAAGCCTACAAACCCTTGACAAACTTTCTAATTCTCTAAGGCTCAATAGAGATACTAGTGGAAGATTATATAGATAGTGCATGAAAGTATGCCTCATACTCAACAATAGAAATTAAACCCTATTCCAGGTGTTCAACATCATCTCTCATTTGATCCCTCAAACTGTAAGGCACAAACCTCTCTAAAAAAGCCTTTAAAAACTAGGTTCATATCATAGCAGGCGAACCTACTGGTCTACAACTAGAAAAAGACCATCACCACTATCTAGATATATCAGTCAACTGATAAATTACATAAGAAACACCATGGTTCTCAAGGAATTTGAGTTTATAAAAACTCTCCTGACAGTCAAACAAAAACTCATAGGCATCCTCTTTAATGGCTCCACTAAACCTAGGAGGAGCCAAAAGAATGGACCTTTCAAATGTTCTCTAATCATCAGAAGACATCACAGAACCCAAAGTAACAATAGAGACAGCAAGCTAGTAGGCAACGAATCAAATACGTAGGGTACCAAAAATGATAGTTGTACCCCTAAAGTTGGAAAACCATAAGTAGGAGAATATTGTGGTTGCTAATACTTCCTGGATTCTGAAAAGTACCCAGAACATATAAAGGAATAGTATTTTGGGGAATACCATCCTTATAACTCAAGATATGAATCATCTTGTAACACTGAGGTATCAACTAAATCCTATGGGGCCTGAGCTGGACCTACATCTTTTGTCAAATAATCATCCTTAGTATTGTCAATCTCAGGCTTAAGAGAGGTCTTCCTAGCATGTCCTCTAAATGGGGTAGATACTAATCTTCGTATTCTACCTCTAGGTCAGTGGATACCCCTGCCTCATGCCCTGACTGCGACTCAAACAGCGGTTGCTAGTATAGCATCCCTAATATCTCTTGATCTTGTCCTCACCATCTGTGCAGAAAAGAATGGAATAAAAGTATAGAATATTGGGTATGAACAACCAGAATGATAAGAAATCAAATTAGAGAAGTTTTTTCTAAAGCTATTTTATAGCCTCTCAAAGATAGATACGCACATCAATATATCAATACGCAGGACTCTACTAGACATTTTGTTGTTACACTTATAGACTGGTGAATCTAGTTCTTTAATACTAATTTGTTACAACCTAAAAGTTGAGTACATAATGGCACCTACCTCAACCAAGCTTTGGCAGGTAATCTAGAACTTGAAAAATAAAGAAAAATAATATGTGAAGGAAAATAAGTAAATGCGAGACTGTTAAAATAAAGTAAGCCTTCAATATGTAAATAACATAAGTATTTAGATAAAAATATATACATAATAACTATGATACTAATGTTAAAAGTATAAGAGCATCTACTACACCACCAAAAAACTGAACATACAAGAATCTATCAAGATCTGAAGACAAGAAAAGACAAACTAAGATAGGATGAGGTCAGGAATTTGCTCATAACTTATCATAATAGTACCTTAAATATAAGTACCATATAACACAAGATCAGCCACCACGGCTTACACTCATACTAGGATCTATACTAAAGGGCATAAAAGTAAGAGTGAGTACAGTCTACTTGTACTCAATAGGTATTATAGGCTGACTAAGCAAAGTAGAAAACATAAACAGGAAAAAGATATTATGATCAAATCACCTACATATAGAAAAGTTTCAACATGGTAGCTCACGCTATCTCTACTAGTAGTTCTATAATATAGTAAGGTAAAAAAAGGTACACAGGAAATATATTTAGAGACTTAGAACACGACAATAAAATACATAGAGGAAACATAAAAAATGCAAATGCTATGGCAATGCAATGATGGCAACACTTTTATGTACACCTTTAAAGTTTCAGGATGGGACCCATGGGGGTTCACAAATCATATACTTTCTCAAATATCAACTCAACCTTACTGGTGAATGACCTCGGGGAAGGGTTTCCAAAGCATCATAATCAACTTTGCCGGTAAGTGACCTTGATCAAGGGTTTGTCAAAAGTGTTTTATTTTCTTTCAAAATTAGTGTTTTATGAAATAGACAAAATAAGTATGTAATGTTGCCAATCAATCAGTATAAAGATGATAATCAATTCAATACATGTATAAATAAGCTCAGAATCAACTCAAATATTAGTAATTAATTATATAAGCCATTGCTCGACACCACTAAGATAAATAATCATGCAAGACATCAAACTATTATATCAAACCCCTCAATCAAGTGTTAGTATCATGATATAGATAAGTAATTCATAAATAAGGCCTATAAAATCTATTCAAGACTCGCACAAGCATCACAATAATAGTAATAGTGTTTAACTCATAAGTAAGGTCTATGATGTCAAATAAAGTCTCCATTTGGGCATCACCACCAATATAACTCTCAAATATTCAAAACTAACTAATTTATAATACAAGGTAGAAATCAAGAGATGCTTCTGAGATAAGGCATCAGCTACCATATTCTCTTTTCTCTTTTTGTATTGGATTACATAAGGAAAAATCTCTAAGAATTCAATCCACTTGGCATGCCACTTGTTCAACTTGTCTTGGACCCTAACGTGTTTCAAAGACTCATGGTTGGTTTGAATTACAAATTTCTTAGGACACAATTAGTGTTGCCAATTTCCAAAAGCTCTAACCAATACATACAACTCAAGCTTATACATAGAGTAGTTCATGGTTTCTCCTTTGAGCTTTTTGCTAAATTATGCAATGGGATTTTGGTATTGCATTAAGATAGATCCAATGCCTACCTTTAAAGCATCACATTAACTTCAAACATTTTTCCAAAGTTAGGCAATTGCAACAAAGGAGCAGAGCTAAGTATTATTTTCAAAGTTTCAAAAGCCATTTCTTACTCTTCACCCCATTTAATAGGCTTATACTTTTGGATTACCTCGGTCAATAGGTATCTATGGTGATAAATTCTTTGATGAACCATCTATAGGAACTAGACAATCTATGAAAACTTCTTGCATCACCAATAGATTGTGGAGTTTGCTAATTTCTAATTACATCTATCTTAGATTCATCCACATTAACACCTCGGGAGCTTCCAAAAAAACCCAAAAAATAAATACATTCACACAAAAGGAGAATTTCTTAAGATTAGAAAATAATTACTCCTTAAGAACTTCAAAAACACATCTAAAATATTTAGAATAATCATCTATGGACATACTATAAACTAAGATATCATCAAACTAAACCACCATAAATTTCCCTATAAATAATTTCATCACATGATTCATTAATTGCATAAAGGTATTAGGAGCACTGGTGAGTCCAAATGGCATAAATATCCATTCATAGAGGCCAAATTTGATATTAAAGATGGTTTTCCATTCATCATTAGGATACATCTAAATTTGATGATATCCACTCCTAAGATCAACCTTTGATAACATAGAATAGCCATTTAATTCATCTAACATATCATCTAATCTTGTGATAAGATGGTGATACTTTAGCATTATCTAATTGATAGCCCGATAAGAAATACACATACACCACATCCCATATTTCTTTGGCACTAAAAATACTGGGACCATACATAGGATCATGTTTTTTCATGTACCCTTTGTTGAGGAGTTCCTCAACTTTTCTTTGGATGTCCTTGGTTTCCAGTGGATTACTTATATAAGTTAATTTGTTTGGCAATTGTGAACTCAGCATGAAGTATATTTGACGTTCAATTCCCGAAAGTGAGGGAAATACTTGTGGTATATCCTTTGGGAATATATCTTTAAATTCTTGCAAAATAAGAGAAATGGAATGGGGATATAAGAGTAGAGTGGATAGTATGAAAGACATGGTCTAGGAGAATCATGGGTGCTTTATCATTATGTTTCTTGAATAGATCTTTGTTTCTAACCAACATCACCATGAGACTCTTTGTCTTCAACCTCTTTATTTCCTTCTTTTCATTCTTCTTCTTTGTTTAGGGTTCTCTCTTCCCTTGTTTCTTACCTTTCTCTTTCAAATCTCTCATTCTTTGGTAAATCTCATTTACTTGTGATGGTAAAAGATAATGAAGTGTAAACTTTCAACCATTCAAATAAAAAGTATACTAATTATCCCTTCCATCATGCTTGGTTGAACAATCATATTGTCATAGTCTTCCAAGCAAGATATAACAAGTTTTCATGGGTATCACATTACAAATCACTCATCATGATAATTTCCAACCTTGAATCAAATTAGCACATGTCTAGTCACCTCCAACTCTCTACATTTATTTATCCATTAGAGCTTATACAGTTTGTCATATTTGGCTATGGGTAACTTTAAGAAATCAACCATAGTGGCACTAGCCAGATTAGAACAACTCCCACTATCAGTGACCAACGAGCACATATTCTCCTTGATAAGATATTTAGTATGGAATATATTATCTTTGATTAGGATCATCTAATTGCCTTAATAATCATTGCTCGTCTTACAACAAAGTTTAGGACTTTGAACTCTTCATATTGAGGTCAAGTATCCTTATTATCTTTCTCTACTTGCTCATTTTCTTTGTAAATCTCTCCTTCTTGGGCTTCTCCATCAATCTCATCTTAATTCCCCACCTCTTCTCTAAGGTAATACATTCTCCCTTCTCTAAGGATCACATTCCTCCAATTATGATATTCATTTTCTTTGTGTCCCAAACCTTACACTTAAAACATTGAAAATCTTTAGAATTTGGAGTTGGATAGTTTATACCTTCAATTATTGGTGGACACTTTGGAGTATTCTTTTCTACGGGTTTCTTGTCATAGGACTTGTTGATGTCTTTGCCTTTGTTTTAACCCGATGATGGTTGAGCTACTTTTTTTTCTGAATCCATAGATTAGTGGATAAGTACCCCTTTAATTTTAAAAATTCCCTCTCTTTGATATCCCTCTCTACCTTTAAGGCTGCTTGAAAGATTACTTTGAGTGTAGAAACATATAGAAAGTCATTTTTTAGGCAATCTCCTTGTTCAACCCAACCTTGAATCGGATGGTACATGTTCCCTGTTCTAATTATACTCAAGTTTCAAGATCAATTATTAAAATTTGTCATGGTAGGTCATGACATATTTGTTTCCTTGCTTTAGATTGTTTAATTTGGCAAGTAACTCATGCATATACCTTTTTAGCACATACGTCTCTCTCATGATACCCTTTAATGCATCCCATGGTGGTGGTTTTCCCTCATTTAACATATTTCCTAATCTCTTGGCATAGTCCCACCATGTATTAGAAAATATCTTGAATTGAGCTATGTCATATCAACTCTTCTTGACATCAGTGATATCATTAACTATGAAGATCTTTTCACAAGCAAATTCCCATGTTAGATAGTCCTCGGGATCACTCTCTCCTTTGAAAGTTGGAAGATTGGTCTTGAGTGAACTGATCTTAACATATCAATCTTTATTTCCATTTTGATTCTCATTATAGTTCTATCAGTCATCACCTTGGGGACGATTTCCCTAGTTTTCTCTTCCATAGGTCACCGAACCAAACTTTCCTCCTCGACCTCAATGGCTTATTTGATGCACAGGTCTATTCTTCATGTTCTCCTCCCATGTGTTCACTTTATCGTGTTCTCTAAATTCTACTTGAGGCTTATTTCTCCCTTTCTCCTAATCTTAGATGGGTTGGTTTTGGTTAAAGAGTACTTGGAGTGGGGAGTTTAGTTTACTGGAGGTTAGGGTATTTTGTTTTGTAGTTCTCCTTAGTTGGTTTGGTTGAATTAGGGTTGGAGTGGACTAATAGAATCTTGGTTATATGGATATGTAGTGGCTTGGGTAGTGGTGTCTTGTGTTGGTCTTGGTGAATTGAACATTTGGTGGAGTGCTTTCGGGGAGATGGTAGTGGATGTATTTTGAGCATGTCCGCTAAATAATGCATTTTAGTTTTAAGGAGTGGATGGGTGGAGTCTAGACAACCTACAATGTTCAAAGTGGATACGGTGGATTCTAGACGGCTGTCAATGTTCACTATCATTCCACCCATGGTTGACCCACTTCCTTGGAGTGTGTTCAAGTGACCTTCCATGGGTCCTACTTTAACATCCAAAGATTTTATTTTACAGTTTATAGATTCAGGTGCCGCCAAGATTGCATTTGAAGTATTGACATCCATAGTTGGCGGTGTTCCAACTTCCAAAGCCATTCTACCTCTTATAAAGACACTAAACACAAAAAAGAAACACATTAGCGTTAGAGAAATAACCTCACAATTCTACACACCTTTGTGCGCCTTACACTTAGTTTGGAAATATTGAAGGATGGATTATACTCTGGGTGGTAGTTGAAGTGTCGATTTCTACTCTTGAGCGGATTGGATTTTATTTGAAAGAATCAAAATAAATGCATACAAACTTGAACCAATAATCAAAGACAAAATAAAAATAAGAAAAGCATGAAATAAATAGGAAAAACAAGGAAAGCAGATTCAAGAACTAATCAACCAACTTAGTACGTGACTAACTAGTTGTAAATTAGTTTAAGAATTGAGAAATGAAATTAAGAATCAAGAATTAAAAATAGAATGATTGAATTAGAGCAAAATTAGAGTTGAAACCTTTGAAATGCGTTTGGAAGAGGCGTGGACCTAGGTGGTGACCTACCCTCACAGATGGAGGGCACAGATAAAACTAGTCACTAAGAATATGATCTGCTTTGGTCACCTACCACCGCAGATGGATCACCTGCATACGCAGGTGAGTGTGTAGGTGGATGGATAGAACACCTTGAAGCACCAAAAATTCCTCCTATGTGGCCATCCCTCTTGGATTCTCTCTCGTAGAATATTTCTTTTTTTTTTGGATATTTTTATTGTACCAACACTAAATAACTTTATCTTTCTTCCTTTTTTGCGGACTTTTTCAATGATTCTTCTCCTTGAAGATTTGATGATCTTCAAGAACATCAAGAACTTTAATTTTTTCAATTAGCTCATTTTGGCCCGAAATTTCACAAAACTTCAGATTTAAAGTCCTTTCAATGTAAGAATCACTTTTCTACCAACTTTAATCCTCAAATCCACACCAAACAAGTTGATCTATAAACCGATTTCACCTTTTTTCAAGCTCATTAAAGACAATGGGTGGTTTCTCAAATCCACTCAAATCAAGTCTTAAGCTCAAGTTTCTGACTCAATAACACTAAAAAGAAAAAAATTCTAGTTTAAAAACTTCAAACAAGACTCAAAAACGCAAATCTTTTTGGGGGATTTGTAAAAACAATTTTTGACATTTTTTTTATTCTTCAAAGGTAACAATCCCAAGACTAGAGTCGTAAGAACGAATCTAGCCTTACTCTGATATCAAATGATACAAGAAAACTATGGAAACTAGAAATTCACTACATAAGTAAAGAGATAATCAATCGATAATGAAAAATTAGACATAAAAATAAGAGTAATTAAGAACAAAAGAATATATTAAACCCAAATATCCTCAATTACAAGCTTCAAACTCACACCTAATCCCTACGGTGATCAATAGGGAATTGATCGCCTTTGAAATAACTCATTTTCAAGCCAAACGTCAACAAATACTCACCAAACACTCTCAATGGAAATTTATTTATCAATATTCAAAGGAAAATTAAAGAAAATAAAGTATGATTTAGGAGTTTATACCCCAAGGTCAATTATTACAAATTGGGTACAAAAGTGACTTATTTTCATTAAACTAGTCAAATTAGTAGATTTGGCTCATCTACCCATGCAGGTGGGCCTCTTCCCACGCTGGGTAGGGGTGAAGATGTCACTACCTCCACCTGCTGGCGTATGTGATCACACAGGTGCACCCAGTGTACTTTTTAACTCCATTTCACACTCCTTTGCCCCTCCAAGGCCCCTTGATCCTTAGTAGGCACCATCACCAACACATAACACTATTTTGATGGTAGTAAAATCTCTTCAAGCACTTCTCGTTTCATGAATATTTCTTGGAATATTTGAAGTTTTTGGGCTTGGCTTCTAGTGAAGGGCTCTGAGCCCATTCGGATTGTATCATTTGATTTCTACTCCATAATTATTTCTTACTCCCTCCATTTCAAATTACTTGGCCTATTTTTTATATCTATTTGTTTTAAATTACTTGTCCTATTTATAAAACTCAGACTATTTTAGACTTTTTTTTTCAATTTGATCCCTATTAAGTACCACTCTTTTTAAATTTTTTGAATATAGGATTGTTGAATTCCAAAGCCATTAAATGTAAATGGCCTCTTTTTTTCCTTTAGAATGACTCCAAGTTTCTATTTAATGAATTTAATTTTTCAAATAAATTAATTTATAATTTCTAATCCATAATTATTGCTTAGTTATTAAGATATAAGGATAAAAAAAAAGTAAAATTACATCTTCAATCATTAGCATCTTAAGGGGAGTGTCAAGTGCAAATACGCCAAGTAATTTGAAAGGGAGAGAGTAGTTATTAAGGTATAAGGATAAAAAAGTAAAAATACATCTTAATCATTGGCATCTGAAGGGGTGTGTTAAGTGCAAAGGGGCCAAGTAATCTGAAATGGAGGAAGTAGTTATTAAGGTATAAGGATAAAAAGTAAAAATACATCTTAATCATTGTAATCTCAAGGGATGTGAAGTGCAAAGGGGCCAAGCAATTTGAAATGGAGGGAGTAGCCATTAGATGATAGACTCTACAGAAAGTACTCCATCCGTCCAATAATACTTATCCACTATTGACTTGACAGACATGTTAAGAAATAAAAAATAATAAGGTTAATTTTATTAGCTTACCATTTAAATATAATAAATTTAATATCTTAGAAAATACATTAAGTGATAAATAATATTTAATACTAATGATAAAATAAATAGATAATGGTAAATTATTTATTAATTTTTTAAACTGAACAAATATTATTGAACATTTATTTTTAATATATTGAACAAATATTATTAGATGGAGGAAGCAACATCATTATACAAGGGTTAGCAATGCGTAAAATAATATGGTACTTACTAGGGGCTTTGGGCTATAGGTGACAAAAGAGTTTCAAAATGAGGTGTAGGTGACACAAGTCTTAATTATTAGGTGGAGGTGACAATTACTTTATTATGGATTAAGAAAGTTGGAGAAGTTTGAAATAACCCACATGTTTTTAAATTTACACTTTGATCCAAATGTTAGTTAATATAATAGAAAATGGAGGACTTGTCATTTGGGTTACAAAGTTAATGTTGTTGTTTTTTCAACAATGGAAAGAAACCGATCATGAATCCAACATAAGTGCCCACAGTTTAAATAGATCACTCATCTAGTGCATCAGATAAGTAATTTGTTACAACAGAAGATATATCTGTTAGATTAGACTGATTATCTATTGCATCAGACTGATTATCTGTTGCATCAAACTGATTATCTGTTGCATCATATTGATTATCTATTGTATCAGACTGATTATCTGTTGCATCGGAATGATTATCTATTATATCAGACTCTTTAATCTATTTGGAACAATGTTGCATCAGAATGATTATCTATTATATCAGACTCTTTAATCTATTTGGAACAACATAAATCAGCCCCTTCCACAAACCCAACAAATAACCAATATATTTTGTTATTGCTACTGGATTCAAAATTATTTCTTATGTCCAATCGTTGACAGGTTTGTTAGGAATATAATAGACTGAATGAAAATTAAATACTCCCCCTGTCTTAAATTATCCATCCCAAATTTTCTAATTTGATTTCTCGTTTTACTTGTCTTTTTTTATTAATCCAGAAGAGATAAGAAAAATTCCATGTTTTAACCTTTGCATTAATCACTTTTTCTTCAAACTAAAATGTAAACATCATTTAATAGGGGTATTATGATAAACTAGGCATGTTATTAATTATTTTTCTTAATCAATGTGTCATCTCAATTTGGGATGGGTAGGGTAATTTGAGATGGAGGGAGTTATCTGTTGAAACAGACTAGTTATCTATTGCAACAAATGAGCAATTTGTTTGGAACAATATAAATCAGCCCATTCCACAAACACAACAGATAAATCTTAAATCTTGTTATTTCTACTGTATTCAAAATTACTCCTTACGTCCAATCATTGACATGTTTGTTGAGAAGATAATAGACAGAATGAAAATTAAATATGAATTAAAATGGTAAAAGTTGATCAAACATAATTTTTTTATTAAACTAAGACAAATAAAAATACATATACAGACTTAGAAAGAAAGAAGAAATAAAATAATCTAATTATTATTAATAGATTCTTCATTATTATTATTATTATTATCGCTAGCCGCATCTTCGACAGGAAGCATCAGCGCCCTTCTTATCCTGTGGATCTCCTGTAACATCCTTACTCTGACAGCGGCCAACTTCTACTGTGTATCATGTACCTGCCTCTGCAGTTCCCGTACGTCATCTCATAAAATAGTAACATCCCACACTGGATCACCCATATCTAGAACACGCAGAAATTGACAAAAAATGAAAAAACAAAAGTAAAGAAAAGAATCCGAAAGTAATACAATGTATATTTACATAAAAAGCAAGAAAAAAACTTACCAGAGACAAGGAAAAGCAATCAAGTTTTTGAAGAGAAAGTAGTTGAAGGTGTAATATTATGAAAGACAAGAGTAAGAAATAAATAGATATGTGTAGTAGAATGAACAAGTAAGGAGGGACCTATTTATAGAGGATTGAATTTGAATGAGTTAGGCAAAAAGGTGCGATTGTTCACCTCCATTTATTAATACTGGTGACTTTTTGATTACTGTGGAAAGTTGTGACTTGATAAGTTCTTTTCACTGACCGTTTTATTGAGTTGTGGCAACAGATTATATATCTGTTGCATCAGATAACCCATCTGTGATAACAAATATACCATTTGCAAATCTACGATCTGTTGCAACAGATATATATCTGTTGCAACATATATCTTTTTAACAATCATCATATCTTTATATTTAATCCAAATTTGATGTTTTTTTATTATATAAATTAAAAAAATAGATTCAAAAATAAAAAGGCGCGACTGTTCACCTCTATTTATTAATACTAGTGACTTTTCAATTACTGTGGAAAGTTATGACTTGATAAGTTCTTTTCAGTGACTTTTTTTGAGTTGTGGCAATAGATTATATATTTGTTGCATCAGATAACTCATCTCTGACAAAAGATATACCATTTGTTGCAACAAATCTACGAAATGTTGTAACAGATAATATATCTGTTGCAACATTTATCTTTTTAATAATCATCATATCTTTATCTTTAATCCAAATTTGGTAACTTTTTTATTATTATATAAATTAAAAAACAGATTCAAAAATAAAAAGGCATGACTATTCACCTCCATTTATTAATACTGATGGTATTTTTATTACTGTGGAAAGTTGTGACATGATAAGTTCTTTTCAGTAACCGTTTTTTGAGTTGCAACAGATATACCATTTATTGTAACAAATCTACAATCTATTGCATCAGATAATATATTTGTTGCACATATAAGCTATCTTTTTTAATAATCAACATATCTTTAATTCAAATTTGGTAGTCTTTATTATCTAAATTAAAAAAAAAATAAAAAAATATGTCGAAGAGTCACAATCAGTTATTAAAATTAAATAATTGTTTTGTTATGGTTATAAATTGTGTTTATCATTTATTTTCTTATTATTTATTTACGAACCTTTTTTCATATTAAATAATCGGAAAGTCATGTCTTTTCACCCTCTCAATAATAATAACCCTTTTTTATTAATAACTGTCTGTTGCAACATATGATTTATCTTTCGCATCAGATTAACCTCTGTTGACATGTTGAGAATAAGAAATAAGCAAGAATTATAATTAAATACTAAATAAGAATTAAAAATTCAAAGTCGACCACCATACATAGATTTTTGAATTCCTTGGGTAGATCCGATAAACAAAAGGAGAAAAATACATACATACGCTAAAAGAAAAAAAACATAACCTAATTACTATTACTACTATTATTATTATCATTACTTTTATTATTATTACTATTAGTATTGTCAACCAGATAATTTTCATCCGGTAGCAGCAGGGCCCTCTCAGCCTTGCTCCGAAGCTGGTCAAATTCCTCTGGAGTTCATCAAACACCCTTTGAAGTTATTGCAAGGACATGATATGAATCTTCTTGTATGAATCTGGATCAAACATATTTGTATTATAAGTGTAGTAGAATGAACGAGTGAGAGGAGGTCGGAGGGACCTATTTATAAAATGATTGAATTGGAAGGGGTGACTAAGTCAAACAAAAAGCCACGACTATTCATATTCCTTAATTAAATAAAACTGGTGAATTTTCGAATGTGTAAATTAAAAAAATATGCAAATTAAAAAAAATGGATCTAAATACAATATTTTATCTTTTTATTGTATTTCGAAAAGAAAGAAAATTGCTTTAAAATAGATCTAACAGATTGGTAACCTGTTATAAAATATATTCCATCTGTCAGATAACTTACAACATATTGACAATCTGTTGCAACAGATGGATATATCAGTTTGTTTTTCCAACAGATGTGGCGTCTGTTGCAATTTGCTAGTCATCTGCTTATTTAGTTTCATCGAGAGCATCAGATTTTTCTAAACATTTCCTGACCTCCAAACTGGGTTTGAAGGATGAAAATAAAAAAAGAGTAGAATCCAAGAGCAAAAATTGAGTTTAGAGGCCATCTTGAAGGATGCAAAGAAAAAAAAAGCAATCCAAGAGCAAAAATTGAGTTTGGAGGCCAGGAAGTGTTTAGAAAAATCTGATGCTCTCGATGAAATTGAATAAATAGATGACTAGCAAGTTGCAACAGATGCCACATCTGTTAGAAAATCCAGTGTTGCAGCATGTATGGATAGTGCAGCACTCAATGCAAAATAGTCTTCCGATAGAAGCAAGTCTTGAGAAGACATAATCAGTAATCTCTCGATATCATCTTTCGTTGTGTCAAACAGTTCAGTTGATATCTTGTCCTCTATGAGAGAAGATTTATTAGTAGAAAAATCAAGTGATTGAGATCGTTTAATCTGTTGACTAACTCGAGCAAAGACGACTTCTTGATTATCAAACTACACAGAGCAGTCTGGTAGTTCAATAACATCGAATGTCTTGCTTCCGGTATTAGCTAATGATGGGGAGATTCTACCTTTCTCACCATCCTGGAAAGAAAAATCTCTCAAAATTAGATGGAGTAACTCAGTAACTCAATATAACGAGACAAGATAAACTAAATCTAGCGTTGAGTTTTTTCTTTCTATTCCTTCGCTTTTTATCTTCTCACTTTTTCAGATCTAAAATTTTTTTTTTTGGATACTTGATAATGCCTTGGAAATTGCTTTCTTTATCCTCTTAGACTTAATCTCTAATGGAGTGAATGAAACTGAAATCCTCTTTGATCGAATGATAGTACTGTTAGATATCAATTCCTTTAAATCAGCAGTTAATGCATTAACAGTATTAATCACTCCATCATTCTTTGCCTTGCACTCTTCACATTTGTATGCACAAGATAAGCAAGGAAGGGCAAGATCTCCAAACCTTTGCCCGAGTTAGTGAACAGATTAAATAATCTCAATATCTCAGCCTTTCTGCTGATCATTTTTTTCCAATATAGAGGACAACATATCCGTCATGCAAAAGTCTACACCGTCGCCAGAAATGCTTACCACAGCGAAATTCTGTAGAAGGCATGACTAGTAATCTCTCAATATCACTTTTATGACTTTCTAGACGTCTCTTGCAATTATATTAGAATGGACATATCGAGCAATTATGCTTAGTTTGGTTTGTCAGTTCCAATATAATTGGAAAAGACGTCAAGAAAGTTATAAAAGTGATATTGAGAGGCTAATAATCAAGCCTTCTGAAGACTTGCGCTCTGGCAAGCATTTCTAGTGATGGTGTATACTTTTGTATGGCGGATATCTTGACATCTATAATTAGAGAAGAGCGATCAGCAGAAAGGCTGAGAGATTGAGCTCGTTTGATTTTTCCACTAACTCGGGCAATGTTTTTTTATAGGGTAATGAGCCTGGAGTTACATGACATTTGATAGGCTTTGTAGAGTCCATTTAGGGAAAACGTTACATAAATCCTTACTTATTAATTTATCAAATCCCTTGAAGGTTGGTTGACCAAGCTGCATTGAGCAACGCTCGATAAAAGTTAGTTATTCAATGATTGGGACCACATCTTGACTGCGCATCAACATATTATGACCTAAAAATATACACAGGGACCCTATATGTATCCTTTAAGGCTTCTAAAGAAAGTGTTCTGAAGGGCTTCTAGAATGCCACAACTTTGAAGGTAGTGTTCCTGATCGAGCTCACAAGAGATCAGGAACTCTCTACCAACTTTAAAGATGGAAAAGACCAGCTTGAGTACAGAATCAGCAAGCTGGAGGCAAGCTTTAAAATTATTGGTATTCATATACTACAGCAAGCCTCTGATCTTCTCCAAGGAATATTGAAAGTATGCTAAGGTAAGAAAACACAATAAATTATAACCATATTGCTAAGGAAGTAATGAAACTCAATTTGCCTTTCAATCTTGTTTGTGGTTTTGATCAGGTCAGCAGTAGTGGACCTAATCGAAACCACAAAAAAAAGGCATGGGATGCAATTTAAAATTCAAAAATTCACGCCTTTGCTTAGATTCCTTACTTTAACTGCATTTGTTGTTGGTGGAAGTTTTCTAGACTTACTGTAAAACATTTCAACCCTTGATTCCCTTAAGGTAGATTTCTTTCTCTCTGCTATTTTCTATCTAGGTGATAATCCCGACCATGTACCTAGTTGCAGCTACCTAGAAAAGTGTCCATCTGCACTATTTTTCTTTGAGAGAAACGACAGACAGATTTTTCATTACCGGATACATTTTCATATTTGCACTTGATACAGATTTCTCATGTTTTAGGATAATTTAATCAGACAGATTCACTAGAAGTTACTTTCTGCCCAATGTATCCTCCTTAATTAGCTCTCAGATGATATAGTCTTTTATCAACCACCTATTTTCCCTCGAGGGCATTCTCCTACCGCACCTTCTGGCGTATAATCATCACCCCGAGCAACGCAATCATATAAATTTGGGCTAGGGAAATAACTATATTGGTTTTTCATTATTGTTAGATGCAGTGCTAGGCTTCGAAGGCCCTTTTGAATTCCAATGCACCCTAAAAGTTAGCCCAATCGCTATTGAATCTCTTTACAATGACACCAAAACTAGATCCCTTCATAATGCTTGATAAATAAATATGAGCAACAACCGACATTAAATCTTAACAGGGTATCAGAACCATATTCATGGTCCCTCAGCCTTATCAGTTCGAACCTACCAAGCTTAACTGTATAATTGCAGATATCTTATTTGAATGATCTATGACTAATTGGTAAAAACAACATTCACAAAATCAGTGTATGCTATGTGTGTTTCCACAATAACATTATCAGTAATACATACCTCCCACTATGAAGTGATTCCATCTGCATGCAGCTTATTCCTCCAAACCCATCTTTATTGCAGCCTCTTGTGATGGTCGGGCAAAAGTTGATCAACTTTCAATTCCTTATATCTACAAAGAAGAGGAAAAGAATTGATGTCATAGAAAGAACATTATCCATCTGTTGCAACAGATGTAGAGTTTGTTGCATCAGATGTGGAGTCTGTTGTAACAGATGTGGAGTCTGTTGGAATACATCAAACCAGCCTTCCTGGTGGTTTGATTTGTTCCAACAGTTTCTCCATCTGTTTGAATATCAACAACAGCATAAACTACAAATAAAAAATATCAAGAACAAAGAAACAATAACATTTGTTCCAACAATATCATCAACAACAAAGAAGCAACATCCTTTGTTTCAACACCATCAACAACACCATACCACAAGTTACAACAACACCAACCCCACAAACAACATCAATAACAGCATCAACAATAAAGAAACAAATAAAATACATACAAAAAAATGATACTGCCAACAAGGCTTTTAAACTTCTCCCAACAGATGACTTTTTTCGCATATTGTAATAAAAATTCTCAGTTCATTTATTCAACACTTAAAAGTTCCTTCAAATTTTTTAAATAAATATGATATGGGTAAATAGTAATTGAATAAAAAATAGATGTAAATAACTTACAAAAAAAAGACGAGAATGAAAGAGCAATAATGAACCATACCTTAATGTCAAAAAAAGGATCAAAACAACAATTTTAGTCAAGCAAAAAGATATGGATCGGTTTAGATCCGAAAGGATCTTTATGAGAAGAGAAGACAAAAGAGAGAAAAAAGATAGTGTTAACCCTAAAGAGGAGAGAAATAAAAAGATAAGAGTTGGATAAAATAAATTTATGGCTGCAGCTGAAGGAGGAGAGATGAGATAATTTCTATAGATATATTATGTACGTAGACGTGGGAATTTTCAATATTCATTAATTAATATTTATTAATTTCATTAATAATTTGAGGGGCACGAGGAAGACTAGTGACATTGAAAAGACAAGATAAGACTGCTCAATGAACTCACTTTTGAGTTATCCAAGAAGCATTTTTACCGCCTTTAGTAGTAAGTACTACTTTATCTACTCGGACAGAAGCTTGCTTTAAAATTAAAAGAAAAATATATTTTAAAACAGATACTTCATCTATTGCAACAGATATAAATATCTTTTTAGAAATCTGAAAAGCTTAGTCATCTGTTATAACAGATATAAATATCTATTTAAAAATCCCAACAGCTGAGTCATCTGTGACAACATATAAAAATATCCATTTGATAATTAATTAAATCAGATATTCCATCTATTAAAATAGATATAAATAGTTGTTTGAAAATTTTCAACAGCTCATTCATCCGTCACAATAGATGTAAATGTCTATTTGATAATTAAATTAGATATGTCATCTGTTGCAACAGATATGAATATCAATTTGAAAATTTCCAATAATTCAGTCATTTGTTGCAACAGATTTCATTGGAATTGATTTAGGTGGAACTAAGGATGAATGAATGAGCTCACAGGGTCAACTACAAATCCAATTGAGTCTTTGTTATTGCATGGTGTTGGTATTGCATTTATCCTGACCCGAGTCGTCGATCGATCACTCTGAGTTGAAATAAGTTCTCATCAACTCGATGTTAAGATAGTGATAGTACCTAAATTGATTTAGTTGGAACTAGGGATGAATAAATGATCTCACAGGGTTAACTACAAATCCAACTGAGTTTTTCCAATTGCATGGTGTTAGTATTGCGTTCATCCCGACCCGAGTCGTCGATCGATCACTCTGAGTTAAAATAAGTTCTCATCAACTCAATGTTAAGATAGTGATAGTACCTAAATTAATTTAGGTAGAACTAGGAATGAATGAAAGATCTCATAGGGTAAACTACAAATCCAATTGAGTCTTTGCAATTGTATGGTGTTGGTATTGCATTCATCCCAACCTGAGTCGTCGATCGATCACTCTAAGATGAAATGAGTTCTCATCAACTCAATGTTAAGATGGTGGTAGTACATAAATTTATTTAGGTGTAACTAGGGATGAATGAATGAGCTCAAAGGGTCAACTACAAATCCAACTGAGTCTTTAGAATTGAATGGTATTGGTATTGCGCTCATCCCGATCCGAGTCATCGATCGATCACTCTGAGTTGAAATGAGTTCTCATCAACTCAATATTAAGATAGTGATAGTACCTAAATTGATTTAGGTGGAACTAGGGATGAATGAATAAGCTCACAGGGTCAACTACAAATACAATTGAGTCTTTGCAATTGCATGGTGTTGGAATTGCATTCATCCTAACCTGAGTCGTCGATCGATGACTCTGAGTTGAAATGAGTTCTCATTAACTCCATGTTAAGATAGTGATAGTATCTAAATTTATTTAGGATTTAGATGGAATATGGTTGAATGAATGAGCTCACAGGGTCAACTACAAATCCAACTAAGTCTTTACAATTGCATGGTGTTGGTATTGCGTTCATCCCGACCCAAGTCATTGATCGATCACTCTGAGTTGAAATGAGTTCTTATCAACTTAAATTTAAGATAGTGATAGTACCTAAATTGATTGAGGTAGAACTAGGGATGAATGAATAAGCTCACAGAGTTAACTATAAATCCAATTGAGTCTTTGCAATTGCATGGTGTTGGTATTGCGTTCATCCCGATCCGAGTCATCGATCAATGACTCTGAGTTGAAATGAGTTCTAATTAACTCAATGTTAAGATAGTGATAGTACCTAAATTTATTTAGGTGGAACTATGGATAAATGATTGAGCTCACAGGGTCAACTACAAATCCAATTGCGTCTTTGTAATTACATGGTGTTGGTATTGTGTTCATCTCGACCCGAGTCATTGATCGATCACTCTAAGTTGAAATGAGTTATCATCAACTTAATATTTTAAAAACTATATCTTTTAAAAAATTTAAAACTAATTAAGATCAATTCGGACCAAATTAACAATTTTAAAACTTGTCATTCTTTTCTAAAATTACAAATCAACCCATACAAATCATCCATTTGCCCAAAAAACTTTTCATTTCAAATATGAAGTTCTCTCTCTTTAATCTCTCTCTCTCTTACCAATACAAACAACAATTACTCAACATATTGCTCAACCCTTCAAAATAGGTTGATTTTCTTCCCATTTACGACTATATATAGTTATTATTTTCGACTTCATTCCCATTTGTATCTATTATTTTCTCTGTCTTCACAAGTAACAGACTTTGATAAGAGTTCTACATTTATTCTTTATTCTAAAAAAATAGGGCTCTTTAGTTAATGATGAAAAAAAGATTTTTAGTTGTATTATCTTCGAGAATGGGTTAACAATTTTGAGTTTTGATGCTAAAAAAGTAGGAAGCTCTCAAGAAAATCCTAGTTTTTCTCTCAGTATTTTGTTGACTGTCGTGGTATTGTTAGATGGTGGTTATGGTAATAGTGTGTGGCTGTTGTTGGGGGTCTCGGTATTTGTGTTTTTTGGTGGTGGTGTCAGTGGTCTTGATATTGGTATTATTGGTATTGGTGGTGGCAATTGTTGTTGTTGTGGTGGTCCATCTGTTGCAACATGTGAAAGATCTGTTGGGAGATATTAAATAGGTCTTCAAACAGATTCCTCATCTGTTCCAACTGATGGGTTATCCGTTAGAGTATTTTTTTGTAATGTGGCGTAGAATAATTTATTAAAATTTGTCCATCTGTTGCAACAGGTGGACTATCTGTTGGGAGATATTAAATAGGTCTTCAAATAGATTCCCCATCTGTTCCAACTGATGGGTTATCCATCGGAGTATTTTTTTTGTAATATGGCGTAGAATAATTTATTGAAATTTGTCTTACCTTTTTTTAAAAAATTATGTAGACATCAAATGCAATGTATTTTTTGTTTTTCTATTGTTTGTAGTTAAAAGATGTCTCCCAAAAGAAAAGAAACTGAAAGTGGATCAACTTCTGACCACCCAACAAAAAAGGCTAGAGCATAGATAGATTCGGAGGAACTTCCAGAACAATCTCAGTCAGGGCAAAATAAAGCTGAGAAAAGTGATAACTCCTCCTCACTAATGGGGCATGAAATAATATCGAAATTCCAGCATGATTTTATCAAAATTATTAGTATCTATGGGTTTTGAGTTGTGATGCCGATGAATATCCCTAACGCAGTATTTCGTGATGTTATAATTAAATGTTAGTTAGGGAAACCTTTTAACGAACTTAGGAGTATTATGAAGAAGGAAAACATAGATGGACTTTTTAAGAAGAGTTGCTTTGCATACTTTCTTGAGTTGTCTGAGGCCTGCCCTCTCCGTTTCCCAATGATCATGGTATGTGGCCTTCTCAATCGCAGGATCAAGTATAAGATGATGATGAAGGTTCGAATGAGGGCAAAAAAAGGATAAATGAAGTCTGGATCAACTACTGTGGCATGTTGGTTTGTTTTGGATTGAAAGAGTTTGCCATAGTGGCGGGCTTAAGATACGATCGTCCAGAAGAACCTTTCATCAAGGAAACACCCCACAAAGGGTCCAACAAATGCAAGGTAAAAAGATGGGTTGTTGGGCATCGTTGGACCTAGATACAGAGTGGAGGATTTAATGGCGAATCTCGAGAATAAAAACATACCAAAGCACTACAGGGAGAAATTGTGCTTAGTTTGGTTTGTCCATTCCGTTTTATTGGCAAGCGACGTCAGGAAAGTCATTAAAGATAATTTGTTGGCGCTTGCTGATGATTTTGGAAAATTCAACGATTATCCCTGGGGATATGACAGCTACTACTTGACTGTCGAATAATTACTGAAAAATCTAAAGCCAAATACGACCACATTATACGGCTTTCCTTGGGATTTCACGGTAAAATTGATCACTATTTTTACTCATTCATTAATTTATATTGAATATAGTTATTATGACTTTTTTTGCTTGCTTCATGTTTACATTTTTTAGGCTAGGCATGTGAAGCCATTCCTCCCCTACGAAAGCAGTTCAAGGATTACCTGGATAAGGTTTCCCATTCAAGGATCCTTAGGTGGTTGGTTGTAACAAAGATCAGCAAAATTTATATTAAGGAGGTTGATCTCTTTAACCCTCCGGATGATGCAGTTCGTCTTCTTTCAACTAAAATAATTTGCCTCAATGAAAGATATTGAAACAGATGTTCCATCTGTTGTGATAGATAGGTCATCTGTTACAATAGATTACCTATCAACTATAAATGGTGCAACAGATGGGTAATCTATTGTGATAGATGATTCATATTTTGCAACAGATGTTCCATCTGTAGTGATAGATGGGTCATCTGTTGCAACAGATTACCCATCAACTATAACTGGTGAAATAGATGGAACATCTGTTGCAACTTAGCAACAGATTAACCATCTGTTGCTCTGGTTTTCTGAACCCTACTCAACAGATTACCCATCTATGCAAATTATGCAACAGATGGGTAATCTGATGCAACATATTATCAATCTGTTTCGACAAACAGATCAGCTGTTGCAGCAGCTAGATCGTCTGTTGCATAAGTTGGTTGTGTTAACATCCATGTAACCTGAGCCCCATGTAACCCAACTAACTTCAAATTATTATTATATGATTTAAATGCCTCCTGTCTTTTTTTATAGGTTGTGCATCCTTAGATCGTGCCTACCATTAAGGAGCTGGGGATGACTTTTTTCTTACTCTGGGTCTTGTTAATATAAAAGAAGACCCAACGGTGGAGTTAATAAAGAAGTAATTGGATGAATCAACATCCATAAGAAGAATAGTTAGGAAAGGTCATCCTAATGTTGAAGCTCTTCACGACCAACCTCTAACTGCAACAGATTCAGGTGCTTCTTCTGGGGATGTTGTTGGTGGAGTTGTTTGTGATGGTGCCAGCCATCGTAATACTGTTGTTGCTGCCAGTCGTGATTATGAGTATGTTGGTGCTCAGCGAAAAATAAATACTTTTGAAAACACCTTTTGCACAGGTCCTCCCTCTCACCCCTACATCGGTCCCTCCCATCCTTACAGTGGTCCCTCCCACCCCTCCTCACCCTCATGTTCTTATTGCAAATGCAAAGTGTGCAAGGACAGAGAGGATAAACTCCTTGAAAATATAGAGGCTATTGCTAAAGCTTTCGAGGAATTGAAATAAAGGAGGGGTGTCATACCATCCAATGAGGTGAGAGAGCCATGCACGCCTACAGTGGCGGTTAGGAGGAAGAGAAGAAAAATTAGACAAATTCTCTCCGTTCTGAAATTAGCAAAAATTGCAACTCCTCACACTCTAAGAGGTGTTGAAGTTCAGGGGCCACCGAAGAAGGTGGACATATTCGTGGTGCTTGGCAAGGAGAAGAAGAAGGAACTGGAAGAATTCATGAAGACAAAGGTTCAAAAAGAATACACCATGCATTTATTTACCGCCAAAGACTTCACGAATATGACAAATATGCGCGTGTGGTACGAGGACAATGTAAGTTTACTTTTGCTAACATAGCCTTCCAATCTACTCCATGAAGAAGAATTTATGCAGAAGATGTGTAATCTGTTGCAAAAGCTTGGTATTCTATTGCAACATAATACACATATGTTGCATAAGTTGTGTTAGCTGGGTAATCTGTGAACTGATCAGAGAACCTCCTGCATCGTATTCTTTCCACTGTGTTTTTATTCTTTACAATTACTAACCTATTTAAAAATTGTTTTCTTATACCACAGTATGTTGATGAAATTCTCTGCCTCATAAGGAGCAGGCAATTAGCGTACCTGGGTCCTTATGATGCTGCCGATAGGATAATGGACCTCAACTTCTACAATAATTTTAAGGATAGGTACGCTAATCTCCATGAGCTAGATGATTTTGATGGCCTAGTATTTGATGAGTTAGTTTCTACATTCCAATGGGATGAAGAAGTGATTAAATATATTAGAGGGAATAGGCCATATCCCCACGGCAAGAGCAGGACCAAGGCAAAGAGAATCCTTGCAGTCATGAATGTGGATGTCACACATTTTCTCGTTGTTGAGATAATACTATACGAGGGAAATATTAAGGTTTATGACTGCAACTTACCTGTCTTTAGCGAGAAGATGTTTTTAACCCACATGCAACCACTCTTGAAGTTGTTGCCTAAGTTGTTGACACAGAGTAAGCTGATGGATCATTTGTCGGCTGAAGTCTTGATGAAGGAATCATGGGATTTTGAAGGTCTAAATAAGAACATCCAGCTTCCAAAAAATATAACTGGTGTAGCGTGCGGGCCGTACTCGCTTGCATACATCGAGTGTTTGTTGATCGGCATACAAATAACCGGTGTGTGCGATGTCGTTGTGGGAAAGATGCAATGGGTATGGTCATATAGGGTACTAACTAAATGGTTGGAGCCCATGTATAAAGAAGAATATATACAAAGATAGAGACAAACACGGAAACAAATTTTCATTTCAAGTCAATTCACTTTACATGTAGTGGCAATAATTTTTATGTCTGGCCAAATTGAATTTTTATAATGCAATAGATTTTATATCTATCATAACAGATATAGTACCTATTGTGATATATTGATTATCTATTGGAATAGGTTGGTCATCTGTTGCGTTATGCAGATGTTTCCAGTCTGTCTATCGCAACAGATATACGATCTGTTGTAACTGATCAGTAATCTGTTGGAGCAAATCAAAAAAGTAAGAAGACTTGTTATATAATTTCCAGCAGATGACCTAACTAAATGGTTGGAGCTCGTTTATAAATAAGAATATGTACAAAGACAAAGACGAACACGATAACAATTTTTAATTTCAAGCCAATTCACTTTACATGTAGTGGCAATAATTTTTTTGTCTGGACAAGTTGAACTTTTATAATACAACAGATTTTATATCTGTCATAATAGATATAGTACTTATTGTGATAGATTTATTATCTATTGGAATAGGTTGGTCATCTGTTCTGTTATGCAGATGTTCTCAGTCTGTCTATCGCAACAGATATACGGTCTTTTACAACATATAATCTATTTGTTGCAACTGATCGGTAATCTGTTGGAGCATATCAAAAAATTAGGAAGATTTGTTATATAATTTCTAGTAGATGACCTACTTGTTGCATCTCATGTTGCAACATATGTCTAAATTTGTTTAATAAGATATGTCATCGGTTGCAATAGATGTATTATCTGTTGAGATATTTGAATCTAGTACTCCATTTCAATTAACATATTTAAAATTAAGGATTAAATTATATTCATAGACAACATAAAATAAATCAAAGCCTTCGTAAATTACATGAAATAACTCAACAAATAAATGAAATGTAAAAAAAATTATTATGGGTACAAACGATCTACTCTACAAATAAATCAATAAGTTAAACCAATGAGGATAGGTTATTACATTGACAAACTCAAGCTATAAAGATGTAATAAATATGGGCAATTTGTTCTTCATCTGGTGCTATGGAATTCGGCTTTGGTCGTCGTGGATCTTTAATATCGCTTGCGTACGGCTTCTGAGCTTTCGTTTCTCCATATTTCCATAAAAGAGCAGCATATCTTTTGCGGAGTAATCCGGAATCAAGTCCATTATTTGGTACTTGTAATTCATCACTCAAATACTCGGCATAGGCGGCAACAAAAGGACTTCAATTCCTATGTTATAAAAAATAGATAATCCATATCTTGTAGTTTATGCAAGCGTGGTGAAATTTGTGAAATAAAACTAAATCATGACACTTAAACTTACAGGCTACCAATGGTTTATTGAGCAATTTCTTCAATATATTATGCATCAAATGGATTAGCCATTTTATTTTGGTATGCTTCAATCGTCGACCAACCAGTACGAACCTTTTGGTCCAAAAAGCCACTCATATCAAGGTAAGTAGGTAATATTTTGGCCAGCTTTTGTATCTCAGACGATGGCCCAAAATGTCTCCTTCACGACATCGATTCATAAACTTGGATGCGCCTCTCTTTTAGAACGACGACAGTCAACACCCAATGAAATTCATCACCACAATTGATTGGGATGTACACTTCACGACTAAATGCCAAGGTAAACCAGCCGAAATGCTAAAACCTTTGATGATATTGATTAAGCATTCCTCATTTCGGAAAACTTCCGACTGTTGTTGACAATACCTATCATAGGCATTATTGATGTAAACTTTGTACAAATAATTGTCTGTCGTGTATCTATATTGTTCTTGTATTTGCAACTTAGCCTTCTTTCGAAGATAGTAAAAAATAGCATTGATGTGCTGCATATATTATCAAATATGTTGAATTACGTGAAGAAAAAATTAATACGCAGATGCAATTAAATAAAGGATTAATTAATAGTAATATGTATGGCATTTAAACCTCATTATTCTAGGAAGTTTGGGGTGTGACATCAAATAAAACCAATTCTTTTTTCTGGGATATGCAACAATAAAATCAAACATATCAGCACCAAGACTCGATTCGTTCACTTTGTACCATTCGTCATTTTATTTTCTACATGATGATTTATATGTGTTAATGTCAGGTTCTTACAACAAGAATAGTATAAACCAATATCTTTAAAAATTAATTTATGTACCTGCCGGCATGATGCTTTAACAACCCATCGACAATCCATTCTGAATAGTCATTGATTAACTGTGTTAGTTTTATTGGAGACTTGTTCGAGATGTTGAACCCTTCAAACGGGTAATTCTTCCGTTCTCCCAAACTGACAGGCTTCACTTTTTCATCTTTTTTGGAAGAAGTTGATAGATTATAAATTGTGATATTATGCTCTTCAGCAGTGGCTTCTACTGTCATATCCACCTAGAAAGCCAGAATTGTCAATGTTAATTACAGATATACAATAGATTGTCCATCTGTTGCAATAGATGAGCCTTATATTGCAATAGATGGATCATCTGTTGGGATGAATTTGAACAGGTAAATCAGAGTAGTACGATAATTTCAAACACATGACCCATTTGTTGCAACATAAGACTCATCTTTTGCAACAGATAACGAATCTGATGAAATAGGTTAGACAACAGTTGCAACAGGTGTATATATCTGTTTGATAATTTTTAGCAGATATATCATCTGTTGGAACAGGTGATGTACATTCACCTTCTTCGGCTCATGTTGCTCTCCTGTGGCCCTTGCACAATGAACATCGACGTAAGACAAAGACAGAGATATTGTAATTTTGCTTTTTTTTATGCTTGATGATGCCTCGGAAGTATCTTTCCTTCTCCTCTTAGCTACCTTGATCTCTAGTGGAGTGTATGGATATGAAATCCTCTTTTATAGAATGACACCCCTATTAGATGTCATTTTTTTTTACAGAAGCAGTTAGTGCATTAATAGTATTAATCACTCCATTGTGTTTCGCCTTGCATTCTTGACATTTGTATGCAGAACATTCGCTAGATATGGAAAAATCTGTACAACCAGTATGATCATAATCATAATGGCTTGTTGTTTCAAAAATGGTAAGAAGAGCATCATTAGCCCCAACAGCAGCACCACTACCACTACCACTACGACTACCATCATTAACAGCAACAAGCCCACCCTCCAAAATTATTTTTCTTGTGATGGTTGTTACTCCAAATAATTCTATTTTTATTCCATCAATGACCTTAGGGTCTGGTTAAGTTTGCATAGATCGTAAAGTAAGAAAAAATGGTATCTTCAACTCTCGGTTGGCCGGAACAAGCCACGGATGGACAATCTAAAATAAATCGGTACATATATTAGAATGATGATGAAATTATTTAAAATAATTATTAATTAAAACAAAAACTTGATTAGAATTGGACTTACTGCTTCCTTTGGGGGTTGAAAAGATCAAGAAATTTTACATTTTGATCGGTTTTGGCTGACAACCATCTCAGGATTCTTGGATAGGAAACTTCTTCCTGGTAGTTCACTTGTTGTCTCAAATAAGGAATGGCTTCAAATGCCCAAGCCTATAACATAACGCCAATAAATCAAAGCATTATTGAATAAAAAATTGATGAATCATATCATGATAAAAGAAATATTTACCATGAAGGTCCATGGAAAGCCATATAAGTTGACTCTCTTTGGCATTAATGAAGTCAACAAATATTAGACAGTTATTTTAAATCTTTCATAACCCCAAGGATATCTGTTAAATGCCTCAAGATCCTCGAAGAGCTTTATTAAACCAACACTTATATTGTTGTTAACGTGTCTAGCCCAAAGAATATTATGTACAAACCAAACCAAGCACAATGATTGCTTGTACTTCTTTGAGAGTCTTTTACCTTTCAACGGTTTTATCAAATTTTTATTTTTGAAGCTTAGACCAACAATCGACACCAGGTCATCACGATCACTTGACTTGCCTTTGACTTTTTTGGGTGTGCGGGGTGCTATTTTTTGGGTCAGAGTAGGTATAACTTGAGAAGGAAAAGGAGGAAAACATTTTAGTCTGGTAACTATAGAAAACTCTTTCCAACCAAAACAAATAGGCATGCCACAGTAATTTATCCACACCTCATCCATCTTGTCTTTGTTTTCATATATAAACCTACGCTTGAGAAGATCGTATACCATTTTTATCTGGAAACAAGCATTGTTGTCCTTTGGTAAATCAAGCTATTTCCCAAAGAAGTTTTCCCTGAAATAAGCATCTAATTTTTGTTCTTAAAGTATTTTTCTGAAGGAGTCGAAAGATTTTCCCATGGTTGACTTAACCACGAAATCACCCGTTAAATCTGTAGCACCATCGCACTGCATTCTCACAGGATAACGATCAATGCTGAAGGTTTTGACCAACTCTTCTGCGGAAGGGCTATTAGCATTTGAATCATCTCTTTTGAGATATTTCTCCTCCTCGTGTTCATTAACTTCTTCTCTTAATTGAGATAACATTTTTAAAGCAAGCTCATAGAGTGGTAGATGTAGCCGAGCTGCTGCACTTGTTCCTTTACTTAGGCTTGATTCGGTTTCTTTTATTTTTAGAACCATATTATCTTAAATTAACGGGAACATAAAATAGATTATAATTGATTAATGCATCGTTAAAAAGGGATAAAAGTAAATCTAACATGCACAACGATAAAATAACAGTTCCAATAGACCACACATTTATTGCACCAAGTATGTTATTTATTGCAACATATAACCGACCTGTTGCAATGGATGAGTAAATCATTGAAAACAATAAAACTAGATTTCTAATCTGTTGCACCAGGTATGTTGTTTGTTGCAACATATAACTGACTTATTGCAATGGATGGGTAAACTGTTAGAAACAATAAAAACAGATCTCTAATCTGTTGCACCAGGTAATTTATCTGTTGCAACATATAACCAACCTATTGAAATGGATGAGTAATCAGTTGGAAACAGTAAAAATAGATCACATATCTGTTGCACCAGGTATGTTATTTGTTGTAACATATAACCGAATGAGTAAACCCTTGGAGACAATAAAATAGATCACTGAACTGTTGAAACACATCACTCATTTGTTGCAAAATGAGTTATCTCTTGAATCAATATTATTTAGATTTCTTCCAAACAGAAGAGTCATCTGTCGCAACAGGTGAATGATCTATTAGATTGTTCATCTGTTGCATCAGATTTTCATAGTTGCATTAGATTTTAATCTGTTGCATCAGATATTTTTTTCTGCTGCATCAGATGTTTTCATCTGTTGCATCAAATGTCTTCATCTGTTGCATCATATTTTTTATCTGTTGCAACACCATTTTACCAAGACAAACAACAAATCAATCCAGCAACACCAACATATCACACACACACACACACTAAAAACATCAACTATGAACAAAAATCACCAACAAATCTGAATCAATATTACGACAACAAGAAAAAGAAATACCAGAAATTAAGGTTTTATTCAGTTCACATTTCAATACTAGAAGAGTAGTTGGCTCAAGTTCCTCTGTTTCTTCATAATTTTTTACCTGTGAAAAAAGAAATGGGACGACGAAAAACTCAGAATTGTTGTCGCCGGAGTAGTCTTCACGTCGATTGACGGTTGAAAGTCGAAAGGAAACTCGACCAACTACTTTTTACCGGAGGTTTAAGTCGTCGAGGATTGAAGGGAGAATTTTGCAAAACGGTTGGTTGGGAGAGAGTTGAGAGAAGCTATCGAGAGAGAGAGGAGACAGACTGGTTGATTTGGATTAAAGACGGGTGTGGGTTGATTTATATTTTTGAAAAGATTAGAAAGTTTTAAAAATATTAATCAAGTCCACAATTAACTTAATCAAGGTTCCTAATGATGTTTGACCCTTTAAGTTGGTCAATGTCACCAATCCTTTATTCAAGACTTAAAAGACATCTTTCCTTCAATTTTCTCTACTTACTATACTATTAATCAAGTCGTTGGGACATTTGTCACTGTGTATTACATAACTCAGACGTTCTAATAAGTATAACATTTTGTAGAAAAATATCTCTTTAGATTAGATATGTGATGCACTTCTTTTTTTTAGTTTAAAAAAAATAATATATTCTTATATTTAAAAATGATTTAATCTTAAACTCCTCTTTAATTTGACCCTTAATGAGATAATATATGACCGCACAAATATTTATGTCTCATTTTAATTCATCACCTTTAAAATTCTTTTATTATTGGACTTAGTATCACCCCCATCTAACAACATATATAAAATAGGACAAAAAGTGATAATTAGACATAGAACCGTCAATATGGGTCAGTCCGTTGGGTCGTCCCAACCCGGCTTGTAATTTGATGGAGTTGGACTTCAGTTTTTGCAGCCCATTTAAGAACAGGGCTTTTTAGCCCGGCCCGAATAAGCCTGTGGCCCGTGAGGCTTGAGCAATGTGTGTTGGGCTAGCCCGCGGGCCGGTCTATAAGTCAAATATATGCAACTATTTAGATTGCTTATTAGTATTTTTATTTGATTCGAAGGATATTATGTCAAAAGTTAATTAATTTCGCTATTAGGAGTATTTTTTTTGGGGTGTTAAAGACTTGATTAATAAATATTAACACTATGTAATATTGTCTGGTAATATTTATGTTTATTAATATTCTAAAATTAAATTATAAAATATTACTCCCTCCGTTTCAAAAAGAATGACCTACTTTAACTTGGTACAAAGTTTAAGAAAATAAAGAAGACTTTTGAATCTTATGGCCTTAAATTAAAGTTGTGTGAAATGTACTAAATCTTGTAGTCCTAAATATGTCATGTGGAAACTTGAAATTAAAGAATTGCTAAAAAAGGAAAGGGGTCATTCTTCTTAAAACAAACTAAAAAGGAAAGGGGTCATTCTTTTTTAAAACAAACTAAAAAGGAAAGTAGGTCTTTTTTTTTTAAACGGAGTGAGTATTTTTTAAAAAGTGGGTTGACCCGTGAGGCCCGCAGCCCACAGAATAATGGTGTGGTCTTGGTATTTTTTGACCCATCGTTTTGATGGGTCAGCCCGGCCTGACCCGTCAGACTCAAAGCCCGTGTGGACTAGCCCGAATGGACTAGACCTACTCATATCGAAAACTCTAATTAGGCATAGTTATGTTTATAGGAGGTGAAAAGAAAATATAAGACGTGTTCTATGAGGCAAAAGAAATTTGAGGAAGCGGATCTCAAAGCCTCCTTAATGCATGATCCAAGTGGACACATGCAACATAAAAGCAAGTACCCCCATTGATCCAATATTTAAAAATATTTCATCGCTGATTTGCTCTCTTCTCCTGTTTCTTCAGCTGTGATTTAATATGGTCTTTAAACGACCTTTGACCAAATGTAGGCACAATTACCCTTACAATTTTTTAGTGCGTAGAGACGACTTTCTATCATTTGTTCACACTATGAAGAGTACTTACAATAATAGCTAGAATTGATTAAGTTCTACATTCTAACACAATAAAAAGAATCCCACTATTAATATGGTTAAATCTATCATATTAATTCGTCACCGTTTAAATCAGGTTATATAAACTGATTAACCATGGTAGCATACTATATATCTAGAAGTTGATTTTAGGTGAACATTTATGAAAGGTTTAAAGTTGGAAAAATAACATAAATATACACCTTAACTTATTCTATTTACACAAATTCTCATCCTTATAATGTAATTACAAAAATCTCAATTAATTATGTATCTTCGTTGGATGTATAGGGAGCAAATTATGTATCTCAATAAATCTAGAATTGAAAAGAATGTATTAGAAGCTAATTATGTATCTTTACAAAGGAAAAAATATATCTTCGTTGGATATATTATATATCTCGATAGATTCAAAAAAATATATAGTGAGCTAATTATATATCTTTACAAAAAATATATATATATCTTCGTTGGATATATCAGGAGCTAATTATATATTTCGCCAGGCCCAAAATTAAATTTTTTTAGTAATTATGCAAAACAGTAAAAAAAATTATAATTAAGCTTCAAATTATCAAAATTTGTGTTATTCACTAGAAAATAAAGCTTAATTTGTGGGGGTTAATTTGTTGATTTGAGCCACTTTTTGACTCCTACAATTTGAATTGCGGTGGCTTTCAAAAATGCTACAATTAACCTTGCCATGAGCATATTTGTAGCGATTTTTAGAAACCTCCATGACAATCGCCATAAAATTAGTTTTAAATTTGTAGAGGTTTTTAAAATAAATTGGTGATAGTTTACAACCTCCATAATAGTATTTTAATACTTTAAAAAATTAAATTTGCATGGATTTAAAATTGCCACAAAATGATATCTATATATTTAAATAATAACTTAATCTATGAAGGCTTATAACCACTACAAATTATTATTTTTTTATAAAAATATTAGATATTTAATTTACATCAAGCTTGGTAATGATACATATAAACACTTTACTATACATATAATGAAAATCAAATTTCATTAAACAAACTCGTAATTAAAAATATCACAGTTTTAAATTCATGTGAAACTAAAGTAATACAAATTCATGTATAATAATTTGAATGTTACAACTTTAAATCCCGAATGCCTAAAATACATCATATCAAATCGACATAAAAAGGTACTATGCATTTGTTTAGTGACTTGAATTGATGCACTCTATCTTTTATTCCAGGCGAAGCAAGCTCAAACTCAACATTACTAGGCTGAAAGCATGAAAACTTTAAATGTGATTTAGATAAATATTTATATACATATCGATATTCTTGTACATTTTGATACCAAAAAAAAATCAAAAATTAACTCATCTAAAAGACAAGTTCAATGAACCTTTGGCTTTTACAGAGATTCATAAGATTGTGGTTGAAAACAATTTACTTCAACAATGGTAAAACATTGAACTGTGATTGAAAATTAATAAAAGGTGATGGAAAATTATATTTTCTTCTATAAACAGAAGACATTGATTAATTAAAAATGTTGCTAGATATTTGAAGAAGAAAGTAAAAAGAAAAAAAAATAAGCCATAAACGTAACTTGATAATGCAAAGGTCATACTTCTCAATTCAAAGACAGTGTAAATATTTTAAACTTATGTCTAGAAAGAAAGTAATGTGGTTTATTTTTACCCTACCTTGTTACACATGTAGTCTACATAGAATTAAAATATTACGAGGTTGAACCCACTAACATTTCATAGAGCAATATTCTACAAAATATTATTGTCTATGTTATAAAACAATAAAGAACAAGAAGAAGAATAGAGAGAATAGAGAGAGTGATTCTTTTTTTCTCTTGAGGAATAATTTACAATGAAGGAAGCCCTTCTATTTATAGGGGGATTTTTCCCCTAGTTTCATACTAAAAGACAAATACATCGAATCTTGATAGACATCAAATAGATCTTGATAGATCTTGATAGACATTCACTATAATTGATATATATCTTAACACTCCCTCGTGAATGTCTAACAATATGCATATAGGTTGCCTCATTAAAAACCTTACAAGGAAAACTCAGTGGGACAAAATCTCGTAAGGAAAAAAGAGTACAGCGCGTATTAACTCCCCCTAATAAGAACATCCTTGAATATTTGCATTTCGATCTTGTGCACCATCTTCTTGAAAGTTGCAGCTGGAAGAGACTTAGTGAATAAATCAGCCACATTGTCACTTGAACGAATCTGTTGTACATCAATATCACCATTCTTTTGGAGCTTATGTATATAGAAGAGCTTTGGCGAAATGTGCTTCATTCTATCTCCTTTTATGAATCCACCTTTCAGTTGTGCTATGCATGCTGCATTATCTTCATATAAAATTATGGATACTTTGTCACATTTCAAGCCACATTTTTCTCGAATGAGATGTATTATGGACCTCAACCACACATACTATCGGCTTGCTTCATGAATAGATATAATCTCAGCATGATTCGATGAAGTGGCTACGATAGACTGCTTTGTTGATCTCCAAGATATGACAGTACCCCCCAATATGAATACATAGCCTATTTGAGACCGAGTTTTATGCAGTTCAAATAAGTACCCAGTATCAGCATAACCAACAAGGTCAGAACTGCAATCCTTAGAATAAAATAAGCCAATATCAGTAGTCCTCTTTAGATACCGTAATATATGTTTGATCCCATTCCAATGTCTCCTAGTAGGAGCAGAACTGTACCTTGCTAGCAAATTTATTGAAAAGGCAATATCAGGCCTTGTAGTATTTGCAAGATACATTAGTGCACCAATTGCACTAAGATATGGTATTTCAGGACGAAGGAGTTCCTCATTCTTTTCTTGAGGTCGAAATGGATCCTTATTTACATCAAGTGATCGAACAACCATCAGAGTACTTAATGGATGTGCTCCATCCATATAGAATTATTTTAACACTTTTTTTATAGGCAGATTGATGGACAAAGATACCATTGGCCAAATGCTCAATTTGCAAACCAAGGCATAATTTTATCTTTTCGAGATCTTTTATCTCAAATTCTTTCTTTAGGTAATCAATTGCCTTTTGAAGCTCTATTGGTGTTCCAATAAGGTTTATGTCATTGACATAGACAGGAAGTATAACAAACTCCGAAGTTGTTTTATTTATGAAAACACATGGCAAATTTCATCATTCGTATAACCTTCTATAGATAAATATTCACTAAGACGGTTATACCACACGCATCCAGATTGCTTCAAACCATACAATGATTTTTGCTATCTAATGAAATACATTTCCCAAGGCTTTGAACTATATGTTTTTGGCATTTTAAATCCTTCGAGAATTTTCATGTATATCTCATTATCAAGTGATCCATATAGATAGGTTATTACCACATCCATCAAATCCATTTCAAGTCTCTCATGGATAGTGAAACTAATAAGATAACGCAATGTTATTGCATCCATAACTGGTGAATATGTCTCATCATAATCGACTCCAGACCGTTGTGAAAATCCTTATGCAACAAGGCGTTCTTTATACCTTTGTATTTCATTTTTCTCATTTCTTTTTCGTACAAAGACCCATTTATAGCCAACATGCTTAACACCATTAGGTGTTTGAGTTATAGGTCCAAAAACTTCATGTTTAGCAAGTGAATTCAATTTTGATTGAATTGCTTCTTGCCATTTTGGCCAGTCATTTCTTTATCGACATTCTGTGACAGATCGAGGTTCAAGATCCTCTCCATCTTGCATGATTTTTGTTGCAACAATGTATGCAAAAATATGATCCACTACTATTTCAGATCGATTCAAATTAGTTTCAACATCACTTGATGAATAGTTCCTTATTTTCTTGAGTTTCAGGCTCATTGATTCCTTCAGGACTATCAACAATGCTCAAATCTTGAGCTTCCATATGAGGATCTTTCGTAGTGTCATCTTGACCATTTGTTTTTCTTTTTTTAGGATTTCGATCCTTAGAACCTAATGGTCTGCCACGCTTCAAGCGTGTTTTAGATTCATTAGTTATGACACTAGTAGATAGTCCTTTAGAGACATCAATTCGAATTGGGACATTCTCTGCAGGAATATGTGATTTGGTGATCCTTTTCAAATCAGTAAATGTGTTCGGTATTTGATTTGCAATTTTCTGCAGATGAATAATCTTTTGTACTTTTTGCTCACAAGTAGAAGCACGTGGATCAAGATGAGATAGTGATGGATTTTTCCATAAAATTTCACTTTTGATGTCACTATCTTCTCCCCCTAATTTTGGAAAAACTATCTCATCAAATCGGAAATTTGCAAATTGAGCAGTGAACATATCTCCCATTAATACTTCAAGATAGCGAATAATAGAGGGTGATTCAAACCCAACATAAATTTCTAATCTTCTTTGAGGGCCCATCTTAGTGCAGTTTGGTGGTGTTATAAGCACATATACACCGCACCCAAAAATTCTCAAATGAGATATATTAGGCTCTTGACCCAAAATCAATTGCAATGGAGAAAATTTATGATAATTTATTGGTCTAAGACGAACAAGTGTTGCAGGATGCAAAATTGTATGACCCCAAACAGAAGTGGGCAACTTAGTTTTCATAAGCAATGGTCTTGCTATCAACTGCAGATGTTTAATTAATGACTTAACAAGGCCATTTTAAGTGTGAATATGGGGTACAGGATGTTTCACTCCTATCCCAATTGATAAGCAATAGTCATTAAATGCTTGGGATGAAGATTCTGCAGCATTATCAAGGCGAATAGACTTAATTTGATTATCAAGAAATTGTGCCTGTAATCGTATTATTTGTGCTAATAATTTTGCAAATGCTAAGTTGCGAGATGACAAAAGGCATACATGAGACCATCTAGATGAAGCATATATTAGGACCATAAAGTATCTAAATGACCCACTAGGTGGGTGAATGGGTCCACAAATATCCCCATGTATGCGTTTCAAGAATGCGGAAGACTCAATCCCAATATTTGTTGGTGATGGCCTCACAATCAGCTTGCCTTAATAACAAGCATTGCATGAAAATTCACCATTCGAATGAACCTTCAAGTTCTTTAATGGATGCCCATTTGAATTTTCTTTGATTCGTCTCATCATTATTGATCCTGGAGGTCCCAGACGATCACGGCAAAGTACGAAAGTATTGGAATCAGTAAACTTTCGATTTACTATAGAATATGCCTCAATTGCACAAATCTTTATCCAATACAGGCCAAGAGATAAAGCAGGGAACTTTTCAATAACACAAGTCTATCCAGAGACATTCTTGGTGATACCAAAATATTCAAGATTCATCTCATCAATTGTCTTGATATGATAACCATTTTCATGGATATCTTTAAAACTCATCAAGTTTCTCCGAGACTTAGGAGAAAACATGGCATTATTTATGATGAGTTTAGTTCCCATGGGCAAGATTATAATGGCTTTTCTGAAGCTTTCAATCAAATTAGCACTACCAGAAATTGTAGTGAGATTAATCTTGCCCATGTTTAGATGAGAGAAATATTTTTCGTCTTTGAATATTGTATGTGTAGTGCCAAAATCAATCAAACATATATCTTCATAATTTGACAGTTTTCTTTGAAAATTATCCATATCTTCAAATAAAATGACATACACCAAATAAGATATGTATTAAATTTTTGTACAAAGTGAAAGCTTATACTATAAAAAATTGTTAATCCGACATTACTAAGCAATTAAAAAAAATATTCAAAAACTATTGAAACAATATGATATTTGATAAAGAATCTAATACGTAATATATTATTTATAATTAATAGTACGGAACTGTAACATGCAATAGATACAATAATAATATAATATTGTTATATTATATTTTGTCCAGTACTTTAATATGCAAATATAATATTATTATAGTATATTTTCTGAGCACATATGGATAACTAATGACTATATGTGAATATTATATTAAAAATATTAACATGCAAAACTAATATTAATATTAACATGCAAAATATTAATGTGCAATAATGAACACAACAGAAGTTCGTGCAAGTTGCACGTATCGTCATCGTCTTTTTCCTTTTTTTTTATTTAATAATGACGAAATTAAAATTTCATTCACTTTAATAATAAATTACAATAATATAATTGAACTAATCAATACGAATTAAAAATCAATACTCATCCAAACAACTACTTTTACATGATTTTTATTCTCTAACTCTTATCAACAAAAAAAAAATAAAAGCATTCCTTCTTCCATGTTTATGGAACCATCACCAATCAAGTGATCAATCTTTCCTTCAGGGTGCTCGTAAAAGTCTGCTACATCCAAGCATGTGATGTCAATATTATTTTCAGAGAGAAAGTTAGCCTCAACATTTCTCTCTTTCTTCTTTAGTGATGCTTCATAAAGGTCCACTAAGTGCTTGAGAGCACGACAATCACGTGAATAGTGCCCTTTTCCACCACATCGAAAACAAGTAATTGTTTCATGTTTCTCATTTTTTTTTCTTTTTGTTAGATAAATGATTAACACCCGAAACAGGGTTTTTTTCTTGGTCATCACGATCGCGTCCACGACCAGGGTCGCGACCTTTTCCACGCCTAGCATGGTGAGCGTGCACATCATTCACCTCAGGGAATGGTAATGATCCAGTTGGTCGGTTCTCATAATTTTTCATCAAAAAATCATTATTTTATTCAGTCACAAGAAGATGAGAACTCAGTTCAGTATACTTCTTGAAACCCTTTTCTCGATATTGTTGTTGTAATAGCACATTCGAGGCATGAAAAGTGGAGAGTGTCTTTTCTATCATATCGTCATCATTGACCACTCTCCACATAGTTTCAATTGAGAAGAAATTCTGAAAATGGCAGAATTGTATTCATGAACAGACTTGTAGTCTTGAAATCTTAGATGCATCCACTCATATCGTGCTTTCAGGAGGATGACCATCTTTAAGTGGTCAAACCTTTCTTTTAGGTTATTCCACAATACGAGTGAATCCTTAGTAGTAAGGTATTTAATTTTTAGAACTTCGTCAAGATGATGACGCAAAAAAATCATAGCCTTAGCACGATTTTGACTAGATGTTGTATTTTCATTCTTTATGGCGTCTCTAAGACCCGTAGCATCTAGGTGGATTTCAGCATCCAATACCTATGAAATATAGTTCTTGCCCGAACTTTGAAGGGCAACGAACTCATACTTCGTAAGATTGTTAGCCATAAAAAAGGGAAGAAAAATAATAATACCTTAGTCTTAGCCTTCAAATTTGAGACAGTCGAGTCTCGTGCTGATAACGTGTTATAAAACAATAAAGAACAAGAAGAAGAGTAGAGATAATAGAAAGAGTGATTCTTATTTCTTCTCTTGAGGGATAATTTACAATGAAGAAAACTCTTCTATTTATAGGAGAATTTGCCCCTAGTTTCACACTAAAAGATAAATACATCAAATCCTGATAGACATCAAATAGATCTTGATAGATCTTAATAGACATTCACTATAATTGATATATATCATAACAGACTAAGGCTACTTTATTTTTTAAAACAAATAAATATAAAATAACAGAAGTAAAAATCATGAAAATGATGCTTGAAACTCAATCCTTGTATGAGCAAAACAAATTTGATAGGTCTTAATAAAAATCAAACTGAACCAAGATTTTATAAAACACTAATTATCGTCCTTGCCGAAATAAAAAAAAATTAAGGTTTATCTACAACCAATTGAAGGTCGTGTTTTATCCCTTTTCAGATTTTACTTTAAAAAATGGTTTTGGCCTTTAAAACTATTTCAAAAATTCAAGAAAATTTTAAAATAATTATTAAAGAATTATCAGAGTCGCCACTTGATTTTTATAGAAAATATCAAAAAAACTTAAAGAGATTTCAAATATTCGAAAACAGAAATAAACCTTTGAAATTAGAAAAACTGAGTAAGGGTTCAATTAACTCTCTAAGAAGGTTTTTAAGGTACTTAGGAGCGTCCGTTTAAAAACGATTCACCAAAAGATTACTTTTTTGACTAACTTAAAAAGGGTGACAAACTTTGCAAAAAGATTGATATTTAAATATTAAAATTATTTATCCACACATCTAAAAACGACATTTGTTTATTCAGATGAAAAATAGTCTACTTGAATTAAGGAAAAGGTTACAATATATCCTACTTAATTCAACATTAATTTTGAGAAAAATTATGAGATAACCGTCTAATTTGAGAAACATTACGAAATATCTTGCCTGAGAAAATATTTTATTTAATCACGAGAAAGTTAGAATTTGAGAAAACAACCAAGGAGCATGCTAATTGGGAAATTTCTAATTAATTCGTAATTTATTTTTAGAGAATTTATGAAATATTTACTTGAATTAAAAAAAAAAAAAACTTTCTAATAAACTAGGTTGCACATTTGAATTTAAAGAGGAAATAAGTTAGTTTTTTTTTTTATGAAAAATGAGAATTATGTAATTATTTATTATTATTATTATTATTATTTTCATAAAAATTATCATTTTGTTATAAATAACATCTTTGGAAAAATATTTAAAAAATATCATGTTTTTAAAAAAAGAAAAAAAAAATTTTATCAATTATGGGAAGTTAGAAATTACGAGAAAGAAATTATCTTATTGAGTTTGAAGAAAATTATTTTAACTCAAGTAAGCTATTAGTCATGTGAAAAAGACAAGTGTCATTTTCAAATAGAGGATTTAACAAATTTTCTTTGAAAAAATTAGTTTTAGGAAGAACAATCGAGAGAGCCACTTTAATCCATTGAGACAAAATAAATTAGGTGAATAAAATATGGAAATCGAGGGAAAACAAAATATCAACAACATGGGGAAATACTAGATTAATTAATTAAAGTTAGTGCTAATATAAATAACAAGTATAAGTTGCAATTTATAATGTATAAATAGCATAAATACCAACCCTTTTGGAAGTAATTATACTCTCTCCCACTTTTTTAATTACTTTACTCTCTCCCTATTAATATACTCCCTCCATCCCAAATTACCCGTCCCAAATTGAAGCGGCACATTAATTAAGAAAAATAATAAATAACATGGCTAGTTTACCATAGTACCCCTATTAAATGATGTTTACATTTTAATTTAAAGAAAAACTAATTAATGCAAAGGGTAAACACATGGAAAAAAAAATTGTCTCTTCTTGATTAATGAAAAAAGACAAGTAAAATGAGACATCAAATTAGGAGTTTTAGGACGGAGGGAGTACATAACATAGCCGACATATGCATAGCATTTTGTGTATATGTTGGGATTTTTATAATATGTTTAGGGAGTTGGAATTTTTTGTAATATTGAAAATATAAGTTGTGTATTTGTGTAATTTTTAGATTTATAATAGAATAAAGATTAAAGTTGGAGTTGGGCCTGTTTTTGGCCCATCAGTAAACTGCCCAGCCTTTGGGCTTGCAATTTTATGGACATTAAGTCAATTTCCCCACACTTACACCAGATGTATATTGCAGCCCCCTTTCCTTGTTTTTTTGGGTATACTACCATGTATATTCTGTATATCAACGTATAAATCAACGCGTCTACTTCCATTTTTACGTGCACCATGTAGTATGTTAGGCTACAGCTATCTAATGTATATCCACTGTATAAAAATATATACCAGATTGTATACTAAAGCCCGCTGATGTATATCAGTTTATTTTCGAACTTTAATGAGGTTTAACTTGAAGGTAGTGGGCCTCGTTGGCCCGGAGAAATGCAAAGGCTCGAATGTGACGAGCCTCGATGAACTCGAAAGTTTACATGCAGGGGATAAAAAGAACAAGATTAGTATTCTAACAAAAAACCCATGATATAATCTAGTCATTAAGAAAATATTCCTCAAAAGCAACAAGACACAACTGGAATGAATTTCACTTCTCCAATTTCTTTATTTTTTATTTTTTTTAGCTTTTTCTTGCTAATGGACTAAGTTTTGGCTTGGCCAAATTGGCGTAATAGTAAGAAAAAATAAAGGTAATTTTATAAACTGAAATAAAGACAGACGGACACATGAAAATAATAAGGTTTGAAAATTTTCAATGAATACATTACGACAAGACCAAATTTTAAACTCTCAATAATAGAAAGAACACATAAAGCGCAAATATTGGATATCAAATTCATTGATATCGTGGTATTCACATTGAAACGTCAAATTGTAGCAAAAAAGAATGCAAAAATTATGAGGTTTCGCACCTGTTTTCAGGCAGCGAACAGGAAACACGAGCTAAATTGGAGATTCCACCACATCGGAGTTCAAACAAGGCTTCATCGGAATTCAAAGTGTTTTCCAGAAATTGAGCGTATTTTCTTCATGAATTTTTTGTTACGTGGAATTAAAGGAATGCACCTTCAAAATCTCCAAATTTTTCTCCACAAATCCCTTCCTCTGGCTTCTAGCCTTCGCTATCTATTTATATGGGAAATTAGGGCGAGGGAGGGAGAAAGATTAGGGTTTTTCAGATTTGAAAAATGGATTTGAGTTGAATTTTTGAGAGGTTTTTGAATTCCATAGTGAGACAAAGAGCATTAATGGTCTTTGTCCTTGAAAATCAGTGGGAAAAGATACGTTGGTTGTGTTGGTCAAAGGGAAAAATTATTTTTTTTCCAAATCGGTGAACCACAACCAGAAAGGGAAGAAAGTTTCTTCCTTTTTGACATAGATGGTTGAACCGTGCGGGTGAAACAGTAAAAATAGGGATGATTTAGGGTTCGATATTGTGGTTATTTATTATCGGTTTCTGTCAACTGAAATTAGGTCGGGGTTGGGTTTTTGGAGTTGTTGTTTATCATTGTTTGTTTGCTAAGGTTTATACGAGATTGCAGTAATTGCCGTTGGCATCGGTTGTTATGATATCGTCGATGTTTCGCTCGTCACCCAGGGGAACAACGGAGCTAGCCGACCGGTTGTTGTATGCTGTTTATTGGAGATGATGTCGATAGTTTTTGCTAAAGATGTTAATATCGAGTAAGGGAGTATGATAAGGGAATTGGGTCAGGTGGAGGTTCAAGGAAAATGGGCTTGGTGGAGGCAGGTTGGGTCGGCAGTTTGGGCCAATTGAAATGAAGGTTGATGGGTTAGGCTGGTATGGTGTTGTTATTTGTTTGGCATAAATAGGGAAAAATGGGCTTGGGCTGGTAGATTAGTTTTAGACTATTTATTAAATAACCTAATTGTTAGGATTTTAGCCAATAGGATTAAAATATTAGCCTAATTGAAAATCAATTGGTCAATTGCATTGCAATTATGACCAAGTTGATTTCAATTAAGGTCAAATTTTATAAATTGACCAAATTTAATCAAAATTTTAAATAAATTAACAATTAATTAAATCCTAAGTTTCTTAATTTAATAAAATCGAATAAATATTTCTCCAAATAAATTATCTTAAGCAAAAAGTTATATTTAAGTCAACATTTTACTCATTTAAATTAATTTCAAGATAACCCTTGATTAAATTTTTTTTTCTTTGTAACATAATTATTTAAGTAACAAAATTATACAATCTCGTATACCTGGATACGAAAGTATATAATCGTTAATTAATGTGAATAAACTACCCATATAAATGCTTTGAAAAGTTTTTATTAGGATAAAATAAGTATTGAAATTTTATTTAAAATCAAGGAAACTCAGGAATAAATACAGTTGTGGAGGACAAAAATTAGGTGTCAATAAATGTCCTCCCTTTGGGTAAGGTGGATGCAAGTAACTCTGGGCAAAGGGAGTTTGACGTTTCTATTTTTGTTCGACCATAAATTCATTTTTGAAAGAGGTTGGTTTTCGCACGAGTTTCATGGAGTTATGGCTGGACCCCGGTATCGGGTTTCCAACATGTCCCAGTTTGCATGAGAACTCGGGCTACTTGTAGGTCATAACGCTTGATTTTAAGCACGATTCTCAAAGAATTCACAAGTTAAACCAATTTTAAAAATTTAAGCAGAAATGGAAAGCTGAGGAATAAGCAGATTGGGGGAAGGTTGGAACGTAGTTAAGTTTATCACATGGAGCTCGGCCTACATATCCCTGAGAATCAGGGAATCAGACAGCATGTAGTTCGACTCGATCGGTGGAAAAGGTAGCCTTTCATGATAAGACGACCTTTGGCTCAGGACAAGCTACGGACAATCGAGCCAGGGACTAGAGTCTTGTGATTAGATCAATTACAAAATACGGGCCCCTAACATATGTAAATATGATCTATATGGACATAATTCTTAAAGCTCTAGGTATATGTCACCCAGATTTTAAGGAAAAGAAAAGTTACTTTTGACGTGAGTTTAGAAATACCCTAAAAGTGAAACTGAACCCAAAATCCCAAAACACCCACATGCCTTCTAATAGGGATGTGGTTTGATGGTGGTGAAATTTGTCTTTTAGCTCGCATCCAAATAGTTTGATATTTCTCTTCGAACTATGTCCCTGTTTGCTGCTAAGAAAAAGTTCCATGTTATGTTGCGTCCTTATTGGATTCATCCGCACTGGTAGTTGCGGTTTGATATTTTTATCCTTTCGGATGCTCTAGACAATATCTCACAAAAAATTGTTAGTGATAAACATAATTCACTAAGAGATCTATAGTTTTTTACCATGTTTCCACGTGAGTTGCTACCTGAAAGATGTCATCCTCCCTTGTACTTGTTTGGAGGGCGATAATTTTTTCGATAATCAACATAATGACCCTCTTGTTGTTGGATAAAATAGTTTTTTTGATGGTTGATAATGTTCTTAAAAGTGGGGTAGCCCTCTTAGGCACCGTCGATACGTATAGGGAGGTCCCTGCAACCGCATAGTCCTATGCTGATATGTCAAAGCTTTTGATCACCTATAATGCTTGTTGTATGTGGAATGATAACCCCTTCGACTATCGACAATGGTCCATGTGGCCTTGGGTAAGTCTTGCGCATCTCTCATATCGATATGACTTATAGATTTCCATTGAATTGTCAATCTTTGGATAATTTTGCACATTATTTGATGTTGGATATGAAGTGACTTACAGATATCCTTTTAGATGCTAGCTTTTAATTGATCCTGGACATTATTCGTCCTTGGATAAGAGATGAATTACAGATACCCTCCCAATCATTATCTCTCAGGTATTCCTGCACATTATCCGAACTTGGATATAATATGAATTATAGATATCTCTCAAATAGGTAGTCTTTGGGTAATCCTGCGCATAATCGATCTTGGATATAAAAAGGCTTATAGAGAACCCTTGAACCTATCAATTTTGATAATCTTGCATATTTTCTGGTAAGGATTTAGTTGTGACTTATGGACAACCTTCAAACTGTCGGTCTTTGGGTAACCTTGCACACTATCTGATTAGTATGTATTTGCGGCTTACGGATGATCCATATTCTATTAACTTATAGGTAATCTTACACACTATCCTATTTCAAATAATGTGATTTATAGATGATCCTTGATTGTCAATTCTCAAAAAATCTAGTTTGTCGTACGTTTTTGGATAGCGTCATATAGACATCCTTCAGACCATAAATTTTTTGCAGTCCAATAGCGAATACCATTAAATCTTTGGAGATTGACGCACTTAAAGCTGATGAATATCTCTCAACACTAGACTGCTTTTCCTTTGAGTGATTTAATCAGATATGTATGCTTTAGAATATCCTTCAATAATATACTCTTTCATCGTTGTGTGATTAAAAGATATAGAAGACTTTGAACCAATCATGGGTATCATATGCAATATGGAGATGCCCTTGGATTTTCATCTCTTTGAAACTAATCGGAGAAGGCAATATAGTTTTCAGGACACAACCCTTACGGCATGGTCCTCTTGGCGTGGACCTTTTAACATAGCCCTCTTGGCATGGACCTTTCAGCATAGACCTATTGGCATGGCCCTCTCGGCATGTCCTTCTCAGCATGATATGATGCAGTAGAAAGATGAGAAGGAATGCAAATAACCATGCAGTGATTGTAGAAAACATCACCTTGACCATTCTAAGAACATGTTGGACCTTCTGCATTTTCCATATCAAACGTCCATCCTTGATCTACTTAGGATGTTTGATGATAACTGCAACCATAAAAAAACCTATTTGTTTTGGGAAACTCAGTTGTTTTTCAACTCCTGGCCATTCCGGCTCTTTCTTATCGACCTTGGGTTGTTTGAATTTCTTGTATTCCCTTAAACCAAAGGAATATAGTGATTAATCGATGATTTTGTTGGTTTTTGTTGGCTTCAGGATAACCTGCATCCACAAAAAAATTATTAGTTTTTGGTAAAATTGATCTGTGTTGACTTCCTTGGTCTCCAGCTTCTGTTATCACCATTATTGGGTTCTCATCTTCTTCATGTGTTTGTCATTTTTTGACTCCTACTTTGACTCCCGGGGTTGGTGGGCGTAAGGCTAAATCAGAGAGTAAATTAATTTAAAGTAAGTACTTTTACAGATAATTGAATTTTCAAAAATATTTTTATAAGATTGGGAGGAGTCTTTGTCAAATAATACATGTCATATACGAGTTTTAATGAATATTCTTGGCTCGAGACGTTTAGCCTTTGTAGATAAAGGTCCATGAAGTCGACTCTACTCTTTCAGCACCGAAATCTTTGTTGTCATCTTTGAACTCTTTAGTACAGTATGGTGGAAATTTTGAGGTATACATCAAAATTTCTACCTCAGTTACTGATATTACTCTCAAAATTTAATTAAGCTTGCAAGAGGATGATCTTCTTATGTTGAATTTTTTTAGATTCCTTCTTAAATATTCTGCCCTAGTTTCCATTTCCTGGGGTGATATGACCGGGGCATTGTGGTGCCTACATATCTCGTTGAACAGGAATCAGGTCAAACGTAGTTCCTATAACGTAAAAGAGAATAAAAATATGGTTAAAAAGGTAACTGAAACTGACAAGGACACCTACGTATCCCATCCTTGGGAATTTAGGTTATCACGAATTTCAATCTAATATAAATAAAAATTTCTAAAGGATTGACCAAAGCCGACATAGGCCACCTACGTATCTCATTCTTGAGAATTTAAGTCAAACGTAGTTCATACATAAAAGGAAAGGGTAAATTCTTCTAAGGGGTTGAACGAAGCTGACATAGGCCGCCTATGTATCTCTTTCTTAGGTATTCAGGTCAAATGTAGTTCGTACATAAAAGAAAATGGGATTTTAGAGCTACTATAAGCATAAGAAAAGATTACAAATGAGAAAACAATTACAAGGAGATAAGCACAAAGGAACCCCACATCAGACATAGTATCTCTTTACTGTATCAGAATTGATTGGCTTGGTCCACCTTTGGCCATCCATTTCCGACAAAATCAAGGCTCTTCCTGATAACACTTTGGAAATTACATTCGCCCCCCCCCCCCCCCTCAATTTGGAAAGAACTTTCCTTTAGATTCCTCTTGGTGAAGGAATATGCATTTGAGCACCAATTGTCCAACTTTAAACGTCCAGGTTCTTAATTTTTAGTTGAAAGCATGAATCATTCGTTGTTGGTATAACTAGACATGTCATACAATGCCCATCCTCTTTTTATCGATCCTCATAAGTTGTTCCTGGAGGGCGCGGACCCATTCTTTATTACTCAATCCTGCTTCTTGGATGATTCTTAAAGATGGTATCTCTAGTGGGTATTACCACTTCTGTCCCATAGACTAACGCATAAGGAGTTGCCCCAATTGAAGTTTTAACTGTCGTGCGATATCCCAGCAAGGCATAAGGAAGCATGTCGTGCCACGATCGGTGACTACCAACCATCTTTTTTAAGATTTTCTTGATATTCTTGTTGGCATCTTCTACTACTCCATTCATTTGAGGGCGATATGTGATTGAATTCTTATGAGTGATCTTGAATTGTTCACATATCTCTCTCATCAAATAACTATTAAAGTTTGCTCCATTATTTATGATGATTGACTCAGGTATCCCAAATTGATTAATCAAGTTATTTTTGACAAACTCTACTGCGACCTTCTTGGTTACAGCTTTGTAGGAGGCATCTTTCACCCACTTGGTAAAGTAATCAATAGCGACCAAAACAAATCTATGTTCGTTAGAAGTTGGTGGCTAAATCGGGCCGATGGAATCCCTTCCCCAAGCTACAAATAGCCAGGGCGAACTCATTACGTTGAGTTCATGTGGGGGCACCCGAATCAGATCTCCATATGTTTGGAACTTATGACATTTTTGCACAAACTTGCTACAATCACTTTCCACGGTCATCCAGAAATATCCAGCTCTTAGGATCTTCTTGGATAAAGTGAACCTATTCATATGAGGTCCACACGTTACGGCGTGAATTTCTTCAAGTAAGTTTGTAGATTCAATGGAATCCATACATTGCAAAAATTCTAGATCTAGGGTCCTCCTGTAAAGGACTTTCAAATTCAAAAAGAAATTGTTGGCCATCCGTCGGATTGTTTTCTTTTGATTAACGATTGCATCTTCGGGATATACCCCAGCTTTTAAATACCTCCAATATCAAAGTACCATGGCTTTCCATCTGATTCAGCCTTAACTTATGCGCAATATGCAGGTTGCTCCTTTAAACTTATCTCTAACGGGTTAATGTAACTTTGATCCGAATGTTGAATTATAGAGGATATAGTGGCCAAAGTATCAGCAAACTCATTTTGTATCCTTGGAACATGCTTGAATTCCACTTCCTTGAATCTTTGGCATAACTCCCACACTAATTTAATGTTTGGCATGATTTTAGGATTCTTTACGGCCCATTCACCTCGAAACTGGTGAACCAATAGATCATAATATCCAATGACTAGTAGCTCTCGAACATTCATATCAATGGCCAATCTGAGAGAGAGAATACAAGCCTCGTATTCAGCCATATTATTGGTGTATGGAAAGCATAGTTAGGCGCTAACCGGATAGTGTTGACTAGTTTCTGATATTAAGACTACCCCAATTCCTGAACCCTTAAAATTAACCACCCCATCGAAGAATAATATCCAACCTGGGTATATTTCAACAGTGTCTTTCCCTATGAACAATATCTCTTCATCTGAGAAATAAGTTCAGAGTAGCTCATATTCTTCATCAACTGGATTCTCCGTTAGATGATCCACTAAGGCCTGCCCTTTGATCGCCTTTTGAGTCACGTATACAATGTCAAACTCACTCAATAGCATTTTCCATTTAACCAATTTCCTCGTGGGCATGGACTTTTGGAATATGTACTTCAAAGGATCCATTCTGGAGATGATATATGTTGTATATGACGTCAGGTAATGCCTCATCTTCTGGGCTACCCAGGTCAATGCAGAGCACATTCTTTATAATCGTATGTAACAAGAATTATGTGGAGTGAACTTCTTACTCAAGTAATAAATTGCTCTTTCCTTCTTTCCATTTTCATCATGTTGCCTTAAGACACATTCAAATACATTGTCTGAGACCAATAAATACAACAACATAGGGCTTTCTTCTCTTGGAGCAACTAGTACTGGTGGATTGGATAGATAATCCTTGATCCAGTCAAAAGCCCACTGGCATTCCTCAGTCCATTTATTTTCTGCATCTTTCTTTAACATCTTGAGGATTAGTTTGCAAATAACCATTGACTGGGCTATAAACCTGCTGATGTTATTCAATCTCCCTAAGAAACTCATGACTTCTTTCTTCATCTTTGGAGGAGACAATACTTTGGAGCCCTATAGTGATAAGCACCCAGGGTGTGATAAAGGTCATTTTCTCTACGTCTTCTTCATCCATTAGTATTTGATGATCCATGGCAAAACAATCCACATATGACTGTATTTTATGACTTTCACAGTTATAAATGAGAATATGGATATTGGGTAATGGAAAGTTATCTTTAGGGCTGGCTTTATTCAATTCCCTATAATCGACACAAATCCTGACCTTTCTATCCTTCTTCGAGACTGGAACAATATTGACTAGCTATGTAGGATACTTCACTACTTCAACCACGTTGGCTTGGATCTTCTTGGTGACTTCTTCCTTGATTTTCAAACTTAGATCTGGCTTAAATTTTCATAACTTTTGCTTTAGAGGATTGAACCCTAAATTAATTGGCAGCTTGTGCGAGAAAATATCTATACTCAATCTCGGCATGTCATCATAAGACAAAGCAAATATATCAATGTACTCTTTAAGTAACCTGACGAGTTCTTCTTTTTGTGATTCTGTAATATGAATGTTGATTCTGGTTTCCTTAACTTCTCCATTATCACCTTGATTAACTAGCTCGATTTCTTCTAGGTTGGGCTTTTCTCGATGCTCAAAATCTTTTAGTTCCTCCATTAATTATTTTGGGGACATTATTTCTTTATCTTAGTCCTTCCATTCATCATCATTTGCTTTGATTTGTTCATTTGGCTCTTGACATGGAATAACATTGGCAGGTTTTAAATTATTACTACTGAAATAAAAAACAACACGAGTTAGATTATAGCGATAGAATAATGCAGTAAAAATATCTTTATAATAAGAGAGGCTTTCATTGAAATTTAAAACATTACATACACTGGCTATAATCCACAATAGTGCTGGTCTAGGACTTTTGGGCAACATAACAAGCAAAAATGAGGTAAATAAAACTTAAAAGGTGGGTGTAGAGCCTCATTCGAACTAGCACCGATTTTGCAAAAGTTAAATTTCATCCTTTCATCTACCACATCTACCAGGAAGTCATGATTGGAGTGGAAGTTCAATTCGACAACTTCTCTCGTGGTTCATCTTTCTTGATCTCAGTCTTCTCAGAGAAATCCTCCAAAATAGCATCACACTCTTCAAACTAGTTCACTATTCCAACCTCGAGACCATTGCTTGTAGGTTTCACAGGTACAAAAAATGACTGGTAGAGAAGACGTAACCTTTTTGCCGATTTTAGGCCTTCTTTCTTCATCTCTCTTTCACCTTATTTACTTGGCACATAACATACTCCATATTTGAAAAACTTCTCTGGTATTGTGATAGACTCAATGATCCCATCTAAATTCCTTCCTAAGCCGTTCTTGGGCTCATAACTGTTTCTCAGCATAACAGTGGCCAACATCTTATAAATTGGAGGCATTGACTCGTAAGGAGTTGGGTCTTTCTCAGCTGCATTCGCGATCTCCACTATATAAAAGTCATTCCCTTTTGGGACTTCTTCAATCACAGTAACACAACCATTAGGGTGACTTAGGCGTCTTCCTTCACCATGGATGACCACTTTATTATTTTTCACATGAATTTTATCGATTGGTATAATATTAAAGAAACGGCCCCTGCTGCATGAATCCAAGGCCTTTCTACGAGAAGATTATAACTTGTGGAAACGTCCATCACCTAAAACTCAACTAAGAACTTTGCAGGTCCCATTTGAAAATGCAACATGAACTCCCCAATGGTACTCTCTGGCCCCCATCAAAAGCTCTTACATTTACTATGTTCTAACGTATTTTCCCTATATCATAGTTCAACTGAGTCAGAACAGATAATGGATAGATATTCAGACCCGATCCATCATCGATTAATACCTTGTTAACAATCTTATCTTGGCATTAGACAGCGATAGACAATGCCTTATTATGTATCACTCCTTCAAAGGGTAACTCATCTCCACCAAAGCTAATGCGATGGGCTCCCACCACTCTACTGATCATGGAAACCACTCTTCAATGACTTTCAATAAATCTTATTTATGATATTGATAACTCATAAGCAATTCCCAAATAGAAATTTGAGCAGGGGTCTTCTCTAAATATTTTATAATAAAGTACTCTTTTGGCTGCATTCTTCTCCAAAATTCTTTGGCTTCCCCTTCATTGATTGGCCTTTTTTAAGCACTCTTCTTGTATGTATCATTATCAAGCTCCTTTAGAGTGTAGCATCTCCCTAATCCAGTCATTCCTTGCACGACAATGATTTCTACCATAAATTCTTCTCTTGCGGGAACTAAGGCAAAGTCTTGATGAGGTGCGATGAATGCAACAAACTTAGGCTTCTCTGTAACACTTAAAACATCCACTACTCTTTCTATATCTTTTGTATTATCCATTTCTTATGGGATAGCCTGTGTTATAGACTTGCTCACCACTCACTCGTCATTTAGTTCCATCATACTGATGGTTTCCCCTTCATGGTTTAGGAGTGGGATAGTGGTAACATTTGACGGCACCATTTGAAGCGAAATCACCTTATGATCAATCAAATCTTAAATCTTGTGCTTTAAATTAATACAGTCCTCATTTGTGTGTCCAACACCCCCTGAGTGATATGCACAATGTTGGTCAGCATGAAAGAATCGAGAATTAGTATTGGTGGGTTTTGGTGGGATAGGCTGGATGAGATCTGCTTTCTTTAGCCTTTCAAATAGTTGAGTTATGGGTTCATCCAAAGTAGTGAAACTTCTGGAAGCTTTCTTTTCGTTATTTAGACAAGGAAGATTTTAGTAAGAAAGAAGAGGGACTTAATGGTAATTTTGGTTAACTGGAGCTTTTTGGTAGGCCTGAAAATTTGGGAGTGGATCTTGGTAAGTGTGCTAATAATTTGAAAATAGAGTTGGGTAATTCGGTTGGTTAGTAGAGAAATTTGGTTATGGAACTTGGGGGCTAGGTTGGGTATAGAACACAGGTTGAGGATTTTATGGAGCGGAGCGGTATATAGATGGTGATGTTATTTTCCAAGAATTGGACCTGAAAGATTTATTTTACTTCGGGTTTATACTAAAGGATATGAAAGACACGTCTTCTCTCTTTTTCTCTGGGAATCCTGATGATCCAAGTTGTGTAGAGGTCTTGTTGTTTTTTCCTATCCTGAGTCCTTCTTCAACTGTTTCTCCAATCTTAACTAAGTCAGCGAAGGTAGCATGAACTATCGATATCATTTTTCATAAAACTCTCCCTCCTGAGCTCGAGTAAACACAATGACTATTTCTTTTCTTTCATAGAAGGTCGTACATTTGCTGCCTCTTTCTGCCAATGATAGGCATATTCATGCAAGAATTCATTAGACTTTTGCTTGATGTGGTTCAAATAATATCAATCAGGAACCATCTCTATATTGTAGGCAAATCTATCACCAAAATCCCTGGCTAAAGCGCTCCATTCAGGCCATTTCTTTAGTTCCTGTGAAGCAAACCATTTTAATGCTTCCCCACTCAGGCTTTGACTGAAGAGCCTCATTACACTACAACAAATGTGATATTTAGCTACGAATTTTTTAGCTATGATATAAAATTTGTCACTAATTGTTTACCTTTAATGTCAAAAGTGACCTTTCGTCGTTAAATACATGTGTCACGTATTTTTAGTGACAAAATATAAATTTTCGTAGCACAATTTTGTCTTCTAAAATTTTCTGCCAAAAAATGAGTTGGCGCCATTTTATTAAGCAACATTAGTCACGAATTATGTGTTATCAGTGACACATTTCGTCACTAATAGTTTATCTAGTTTGTGACAAATCAACTTTTTGTCTTAAAACTAATTAATTTTTGGACACAAAAATATTTTGTCACAAAACATATGTTGTTACAATAGTGACAAATTATATTTTGTAGTTAAATGTTGTAAGCTTTGGCCATAAATTTTATATTTAATTGTGACATTAATTTTTGTCACTAATAATATATATAATTAGTGACGATCATTTTATTGTCTCTAATCAATCTATGATTTAGTGACAATAAAAATTTGTCACAAAATTTGCAAGGTATAAATAGTTACGACTTTAAAATTTATAGTTGAATAATTCAACTATTTGCGACAAAACAAATTCGTAGTAAAATACAAATTTTTCTTTGGCTACTATTGTTAAAGATTACTAGTAGAGCAATGTATTATGTGGACAAGAATAGAAATGATGGATATCAGATGGCCCAAGAAGCTTAGTATAGGTTTTTAGACTCTTTAAAATAGTTTCATTCCGTATAAAATAATATCATTACTATATAGAAAATGTATCACTACTATATGTGTATGAAAAATGTATGAAGGGCAGAAAAAATTGTATCATTTTTGTATCACTAGTGTATACAACTATTTTCATCAAGGTATAGAAATTGTATGAACATGTATATGTCTGAAAAATATATCGTACATAATGAAACTGTATTGTTTTTGTATAAAATATGTATCTCTATGTATATAAGAAGTGTATTCTTATTGTATAATTTATGTATAATAAATATATAAATTCTCACTAATTATACAGATATATACAATTAGTATACATATATTATACATATTTCGGGATACTAGTTAAACCGCACGTGCCTCGCACATATAATATTTGATCATTTAAAATAAAATGATTTTTTCTATTGCAAATACTTTTAGTGACATGTAAAAATTTCAACTCATTTTTCAAAGATACTTCACATTTTAATATAATAATATAAATATAAACATATATTTTAGTATAAGCACATATATATTTTACCACTAGAAGTTTCAGTGATTGATCGATCATCATTTTTGCATTTGTCATGCAGTACCTCTTTACCTTGCTTCCAGAGGCTAAGAGAGATGCATCAATTTGAACCATATTTGTGGCACGATTGTTTTTTATTTTTTTTGTATATTTAAATTTTTTTATTGTTTTTAAAGTCAAATCTTTACCAAATTATTGATTACATTTTTATTACGTACTTAAAATTTAGTACTTCTTAAATTTTTCTTATTCTAATGCTTTTATATTTATTTCTATATTTTCAAATCTTCTTAAAATCAAATTTAGTTGATTTAGAATTGTTAAACTAATATAAAAAAGTTTTAGTTTTAATTAATTCTGATGACTTCTAATAAGAAAAGATTTTACCATAAATATATTTAATTAATTTTTTACATTTAAATATTAAAAAAAAATATTAATTCTGATGACTTCTAATAAGAAAGGTTTTTACCATAAATATATTTAATTTTTGAACACTAGAATATTAGGAAAAAAATATGAAGAAGACTATTTTGTCAAAAGCAAAGACTTTTAATAAAGGACGAAAAGTTCAAACAATATTACTAACGCCCTTCACACTTTTAATATACTATAGATATAGATTATAGAGTATAGATTATAAATATATATATAAATTATAGATTATAGATTTCTTGAACACACCAAGTATAACAACAACATCCTAGCCAATTTTACTATTTTCCTCATATAATTTTAATTTAGTTATTAATCTTAAATAATAAGTACTTTGAGGTCAGTTAATATTTTTTTTAAATATTTTATAATTAAAATATTGTGTTGGGCATCCGTATCCTAATATAAAGAGAATAAAATTAGTTGTAAATTTTCTTCCCAATTAAAATAACTTTCATGTTAATTTTTTCTTTTAATTGAAACATTTCATAGTTAAAAAATTATGTTGGTCATCCGTATCCAAACATAAAGACACTACAATTAATTATACACAATAGATAAAATTGTCTTTATGCTATTTTTCTCATATAATTTTAGTTTAATTATTAATATTTATTTGTAAGATATATAAAAATAAAGACACGAATGTCAACTATATAATTTAATAGTCATTTAAAACCAGTTATGTCCATGTGCACGACGTGTAGGATAATTGTGTTAGTGTGTGCCAGGAATTTGTCCATGTCATTTTTTCCTTTATTTTTTATATATTTGGAAAAAAATTATATATAAATACAAAACAACAAAATAAATTTAATATAATGTGTTTTTTAGAAAAAATTATATATATATATATATATATATATATATATATATATCAGCATTCACTTACATGTCTTTTAAATGATTAAATAGGTACAATGGTTTTGTTAAAAAATAGAATTCCACTAGGAGAATTTGGCCATGGAGCATTTGAAAATTATTATAATAACTTATGAATAAAGTGAAGGGTTAAAGTTGTAGCTAAATTATCTTGATTTTTTAGTTTACTTGTGATTAAAGAGAAGCGTCTACAACACGTATCTCAAGTTTTCTAATTTTGCCAATCACTTGTCACCTACAAAAATAATTTGATATAAAGTTTCGTCTATAATATTAACATAACAGAAACTACAACAAAGCAATACGATAATCGAAATATCAAAGAATTGAGAACAATATTATTGAAAGTAGCAATATATTGACGTTAAAAAATGATATATCTATTTAAATAATATAAATAAATATTGTATATCAAATATTGTATGATGTGTCTCACTTGAATGTTTAGTACAAAAGAAAGGATCAAATCCAATTTGAATTTCATGCAAATAAAAAATAATTAATTTAAGACTCCTATATAATTTGTATTACATATATATTATTTATATTATATTAGGATACTACTAAATTTTACCAAAAATAAAGAAAGAATTTTAGCAAAAATTGATTGCATTGCATATATACTATTTCTAATAATTGTATTATAGTATTATCATAAATCTAAATTTTCCAAAAAATAAGGAACTTTGCGACATGAGAAAACGACAGTTTTGAGAGCAACAACCAACATGAGAAAATTAATTAATTATTTTCTTATATATTTTAGGAATTTAATTAACATTATAAAAATAATAATATAATAATTACAAAAAATAAATAAAAAGATAATTTTGCGTATTATAGAGATTTTTAATTAAGGACAAAAAGTTCAAGTATAAAGAATATTAGGCAATCATCAATCAAATGCCAAACAATATTATCGAATCTGCCAACACCAATCATTTTGACATTGAATATTAATTTAGATATACTCAGGAATAACTATGTCATAAAATCCTAAGAATCTCAGTTTAAAGTTATTGCTTTGAAGAATCTAAAATAATGTTGCAAGTTTCTATTTCCATTTTTTATTAAAAGAAAATTATATTTGTTCCCTAGTGCTAACATGTTCAACGGAAAATCCAATCTTACACATCAGCCACTGCATGAAATATATGATATTTACTTGAGAATTTTATTGGGTATTAAATCATTTATATTATATTAAGATACTACTAAACTTTACTAAAAATAAAAAAAGAATTTTAGCAAAAATTGATTGCATTGCATATATACTATTTGTACTAATATATTATAGTTAGAAGATAATTTAATTATTGTCATAATATTTTTAATTTAAAAATCAACTAAAAGTTGTATTAGTTTTTACCTTATTTAAATTATATAATTTAAGACTTTTAAATTAACTAATATTTTGTATTGATTCTTTCCTTATTAAAGGAATCTTTCATTATATAGAAACAGATAAAAAGCACTCCGTTTTTCTAATCTCTCAGTTTTTGTTTTTCTTCATCTTTAGCAGGAATATAAGCAAAGCCATGCCACCAAGAGGAGGTATAAACAAAAGACACTTCCTGAAGAAATTATTTCATCTACTTGTCAAACAAAAGTACTCCTGCAACTACTACAGGTAATATCATACATGTAAGATTGGTTAAACTATGTTATTCGGTGCTTATGTTGATGAAAGATGATGTATATTTCATAAAATTAATAAGTGAGGTAGTGTGTCAAATTTTTATTAAGCCGAGGATGTACTGAAAATAGTTACACTAGACCCCACTTGTGGGATTACAATGAATATGTTGTTGATGTTGTTGTTGTGTTTGTTTATATTGTTTTATGAAATTTGTTTGTTGAAATGTAAGGAGTTTGGAAAAAAAAGAAAAAAAAAGAAATTTTGGGCTCATTGTGAAGTCAATGATAGTCAAATAAGTTTGATTTGGGTTGAGACTGGAGTTCAGAAATGTGCAACTTAATTGGAGAGAATATATACATACATATGAATTGTCAATTGTGAGCTTATCTGATCCAACAAATTTTGAATCACACCTTTTCGAAGTCTGTATCAACAGAAAAATAAGAGCCAATAAATACTCCAGCTAATTAATTATTTTGAATTCAAAACTAGTGAAATTCAATTAAGGACACTATCAGAACTCAATTTTCTTACTATATTCAATAATTAAAATAAAGTGTCCTTTAATACATAACAGCTAATTGAGTTTTGATTCAAAATTAGTGGAATTCAAAATAAAAATCTTATATGAATGTAATTAACACTTTAATTCAAAATATGACAAAGTACACAAATAAGAACTCAAAATATCATGCATGCACTTTTTTCTTAGGCTTTATTTTTTTAAAAAAAAAATTCAATTAATCAAACAGTAGCGAGTTGGATATAGTTCTTGGTAGCATGTAATAGTAGTAGTAGTATTGTTCGACCTCCATGTGTTCGTTACCCGATATAGAGCCCAATTAATTTCAATTCGCATTTTATAAGGCTAATTTAAAGAGAGAAGACATTCCCTACTGTATTGTTTTTATTTTCCATGCTCGAAAGTGGTTCAGGTAGTTCAATTGACCTAGAAATCCCAATAAATTTGCAACAAATAATATGTTTACTTTAGACCCCATATTGTATATGAATAAAATCTTTTATATATGTCAAAATGTTTAATTTTGAATTCAATTATTAAAATGAGCTATCAAATAAAAACTTTATATATATTTCAAATCTTAGATACAACTCTCAACAAAGAAATTAATCTAAGTACTCATCAAGCTTATGACATAAAGATGCTAGTCCCAACCTTGTATAAGCGCATGCACTATATTAAAAGAGAGATCATTAGTACTAAAAAGTGTAAGAAATATGATTCCACATTGGAGACAACCAAATTAAATTTCAATAATGCACTACATAAGGCATTGATTGGCTCTCTTGCTTCAATCATTTCCTCGATATTTATGTTGTAGCACGCACGATCTATATATATATAGCCTCTAGCTAATTTGTCCTTTAGTTCTTCATAGACCCTACTTGTGAGATTGCAATGAGTATGTTCTTTGTTGTTGTTGTACTTGTCTATGTTGTTTTGCTGTGTTTTGTTTGTTACACACTGTACTAGTTTATATGCATTTATGTTTTCGTGTTTGTTATAATACTGTTATCGGTTCTAAGTTGGGGGTCTATCGAAAATAGCCTCTCTACTTCATCTGAGGTAGTGGTATGGTCTGCGTATGCTCTACCCTCCCCAGACCCCACTACGTGAGAATACATTGGATATGTTGTTGTTATTTAGTGGGTCGAATTTATAATTACTATGCAATTGTGGTAATGTATATACCATTATCTGCAACTAACTTTTTCTACTCAAATGATACAAGTAGAATTAAGAAGTGACGAGGAAAAACTAGGGAAAAAGGTCTTGAAAAGCTGAAGAGGACTTTAGGAAAAAAGATGGTAATAGAAATTCCAGTTGGTAAGAGAAGACCAGTTAAGGCGGTCCATTCATCAAAACTATCTAATGAGTTGGAGATAATTTCACAAAATTTTCTTACGCTTCCAAACAAGTGGAAAGAACTTACAAAAGAGGAAAAATATGTTGCACTGATTAGATGTCATGTAAGATTTTTTACACTTTTTAATCTTGTAACACTGATGATTATATCCTTTTAATACATCAGGGATCTTAATTTTTATGTTTATCCCTTTCAACATTTTCTCCAGGAGAAGTTTGAAATTAATTTGGATGAATATTACGTCAAAGATAGTTGTAAAGATATCCTAAAAAATAGGAGTCGTCAGTGGCGTTACAAATTAAAAAAGATATTTGAAAGTGCACATTCTAAGAAAGCTGCTCGTAAAATTGAAGTACCAGAACTGACACCCAAAAATTGGAATAGGCTTTATGACATGTGGTCAGATCCGGAGCATAAGGTGACCTATATTCAAATAAATATGCACTTTATTAATTTCAATGTTATTTAACTTAATTATATATGTGTTTTCTTTGTATAAACGATGTCAAGTAAACAAGATCAATCGATCAAAGCTAAAATGTAATCATATCATGGGTTCGAAAGCATTTGTAGTTGCTCGTGCTAAAATTGTAGGTCATATATTTTTTTATTTTCTTGTTAATGGTGATTTAGTGATAAAATTATTGTGATGTAACGACCCGATTTTTCTGGAACCGGAACGTCACACGGTGCTCATGATCACAAAGGATCACAAGCCAACCCTCTAGTGATATCTGTACCTGAACACTACATAATATAGACAATAAATGCGGAAAATGGCCATAAGATTCAAAACATCTAAAAATACTTAAAATTTAAAACTGAATACTGATACATCTGTCCGAAAAGCCTAAAAACTGTAGAGTTGATGGGACATGTCCCCAACTAACCCCATCTACTGAAAATAAATAAAATCTGATACAAAATGATAAAAGGATCATCCTCGAATGATGAGGACTCACTGCTATGTCTACTGCTGCTGACGGGTGGTCCATGAATTAATGAAATTATCTGAGTTCCTTATTAAGATAGATGAATGTATCTGACAGTCCTGATTTCTGAAGATTGATACTGAAACTGCAACTGTGGGAAGTAGTTACTTAACCGACATGCCCCGACCTTCTGCTGGGGGGGTCTAACCTGTTACCCCAGCTGGAAGGGTGTCAATACCGTACCACGGGTAAAGACCTCTTTGGTCAAGCCTCTCTAGTGGTTTACCCTCACAGGAAGTCAGCCTAAGGCAATATGATAGTCAAACCTCTCTTTATGGGTGACAACCTTTACTGACGGTGACTCCTGTATCCTGCGCTGGCTACACAGTTCTGGAGTTCAAGGATTTTTCCTAACGACTCGGCCTCTCTCTCTGACGGGGAGCCTCCATCCCTTCCCTCACTCGGTGCTAGCTCCTACTCCCAACTGAAAATTTTTGAACTGAATTCTCAACTAAACACAAACTGAACTAAATCTGATATTGATCACATTCTTAAATGATCTGACTGAGTTAAGCTGAATTCACTTGGTTTCGTATCTGACGGAATACAACTAAATCACGGTATCTGACTGATGATACAGAGTTTTAATAGAGTACTCGTTTACTACAGGGATTAGAACTGAGCAATTGACTACTACTAGATCTAAGTTGTGTACAGAACTAAGGCTAGATTACTAGTGATACTGAGATCACAGAGATTACTGAGATTTATTAAGTCCCGTATCTGTTTGAGGATACAGAGTTCTATAATTCACCGAGTTCTGAGAATCATGGCCCGACTGGGATTATCGTGAAAACTAACACAGTCTCTAGACAACAGTTAAATTTTTAGGTACAAATACCCCCAGGACTCGATAACATAAAAGTAAGACATAACCATTCTTGACTAGTCATAACCATGGTCATTCATTCATCATCACAATAACTAAAGTATCTCTTCAAGCATTTAAGAATCATAAACATGTAATAGCGTAGGGGGAACATGCTATTGTATCATACTCCATTCAACAAGGTCTTGTATCAAGTACTTCGCATATAGGTTAGTCTTGGCATGTATCGGATAACACATGATTGGGAAAACTTCAAACTTTCATGTCACAATTTACTCGTTAAGCATTTGGCATATATTAGAGGCTTAACATATATCAAAGATCATGAAATTGGGGAATTTCATACTATCATGTCTCAACTCGTTCACTAAGGATTTTCAAAAAACACTAGGCATGCATGGACTTTCACACAATTGGGGGTTTCCTAATCAACATGCTATGATAGCCCTAATTTCTTCACATAAGCATTTTATCAAATATATAGGGATCATGCTTTTCTTATTCAACTAGTTCTACACTTAATTGACATGAACACATCATCTAACAAGCAACTTGAAGAGAATTTATCATGAGTATCACATACTAAGGTCAAAACTTGATAACCTTGTAAACAACATGAATCACAACTCAATCATAGCAGGAATATCAATTTCAACTCACATGAATGATTGAGACCCATAAACAAGATCTTTGAATTTTAGAAAAAGGATTCTTGAGCTTCTTGGATGAAAGAGACCCAAGAATCAATATCAACATACCTTGGGAAAACTCTTTTCTTGAAAGCCCTTGGAGAGATTCTTGATTTCATGATTTCTCTTGATCTCTATTGATTTTTCTTGAATAAGAAATAAGGGTTTTGATTTTATCAAACCCTAGTTTTGATGTTGAAGATGGGAAATGAGGCTGAGAGCCTTTTATCGAGTATATATAAGGGCTGAAAAAGAATGGAAAAAGACCAAAAAAGCCCTTGGAATTAAAATCCAAAACTGGAAGAATCACAATTTTTCATGCTGGCGTGACGCGCCATAATCGCGCCAGCTCACTAGAAATTAGACAATTTGGAAACTTCTTGACGGTGCGACGTGGTGGAAATCGCGTTGCCACCTTGGTTGCGAATTGAAAAGGCACCGCGATGAGGTGGAATCACGTTGGTGCACTGGAAATTGAAAATTCTGAAATTAAACCTTGGCGCAACACGCCAAAATCACGGAGGCTCACTGGATTTTGACGATTACCATTTTAGCTGGCTCCGCGATGTGCTAAAGTGCCAGGTGGCACACTGTTTCACTAAAATGGCTCTAACTCTTTGCTCAAGTGTCATATTTGGGAGAATTTGGTATCGATGAAAAACTTATTCAATTCTCTATATGACAAAAAGTCAATATTGGGGAAATTCTATATGGGTCAAAATACTTCTTACTTGGGAAGAAACTTCTCAACCTTTTAGGGTTGGATTAACACTTAGTTGAACATGCTCTAAGGCTCAGACTATGAGACAATTTTGTGGAGTCTTACAATATCTCCCCCTTGAAAACATTCATACTCGAATGTCACTTGATAGGCTAAGAATATGGATCGACTGAACTTACTCAAGGAACAGAAGCATCTAAAACATGACTATGTAATTGGAACCATTGATACTATGTAGCCAGCATAGGTTGAGACATCAAAACTGCCAGCTTGAGGGTTGATGGGGCGGACATCCGCCATTCTCTTTTGGGGACACTGCCAGATTTAAGGGTCACTCATAACATGTCTTTACCCGTGGCACGGTATTGACACCCTTTCAATCAGGGCAGCGATAGGGGCCCCAGTTCAGCTACTTTAGCATACATGGGGTATGTCGGTTAAACAACTACCACCCACAGTTTCAGACTCAGTCTCCATAAAAGAACTCTGATAGTTCTTCAGATATCTGTATACCAGGACTGTTAGATACAGTCAAATCTCAGTTATAGTATGGAACTCAGACAGTTCCATCAGATTCAGGACTGTCAGATACAGTCCCTCGTGCTATCAGAACTATATTTTCAGCCATGTATTAGCGTACATATTTATCTATCACGTACTCACGATCTTAGTTACTATGTATGTATGTTTGCACTCTTACATTCATATCAGTCTATCAGTTAGCATTATTCATGCATGTAAACCCTTTACATTAGCCTACCTCACTCGTATACTCAGTACTCTAGTTGTACTGACGCATTTGTGCTATGGTGATTTCTTTTTATGTTACACCATAGGTTCAGAGACATGAGTTCCAGACCAGTAGTAGCAGTCGCATTCAGCACACAGAGTTACAGCGAGTCTTCTTCATTCGAGGATGATATTACTTGATTTATTCATTTATTAATTCAGTTAGTTTTCAGTTTACGGAGTTAATTGGAGACATGTTCCTTCAAATCCTTATTCAGACAGTACTTAGAGGTTTTGAGATTTAGTATTCAGATTCAGTTGTTTTAGGTATTTGCTATCCACATGGATGTTATGTTTTGATAGTTCCTTTATTCAGTTGAACCTTATGGCCTATTGTTCATGTTTTCCGTATTTTACAAGTATATTATGTAGTTTACAGGTACAAATATTAGTCATGGGTTAGCTTGTGGTCCTTCGGGGTCATAAGCACCGTGTAGCATTTTGGTTCAGAAAATTGGGGCGTTACAGTTATAGTATCTTAGAAAGTCACTTTAGTAGACCTTATGGAATTAGAGATGACTGATTTTGATGTTATTCTCGGCATGGATTAGCTCCACTCATGTTATGCTTTAGTTAATTATCGAAACAAAGTTGTTCATTTCAGTTTTTGAATGAACCAGTCCTTGAGTGGAGGGTACTTTAGCTTTTAGGGTTCATCTTATTTCGTACCTTAGAGAAAGAAAAATTATATCCAAAAGATTCTAATTCTGAGACTCCCAGTCTCGAGTCTATTTTGGTAGTAAGCAAATTTCCAAATGTGTTCCCTGAAGATCTTCCTGGAGTTCCTCCCGAAAGGGAAATTGACTTCAAAATAGACCTTCTTCTAGATACCCAGTCTATCTCTATCCCACCCTACAGAATAGCTCCAGTTAAGCTTAGGGAGTTGAAAGAACAGTTGAAAGACCTCTTAGATAAGGGATTCATCAGGCCCAGCGTTTCTCTATTGGGCGCTCCAGTCCTTTTCGTGCAAAAGAAAGATGATTCTCTTAGAATGTGTATTGATTACTGCCAGTTGAACAAAGTTACAGTCAAGAATAAGTATTCGCTTCCTAGAATTAATGAATTGTTTGACAAACTTTAGGGTGCCAATTATTTCTCTAAGATAGACCTTAGATTCAGCTTTCATCAGCTCAGAGTCAGAGAATGTGATATTTCAAAAATAGCTTTCAGAACTCAGTATGGTCACTTTGAATTTCTATTTGTCTTTTTGACTAATGAATGCCCCACAACCTTTATGGACTTGATAAACTGAGTGTTCAAGTTGTACTTGGACATGTTCGTCATAGTCTTCATTGATGATATTCTTGTCTATTCTCGTAATGAAAATGATCATGCAGACCACCTCAAAATTGTATTACAAACTCTTAGAGCCCATCAGTTGTTCGCCAAATTCAGTAAGTGAGAGTTTTGTCTAAGATAAGAAGCTTTTCTCAGCCATATTATTTTCAATGATGGCATTAGAGTTGACCCTCAAAAGACTGAAGTAGTGAGAAACTGGCCCAGACCTATCTCTCCATCGGATATCAGGAGTTTTTTGGGTTTGCCTGGCTATTATCGATGGTTTATTAACGGGTTTTCATCTATTGCATCCCCCATGTCCATATTGACTCAGAATAAAGTCAAGTTTCATTGGTCAGATTCTCATGAGAAGAATTTTTAGGAGTTAAAGACTCGACTCACCTTAGCTCCAGTTTTGACCTTACCAGATAGTTCAGATGGGTTTGTTGTTTACTGTGATGCTTCGAGAGTTGCTTTAGGTGTGTTTTGATGCAGAGAAGTAAGGTCATAGCCAACGCCTCTAGATAGTTTAAACCCCTTAAAAAGACTTACCCTACCCATGATCTTGAGTTGGCAGTTGTTCTATTTGCTTTAAAATTTTGGAGGCATTATTTGTATGGGATTCATGTTGATGTGTTCACGGTTCACAAAAGTTTGTGTATGTGTTTTTGAAGAAATATTTAAATCTCTATCAGAGAAGGTGGTTAGAATTATTGAAAAATTATGATATGAGTGTTTTGTATCATCCGGCCAAGGCCAATGTAGTAGCAGATGCCCTTAATAGATTGTCTATAGGTAGTATTGCTCATGTAGAGGATGATAAGAAACATTTAGTAATGGAGGTTCATCATCTTGATAGATTGGGTGTGCAGTTGGTGGATTCAATTGAGGGTAGTGCATGGATTCAGAATAGTTCAGAATCTTCTTTAGTTGTCGAAGTGAAGGAGAAGCAAAATAAGGATTCTAGTCTGGTTAAGTTGAAGGAATTAGTTAGAGATTAGAAGGTTGAGGTTTTATACCAAGGAGGAGATGGTGTGTTGTGATGTCAGGGTAGGCTGTGTGTATCGGGTGTAGATGGTTTAAGGCAATGAATTCTTGTATAAGAGCATGGTGCACATTATTCTATTCATCCAGGAACCACTAAGATGTACCGTGTTTTATGGGAAATTTATTGTTGGAGTGGTATGAAAAGGGATATTGTAGAGTTTGTATCTAAGTGTCAAAAGAGCCATAATAGAAGAGAAAATTTGCACAAAGTGTCTACAATACATTACTAGCCTAATAAAACTCTGGATCTCGGTGGGATAAGTGGGCCTAGCCCAATCACGAATAGTCATTACCATGGGTGGATCAACCGTAATCTCATACTTGGTCACTACATAACCCAATAAAAAAATAAAGTCCAACCAAAATTTGCACTTGGAGAATTTAGCATATAACTTCTCACCTCATCAATCATCTAATAGGTTAGATGTCTCAACCTACGTTGGCTACGTAGTTCTGAAGTACAACGATTGCTTCTAAGAATCACACCCTCTACTCACAATTGAGTTCCTATCCTTGGGCTCACTTGATGCTGAATCCTACTCCCATATGATTAGACATTGAATTAATTATACTGAACTGACTAGACTAAGTTTACTGAGTTCTATTGACTGACGGAATATTGCTGAGATCTGAACTGAGATTACTGAGTTTTCCTGAGTCATGAGACTGAATGAATTCTACGGAACATAGCTTGACTGAGAGTATCTTTAAAACATGATACTGGCTCTAGGCGCACAACTAAATTATCAGGTACAAGTACCCCCAGGACTCGATAGCATGAAACTGATAAGACATGAAACTTCCTGGACTCACAACCATGATAAAAAATCCATAATACAATCATTGGAGAATTTCATGAGGTACTTGATTATCATGGTTTGGTACATAAATAGGAAAGCATATAAACATGTCATAATTTCATAGGCTAATATCATGAAAAATCCATCAAACAATATCAATACATAACAATAACATGGAACTCATTTTAAACATAAGGGTAAAGCATGTGTTCATCAATTTGGTCATAATTGAGTCCTAAAGCATGATTCTTGTTCTTTGGGCATTTTATCAAACACATTGCATGCATAACCTTAGGCTTAGGCATATACACTAGTTCATACATCATGGTTACTTTAATCAACTCCATTTAAAAGTTTTCAACCCACATACTAGCATAATTTCACAAAAAGTACATAAAGACTCAAACTTGGGATTCATATAACCACATCAACATAATTAAAATCAACCCACCACATGGAAATCATAATTCATGAGTTTAAAAATGGGATTCTTGAGCTTCATGGGTGAAATAAACCCATGAATCAACACTTTACATACCTGGGTGGATGATTTCTTAAAGATTTGTGGAGGAAAGCTTGAATTCTTGACTTAGAATTAAGCACCTAGTGTTTCTTGTTCTTGGGGATTGATCTTTGAGAGAAACCCTAATTGGATGTTGTGAATGAATAATGAAGTTATGAACTATTGTCTGGTATAATTAGGGGTTAAAACGGGTGGAAAAAGACCCAAATACCCTTTTAAAAAAGGTTTTAAATTTCTGAACTGTCTCTGCGACAGCTCATGCGACGGTCCATCATTCTGACTGTCGCACTTGGGTCAGAATAGGGACTCACTGCCTTAGTAGGGACGGCTTGGGCGATGGAACATTGCTAGCTCGATGGTTCATCAACCTGTCCGTCGCACCTTAGACAGAAGATTAACTTACTGCCTTAGCTGCAATAGTTTAGGCGTCGGTCTATCGCTAGCTCGACGGTCCGTCATCCTGCCCATCGCACCTGGGCGGTTCTGACAGCTCTCAGTAAAACGTCCATAACTTTCTACTCCAATACCGAATTTGGACAAAATTGGTATCGTTGGAAATCTAATTCAATTTCCCACATGATAAATATTCAAAATTGGGGATATTCAAACCGATTTAAACATTAATCATTTAGGAAGTAATCACTAACTCTTTTGGAGACTAGATTTGACTTAAAGAAAATTTGGGGTGTTATAATGTCAATCTTAGAAAACATTGAACCACCCTAAATCTAGTCAAATAGATCATAAATACAAGGAAGTGGATACTTATTATTGACCATCACCATATTTAATTATCGATAATAAATACACAGGCGCATAGATCTATCCTTCTTCTTCACAAACAAGTTAGCGGGACCCTAACAGGATACACTAGGTCCAATGAACCCCTTACCCAAGAATTCCCTGACACCACCATCTGAGTTGTAGCCACCTGATAAAAGCCTACCAAATCCTTGACAAACTTTCTGATCCTCTAAGGCTCAATAGAGATACTAGTGAAAGATTATCTAGATAGTGTATAAAAGCATGCCTCATAATCAACAATAGACATTGAACCCTATTCCAGGTGATCAACATCATCTCTCATTTGATCCCTCAAATTATAAGGCACAAACCTCTCCAGAAAAGCCTTTAAAAACTAGGTTCACATCATAGAAGGCAAACCTACTAGTCTATAACTAAAAAAATACCTTCACCACTGTCTAGCTACGTCAGTCAACTGATAAATTACATAAGAAATACCATGGGTCTCAAGGAATCTGAGTTTATAAAAACTCTCCTGACAGTCAAGAAAGAACTCATAGGAATCCTCTTTAATGGCTCCACTAAACCTAGGGGGAGCCAAGAAAATAGACCTTTTAAATATTCTGTAATCATCAGAAGACATCATAGAACCCAAAGTAACAATAGAGACAACAAGTTGGTAGGCAACGAATCAAATACATAGGATACCAAAAAAGATAGTTGTAACCCTAAAGTTGGAAAACCATAAGTAGGAGCATATCGTAGTGGCTAATACCTCCTGGATTTTGAGAAGTACCCAGAACACATAAATGAATAGTATTTTGGGGAATACCATCCAAAAAACTTAAGAGATGAATCATCTTGTAACATTGAGGTATCAACTAAATCCTATGGGGCCTGAGCTAGACCTACATCTTTTGTCATATAATCATCCCCATCATTGTCAATCTCAGGATTAGGAGAGACCGCCCTAGCATGTCCTTTAAATGGGGCAGATACTAATCTCTGTGTTCTACCTGTAGGTCAGTGGAGACCCCTGCCTCACGCCCTGACTAGGGATCGAACAACGATTGTTGGTTTAGTATCCCTAACATCTCTTGATCTAGTCCTCACCATTTACGCAGAAAAAATGGAATAAAATTATAGAATATTAGGTATGAACAACCAGAATGACAAGAAATCAAATTAGAGAAGTTTTTCCCAAAGATATCTTATAGCCTCTCAAAGATAGATACGCACATTAATGTATCAATCATGGGACTCTACTAGACATTCTGCTTTTACACTTATCAGGATGGTGAATCTAGTTCTCTAATACTAATTTGTTACAACTTAAAAGTTGAGTTCATAATGGAACCTACCTCAACCAAGCTTTGGTAGGTAATCTAGAACTTGAAAAGTAAAGAAAAATAATATGTGAAGGAAAATAAGTAAATGTGAAACTGTTAAAATGAATTCATCCTTCAATATGTAAATAACATAAGTATTTAGATAAAAATATATACATAATACCTATGATACTAATGTTAAAAGTATAAGAGCATCTACTACACCACCGAAAAATTGAACATACATGAATCTATCTAGATCTGAACACAAGGAAAGACAAACTAAGATAGGATGAGGTCAAGAAGTTTCTCGAAACTTATCATAATAGTACCTTAAATATAAGCACCATACAACACAAGATCAGCCACCGCGGCTTACACTCATACTAGGATCAGTACTAAAGGGCATAGAAGTAGGAGTGGGTACAGTCTACTTGTACTCAATAGGTATTATAGGCCGACTAAGTAAAGTGGAAAACATAAACAGGAAAAAGATATTATGATCAAATCACCCACATATAGAAAAGTTTCAAAATGGTAGCTCACACTATCTCTACTAGTAGGTCTATAATATAGTAAGGCAAAAAAAAGTACACAGGAAATATATTTAGTGACTTAGAACACGACAATAAAATACATAGAGGAAACATAAAAAATACAAATGCAATTGCAATGCAATGATGGAGAAACTTTCTTATACACCTTCCAAGCTTCAGGACAGGAACCATGGGGGATTCACAAATCATATAATTTCTCAAATCTCAACTCAACCTTACTGGTGAATGACGTCGGCCATGGGTTTCCAAAGTATCATAATCAACCTTGTCGACAAGTGACCTTGATCAAGGGTTTGTCAAAAGTGTTTTATTTTCTTTCAAAATCAGTGTTTTATGAAATAGACAAAATAAGTATGTAATATTGCCAATCAATCAATAAAAAGATAATAATCAATTCAATACTTGTATAAATAAGCTCAGAATCAACTCAAATATTAGTAATTAATTATATAAGCCCTTGCTCGACACCACTAAGATAAATAATCATGTAAGACATCAAACTATTATATCAAACTCCTCACTCGAGTATCACTATCATGATACAGACAAATAATTCACAAATAAGGCCTATAATATCTATTCAAGACTCGCACGGGCATCACAATAATAGTAATGGTGTTTAACTCACAAGTAAGGTCTATGATGTCAAATAAAGTCTCCCTTTGTGGGCATAAACACCAATATAATGCTCAAGCATTCAAAACTAACTAATTTAGAATACAAGGTCAAAATCAAGAGATGCTTCTTAGATAAGGCATCATCTACCATATTCTTTTTTCTTTTTTTGTATTAGATTACATAAGGAAAAGTCTCTAAGAATTCAATCCACTTGGTATGCCACTTGTTCAGCTTGTCTTTGGCCCTAGATGTGTTTCAAAGACTCATGGTTGGTTTGAATTACAAATTTCTTAGGCCACAAGTAGTGTTGCCAATTTCCCAAAGCTCTAACCAACGCATACAACTCAAGCTTATACCTAGAGTAGTTCAAGGTTCCTCCTTTGAGATTTTTGCTAAATTATGAAATGGGCTTTTGGTCTTGCATTAAGACTGTTCCAATGCCTACCTTTCAAGCATCACATTTAACTTCAAATATTTTTCCAAATTTGGGCAATTATAACAAAGAAGCAGAGCTAAGTATTATTTTCAAAGTTACAAATGCCTTTGCTTGCTCTTCACCCTATTTAATAGGCTTATACTTTTGGATTACCTCGGTGAATGGGTGTCTATGGTGCTAAATCTTTTGACAAACCTTCTATAGAAACTAGCCAATCTATGAAAACTTCTCACATTGCCAATAGATTGTGGAGTTGGCCAATTTCTAATTACATCTATCTTTGATTCATCCACATTAACACCTCAAGAGCTTACAACAAATCCCAAAAAATAAATTCATTCACACAAAAGGAGAATTTCTTAAGATTAGAAAATAATTTCTCCTTCCTAAGCACTTCAAAAACTCATCTAAAATATTTAGAAGAATCATCTATGGACATTCTATAAACTAAGATATCATCAAACTAAACCACCATAAATTTTCCTATAAATAATTTCATCACATGATTCATTAATTGCATAATGGTATTAGGAGCACTGGTGAGTCCAAACGGCATAAATATCCATTCATAGAGGCCAAATTTGGTATTAAAGGTGGTTTTCCATTCATCACCAGGATACATCCAAATTTGATGATATCCACTCCTAAGATCAACCTTTGACAACATAAAAGATCCATTTAATTCTTCCAACATATCATCTAATCTTGTGATAAGATGGTGATACTTTACCATTATCTAATTGATAGCCGGATAAGAAACACACATACACCACGTCCCATATTTTTTTGGCACTAACAATACTGAGACCATACATAGGCTCATGTTTTTTTTATGTACCCTTTGTTGAGGAGTTCCTCAACTTTTCTTTGGATCTTCTCAGTGTCCAGTGGATTACTTATATAATTTAATTTATCTGGCAATTGAGAACTTAGCATGAATTTTATTTGATGTTCAATTCTCCAAAGTAGGGGAATACTTGTGGTATATCCTTTGAGAATACATCTTCAAATTCTTTCATAACAAGAGAAATGGAATGGGGATATAAAAGTAGAGTGGATAGTATGGAAAGCATGGTCTAGGAGAATGATGGGTTCTTTATCATCATGTTCCTTGAAGAGATCTTTGTTTCTAACCAACATCACCATGAGACTCTTCGCCTTCAACCTCCTTCGTTCCCTCTTTTCATTCTTTTTTTTAGGGTTCTCTCTCCCCTTGTTTCTTACCTTTCTATTTTAACTCTCTCATCCTAATGTAAATCTCATTTACTTATGTTGGTGAAAGATAATAAAGTGTAAACTTTCAACCATTCAAATCAAAAGTATACTAATTATCCCTTTCATTATGTTTGGTTGAACAATCATATTGTCATGGTCTTTCAAGCAAGATATAACAAGTTTGCATGGGTATCACATTACAAATCACTCATCATGATAATTTCATACCTTGAATCAAATCAGCACTTGTCTAGTCACCTCCAACTCTCAACATTATTTATCCATTAGAGATTATACAGTATGGCATATTTGGTTATGGGTAACTTCAAGAAATCAACTATAGTAGCCCTATCCACATTAGAACAACTCCCACTATCAGTGACCAATGAGCATATATTCTTTTTGATAAGACATTTAGTATGGAATAGATTTTTTATTTAATTAGGATAATCTAATTGCCTTACAAATCAATGCCCATCTTACCACAAAGTTTAGGACTTTGAACTCTTTATCTTGAGATCAAGTATCCTCATTATCTTTCTCTACTTACTTATCTTCTTTGGAACTCTCTCCTTCTTGGGCTTCTCCATCAATCTCATCCTTTTGCCCCACCTCTTCTCTAAGGTAATACATTTCCTCTTCTCTAAGGATCACATTTCTCTAATTAGGTTATTCATTTGCTTTATGTCCCCAACCTTACATTTAAGATATTGAAAATTTTTAAAATTGGGAGTTGGATATTTTATACCTTCAATTATTGGTGGACACTTTGGAGTATTCTTTTCTACGGGTTTCTTTTCATAGGACTTATTGATGTCCTTGCCTTTTTCTACCTCAATAATGGTTGAGTTACTTCTTTGTTCTGAATTCATAGATTAGTGGATGAGTACCTCTTTAATTTTAAAAATGCCCTCTCCTTGATATCCCTCTCTACCTTTAAGGATGCTTGAAAGATTACTTTGAGTGTAGTAAACATATGGAAAATCATGTTTGAGGCAATCTCCTTGTTCAATCCAACCTTGAATCGGATGATACATGTTCCCTGTTCTCATTATACTCAAGCTTCAAGATCAATTATTATAATTTGTCATGGTAGGTCATGACATCTTTGTTTCCTTGCCTTAGATTGTACAATTTGGCAAGTAACTCATGCATATACCTTTCCAGCTAATACTTCTCTCTCATAATACCCTTCAATGCATCCCATGGTGGTGGTTGTCCCTCATTTAACACATTTCCTAATCTTTTGGCATAGTCCAACCATGTATTAGAAAATCTCTTGAATTGAGCTATGGCATATCAACTCTTCTTAACATCGGTGAGATCATTAAATTGAAAGATCCTTTCATAAGAAAATTCCCATGTTAGATAGGCCTCGGGATCACTCTCTTCTTTGAAAGTTGGAAGACTGGTCTTAAGTAAACTAATCTTAACATCTCGATCTTTATTGCGATTTTGATTCTCATTATAGTTCTATTGGTCATCACCTTGGGGATGATTTCCCAAGTTTTCTCTTCCATAGGTCACCGGACCAAACTTTCCTCCTCGACCGCAATGGCCTATTTGATGCATGGGTCTATTCATCATGTTCTCCTTCCACGTGTTCACTTTATCATATTCTCAAAAATCTACTTGAGGTTCCTTTCTCCCTTTATCCTCAAATTAGATAGGTTGGTTTTGGTTAAAGAGTACTTGGAGTAGGGGGTTGGTTTATTGGAGGTTAGGGTATTTTGTTTTGTAGTTTTCCTTAGTTGGTTTGGTTGAATTGGGGTTGGAGTGGACTAACGGGATCTTGGTTATATGGATATGTAGTGGCTTGGGTAGTGGTGTCTTGTGTTGGTCTTAGTGGATTGAACATTTGGTGGAGTACTTTTGGGGAGATGGTAGTGGATGTGTTTTGATCATGTCTGCTAGATGATGCATGGTAGTTTTGAGGAGTGGATGGGTGGAGTCTAGACGACCTTCAATGTTTAAAGTGGATAGGGTGGATTCTAGATGGCCTTCAATGTTCACTATCTTTCCACCCATAGTTGACCCACTTTCTTGGAGTGTGGTCAAGTGACCATCTGTAATACCCCGTACTTTTTCTAGCTTGAAATCATCTCAAGGATGTCAGAAGATTTCTTTGAAAGATGAATCCACTTTTGTACATGTGGTATTCTTAAAGATTTTTACTTTTTGTCATGTTGGAAATTGAATTAGCTTTCCAACGAAACCAATTTCATCAAAATTGACATCAGAAAAGAAAGTTATGGCTAAAATACAGAAGGCAGTAAAAACCACCCAGGTGCGACGGTGAGGCCGAAGGACCATCGGACTAGTGATGAACCGTCGGCCACGACCGTCACAAGGGAAACAGTGAGGCTACTTTCTAGATAAAGTGCGACGGGCAAGTTGATGGACCATCGAACTTGCAACAGACCGTCGCCCAAGCCGTCGCTACTTAGGTAGTAATTCATTTTCTTGGTCCACGTACGATGGTCAAAATAACAGACCGTCGCCCTAGCGATGGACCATCACACAAGCCGTTGCAGGTACCGATTCAGTAAATTAAAGCCATTTTTAAAAGGGTATTTTGGTCATTTATCACCCACCTATATATACCTAATTATATCTAATTTCATCCATTTGGTTCATTATTCTTTCAAAACCAATATTAGGGTTTCTCTCTAACATTAATCTCTAAGAACAAATCCAATCTTCTTCAAGAACTAAAGGATTTCCAATTCTTCAAGTTCAAGAACATCAAGAATCTTAACCCAGGTATGCATAGTATTCATTCATGAACTACTTTCATCCATGAAGTCCAAGAATCCCTTTTTCCAACTTCAAGTTATGGATTCTCTTTATGATTTCATGATTGGGTTGTTCTTGTTCACGTTGATAAATGAGAAATTAAATTTTACTCCATGTTGGGTGATAATTTCTATGTGGGTTTAATTATTATAGATATAGATTCATGCAAACCTATGACTAAACTATTGAATGATGAAATTATAATGTGACCATGATGTTTAATTGGTGTACAATGATGCTTACATGTACCATGCCTACAATATTTTTTATTTAATGCCTACATAAAGGAAACGTGCCTAACTAGCATGTTGTCATGAAATCCCCATGTATGTACAAGCTTATGCCTGTCACATGTTTGATGAAATGCTTCAGTAAATGCATTATGGTGATTATTATGTATTCAAGCAAGTCATGCTTTGTCAGATTCCTTCTATCAAGTCCTAAGGGTACTTGTACCCAAAATATTAGCTGTGTGCCTAGAGCCATGTCATGTTCTCACGATACTCTCAGTCAAGCTATGATTCAGATAGTCTTATGACTCAGGAAATCTCTGTGATCTCATAAACTCAGTCAGTTGTCAGATATCAGTAGTATTCCGTCAGTCAACGGGAGTTAGTAACTCAGTCTATGTTCAGTTTTAAAAAAACATGTTCAGTGTCTATTCAGATGGGAGTAAAAATTAGCACCGAGCGAACCCAAGGGGGGAACTCACCTGTTATATGAGGGTGTGATTATTAGAAGCAATCCTAGCATTCTAGAACTATATAGCCAGCATAGGTTGAGACATCATAGCCTGCTATATGAGGGTAGATGAGGTGGCTTAACCTGCTATATGAGGGTTCCCACCATTCTCATTAAAGTTACCTGTTATATTAGGGTCACTCACATGTTGTCCTTACCTGTGGTGCGGTATTAACACCCTTCCAATCAGGGCACAGATTATACACCAATTTAGCTATAATTCATCATTTGGGGCATGTCGGTTAGATGACTACTTCCCACAGTTTCAGTATCAGTATCAGTCAAGAACTCAGATAGTTCTTCTAATTTCAGGACTGTTAGATACAGTCAACTCAGATATAGTATGGAACTCAGCTAGTTCCATCAGATTCAGGACTGTCAGATACCATTACTCATGTTATCAGTATGTCATGTTATGAGTATTTAGATTCAGTAATCATGTTATCGCGATATTAGTGTTAGTTTTTATGTCTCGTGTATGTACTCTCACGCTCATGATAGTCAGCCTGTTATTATATTTTTTCATGTATATGAACCCCATGCATTCAGCTTACCTCACATGCATACCAGTACATTCAAAGTACTATGCGTTTGCACTATGGTGTCTTATACCATAGGTTCAGAGACACGAGTTCCAGAGCATCAGTAGATTCCAGTCTCAGCAGTCAGAGTTAGAAGTAAGTCCTCATCTTTTGAGGACACAATTATTATTTTATTAGCTCATTAATTAGTTTATTAGTTAGAGTTAGTTGGGGACATATCCCATCAACTCCTTATTCAGACAATCATGTTTAGAGGCTTTTTAGACTACAGTATGTTCAGATAGATTATTTCAGTTATGTTTTGGGTATTTCATACCCCATCCATATGTTATGATTTATCATATCTTATGTTACAATTTTGAACCTTATGGCCTTTCAGTTTATGTTTCCGCATTATATAGTATGTATGCAGTATATAGGTACAGATATCAGTCATGGGTTAGCTTGTGGTCCTTTGGGGTCATGAGCACCGTGTAATATTTTGGGTACCAGATTTGGGGCGTTACAAACTTCGTATCAGATCCTAAGGTTCAATAGTGTCCTAGGAAGTTTGAAAGCCGCATCAGGTAATGTCTTATGCATGGGTGTGTTGCGCGCCATATTTATGTGCAGGAGTCTATAAGATGTTTTAGGAATAGTTTCCCTTCTTTCAGTATTCATGTCTTGCCTGTGTGCATAATCTCAATCTAATCTCTCAGTCTAATCCATTTCTTCTCCTTATTTAAGAACATGCCTCCTAAGAGAAGAACCCAACCTGTCTAAGAAGATCCCTTGGATGAACATGTTTCTAATGCGGAGTTCAAGGCCGCGTTTACTACTCTTGCTCAGTCAGTTGCTTCTCAGAATGAATGACCAGCTGTCATTCCATCCAACCCAGTGACCAATTCAGCTGCCTTCAAGATTCGAGACTTCACCTGAATGAATCCTCTATCATTTCTTGGGTCTAAGACGGACGAGGACCCTCAGGAATTGCTAGATCAGGTGCAGAAGGTTACAGACATAATGGGGGTTACTTCTAGTGAGAGTGCTGAGCTAGATGCATATCAATTACAGGATATGGCTCATACTTGGTTCAAGAAGTAGACGTTAGAGAGGGCAGACAATGCAGGGTCAGTTGAGTGGGAGGAGTTTACTTCAGCGTTCCTTGATAGATTCTTTCCCCTAGATCTTAAAGAAGCTAAGGTTCTAGAATTCATCAACCTCAGGAAGGGCAATATGACAGTGAAAGAGTATTCTCTTAAGTTTACTCAATTAGCCAGATATGCCCCTCATGTGGTTGCAGATAGCAGGGCAAGGATGAGTAAGTTTTTTTAGGGGGTGAACGATAGCATGGTTAATGAGTGCAGATCCACCATGCTGAATAGTGACATGACTTTAGCCAGGATCATGACTCATGCTCAGCATATAGAAGAGCAGAAGATTAAGATAAGGGAGAAACAGATTAAGAGAGTGAAGATAGGTAGTTTCAACTTTGCTCAGCCTAAGTTAGAAGGAGAAAACCGTTCTCAGTTTCATCCTAAGTTATCAGTTTCATATCCTTCTTCAGCCAGTGCTTCAGTTCCCAAGTTCAGAGAGGGTAACGAAGATAGAGTTCCAGGCTCTAAGTCCCAGGGCAGTGTTATCAGTTCCCGTACCTATCCTCGTTGTCAGACTTATAGAAAGCACCATCAGGGTATTTACATATATATGGAAATGGTATTTGTTTTGGATATGGTAAGCTAGGCCACAGATTCAGAGACTGTCCTCATCCAGGTCCTCATGGTTAATAGAATCACTTCTCAGCTCAGTCCAGTCGCCCAAATCATCAAGGCCCCACCTCCAGTGCTACTAGTGGGAAACGCCCAAATCATCTCTATACACTTTAGTCCCGACAAGATCAGGAAAATTCTCCTGATGTGATTATCAGTACATTATAGATCTTTCATATGCATGTTTTTCTTTGCTATATCCAGGAGCTTCTTTGTCTTTTGTCACTTCTTATATAGCAGTCAATTTTGGAGTCAATCCCGAAATTCTAGCAGAGCCCCTTTTCAGTCTCTACCCCAGTGAGTAAAACCATCATAGCCCGACGGGTATATAGGAACTGTCCGATTATGATATTTCAGAAAGTCACCTCAGCAAACTTAGTCGAATTAGAGATGACTGATTTTGATGTCATTATCGGCATGGATTTGCTTCATTCCTGCTATCCCACAGTCAACTGCAAAAATAGAATAGTCCAGTTTCAGTTTCCAAATAAACCCGTCCTTGAGTGGAAGGGTAGTGTGTCCTCTTTCAGGGGTCATGTTGTGTCCTACCTTCAGGCACGGAAAATGATATCTAGAGGATGTGTCTATCATCTAGTTCATGTTAAGGATTCCAGTTCTAAGACTCCCAGTCTTGAATCAGTTCCAGTTGTAAATGAATATTCAGATGTTTTTCCAGAAGATCTTCCAGGAATTCCTCCCGAAAGGAAAATAGACTTTGGTATTGATCTTCCTTTGGATACTCAGCCTATCTCTATTCCGCCATACAAAATGGCACCAGCAGAACTCAAAGAACAGAAAGAGCAGTTGAAGAATCTCTTAGATAAGGGATTCATCAGACCCAGCATTTCCCGTGGGGCGCACCAGTCTTATTTGTGCGCAAGAAAGATGGTTCTCTCAAAATATGCATTGATTAACATCAAGTAAATAAATTCATAGTCAAGAACAAGTATCCTCTCCCCAGAATCGAGGAATTGTTTGACCAACTTCAGGGTGATAGCTATTTTTTTAAGACAGACCTTAGATCCGGCCATTATCAGCTCAGAGTTTGAGAATGTAAAATTCCAAAAATAGTTTTCTGTACTCGGTATGGTCACTTCAAATTCTTATTTATATCATTTGGTCTTACCAATGTCCCAACCACTTTCATGGACTTGATGAACCGTGTGTTCAAGCAGTACTTGGACATGTTCGTCATAGTCTTCATAGATGATATTCTGGTCTATTCTCGCAGTGAGAGAGATCATGCAGACCATCTCAGAAATGTACTTCAGACTCTCAAAGATCATCAACTATTCGCCAAATTCATTAAGTGCGAGTTTTGTCTAAGGTCAGTAGCATTCCTTGGCCATATCATTTCTAGTGATGGCGTTAGAGTAGATCTTCAAAAGCTCGAAGCAGTAAGAAACTGGTCTTGCCCTATATCTCCATTAAATATTAGGAGTTTTTTAGGTTTGGATGGATATTATAGACAGTTTGTTGAGGGATTTTATTCTATTGCATCCCCTATGTCCAGATTGACTCAGAAGAAAGTTAAGTTTCAGTGGTTAGATCCTTGCGAGAAAAAATTTTAGGAGTTGAAGACTCGACTCACCTCATCTCCAGTTCTAGCTCTTCCAGATGGTTCAGATGGGTTCGTAATGTATTGTGATACATCTAGAGTAGGTTTGGGTTGTTTCCTCATACATCATGGTAAGGTCATAGTCTATGCCTCCAGACAGCTTAAACCCCATGAGAAGAATTATCCTACTCAAGATCTTGAGTTAGTCACCGTAGTATTTTCCTTGAAGATTTGGAGGCATTATCTATACGGTGTTCATGTAGATGTGTTCACGGATCATAAGAGCCTTCAGTATGTCTTTTCTCAGAAAGATCTCAATCTTCATCAGAGAAGGTGGTTAGAACTCTTGAAAGATTACGAAATGAGCATACTTTATCATCCGGGAAAGACCAACGTAGTGGTCGACGCTCTCAGTAAACTGTCTATGGGTAGTGTTACTCATGTCGAGGACAGTAAGAAGGAGCTAGCCCAGGAAGTTCATTAGCTTACAAGACTAGGCATTCGCTTAGTCGATACAGAGAAGGGTGATATATGGGTTCAGAGTAGTTCAGAATTATCTCTAGTTTCTGAGGTGAAATAAAAGCAAGATAGGGATCCTAGCCTTGTCAAGCTAAAAGAGTCAGTCAAGGATCAGAAAATAGAAGTTTTTCCCAAGGGGGAGATGGTGTTCTGCGCTGTCAGGGTCATCTCTGTGTTCCAGGTATAGATGACTTAAGGCAACGAATTCTTGCAGAAGTGCATGGTGTGCGCTACTCTATTTATCTAGAGGCCACAAAGTTGTACCGCGACTTACGGGAGATTTATTAGTGGATTGGGATAAAGAGAGATATTGCAGATTTTGTGGCTAAGTGCTTTACATATCAGCAGGTTAAGAGAGAGCATCAGAAACCTAGTGGTCCTATGCAAGATTTCATTATTCCTACTTGGAAATGGGAAGAAGTGAACATGGACTTCATGATGGGTTTGCCTCGAACTCGTCATCAACATGATTCATTTTGGGTTATCGTAGATAGAATGACCAAATTATCCCATTTTCTTCCAGTCCATACCTCATATTTAGCCGAGAATTATGCCAAACTCTACATTAGGGAATTGTTCAAATTGCACGGTGTTTTGCTATTTATTATCTCAGACAGAGGTACCCAGTTCACCTCTCATTCCTGGAAAGAGTTCCAAAAGGTTCTTGGTATCCAAGTTCATCTTAGTATAGTCTTTCATCCTCAGAAATATGGTCAAGCAGAAAGGACCATTCAGACTTTAGAAGATATGCTAAGGGCGTGTGTAATTGATTTCAAGGGTAGTTGGGATGACCACTTGCCTTTGATTGAATTTGCATACAACAACAACTATCATTCCAGTATTCATATGGCTCCATTCAAAGCTCTCTATGGTAGGAGATGTAGATCTTCAATTGGTTGGTTCGAAGTTAGTAAAGTCTCAGCTATAGGGCCTGACTTGGTATTCAATGCCTTAGAGAAAGTCCAGTTGATCAGAAAAAGACTCTGGGCTGCTCAGAGCCGACAGATGTCTTATGTAGATGTTCGTAGAAAGGATCTCGAGTTCGAGATTGGTGACTATGTCTATCTAAAGATTTCTCCCATGAAAGGAGTGAAGATATTTGGAAAGAAGGTAAAACTCAGTACCCGATATGTCGGTCCCTTTAAGATTCTCAGTCGCTTTGGCAAGGTAGCTTATGAGCTCAAATTGACTTTAGATCTAGCCTCAGTTCATCCAGTCTTCTATGTCTCTTTGCTCAAGAAATGTATAGGTGACCCAGTAGTTGTAGTCCCTATTCATAGCATCGATGTTCAGAACAGCCTCTCCTATGAAGAGATTCTAGTTGAAATCCTAGATTATCAGACTCGTAGACTGAGGATCAAAAAAGTCCCTCTAGTTAAAAATCTGTGGCAAAATCAGTCTGTAGAGGGAGCTACCTGGGACACAGAATAAGACATGTGTACCAAGTATCCTCACCTCTTTTCCAGCGACTTAGATCAAGCTCAAGGTAATAGTTTTCCTTAACTTTACCCAGTTTCATGTTCAGTGTTCATCACAAACTTGGTATTAAATACCATTGCATATTTAGTCATGCATTTATGTATCAGCTCAGTTATATAATTATGCATCAGACATGCATTCTCATTGTGAGAAACTTAGTTTATCAGAACACCCAGTCATGCATTTATGAATCAGTTACACATGCATCAGATATGCATATTCAGCATGATATGTTCAGTTATCAGTCATATCAGTCATGAGATCATGTTTCAGTATTCATGTTCAGTATGTATGTTGGTTATTCTTTCCCCTCACTCAGTCTCATTCGAGGACGAATGTTCTTAAGGGAGAGATATTGTAATACCGCATACTTTTCCTAGCTTGAAATCATCTCAAAAATGTCAGAAGCTTTTTTTGAAAGATGAATCCATTTTTGTATATGTGGTATATTTAAATATTTTCACTTTTTGTCATGTGGTAAATTGAATTATCTTTCCAACGATACCAATTTCATAAAAATCCGACATCGGAGGAGAAAGTTATGGCCAAAATATAGAAGGCAGTAAAAACCGCTCAGGTGCGACGGTGAGGCCGACGGACCGTCGGACTAGTGATGGACCGTCACCCATGACCGTTGCAAGGAAAACAGTGAGGCCACCTTCTGGATAAAGTGCGACGGGCAAGTTGATGGACCGTCGAACTTGCAACGGACCGTCGCCCAGGCCGCCGCTACTTAGGCAGTAATCCCTTTTCTTGGTCCACGTACGACGGTCGAAACGACGGACCGTCACCCTAGTGACGGACCATCGCACAAGTCATTGCAACTCCCGATTCAGCAAATTAAAGCAGTTTTTAAAAGGGTATTTTGGTCATTTACCACCCACATATATACATACCCAATTATATCTGATTTCATCCATTTGGTTCATTATTACTTCACAACAAATATTAGGGTTTCTCTCTAACATTAATCTCCAAGAACAAAATCCAATCTTCTTCAAGAACTAAAGGATTTCCAATTCTTCAAGCTCAAGAACATCAAGAATCTTAACCCAGGTATGCATAGCGTTCATTCATGGACTTCTTTCATCCATGAAGTCCAAGAATCCCTTTTTCCAACTTCAAGTTATAGATTTTCTTTATGATTTCATGATTGGGTTGTTCTTGTTCACGTTGATAAATGAGAAATTGAATTTTACTCCATGTTGGGTGATAATTTCTATGTGGGTTTAATTATTATAGATATAGATTCATGCAAACCTATGACTAAACCCTTGAACGATGAAATTAGAATGTGACCATGATGTTTAATTATTGTACAATGATGTTTACATGTACCATGCCTACAATATGTTTGATTTAATGCCTAAATGAAGGAAAAGGGCCTAATTAGCATGTTGTCATGAAATCCCCATGTATGTACAAGCTTATGTCTATCACATGTTTGATGAAATACTTTAGTAAATGCATTATAGTGATTATTATGTATTCAAGAAAGTCATGCTTTGTCAGTTTCCTTCTATCGAGTCCTGGGGGTACTTGTACCCAAAATATTAGTTGTGTGCCTAGAGCCATGTCATGTTTTCACGATACTCTCAGTCAAGCTATGATCCTTACACTTCAGACAATCTTATGACTCAGGAAATCTCCATGATCTCATGAACTCAGTCAGTTGTCAGATATCTGTAGTAATTCGTCAGTCAATGGAAGTCAATAACGCAGTCCATGTTCAGTTTCAGAAAATCATGTTCAGTGTCTATTCAGATGGGAGTAGAAATAAGCACCGAGCGAACCCAAGGGTGGGAACTCACCTGTTATATGGGGGTGCAATTCTTAGAAGCAATCCTTGCATTCCAGAACTATGTAGCCAGCATAGGTTGAGACATCATATCCTGCTATATGAGGATAGATGAGGTGGCTTAACCTGCTATATGAGGGTTCCCACCGTTCTCATTGGAGTTACCTGTTATATTAGGGTCACTCACATGTTGTCCTTACCAGTGGCGTGGTATTAACACCCTTCCAATCAGGGCACTGATTGGACCCTAATTCAGCTATAATGTGTCATTTGGGGCATGTCGGTTAGATGACTACTTCCCGCAGTTTCAGTAGCAGTATTAGTCAAGAACTCAGATAGTTCTTCAAATTTTAGGACTGTCAGATACTGTCAACTCAGATACAGTACGGAACTCAGCTAGTTCCATCAGATTCAGACTGTCAGATACAGTCACTCATGTTATCAGTATATCATGTTATCAGTATTCAGATTCAGTAATCATGTTATCACGGTATCAGTGTCAGTTTTTATGTCTCATGCATGTACTCTCACACTCATGATAGTCAGTCTGTTATTATAATTGTTCATGCATACGAACCCCATGCATTCACTTACCTCACATGCATACCAGTACATTCAAAGTACTGACGTATTTGCACTATGGTGACTTATACCATAGGTTCAGAGACACGAGTTCTAGAGCATCAGTAGATTCCAGTCTCGACAGTCAGAGTTAGAAGTGAGTCCTCATCTTTCGAGGACACGATCATTATTTTATTAGCTCGTTAATTAGTTTATTAGTAGGAGTTAGTTGGGGACATGTCCTATCAACTCCTTAATCAGACAGTCATGTTTAAAGGCTTTTTAGACTGCAGCATGTTCAGATAGATTAATTCAGTTATGTTTTAGGTATTTCATACCCCATCCATATGTTATGATTTATCAGATCTTATGTTACAGTTTTGAACCTTATGGCCTTTCAGTTCATGTTTCCGCATTATACAGTATGTATGCATTATACAGGTACAGATATCTGTCATGGGTTAGCTTATGGTCTTTCGAGGTCATGAGCATCGTGTAACATTTTGGGTACCAGATTCGAGGCGTTACACCTTTCATAGGTCCTACTTTGGCATCCAAAGATTCTATTTTACAATTTATAGATTCAGGTGCTGCCAAGATTGCATTTGAAGTATTGACATCCATGGTTGGTGGTGTTCCAACTTCCAAACCATTCTACCTATTATAAAGATACTAAACACAAACAATAAACACATTAGCATTTGAGAAATAACCTCACAACTCTACACACCTTTGTGTGCCTTACACTTAGTCTGCAAATATTGAAGGATGGTTTATACTCTGGGTGGTAGTTGAAGTGTCGATTTCTACTCTTGAGCGGATTGGATTTTATTTGAAAGAATCAAAATAAATGCATAAAGACTTGAACCAATAATCAAAGACAAAATAAAAATAAGAAAAGCACGAAAGAAATAGGACAAATAAGGAAATCAGACTCAAGAACTAATCAACCAACTTAGTACGTGAATAACTAGTTGTAAATTAGTTTAAAAATCGAGAAATGAAATTAAGAATCAAGAATTAAAAATAGAATGATTGAATCTAAGAAAAATCAGAGTTGAAACCTTTGAAATGCATTTGGAAATGGCGTGGACCCAGGTGGTGACCTACCCTCACAGATGGAAGGGCACAGATAAAACTAATAGCTGAGAAGGTGATCTGCTTTGGTCACCTGCCACCGCAGATGGCTCACCTGCGTACGCAGGTGAGGGCGTAGGTGGCTGGATAGAACACCTTGAAGCACCGAAAATTCCTCATATGTGGCCATCCCTCTTAGATTCTCTCTCGTAGAATATTCCATTTCTTTTTGGATATTCTTATTGTACTAACAACAAATAACTTTCTCTTTCTTCCATTTTTGAATCAAACGCACTTTTTCAATGATTCTTCTCCTTGAAGATTTGAAGATCCTCAAGAACTTCAATTTTTTCAATTAGCTTATTTTTTCTTGAAATTTCACGAAACTTCAGATTTAAGGTCATTTCAACGTGAGAATCACTTTTCTACCAACTTTAATCCTCAAATTCACACCAAACAAGTTGATCTAAAAACCTATTTCACCCTTTTTCAAGCTCAAGAAGAACAATGGGGGATTTCTCAAATCCATTGAAATCAAGTCTCAAGCTTAAGATTCTAACTCAATAACACTAAAAGTCTCATGTTTAAGATTCTGACTCAATAACACTAAAAGGAACAAATTCTAGTTTTAAAACTTCTAACAAGACTCAAAAACACAAATCTTTTTGGGGGATCTGTAAAAAATAATTTTTGACATTATTTTATTCTTCAAAGGTAACAATCCCAAGACTAGAGTCGTAAGAACGAATCTATCCTTTCTCCGATATCAAATGATAGAAGCAAACTACGAAAACTAGAAATTCACTACATTAGTAAAGAGATAATCAATCGATAATGAAAAATTAAACATAAAAATAAGAGTAATTAAGAACAAAAGTATATATTAAACCCAAATATCTTTAATTACAAGATTCAAACTCACACCTAATCCCTACGGTGATTAAGAGGGAATTGATCTCCCTTGAAATAACTCATTTTCAAGCCAAACGTCAACAAATACTCACCAAACTCTCTCAATGGAAATTTATTTATCAATATTCAAAGAAAAATTAAAGAAAATAAAGTATGGTTTGGGAGTTTATACCCCAAGGTCAATTATTACAAATTGGGTACAAAAGTGACTTATTTTCATTAAACTAGTCAAATCAGTCGATTTGACTCATCTACCCATGCATGTGGCCATCTTCCCATGCAGGGTAGGGGTGCAGATGTCACTACCTCCACCTGCTGGTGTATGTGAGCACGCAGGTGCACCCAGTGTACTTTTTAACTCCATTTCACACTCCTTTGACCCCTCCAAGGCCCCTTGATCCTTAGTAGGCACCATCACCAACACATAGCACTATTTTGATGGTAGTAGAATCTCTTCAAGCACTTCTCGTTTCATGAATATTTCTTGGAATACTTGAAGTTTTCGGGCTTGGCTTCTAGTGAAGGGCTCTGAGCCCATTCGGATTGTATCATTTGATTTCTACTCCATAATTATTGCGTACTCCCTCCATTTCAAATTACTTGGGCTATTTTTTGTATTTATTTGTTTCAAATTACTTGTCCTATTTATAAAACCCAGACTATTTTAGACTTATTTTTTAATTTTATCCCTATTAAGTACCACTCTTTTTAATTTTTTGAATATAAGATTGTTGAATTCCAAAGCCATTAAACGTAAATGGCCTCTTTTTTTCCTTTAGTACGACTCCAAGTCATTTCAATTTAATGAATTCAATTTTCAAATAAATTGATTTATGATTTCTAATCCATAATTATTGCTTAGTTATTAAGATATAAGGATAAAAAAGTAAAATTACATCTTCAATCATTAACATCTTAAGGTGTGTGTCAAGTGCAAATACGCCAAATAATTTGAAACGGAGAGAGTAGTTATTAAGGTATAAGGATAAAAAAGTAAAAATACATCTTAATCATTGGTATCTGAAGGGGTGTGTTAAGTGCAAAGGGGCCAAGTAATTTGAAATGGAAGAAGTAGTTATTAATGTATAAGGATAAAAAGTAAAAATACATCTTAATCATTGGCATCTCAAGGGATGTGTAGTGCAAAGGGGCCAAGTAATTTGAAATGGAGGGAATAGCCATTAGATGATAGACTCTAAAGAAAGTACTTCATCCGTCCAATAATACTTATCCACTATTTACTTGACAGACATGTTAAGAAATAATAAATAATAAGGGTAATTTTACTAGCTTACCATTTAAATATAATAAATTTAATATCTTAGAAAATACATTGAGTGATAAATAATATTTAATACTAATCATAAAATAGATAGATAATGGTAAATTATTTATTACTTTTTTAAACTGAATAAATTTTATCGAACATTTATTTTTAATATATTGAACAAATATTATTAGACGGAGGAAGCAACATCATTATAGAAGGGTCGGCAATGCGTAAAATAATATGGTACTTACTATACTATTAATCAAGTCGTTGGGACATTTGTCGCTGTGTATTACATAACTCCGACGTTCTAATAAGTATTACATTCTGTAGAAAAATATCCCTTTAGATTAGATATGTGATGCACTTCTTTTTTTTAGTTTAAAAAAATAATATATTTTTATATTTAAAAATAATTTAATCTTAAACTCCTCGATAATTTGACCCTTAATGAGATAATATATGACCACACAAATATTTATATCTCATTTTAATTTATCACTTTTAAAATTCTTTTATTATTTGACATAGTATCGCCTCCACGTAACAACATATATAAAATAGGAAGAAAAGTGATAATTAGACATAGAGCCGTCAATATGGGTCAGCCCATTGGGTAGGTCCAACTCGGCTTGTAATTTGATGGAGTTGGGCTTCAATTTTTGCAGTCCATTTAAGAACAAGGTTTTTTAGCCCGGCCCGAATAAGCCTGTGGCCCATGGGGCTTGAGCAATGTGTGTTGGGCTAGCCCGCGGGTCGGTCCGTAAGTCAAATACATGCAACTATTTAGATTGCTTATTAGTATTTTTATTTGGTTCGAAGGATATCATGTCAAAAATTATTTAATTTCACTATTAGGTGTATTTTTTTGGGGTGTTAGAGACTTGATTAACAAATATTAATACTATGTAATATTGTTTGGTAATATTTATGTTTATTAACTATCTAAATTTAAATTATAAAATATTATTTTTTTAAAAGTAGGCTGACCCGTGAGGCCCGCAGCCCACAGAATAATGGTATGAGCTTGGTATTTTTTGGCCCATCATTTTGATGGGTCAGCCCGACCGGATCTGCCAGACTCAAAGCCCGTATGAATTTGCCCGACTGAATTGGGCCGACCCATATTGACAACGTTAATTAGACATAGTTATGTTTATCGAGGGTGAAAAGAAAAAATAAGACGTGTTCTATGAGGCAAAAGAAATTTGAGGAAGTGGATCTCAAAACCTTCTTAATGCATGATCCAAGTGGACATATGCAACATAAAAGCAAGTACCCCCATTGATCCAATATTTAGAAATATTTCATCATTGATTTGCTCTCTTCCCCTATTTCTTCAGCTGTATCTTAATATGGTCTTTAAACAACCTTTGACCAATTGTAGGCACAATTACCCTTACAATTTTTTAGTGCGTAGAGACGACTTTCTATCATTTGTTCACACTATGAAGAGTACTTACAATAATAGCTAGAATTGATTAAGTTCTACATTTTAACACAATAAAAAGAATTCCACTATTAATATGGTTAAATCTATCATATTAATTCGTCACCATTTAAATCAGGTTATATAAACTGATTAACCATGGTAGCATACTATATATCTAGAAGTTGATTTTAGGTGAACATTTATGAAAGGTTTAAAGTCGGAAAAATAACATAAATATACACCTTAACTTATTATATTTATACAAATTCTCATACTTATAATGTAATTACAAAAATCTCAACTAATTATGTATCTTCGTTGGATGTACAGGGAGCTAATTACGTATCTCGATAAATCTAAAATTGAAAAGAATGTATTAGAAGCTAATTATGTATCTTTACAAAGAAAAAAATATATCTTCGTTGGATGTATTATGTATCTCGATAGATTCAAAAAAAAATATCGTGAACTAATTATATATCTTTACAAAAAATATATATATCTTTGTTGGATGTATCAGGAGTTAATTATATATTTTTTCAGACCCAAAATTAATTTTTTTTAATAATTATGCAAAACAGTAAAAAAAATTATAATTAATCTTCAAATTATCAAAATTTGTGTTATTCACTAGAAAATAATGCTTAATTTGTGGGGGTTAATTTGTTGATTTGAGCCACTTTTTGACTCCTACAATTTGAATCGCAGTGGCTTTCAAAAATGCTACAATTAACCTTGCCACGAGCGTATTTGTAGCAATTTTTAGAAACCTCCATGATAATCGGCATAAAATTAGTTTTAAATTTGTGGAAGTTTTTAAAATAAATTGGTGATAGTTTACAACCTCCATAATAGTATTTTAATACTTTAAAAAATTAAATTTGCATGGATTTAAAATTGCCACAAAATGATATCTATATATTTACATAATAATTTAATCTATGGAGGCTTATAACCACTACAAATTATTATTTTTTGTATAAAAATATTAGATATTTAATTTACATCAAGCTTGGTAATGATACATATAAACACTTTACTATACATATAATGAAAAATCAAATTTCATTAAACAAACTTGTAATTAAAAATATCACAATTTTAAATTCATGTGAAAATAAAGTAATACAAATTCATGTATAATAATTTGAATGTTACAACTTTAAATTCCAAATGCCTAAAATACATCATATCAAATCAAGATAAAAAAGTACTATGCATTTGTTTAGTGACTTGAATTGGTGCACTCTATCTTTTATTCCAGTCGAAGCAAGCTCAAACTCACCATTACTAGAAGCATGAAAACTTTAAATGTGATTAGATAAATATTTATTGACATATCGATATTCTTGTACATTTTTATACCAAAAAAAATCAAAAATTAACTCATCTAAAAGACAAGTTCAATGAACCTTTGGCTTTTACAGAGATTCATAAGATTGTGGGTGAAAAAAATTTACTTCAACAATGGTCAAACACTAAACTGTGATTAAAAATTAATAAAAGGTGATAGAAAATTGTATTTTCTTCTATAAACAGAAGACATCGATTAATTAAAAATGTTGCTAGATATTTGAAGAAGTAAAAAGAAAAAAAAATAAGCCATAAACGTAACTTGATAATGCAAAGGTCATACTTTTCAATTCAAAGACAGTGTAAATATTTTAAACTTATTTCTAGAAAGAAAGTAATGTGGTTTATTTGTACCCTACCTTGTTACACATATAATCTACATAAAATTAAAATATTACGAGGCTGAACCCACGAATATTTCACAGAGCAATATTCTACAAAATATTACCCTCTCTACTTCTTCGGAAGTAGCAGTATGGACTGCGTACATCTTATCCTCTCTAGACCCCACTTTGTGGGAATATACTGAGTTTGTTGTTGTTGTTGTAAGGCTACTTTATTTTTTAAATCAAATAAATATAAATTAATAGAAGTAAAAATCATGAAACCAATGCTTGAAACTCAAACCTTGTATGAGCAAAACAAATTTGATAGGTTTTAATAAAAATCAAACTGAACCAAGATTTTATAAAACACTAACTATCGTCCTTACCTAAATAAAAAAAAATTGAGGTTTATCTGCAACCAATTGAAGGTCGTGTTTTATCCCTTTTCGGATTTTACTTTAAAAAATGGTTTTTGCCTTTTAAAACTATTTCAATAATTCAAGAAAATTTTTCAGAAATGTAAACATAGCTGACATATACGTAGCATTTTATGTATATGTTGGAATTTTTGTAATATGTTTAGGGAGTTGGAATTTTTTATAATGTTGAAAATATAAGTTGTGTATTTGTGTAATTTTTAGATTTATAATAGAATAAAGATTAAAGTTGGAGTTGGGCCCCTTTTTGGCCAATCAGTAAACTGCCCAGCCTTTGGGCTTGCAATTTTATGGACATTAAGTCCATTTCCCTGCACGTATACCAGATGTATATTGCAACCCCTTTTCCTTGTGTTTTTTGGGTATACTACCATGTATATTCTGTATATCAACGTATAAATCAACGCGTCTACTTCCATTTTTACGTGCACCATGTAGTATGTTCGGCTGCAGCTATCCTAATGTATATCCACTGTATACAATATATACCAGATTGTATACTAAAGCCCGCTGATGTATATCAGTCTATTTTTGGACTTTAATGAGGCTTAACTCGAAGGTAGTGGACCTCGTTGGCCCGGAGAAATGCAAATTCTCGAATGTGACGAGCCTCGATGGACTCAAAAGTTTACATGCAGGGGAAAAAAGAACAAGATTAGTATTCTAATAACCCAAAGCAAGGGAGACAGGAAATAGATAAAGGACAGACATCACTCCATTCCTACTTAATAGTGAAAAATATGGAAGGATTTTCTAAATAAAGAGAAACTCTTGTTAAACTTTGCATATTGAAAAAATCTTCTAATTCGTCAATTTAAAAATGCTATCTAAAGTGACTCAAGGATTTGTTATCTTTTAACAATCATTTTCCCATTCCACATATGCCAAAAGGTAACATATAAATTCACTGATAAGAGGGACAATTAATGAGGATTCAAATATGCAACCACACAATGCCACGCATATAGAGAACATTGTCACTTGAACAAAAGGAGTCAACTCATAATCACAGTAAAACAAAAGAGACCAAAATTCTCCCTAGTTACTTGAAAATAACATATCACAAATAAAAGGATTGAAACTATATGAAGAAAAATAAGAATCACCTAATCAATTGAACACTTGAAGTTAAAGAACTCTATTGCATACTTGAAACTTTTGGGCGTGAGAGACGTAAACATGTTTTCAAACTACATAATTTTTGTGTGAAAATTTGTGTACAGTAAAAAAGATGGGATAACTTGACTGACTAAGCAATCCAATGTCATGAATTCCTAAAACCTTCATCTACAAGTCGATAATAATATATAAATACCTTCAACTTTCTCAAAATCATGCTCTCTAAAAGCAAGTAAATTAGTAAGCCCAACATACTAATAACAGTAACAAGAAACCCATGATAGAATCTAGTCATTAAGAAAATATTCCTCAAAAGCAACAAGACACAACTGGAATGAATTTCACTTCTCCAATTTCTTTATTTTTTATTTTTTTTTAGCTTTTTCTTGCTAATGGACTAAGTTTTGGCTTGGCCAAATTGGCGTAATAGTAAGAAAAAATAAAGGTAATTTTATAAACTGAAATAAAGACAGACGGACACATGAAAATAATAATGTTTGAAAATTTTCAATGAATACATTACGACAAGACCAAATTTTAAACTCTCAATAATAGAAAGAACACATAAAGCGCAAATATTGGATATCAAATTCATCGATATCGTGGTATTCACATTGAAACGTCAAATTATAGCAAAAAAGAATGCAAAAATTATGAGGTTTCGCACCTGTTTTCGGGCAGCGAACAGGAAACACGAGCTAAATTAGAGATTCCACCACATCGGAGTTCAAACAAGGCTTCATCGGAATTCAAAGTGTTTTCCAGAAATTGAGCGTATTTTCTTCATGAATTTTTTGTTACGTGGAATTAAAGGAATGCACCTTCAAAATCCCCAAATTTTTCTCCACAAATCCCTTCCTCTGGCTTCTAGCCTTCGCTATCTATTTATATGGGAAATTAGGGCGAGGGAGGGAGAAAGATTAGGGTTGTTGTATGCTGTTTATTGGAGATGATGTCGATAGTTTTTGCTAAAGATGTTAATATCGAGTAAGGGAGTATGATAAGGTAATTGGGCCAGGTGGAGGTTCAAGGGAAGTGGGTTGGGTGGAGGCAGGTTGGGTCGGTAGTTTGGGCCAATTGGAATGAGGGTTGATGGGTCGGGCTGGTATGTTGTTGTTATTTGGTTGGCATAAACAGGGAAAAAATGGGCTTGTGCTGGTAGATTAGTTTTAGGCTATTTATTAAATAACCTAATTGTTAGGGTTTTAGCCAATAGGATTTAAATATTAGCCTATTGAAAATCAATTGGTCAATTGCATTGCAATTATGATCAAGTTGAATTCAATTAATGTTAAATTTAATAAATTGACCAAATTTTATCAAAATTTAAAATAAATTAACAATTAATTTAATCCTAAACTTCTTAATTTAATAAAATCGAACAAATATTTCTCCAAATAAATTATCTTGAGCAAAAAAATTATATTTAAATCAACAATTTACTCATTTAAATTAATTTCAAGATAACCCTTGATTAAAATTTAATTTTTTTTGTAACATAATTATTTAAGTAACAAAATTATACAATCTCGTATACTTGGATACGAAAGTATACAATCATTATTTATTGTGAAAAAAATACTCATATAAATGCTTTGAAAAGTTTTTATTCAGATAAAATAAGTATTGAAATTTTATTTAAAATCAAGGAAACTCAGGAATAAATACAGTTGTGAAGGGCAAAAATTAATTGTCAACAGTTGTCCCTCCCTTTGGGTAGGGTGGATGCAAGTAACCCTGGGCAAAGGGAGTTTGACGTTCCTACTTTTTGTTTGACCATAAATTTATTTTTAAAAGAGGTTGTTTTTTGTACGAGTTTCATGGAGTTATGGACGGAACCCGATATCGGGTTTCCTACATGTCCCAGGTTGCATGAGAACTCGGGCTACTTGTAGGTCATAACGCTTGATTTTGACCACAATTCTCAAAGAATTCACAAGTTAAATCGATTTTAAAAATTTAGGCAAAAATGGAAAGCTGAGGAATAAGCAGATTGGGGGAAGGTTGGAACGTAGTCGAGTTTATCACATGGAGCTCAACCTACATATCCTCGAGTCTCAGGGAATCATACTGCATATAGTTCGACTCGATCAGTGGAAAAGGTAGCCCTTTATGATAAGACGACCTTTGGTTCAGGACGAGCGATGGACAATCGAGCCAGGGACTAGAGTCTTGTGATTAGATCAATTACAAAATACGGGCCCATCACATATGTAAATATGAGCTATATGGACATAATTCTTAAAGCTCTAGGTGTATGTCACCCAGATTTTAAGGAAAAGGAAAGTTACTTTCGATGTGAGTTTAGAAATACCCTAAAAGTGAAACTGAAACCAAAATCCCAGAATACCCACATGACTTCTAATAGGGATGTGGTTTGATGGTGGTGAAATTCTTCTTTTAGCTTGCATCCAAATAGTTTGATATTCCTCTTCGAACTATGTCCTAGTTTATTGCTAAGAAAAAGTTTCATGTTGTGCTGCGTCCTTATTGGATTCATCCGCACTTGTAGTTGTGGTTTGATATTTTCATCCTTTCGAATTCTCTCGATATATCTCACAAAAAACTTTTAGTGATAAACATAATTCACTAAGAGATTTATAGTCTTTTACAATGTTTCTGCATGAGTTGCTACCTGAAAGATGTCATCCTCCCTTGTACTTGTTTGGAGGGCAACAATTCTTTTGATAATCAACACAATGACCCTCTTCTTGTTGGATAAAATAGTTTTTTTGATGGTTGATAATGTTTTTCAAAGTGGGGTAGCCCTCCTAGGCACCGACGACACATATAGGGTGGTCCCTGCAACTGCATAGTCCTATGCTGATGTGGCAAAGATTTTGATCACCTATAATGCTTGTCGTATATGGAATGATAACCCCTTCGACTATCGACAATGGTCCTTTGCATGTGGCCTTGGGTAAATCTTGTGCATCTCTCATATCAATATGACTTATAGATTTCCCTTAAATTGTCAATCTTTGGATACTCTTGCCCATTATTTGATGTTGGATATAAGGCGACTTACAAATATCCTTTAAGTTGCTATCTTTTGAGTGATCCTGCACATTATTCGACCTTGGATAGGAGATTACTTACAGATATCCCTCTAATTGTTAGCTCTTAGGTATTCCTGCACATTATCCGAACTTGGATATAATATGACTTATAGATATCTCTCAAATTGGTAGTCTTTGGGTAATCCTGCGCATAATCGATCTTGGATATGATGCGACTTATAGAGAACCCTTGGACCTATTAATTTTGATACTATTGCATATTTTCCGGTAAGGATTTAGTTATGACTTATGGACAACCTTCAAACTGTCAGTCTTTGGGTAACCTTGCACACTATCCGGTTAGTATGTATTTGCGGCTTACGGATGACCCATTTTCTATTAACTTATAGGTAATCTCGCACACTATCCTATTTTAAATAATGTGATTTATATCTGATCCTTAGATTGTCAATTCTCAAAAAATCTAGTTTGTCGTACGTTTTCGGATAGCATCATACAGACATCCTTCAGACCATATATTTTTTATAGTCCAATAGCGAATGTCATTAAATCTTTGGATATTAACGCACTTGAAGCTGATGAATATCTCTCAACGCCAGGTTGTTTTTCCTTAGCGTGATTTGATCAGATATGAATGCTTCAGAATATCCTTCAATAATAGAGTCTTTCTTCTTTGAGTGATTAATAGATATAGAAGACTTTGACCCAATCATAGGCATCATATGCAATATGGAGATGCCCTTGGATTGTCGTTTCTTTGAAACTAGTCGGAGAAGGCAATATATTTTTCAGGACACAACCCTTATGGCATGGTTCTCTTGGCATGGCCCTTTTGGTATGACCCTCTTGGCATGGACCTTTCGGCATAGCCCTCATGGCATGGTCCTCTCGGCATGGATTTCTCAGTATGATATGGTGCAGTAGAAATATGAGAAGGAATGCAAATAATCGTGCAGTGATTGTAGAAAACATCACCTTGACCATTCCAAAAGCATGTTGGACCTTATGCATGTACCACATCAAACGTTCGTCCTTGATCTGCTTAGTATGTGAGTAAGTCATCATTTTGCTTTCCATATTTGATGATAACTGCAACCATAAAAAAACTATTTCTTTTTGGAAACTCAGTTGTTTTTCAGCTCCTGACCATTCTGGCTCTTTCTTATCGACCTTGGGATGTTTGGATTTCTTGTATTCCCTTAAACCAAAGGAATATAGTGAATAATTGGTGCTTTTGTTGGTTTTTGTTGGCTTCAGGATAATCTGCATCCATCGAAAAATTATTAGCTTTTGGTAAAATTGATCTATGTTGACTTCCTTGGTCTTCAGCTTCTGTCATCACCATCATCGGGTTCTCATCTTCTTCATGTGTTTGTCATTTTTTGACTCCTGCTTTGACTCCCGGGGTTGGTGGGCGTAAGGCAAAATTAGAGTATAAATTAATTTAAGGTAAGTACTTTTACAGATAATTGAATTTTCAAAAATATTTTTCTAAGATTGGGATGAGTCTCTATCAAATAATATATGTCATATACGAGCTTTAATGAACATTCTTGGCTTGAGACGTTGAGCCTTTGTAGCTAACGGTCCATGAAGTAAACTTTACTCTTTCAGCACCGAAATCTTTGTTGTTATCTTTGAACTCTTTAGTACAGTATGGTGGAAATTTTGAGGTCTACCTCAAAATTTCTACCTCAGTTACTGATAGCACTCTCAAAATTTAATCAAGCTTTCCATAGGATGATCTTCCTCTTTTGAATTTCTTGAGATTCCTTATCAAATATTCTACCCCAGTTTCCATTTCTTGGGGTGATATGATCGGGCCATTGTGGTGCCTACATATCTCTTTGAACAGGAATCAGGTCAAACGTAGTTCCCATAAAGTAAAAGAGAATAAAAATATGGTTAAAAGGGTGACCGAAGACGACAAGGCCACCTACGTATCCCATCCTTGGGAATTCAGGTTATCACGAAGATCAAGATAATATAAATAAGAGTTTCTAAGGGATTTACCAAAGACGACATAGTCCACCTACGTATCTCATTCTTGAGAATTTAGGTCAAACGTAATTCATACATAAAAGAAAAGGGTAAATTCTTCTAAGGGGTTGACCAAAGCTGACATAGGCTGCCTATGTTTCTCTTTCTTGGGTATTCAGGTCAAATATAGTTCGTATATGAAAGGAAAGGGGATTTTAGAGTTACTATAATCATCAAAATGGTTACAAATGAGAAAGCAATTACAAGGAAATAAGCACAAAGGAACCCCACATCAGACATAATATCTCTTTACTGAATCAGAATTGATTGGCTTGGTCCACCTTTGGCCATTCATTTACGGCAAAATCAAGGCTCCTCCTGATAACACTTTGGAAATTACATTCGGCCCCTGCTAATTTAGAGAGAACTTTTCTTTATATTTCTCTTGGTGAAGGAATTTACGTTTGAGCACCAATTGACCAACTTTAAACGTGTGAGTTCTTACTTTTTGGTTGAAATCACGAATTATTCGTTGTTGGTATAATTAGACATGGCATAAAATACTCATCCTCATTTCATCGATCCTCATAAGTTGTTCCTTGAGGGTGCGGAGCCATTCTTTATTACTTAATCCTGCTTCTTGGATGATTCTTAAAGATGGTATCTCTAGTAGGTATTACCGCTTCTGTCCCATAGACTAAAGCATAAGGAGTTACCCCAATCAAAGTTCTGACTGTCGTTTGATATCCCAGAAAGGCATAAGGAAGCATGTCGTGCCACGATCGGTGACTACCAACCATCTTTCTTAAGATCTTCTTGATATTCTTGTTGTTAGCTTCTACTACTCTATTTATTTGAGGGCGATATGCGATTGAATTCATATGAGTGATCTTGAATTGTTCACATATCTCTCTCATTAAATAACTATTCAAGTTTGGTCCATTATTTGTGATGATTGACTCGGGTATCCCAAATCGATTAATCTAGTTATTTTTTACAAACTCTGTTACTACCTTCTTGGTTACAGCTTTGTATGAGGCATCTTCCACCCACTTGGTAAAGTAATTAATAGCGACCAAAATGAATCTATGTACGTTAGAAGTTGGTGGCTCAATCGAGCCGAAGGCATCCCTTCCCCAAGCTACAAACATCCAGGGCGAGCTCATTACGTTGAGTTCATGTGGAGGAACCCAAATCAGATCTCCATGTGTTTGGAAATTATGATATTTTTGCACAAACTTGCTACAATCACTTTCCATGGTCATCCAAAAATATTCGGCTCTTAGGATCTTCTTGGATAGAGTGAACCCATTCATATGAGGTCCACACATTTTGGCGTGAATTTCTTGAAGTAACTTTGTAGCTTCAATGGAATCCACACATCGCAGAAATTCTAGATCTAGGGTCCTTCTGTAATGGACTTTCAAATTCAAAAAGAAATTGTTGGCCATCCGTCGCATTGTTTTCTTTTGATTAACGATTGCATCTTCGGGATATACCCCAGCTTCTAAATACCTCCGATATCAAAGTACCATGGCTTTCCATCTGATTTAGCCTTAACTTGTGCGCAATGTGCAGGTTGCTCCTTTAAACTTATCTCTAAAGAGTTAATGTAACTTTGATCCGAATGTTGAATTATAGAGGATATAGTGGCCAAAAAATCGGCGAACTCATTTTGTATCCTTAGAACATGCTTGAATTCCACTTCCTTGAATCTTTGGCATAACTCCCACACCAATTCTATGTATGGCAAGATTTTTGGATTCTAAACGGCCCATTCACCCCGAAACTGGTGAACCAATAGATCAGAATCTCCAATGACTAGTAGCTCTCAAACATTCATATCAATGGCCAATCTGAGAGAAAGAATGCAAGCCTCATATTCATCTATATTTTCTGTGTATGAAAAACACAGTTTGGTGGTAACTGGATAGTGTTGACTAGTTTCTGATATTAAGACTACCCCAATTCCTGAACCCTTGAAATTAACCACCCCATCGAAGAACAATATCCAACCTGGGTATATTTCAACAAGGTCTTTCCCTATGAATAATATCTCTTCATTTGGGAAATAAGTTCAGAGTGGCTCATGTTTTTCATCAACTGGATTCTCCGTTAGATAATCCACTGGAGCCTACCTTTTGATCGCTTTTTGAGTCACATATACAATCTCAAACTCACTCAATAGCATTTGCCATTTATCCAACTTCCCCGTGGGCATGGAATTTTGGAATATCAACTTTAAAAGATCTATTCTGGAGATAAGATACGTTGTATATAACGTCAGGCAAAGCCTCAGCTTCTGGGCTACCCAGGTCAATGAAGAACACATTCTTTCTAATAGTATGTAACGAGACTCATATGGAGTGAACTTCTTACTCAAGTAATAAATTTCTCTTTCCTTCTTTCCAGTTTCATCATGTTTCCCTAAGACACATTTAAATACATTGTCTGAGACCGATAAATACAATAATAGAGGGTTTTTTCTCTTAGAGGAACTAGTACTGGTAGACTGGATAGATAATCCTTAATCCGGTAAAAAGCCCGTTGGCATTCCTCAGTCCATTTATTTGCTGCATCTTTCTTTAACATCTTAAGGATTGGTTCGCAAATAACCATTGACTGGGCTATGAACCTGCTTGTGTAATTCAATCTCCCTAAGAAACTCATGACTTCCTTCTTCATCTTCTGAGGTGGCAATTCTTGGATTGACTTAATTTTTGAGGGTCAAGATCAATTCTCCTTCTACTAACTTTGAAACCCAATAACTTTTGGTCGATACCCCAAAAGCACACTTTGAAGGATTCAACTTCAAATTATACTTCCACAACCGATCAAAAAACTTTCTCAAATGAGCCAGGTGGTTCAAACTCTTGCGAGATTTAATGATCACATCGTCCACATACACTTCAATCTCTTTATGGATCATATCATGAAATATGGTTGACATGGCTCTCATAACATAGCACCAATATTCTTAAGACCAAAGGGCATCACCCTATAGTAATAAAGACGCAGGGTGTGATAAAGGTCATTTTCTCTACGTGTTCTTCGTCCATTAGTATTTGATGATACCTGGAAAAACAATCCACATATGACTGTATTTCATGCCTTGCATAGTTATCAATGAGAATATGGATGTTGGGTAATGGAAAGTTATCTTTAGGGCTGGCTTTATTCAAGTTCCTATAATCGACACAAATCCTAACCTTTCCATCCTTCTTCTAGACTGGAACAATATTTTCTAGCCATGTTGGATACTTCGTAACTTCAACTATGTTGACTTGGATCTTCTTGGTGATTTCTTCCTTGATTTTCAAACTCAGATCTGGCTTAAATTTCCATAAAATTTTCTTTACAGGATTGAACCCCGAATTAATTGGCAACTTGTGCGAGACAATATTTATACTCAATCCCAGCATGTCATCATTAGACCAAGGAAATATATCAATGTACTATTTAAGTAACCTAACGAGTTCTTTTTTTTTGTGATTTTGCAATATGAATGCTGATTTTGGTTTCCTTGACTTCTCCATTATCACCTTGATTAACTAGCTCAATTTCTTCTAGGTTGGGCTTTTCACGATCCTCAAAATCTTTTAGTTCCTCTATTAATTATTCTGGGGCCATTGTTTCTTTATCGTAGTCCTCCCATTCATCATTGTTTGCTTTGATTTGTTCATTTGTCACTTGACATGGAATAACATTAGCAGGTTTTAAATTATTATTACTGAAATAAAAAATAATATAAGTTAGATTATAGAGATAGAATAATGCAGTAAAAACATCTTTATAATAAGAGAGGCCTTCATTGAAATTTACAACATTACAGACACTGTCTATAATTCGCAATAGTGCTGGTCTGGGCCTTTTGGGGCACAAAAAAAGCAAAAAAAAGGTAAATACAACTTAAAAGGTGGGTTTCGAGCCTCATTCGTACTAGAAATGATTTTGCAAAAGTTAAATTTCATCCTTTCATCTACCACATCTACCAGGAAGTCATGATTGGAGTGGAACTCTAATTCGACAACTTCTCCCGTAGTTCATCTCTCATAATCTCAGTCTTCTCAGGGAAATCCTCCAAAATAGCATCACACTCTTCAAACAAGTTCCCTATTCCAACCTCGAAACCATTGCTTGTAGGCTTTACATGTACAAAAAATGACTGGTAGGCAGAGGTAACCTCTTTGACAATTCTAGGCGTTCTTTCTTCATCTCTTTTTCACCTTATTTACTTGGCATATAGCATATCCCATATTTGAAAAACTTCTCTGGGATTGCGACAGACTCAATAATCCCATCCAAATTCTTTCCTAAGCTGTGCTTGGGCTCATAACTGTTTCTCAGCATAACAGTGGCCAATATCTTGTAAATTGGAGGCATTGTCTCATAAGGAGTTGGGTCTTTCTTAGTTACATTCACGATCTCCACTATACAAAAGTCACTTTCTTTTGGGACTTCTTCAATCACAGGAACACAACCATTAGGGTAACTCAGACGGCTTCCTTCACCATGGATGACCACTTCATTATTTTCTACATGAATTTTATCGATTGGTATAATATTAAAGAAACGGCCCCTACTGCATGAATCCAAGGCCTTTCTATGAGAAGATTATAACTTGTGGAAACATCCATCACCTAAAACTTAACTAAGAACTCTGCATGTCCCATTTGAAGATGCAACTTGCCCTCCCCAATACTTATCTGGCCCCCATCAAAAGCTCTTATATTTACTATGTTCTGACGTATTTTCCCTATATCATAGCTCAACTGAGTCAGAACAGATAATGGATAGATATTCAGACCTGATCCATCATTGATTAATACCCATTTAATGATCTTATCTTGGCATTAGACAGTGATATTCAATGCCTTATTATGTATCACTCCTTCAAAGGGTAACTCATCTCCACCAAAGCTAATGTGATGGGCTCCCATCACTCTACTGATCATGGACACCACTCTTCAACGAATTTCAGCAAAGCTTATCTATGATATTGATAACTCATAAACAATGCCCGAATAGAAATTTGAGCAGGGGTCTTCTCTAAATATTTTATAATAGAGTACTCCTTTGGCTGCATTCTTCTCCAAAATTCTTTGGCTTCCCCTTCATTGATTGGTCTTTTTTAAGCACTCTTTTTGTATGTATCGTTGTCAAGATCCTGTAGAGTGTAGCATCTCCCTAATCTAGTCATTTTTTGCACGACGATGACTTCCACTATAAATTCTTCTCTTGCAGGAACTAAGGCAAAGTCTTGATGAGGTACAATGAATGCAACAAACTTAGGCTTCTCGGTAACACTTAAAGCATCCACTACTCTTTCTATATCTTTTATATTATCCATTTCTTATGGGATAGCCTATGTTATAGACTTGCTCACCGCCCACTTGTCATTTAGTTCCATCATACTAATGGTTGTCCCTTCATGGTTTAGGAGTGGGTTAGTGGTAACATTCGACAACACCATTTGAAGCAAAATCACCTTATGATCAGTCAAATCTTAAATCTTGTGCTTCAAATTAATATAGTCCTCAATTGTGTGTCCAACACCCCCTGAATGATATGCACAATACTGATCAACATAGAAGAATCGGGAATTGGTATTGGCGGGTTTTGGTGGGATAGGCTGGATGAGATCTTCTTTCTTTAGCCTGTCAAATAGTTGAGTTCTGGTTTCAGCCAAAGTAGTGAAACTTCTGGAAACTTTCTTTTCATTATTTGGACGAGGAAGATTTTATTAAGAATTAAGAGGGACTTGATGGTAATTCTTATCAACTAGGGATTTTTGGCAGGCCCAAAAACTTAGGAGTGGAGCTTGGTAAGTGTGCTAATAATTTGAAAATAAAGCTGGGTAATTCGGTTGATTGGTAGAGAAATTTGGTTGTGGAACTTGGGGGGCTAGGTTGGGTATAGAACACAGGTTGAGGATTTTATGGAGTTGAGGGGTATATAGATGGTGATGTCATTTTCCCAGAATTGGACCTGAAAGATTTCTTTGACTTCGAGTTTGGACTAAAGGATACGAAAGACATGTCTTCTCTATTTTTCTCTAGGAATCTTGATGATCCAAGTTATGTAGAGGTCTTGTTGATTTTTCCTATCCCGAGTCCTTCTTCAACTATTTCTCCAATCTTAACTAAGTCGGCGAAGGTTGCATAAACTATCGATATCATTTTTCATAAAACTCTCCCTCTTGAGCTCGAGTAAAAACAATGACTATTTCTTTTTCTTTCATAGGAGGCCGTACATTTGCTGCCTCTTTCTGCTAATGATAGGAATATTCATGAAATAATTCATTAGACTTTTTCTTGATGTGGTTCAAACAATATCAATCAGGAACCATCTCTACATTGTAGGCAAATCTAACAACAAAATCCCTACCTAAAGCTCTCCATTCAGGCCACTTCTTTTGATCCTGTGAAGCAAACCATTTTAATGATTGCCTACTCAGGCTTTGACTGAGGAGCCTCATTAGCAATTCCTCATTTCTATCAGCGCCTACTATTTGGTCATAATATCCTCTCAAATAGGAAGTATGATATCCAGTACCATTGAATATTTTGAACTTTGAGACTTTAAATCCTTCAGGTAGGTTCAAATCAAGATGAATGCAAAGGCTATCATAACTGAGCCCCGTTGTATTAGGAGAACCATGTGTTTTTTTTCATCCTGGTAATCTATTCCCTTATCAATAGTAGCTCCCTAGCATATTTGTGTTCAGGTACTTTACATTCCTTCTCCATCTTCTCATAATGGTCAATTTCTTGATTTTGGGGGAATATATGGTAAAAGGTAGGAATTACAGTAGCATAGATGGTTGTGAGATACATATTTTGGGTCATCAGAGGATTTTGAGTGGTATGAGAAAAGTTCTAGTATGTGGGAACTGGATTTGGGGAGCATTGGCATTGGGACTGAAAGTGGGGCGAGTATTTGGAAAGTGAAGGCATTTGTGGACGTATTTTGGTAATTTGGAGTGAAGCTATGAGGGTGTTAAGTATTTGGATTGTTCTCTCAGTTGGTATTATAAGTAAGAGGGGCATGGGTTTGGCACGATGGATTGATGGGATTAGTGGGAGGTCTAGACATGGAGATGGAGGATATGTCATTTGGTTGCTTTCCATTGTTAGGCAAGCTAAGAGGAGGGAATCGGAGTGGAAATGCATGGTTTTCTAAGACTGGCATATTAGCAGTAATGGCTAGATTAGCCATATCTTTTGGTCAATGTACTTTTTCTTGAAGCTCATCCTTTCTTTTAGTTAGTTCAATGATTACCTTACCTTGTTTCATTATCACACCATCTCTAACACTAATTTTGGAGAGAGCATTATCATCACTACTACCAGTCATTCCTTTCTCTTCATCTAAGCGATAGCCAAGGAAGGAATTTTTATTTGCCTTAGATCTAGTGATATATTGGTGTTCAGCCAGTTTTGTCAGCACAAATCAATTTCTACTTACTTAATACCTGATAAAACAACTCCAAAGGTAAATATGTTAGATTCTGTTGGTGGTAAATAATGCAAGATATTCGACATAAATTAAACATACAAAGTTACTCTCATCTTAGGTAAATTGATCCACGGGTGGGTATTGACTGGAAAGGAATTAACGGGTAGGACTTTGTCCGTTGATTTTTTGATAATGGGTCTTGACAGGATTTTTACCAAGTCTTCTGATTTTGGACTAATATGACTTTCTTTGACAAAATGAGAGATAACGATTTCAAGGGATAGTAGCCTCGCCGAAAGGCTTCCCACATATCTCACAAAGGAGAAATCAGGCCATACGTAGTTCAAATAGGCTAGGATAAAACTTCATTTCATTGAAATTTCGTTAGATTTCATTACATCAGAAGAACATAAAAGGGAAAACGACAATAGAAAAGACAAAACTAAATGACTAAGTATTAGATGGATGTAGGCATTCCCACTTCATTTTGCTTCTTCCACATTTTGATCTTCTACGGGTGGTATGGCAGAAATTCCAGCTCGACCCTTCCTGTATCCACCAGGCTCTCTAAATCCATCTTAAAAGCATGAAAAATCTCCAAGTTGTGTCCTCTGATGCCTTTATGATAGTGACAGACCTCTTTGAATTTCTTTAGGCTTTAGACATCGTATTAGGCTTCTTTTTCACTGGCTCTAGAATATTGGCGTGGATGAGCTTTGAATAGATTTCATGTTAAGTATCCTTGAACCTTGTGAAGTCATATTTGTAAATCTGCATGTCAGTAGTAAGGGTCATTCCTAGATCAACCCGATCGCAATGAAGAATGGTTTATGGTCTCCACCGATTGTTTATTTGGCCGCTGCGGATCATGTTACAAATCCTAGCCTTCAGAGCAAGAAACTCATCAGTGGTATGGACGGATTGATTCGGATGACAATGACATCTCTTATGAGCATCTTTGGGAAAATAGTCGAATCTTTCTATTTGATCGGGGTGGAGGATTCCCATATCGATTAGGATTTGATAAACTGCTAAGCATGTCATGATCTGGGGCACTGAGAACATTCTCTGAGGTGAGCTCTGAGGATGATCTTTTCACTTCCCGACCTAATCCTAGTTGGCCAAACAACGTCTCCTCTAATTTTGGCCCAGTGTTCCTCCCTTTTGTTTGAAAGTGGGACTTACTCAAACTTTTTCCTTTCCTGTGCGATCAACTGCTTGACTTCAGCAATTTTTTTGTCAGCTTGATCAGCCCTCCTAATCAGTCTCTTGATCTCTGTTTTTTGCATTTTCTCTGCTTGGGATAACTCCACTATCTGTCTTTTCAGTTGTGCGATCCTTGAATCCATGACAAATTTTCCTAAAAGAATAGGAATACGTTTAAAAAGAAAGCTAACAAAAATGGTTGAGGACTTTCTGAGAAACTTGGGGACCTGGAAGTTTTGGGCAGACTTTAGATAGTAAGCATATATTTTTTGCTAAAGGGTTTTCTAAGTCTTTGTGGAAGAGTAGATTAATTTATCTTTGATTTAACAACACATATAGCATATAAACAGTCATATCATATAAGAAAATTATATCACATAATAATAGGATAACAAGTAGCGTGTCCTAATTGGGTGACCCTTTTGAGCCAAGGGTTGGCCTAGCAAATTTGAAGAAAATATATGTATTTTAAACCAATCAATTATCCCCCCAAAATCTCCATATATATCTAGAAAGTCATAAATGTTAACAAAATTTGCATAAGGGGATACAATTTTTTGGGAAAGTGGAAATGACATGAAAAGAACAAAGTCTCGCACAGGGGATACAAAACTAACTCCTAGATGCTCTTCCGTTGTCCTTCTCTCTCTTAACTTTATCCACCTTTTTTCCATATATGGTATCTGCTGATGAACAGGTGGCTCCCATATAATTGTGCTTTATTCTCGTAGGTCATCTTTCATATGCTATCAATTTGAGAAACCATGTGATCATCCAATAAAGCAAACACTGTCCTGCATCATTAACCTTATACCTAGCTCACTTTAACTCTTCTCTCAACTGGTGTATTGTTAAGGCATCCTTTGTATGCTTCTATTGGTGCGCTATTTCACTTTTTCGAAATTCATCTTGAATCTTGTGGAGCCTAATATGGTGTTCTAATTCTATATTAACGATCTATGTGGGTACATTCAGACCCAAACCAATGTTCCAGCAAGATTCTCCTTCAACCACTCTTTATAGGTATCACAAACCTCGGGTTCATAACTGATACGAAGTGAAACTTCCTTCATGTTCTTCTCCTCCACCCATCTACCAGGTACTATTTGAGTGTGGTTTTACCTTTTTCATACTCGGTGATAAATCTGACCATAGACGTCGTTTGCAGATTTTCCTACTTGATTTTGAATTGCCTAAGATCCCTGCCAGGTTTATAAGGATGAGTTCCCCTGAGACCTAAAATCACCAAAAAAGGCCATTTATTTTCTCGAGTGATGTACTTCCCATGGTGAAGATATATGATAGACTACTGGACTTTTTTCTCTCTCAATTCCTCAAAAATCTTAAACCAAAATCCAAGATTCTATCCTCTTAAACCTATGCAAGGATAGCCAAATGTCATGCAAAGATAAAATATCTACCCTTTTCTGAGGGTTTAACTGCGCTACTGTGGGATCTTTTAATAAATATTTCATCATCCACCATTTCAAGATAAGGTTGTTTCCCTGAGAAAAATGATGCCTGCCTTGACACTTTCCCAAAGCCCTATATATTTCAGCGACAATTATGGGAGCTAAAGTATAGAATACTTTAGTGGTTTTGTAATATACTCCATAAAAGAGGGCGTGCGTCATCATATCATTGTAACAACTCTTGGATGAATGGTGCCTTTTTCTCCTTGTGGGACCACCATAGTTCCAAGCAAACCCACGGCAAAGGCAAATGCTCTTTTCTCCCTCCATTTTGACTCTGATTCAAATTTGTGTCAAATTTTTCAAAAGCATTGTGCTTTCCAATTCGACAATACAACCCACGAAAAGGTATGTTGTCTTTATCATGTTCCCCCAACCAGGTATCGTCATTGATTAAAAAGGCATCCTTGATCTCCTGACGGTTCCATACAGTAGGGACTAGAATATTTTTGTCGGGTGCACTCCTTCTTTTTCTACACATATCAATTCTCTCATAATAGGTCACTACTTCAATAGTGGGGGTCAATTTGACTTTCCAAAAGTGAAACACCATGTTGTCATCATTCCAAAATATTGTTAACACGTGGATCATTTCAGGCCAAACTTCCATCTATATAAGAGAAGGTAGTTGCCTGATATGTGTACTAACAATATCTTTGTCTTTTCCACCCATATGAGTCCACCATACTTTCAGGAAGTTATTATGTCCGGTAATCATCTTGAATTTTTTACATGGGTATGATTGAGCCATTCCTACACTAAAGAAAACAAAATTAAGTCTTCCCCTACCCAAAGGATAATTGATTGGGTTAAACAGACATATATTTTCCCAATACATAAATATGATTCGTCTGTAATTGGCTCATGGCCAATAGATGCAGGCCGAATTTTCTAATGGGCCCAATACCCCCTCAGATAATAGGTCGTCCTAGGCCCATGCCTAAAGAGGGGTTTTGGTTTCGCTCTATCCTAGATGTCTAGAGTGAGATTTTGACCAGGTTTCCAAGCGGACAACTTGGCTTTGGAAATACGAATAGCCATCGAACGCCTAACGTGCCAATAAACTATTGTATTTCCAATATTTAGTTTGGAATAGAACTATAGGGCCCAGGACATCTACAAAACCCCAAAAAAATTATATATTTCGAATGTGGTAGTATGTCATGCAATGCAGAAATTTTAAATTTGCAAAAATTTAAACACATAAGCAGAAAAACAGTTTAAATATTACAACCCGAATAGTTAGTCAAAGAAGTTAGCTCACATTTGGTTAGAGCCTAGTCATTTTCCTAGTAAAGTCGCCATTTATGTTTTATCCCTTTTTGGATTTCTTAAAAGAAAATGATTTTGACTTTTTAAAACTATTTCAAAACTTCAAGAAAATTTTAAAATAATTTTTAAAGAATTATCAGAGTCGCCACTTGATTTTTATAGAAAATATCAAGAAAACTTAAGGAGATTTCAAAGATCTGAAAATAGAAATAAACTTTTAAAATTAAAGAAACTGAGTAAGGGTTCACTTAACGCCCTAAGAAGGTTTTTAAGGCACTTAGAAGCATCCGTTTAAAAATGGTTCACCAAAAGATTACTTTTTGACTAACTTAAAAAGGGTGGCTAACTTTGCAAAAAGGTTGATTTTTAAATATTAAAATTATTTATCCACACGTCTAAAAATGGCATTTGTTTATTCAAGCGAGAAATAGTCTACTTGAATTAGGAAAAAAGTTACAATATATCCTACTTAATTCAACATTAATTTGAACAAAAATTACGAGATATTCCGTCTAATTTGAGAAACATTACGAAATATCTTGCTTGAGAAAATATTTTATTTAATCACGAGAAAGTTAGAATTTGAGAAAACAATCAATGAGCATGCTAATTGGGAAATTTCTACTTAATTTGTAATTTATTTTTAGAGAAATTATGAAATATTTACTTGAATTTAAAAAAAAAAAACATATCTAAACTTGGTTGCACATTTGAATTTAAAGAGGAAATAAGTTATTTTTTTTATGAAAATGAGAATTATGTAATTATTATTATTATTATTATTATTATTATTATTATTATTATTATTATTATTATTATTGTCATAAAAATAGTAACTTTGTTATAAATAACACCTTGGGAAAAATATTAAGAAAGTATCATGTTTTAAAAAAAGAAAAAACATTTTTTATCAATTATGGGAAGTTAGAAATTACGAGAAAGAAATTATCTTCTTGAGTTTGAAGAAAATTATGTTAACCCAAGTAGGCTATTAGTCATGTGAACAAGACAAGTGTCATTTTCAAATAGAGGAGCTAACAATTTTTCTTTTAAAAAATTAGTTTTAGGAAGAACAATCGAGAGAGCCACTTTAATCTGTTCAGACTAAATAAATTAGATGACAAAATTGTGAATCAAATATGGAAATCGAGGGAAAACAAAATAGCAAAAACATGGGGAAACACTAGATTAATTAATTAAAGTTAGTACTAATACAAATAAACAAGTATAAGTTGCAATTTATAAGAGAATGAAGATTAAATTTGGAGTTGGGCTCCTTTTTGGCCCATCAGTAAACCGCCCAGCCTTTGAGCTTGCAATTTTACTTTAAGTTTATTTTCCCTGTACGTATATTAGTTGATATCGCATCCGCTTTTCTTGAGTTTTTAGATATACTACTGTGTATATTCTGTATATCAATGTATAAATCAGCTCGTCTACTTCCATTTTTACGTGCACCATGTAGTATGTTCAACTGCAGCTATCCCAATGTATATCCACTATATACAAATGTATACCAGATTGTATACCAAAGCCCGCTGATGTATATCAGTTTATTTTCGAACTTTAATGAGGCTTGATTTGACGGTAGTAGGCCTCGTTGACTTGGAGAATTGCAAAGGATCGAATGTTATAAGCCCCCATGGACTCGAAAGTTTAACATGCACAAAAAAAAGAACAAGATTAGTATTCTAATAACCCAAAGCAAGGGAGACCGGAAATAAATAAAGGAAAAACATCACTCCATTCCTACTGAATAGTGAAAAATATGGAAGGATTTTCTATATAAAGAGAAACTCTTGTTAAACTTTGCATATTGAAAAAATCTCGTAATTCGTCAATTTAAAAATGCTATCTAAAGTGACTTAAGGATTTGTTATCTTTTAACAACCAGTTTTCCATTCCACATATGCCAAAAGGAAACATATAAATTCATTGACAAGATGGACAATCAATGAGGATTCAAATATGCAACCACACAATGCCACACGTACAAAGAACATTGCCACTTGAACAAAAGGAGCCAACTCATAACCACAGTAAAACAAAAGAGACCAAAATTCTCCCTAGTTACTTGAAAATAGAATATAACAAATAAAAGGATTGAAACCATATGATCAAATAGAAGAATCACGTAATCAATCGAACAGTTAAAGTTAAAGGACTCTATTGCATACTGGAAACTTTTGGGCGTGAGAGACGTAAACATGTTTCCAAACTACATAATTTTTGTGTGAAAATTTGTGCACAGTAAAAAAGGTGGGGATAACTTGACTGACTAAGCAATCCAATGTCATGAATTCTTAAAACCTTCATTTACAAGTTGACAATAATATATAAACACCTTCAACTTTCTCAAAATCATGCGCCCTAAAAGCAAACATATTAGTAAGCCCAACATTCTAATAACAGTAATAAGAAACCCATGATATAATCTAGTCATTTAGAAAATATTTCTCAAAAATAACAAGACACAACTGGAATGAATTTCACTTCTCCAATTTCTTTATTATTTTTTTAAGCTTTCTCTTTCTAATGGACTAAGTTTTGTCTTGGTCAAATTGGCGTAATAGTAAGGGAAAATAAAGGTAATTTCATGAACTGAAATAACGACAGACGGTCCCATGAAAACAATAAGGTTTGAAAATTTTCAACGAATACATTCCGACAAGACCAAATTTTAAACTCTCAATAATAGAAAGAGCACATAAAGCACAAATATTGGATTTCAAATTCATCTATACCGTGGTATACACATTGCAACGTCAAATTGTAGCAAAGAAGAACACAAAGATTATGAGGTTTCGCACCTATTTTTGGGCGGCGAACAGAAACCATGAGCCAAATAGGAGATTCCACCACACCGGAGTTCAAACAAGGCTTTGTCGAAATTCAAAGTGTTTATTTTCTTCGTGGATTCTTGGTTACTTGGGATTAAAGGAATGATCCTTCAAAATCCTCAAATTTTTCTCCGAAAATTCCCTCTTCTTGCTTCTATCCCTCTCTATCTATTTAGAAGGAAAATTAGGGGGGGGGGGGGGGGGAGAGGCTTGGTCAAAGGGGTAAATTAATATTTTCCCAAATTGGTGAACCACAGCCTGAAAAAGAAAAAAGGTTCTGCTTTTTTTCCTTAGATGGCTGAACCGTGACGATTTGGGATTCAGTGTTGTGGTTGTTTATTATCTATTTTTGTCGACTGAAATCGGGTCAGGTTTGGGTCTTTGGAGTTGTTGTTTATGGTAGTTTATTTGCTGAGGTTTATACAGGATTGTTGTAATCGCCGTTGGCGTCGGCTATTGCGATATTATGGTTGTTGCGATATCGATGGTTTTTGCTGAAGTTGTTGATTTCAGGTAAGAGAGTATGATAAGGGAATTGGGCCAAGGAAAGTGGGTTGGGTGGAGGCAGGTTGGGTCGGCAGTTTGGGCCAATTGTTGATGGGTAGGGCTGGTATGGTGTTGTTATTTCTTAGGAATAAACAGGGAAAAAATTGGTTTAGGCTGGTAGATTAGTTTTAGGCTATTTATTAAATAGCCTAATTGTTAAGTCTTAGCCAATAGGGTTTAAATATTAGCCTAATTGGAAATCAATCGGTTAATTGCATTGCAATTATGACCAAGTTGATTTCAATTAAAGTCAAATTTAATAAATTGATCAAATTTAATCAAAATTTAAAATAAATTAACAATTAATTTAATCATGAGTTTCTTAATTTAATAAAATCGAACAAATATTTCTCCAAATAAATTATCTTGAGCAAAAAAATTATATTTAAATCAAGATTTTACTCATTTAAATTAATTTCAAGATAACCCTTGATTAAATTTTTTATTTGTAACATAATTATTTAAGCAACAAAATTATACAATCCCGTATACCTGGATACGGAACTATACAAGCGCTATTTATTGTGACAAAACTACCCATATAAATGCTTTGAAAAGTTTTTATTCGGATAAAATAAGTGTTGAAATTTTATTTAAAATTAAGAAAACTCACAAATAAATACAGTTATGGAGGGCCAAATTTAGGTGTCAACAGGCCGAATATAATTTTCTTTATAATATGGCGAAAACTCAATAGTATCCTGAAATTTATAAATGTATGGCTACATTAAAATTAACAACTTGCAGCATATATATTTAACTATGAATATAATAAAATTAAAAATAAAGATATAAATCTCAAATTCTAATGTGAATCTTAAATTCATATGTTTGAGAGTTATCTTTAAATTCACAAAAATGCTATGATCCAATGTTCATCTTACACAAATTTATTGCTTTGAAAAGTTCACTATATAAACTCATCAAAAAAATCAATTAGAAAAAATGATGCAGAAGAAATTTCAAATTGAATCAGAGAATGAGATAAGAACGACTTGAGGGGAAGGTAACTTGGAACATCAGAGCTTATTTCATGGTGAGAAGAGGGGGGGGGGAAGGGGGGAGTGGGGGGGGGGAAGGGGGGAGTGGGGGGGGGGGTTGTTGTTGTAACGTAATTACAATATAATTAGAAACGTACAATTAGTTTGCACAAGTATAATTACATGTTTAAATTAAATTTTTAAAATTAAGCTATTTGTCAAAAATTAATAGATAGTAGTAATATATTACTATAAATAAAACACTGAGAAGAAGCTGAATAGACAAAGTAAAAAAAATATTTAGATAGTACAGTAACAGATAGAAAAGTATAAGGTCAAGAACTAATTTACGATACTACTACAATTAAGATGAGATCGGAGAACAATGTGAATTTGTGTACGTACATATATAAAATGAGTTTTATTATCGATTGTCATATATGATAAAATATAAACATTTATAATACATCAAAAATAAAAGATATAAGAAAATAATTCTAGGATTAATGAATTTACAAAATCATGTGGATCGATAATCGCCACAAATTGTATAAAAGTGTGGCAATTTTCAAACCTACTCAATAAATTGTCACAATTATTTATTTTGTAGGGGCTAAAGAAACCGTCAGCTAATGATTTAACTGTGAAATTTTTTAAAACACCTACAAATAAACCACCACAAATTGAGCAATTTTTTGTAGTGATTTACCCAAAGCATACACGATGGTGGAGGTACCTTTGTCTAGGCCCAAGGGTAGTCATTGGAAGATATCTTTTGTCGGAAATGCCCACCTGAGTTTTTTCAAATTACTTGGTCCTATTATTAAAAAATAATTATTTTAATTGATTTGTATAATTCAATTAATTCAATTGATTTGTGAAATTAAAAAATATTATTATTATTTAATCTTTTTATTCTTATCATTAAATAACTACGTAAAATAATAACAACCAAATTTAGAATTTCACAACACCGTTAATATGGTTAATTTAATAAAATAAGAATAAAAGAGGTAGAAAAGAATAAATTATTCATTTATTTTTCAAACTGAACAGGTATTATTGGACATCTATTTTTAATAGAGTGGGCAAATAAAGATGAACAGAGAGAGTATAAATTTTATCTAGGTTTAATTGTGGGGCATTCACACATTATTTCATCCAACTTAGAAATATTTTTAGAATTTTTTTTTAAATATGCCATCATACTATTAGAAATGTTCATCTATATTATCCGTTGTATAAGTTTGGATCATAAAAGTTTGACTCATCTATGTGACTGTCGTTATAGAAAGGTTCATCCGTACCATTATTTTACAACGGTGATTTTATAATTGTCACAAGGCTTCTTATTAAAAGTCAAGTCACCAAATCTAATCAACCAATATTACTTCAATCAAATTAAAAATTGAACCCATTAAATAAAACCCGACATAATTAATGGGTCTAATAGTTATTTTTAATGAGTTTAATTTTTATTTTTAATGAATTCAATCTTTATTTTAATAATGTGTATTGAATTTTATTTTAATTGGATCAATTTTTAATTACAATTTTTAGTAATATTGGTTGACTTGAATTTGATGGTGTGAAGTTCTAATAACAGGTCATGTGGCAAAAATAATTTTGTAAAACCACCATTACAAAAGAATGATACGAATTAAGAACAGAAGGTGCAGGTGATATAGTAATGGTTGATGACACAACAAAGAGGGAGATGCAGCTAGCTATAGTGAAACATGCAGACAGTAGTGAGAGACAGGAGGTGATGGAAGATGTTTCGCCTTTAGCCATTCAAGATGAGAATCAATTGGCATGCAGTAATAAGGAAAATATTGTGCTGGATGAAGATGACATGGAAGACACTATTGACAAAGTAGGAGTGGATGAGAATTTATCCCCGAAGCAGATAGACACATTAAAAGCAAATCAATGTATCACAAAGAAGAAAAACAAAGTGGTTAAAGCAAGTACAATGCAGATAAGGAACTCTTTGAAGAATAAATCAAAATGAATGCTCTCATTTGGAACATAAGATCAGTCAACACACAAAAGGCCTTCACAAGACTGATCAATTTGCAGAAAAGGTACCAATTTGCCTTTATAGGTCTAATGGAACCTTTTCAGGATAGTAAACATATTAAAGAATACAAGAGAAAGATGGGAATGCATCAATCAATAGCTAATACATCAGGTAAAATTTGGAAATTTATGGAGTCCAGCATCAATTATACAGTGATAAGAGATGAAGAACAATAATTGTCACTAAAATTATAGAATGCAGAGGCTGGAGTTGACATCATAGTAACTCTGGTTTATGCAAAATGTACTCAGGTGGAGAGGTTAGGTTTATGGGAGTCTTTGGAAGATATGGATCAGACAATACATGATCCTTGGTTAATAGGTGGTGACTTCAATGTCATTATAAACCAATAAAAGAAACTGGATAGATTGCCAGTGACTACTTTAGAAACACAAGATTTCAGGCACTGCATCAACATGTCTAACATTAAAGATTCGGGATTTAAGGAGAGTAAGTACACCTGGTAGAATGGAAGAACTAATGAAGAGTGTATATTCAAAAGGCTTGATAGAGTTTTGATTAATGATAAGTTGTTAGATTTGTTCCCAGTATTGGAAGTTGAACATTTGTTTAGAAGTGGATCTGATGACGCTCCTTTAAAAATCAACTTCAGTACTGTTCATGAGAATATTTCTAAACCTTTCAGGTTCCTAAACATGTGGTTGAAGGAGAAGGGTTGTTTGGAAATCATCAGAGATAACTGGCAGACAGAAATAATAGGTAATCCATTTATCATGTTTCACCAAAAGATGAAAAAAGGAAGCTTGCATTAACCAAATAGAGTAAAGATTACTTTGGTAACTTCTTCCAAGAGATTGCTACTCTGGAAGAAGTTATCAAAGTAACAGAAGTAGTTTGAGGAGAACCCTTCAGGCACTAACAGAGAATTGCTTTTTAAATCACAAGCTGAGCTTAATCTTCAACTAAGTAGAGAAGAAGAGTTCTGGAGGCAAAAAGAAGGTTTAGAGTAGTTTAAGGATGGTGAGAGAAAAACAAAATTCTTTCACACAATGGTCAAAGGAAGGAGAAGCAGACTCAAAATTAAAAGAATCCAGAATGAGGAGGATGAATGGATGGAAGATCCAAATCAGATTGCAGAGGATGTTGTTAATTTTTTTTCAAAAGGAGATTAGAATACTAATTTTGATTTTCTGGATGAGTTGCCAACAATTGTGGATGATAGTCAAAATAAAGAGATTGGTAGGATTCTTGAGATAATAGAAGTGAAAAAAACAGTTTTGGGTCTGAATAGGAATAGTACTGTTGGGCCAGATGGAATGACTAGAGCATTCTTTCATGATGCTTGGGATATTATAAAGGAGGATGTGTACTAAATGGTGATTACTTTCTTTTTTGGGTATGAATTACCAAAATTTGTAACTCATACAAATTTGGTTCTCTTACCCAAGAAGTTAATGGTAAATAATTTCTTAGATATGAGGCTTATCTCTTTGAGTAACTTTATCAACAAGATATTTTCATGAATCATACATAAAAGAATTAAGAAGGTTCTTCCTTATATCATATCTGAGGAACAAGCAGGATTTGCACAAGGGAGAAGCATTGCAGAAAATATTCTGGTTGTTCAAGAGATTATAACTGATATAAGAAAGAGGGGGAAGATTCCTAACGTGGTGATTAAACTGGATATGATAAAAGCCTATGACAGAATTGATTGGTTATTCCTTACTAATGTTCTGAGAAAGGTGGGATTCAGTGAATTAATTATTGATATGGTATATAGATTGGTGAACAACAATTGGTATTCGATGTTAATGAATGGCCATCCAAAGGGTTTCTTCAAGTCTTATAGGGGTCTAAAACAAGGTGATCCTCTATCACCTACTCTATTTATAATTGCTGCAGAAGTGTTGTCCAGAGCCTTAAAATCATTGTTGTTAAATAAAGATTTTAAGAACTTTGGAATGCCAAGAGGAAGTCCAAAGGTAAATAATTTTGCTTTTACTGATGATATGCTCATACTATGTAAAGATGATGTGAATACATTGAAAAAAGTAGCTGCTACACTGGAAGAATATGAAAAAGTGTATGGGTAGAAAATTAATAAAAGAAGAGTGCTTTGTATATGCATAAAGAAGTATCTCAGGGAGTAGTAGTGATGGTTGAAGTGGCTACAGGGATTAGTAGAAAAGATTTTCCCTTTACATACCTAGGATGTCCTATGTTTCAAATGAGGAAAAAGAAAGATTACTATCAATCTATTTTGACTAAGATTAGTAGTAAGTTACAAGGATAGAAAGGGAAACTATTATCCTATAGGGGGAAGATCTGTGTTGATTAAACATATCCTACAGAGCATACCTATTCACTGCCTAGTAGTTATGAATCCTCCTAATAATATTCTCAATTCTATTCAGAAGATGTTTGCTCAATTTTTTTGGAGTAATCAAATAGGGGGGAAAAGAGGCATTGGGTAAAGTGGAACTCTTTATTCTACCCTAAAAGTAAAGGAGGTTTAAGGTTCAGAAGGTTACAGGATGTATCTATGGTATTGTTTTGCAAGTTGTGGTGGAACTTTAGAACCAAGGACCCTATATGGAGTAGGTTCATGCAAAACAAATATTGCAAAAAACATCATCCTAATGAGATTTAATGGAAAACAGGGATTTCAAGTGTGGAAGAAAATATTGCAAGCTAGGGATTTAGTTGTTCATCAAATTTTATGAAAGATAAGAGGTGGAGGAGCTAGTATTTGTTATGATAACTGGACTGCTATTGAGGATTTATACAACATGATTCAGCAAAGCATGGTTTGGGATAGTAATATTTAAGTGGTCAAAGATCTAATCTAGGAGGGTATTTGGAATGCGAATTTTATGGTGCAGATATTTCCTCAAGAAGCAGTACAACACATCTTAAGTAAGATCAAGCCTACAATTGTTGAAGGTACTAAAGATATTCCCATTTGGATGCTAGAAGCTACTGGAAAATTTACTGTGAAGTCAGCATGGCAGTATATTAGGCAGAAGCAAGAAGAAAACAAGATTTACAAGTAGATTTGGGTAAAGGGATTGCCTTTTAAAAATGGCATTCCTAATGTAGAGGATATGTAGACGAAAAGTCCCAGTGGAGGCTAGTTTGAGAAGATGGGGTTATGAAAGACCAACTAGATATTGGTGCTTCAATAATTCGGAGAAAGAAACCATCACTCATGTACTCCTAAAGTCACCTATTGCTAACAGGACTTGGTCCTACTTTGCTTCTTTTGCAGGTGTTTTACTAGAAGGATTATCATTCAGAGATACCATTCTAGCTTGGTGGAATGAGGAAGTTAGAACTATTGCTAAACCCTACTTCAAATCAATGTCAAGCATGATCATATGGGAGATATAGAAAAGAAGAAATTGCTTAAAGCATGAAGCGAAAAACTTGTCTCTACATAAGGTAATATTTAATATTACTAGACATGTAGGACTGTTACTCAGGGTAAGAAATCCAAGACAAGAATTTCCCAATAGCTGGCTAGATATATTGAAGGATTTATAGGGTAGGAAGACAAAGATAAAGATTGACAAAGTGCTATGGAAGTATCCAGAGGTTGGTTGGGTGAAATAAAATACAGATATAGCATCAAGGGGTAATCCAGGTATTAGATCCTATGCTTTCTGTGTGAGGAATGAGACAGGTGATCTAATCTATGCTAAAGGGGCCAAAATTGATGACATCCAATGTGGAAACTGAGGGTTATTCTATACTATAAGCAGCAGTTCAAGCAGACAATACTAATTAGACAAAAGTGATAATTCAAACCGATTCTCTATTAATGCATAAAGTGTTAATTAGAGAATGGAATTTTCCTTGGAATGTTTTTGATTATGTAGAGAAGATATGTAACGCCCCGAGTCTGTACTCCAAACGTCACATGGTACTTACGATCTCGAAGGACTACAAGCTAACCCATGACTGGTATCTGCTGTGAGCACTAAATAGTAGTACTATAATAATGCGAAAGTACAAATGAAATACCATAAGGTTCACAAATATTAAAAACCAATACTAAAATACTGATGTAATACTAAAACGAAAACTAAACAACTGTCTGAAATAATCTAGTCTGAAAGCCTCTAACTATCTGGATGGGGAGTTGAGGGGACAAGTCCCCAACTAACTCCAACAAAAATAAACTAAATAAAATGAGTCTACTGAAATACTGAAAAGAATAACTCAGTCCTCAAAATAAGAGGACTCACCACTATAGTCGCTGCTAATAATCTGAACCGCTACGTACGACTTGGAGCCTGTGCGTCCAAACCTATGATATGAAACATCATAGTGCAAACGAAAAGGTATGCGTCAGTACTTTGAATGTACAAGTATGCTAAGTGAGGTAGCTAGTATACATGGGTTTATATGCATGAAGATGATGACTGACTGAATGATATGAACATAACTGAATGAGAGTACATGGATAACTGAGACTACTGTAAATATTGAGTATGCAATACTATGCACATATACTGTATCCGGGATCATACTGAAACTTAATACTGAGTTTTGATAACTGAGTGACTAATATCTGAGAGTTTTGATAATTGAATTACTGGTAATTGGGTGACTATTTCTGACAGTCCTGATTCTGCAGAATTGAATTGAGTTCTATACTGAGTCTAGAACTGAAACTGTAACTGTGGGAGTGTTCTTCTAACCGACATACCCCGATATAAGTTGAGTTGGGGTCCAACCTGTAACCCTAGTTGGAAGGGTGTTAGCACCTTGCCAAGGGAAACTAACAAGGCTAGATAAACCCTAATCTAGCAGGAAGACCCATAATTTATATGTATAGTTGCGTCAACCCTAGTCTGGCAGGAAGACGTCTTACCCAACGCTGGCTACGTAGTTCTACAATGCAGGGACTTCTACTAAGGGTCAAACCCTATGTTCACAATGCAATCATTGAGACATTTCATCAAGCACTTGGAAGTCATGAACTTGTACACGAATAAGAATACATTTTAACATATCAGAATTACACTATTCAATTCACACAGGCATTCCAACAACCAGTTGCATGGCATAACTTTAGTATGATAGTAATTTAAACATGTAGTAACGGCATGAGTTCAACACTAGGGTCATCAATGAATCACAAATGCACAATTAACACCTAGAAGGCATAATCTTGTACTTGGGCATGAATAACATGTTGATGCATCATGACTACAACCATCAATTCACAATTCAAGGGTTGTGACATGGGGATTACAACAATTTCATACATGATATCTTATACTCATGAAAACTATAATTAAATCTTGACTTGAACACCCATACAAACAACATGAACATGAAAACAACCCAATTGATACCTTTAATTCATGAAACTATTAACCTGAGATTTTTAAAAGGGTTCTTGACCTCCAAGGGTGGAATAAAACCCAAGAATTAACCCCTAACATACCTTGGTAATCAAATTCGTGAAAATCGTTGATGTGTTCTTGAAGCTTAAACTTGAAATTGGATGCCCTAAGGTTTTGTTCTTGAGAGTATTTGAGAGAAAGTGAGTGATTTTGCTATTTTTGATGATTAATTTCATTTTTGGGGTTGATTCAGAGTGGGTAAAATGACTTAATTACCCCTCTAGATGCAAAATTAAATAAGCAAAAACCGTGCCCAGTGACGCGCCGCGTCGATTGTCGACGCGATTGCCAACACGATGCATCGATATTGCGTTGGGTTACTGGAATTTGCACGGAAGACAAATAAAAAATCCTGTCAACACGATAGACAACTTGACGCGTCGAGATCATGTCGATCCACTATTTTGGACTCCTAAACGTGCCTCAAACGACGTCTGAAAAATCCAAAACTCGTTCGAGAACACCTGCTGACATCCCTGATCATGAATCAATTTACGAATCGATATTTTAAGGTCATAATGATTTAAAATAAAGCCATTGAATTATTGAGGCCAAAAATGAGACTAAGTGTCAATACCTGGCTGAAATTTTCTATGTCTAGGATCTCTTCACGCTATAAAAGACTGAGTTAGGCTTAGAATTTTATGGGGTCTTGCAATATCTCTCCCTTGGGAACATTCGCCCTAGAATGAGACTGATTAAGCTGAGAGTGCCAATAGATGGAGTTTACATACTGAACATGTGCAACTAAAACATGATTACATAACTGAAACTACTGATACACTGAGTTTTCATACTAAGCATGCGTGACTAAAGCATGACTGAATTCTGAAGACATGACACATGGCTGAGCTATTTCATGAGATATACATGATATGAGAATGCTATGCAGCTGAAACTGATACCAAGATTACTAGGGAAATCTGAGCATGGAACTGAGTAAATCTATGGAAGACTGTTACCTTGAGTTGAGTCTAAGTTTGCGGAGAAGAGGTGAGGATACTTGGTCTGCATAGCTGTTTCTGCTTCCCAAGTAGCTCCCTCAATGAACTGATTCTGCCAAAGAACTTTGACCAAAGGAACTTCTTTGTTCCTCAGTCTTCGAACCTGGTGATCAAGGATTTTGATTGGAACTTCCTCATAAGAGAGACTATTTTGAACATCTATACTCTCTATAGGGACTATTTTGAACATCTATACTCTCTATAGGGATTACAACTGTTGGGTTACCAATGCATTTCTTTAGCAAGGAGATGTGAAACACTGGGTGTATTGAAGCTAAGTCGGAAGGCAACTCAAGCTCGTACTCTACCTTCCCAAAACGGCTGAGAATTTGGTAAGGACCAACATATTGGGGACTGAGCTTCCCCTTTTTGCCAAACCTCTTCACTCCCTTCATGGGAAAGATTTTTAAGTACACAAAATCTCTAATTTCAAACTCGAGATCTTTTCTTCTCACATCTGCATACATCTTCTATCGGCTCTGAGTTATCCTAAGTCGTTCCCTGATTAACTAAACTTTTTCTAAGGCATCAAACATCAAGTCAGGCCCTACCACTATGGCTTCGCCCACTTTGAACCAACTAATGGGATATCTACATATCATCCCATAAAGAGCCTCAACATGGAGCCATCTGAATACTGGAATGATAACTGTTATTATATGCAAACTCAATCAAAGGCAAGTGGTCATCCCAACTACCCTTAAAGTCGACAACACACGCCCTTAACATATCTTTCAAAGTTTGAATGGTCCTTTCTGCTTGACCATCTATCTGAGGGTGAAAGGTTTTACTGAGGCAAACTTGGGTACCAAGACCCTTTTGGAAGGCTTTCCAAAAGTGTGAGGTGAACTGCGTACCTCTATCTGAGATGATAGTTAACGGAACTCCGTGCAATCTGACCAACTCTCTAACATAGAGCTTGGCATAATCCTTAACTGAATAAGAGGTATGAACTGGTAAGAAATGGGCTGACTTGGTCATCCTATCCAAAATAACCCAAATCGAATCATGTTGGCGACGAGTAGGGGCAAACCCGTCACAAAATCTATGTTCAATTTCTTCCACTTCTATGTGGGAATACTAAACTCCTGCATAGACTCACTAGGATTTTGATGCTCAATCTTGACCTTCTGACATGTAGAGTACTTAGCCACAAACTTTGCAATGTCTCTCTTCATCCCACTCCACTAATAGACCTCCCATAAATTACGGTACATCTTACTGGCCCCTAGGTGAATCGAGTAACGTGCTCTATGAGCCTCTGCAAGAATCCTCTGCCTCACACCATCCACACATGGAACACACAATTTACCTTGTCAATGCAACACACCATCTCCCCCTTGGGAGAAAACCTCTACCTTCTAATCTCTGACTAACTCCTTTAGATTAACTAAATTGGGATCTTTGTCCTGTTTTTCTTTTACCCCAGAAACCAAAGATGATTAAGAGCTATTCTGCACCTACACACTACCCTCAGCTAAATCAACCAAACTAACACCCAAACTGGCAAGTTGGTGAACTTCCTAAAATAACTTCTTCTTCTTCCACGTGAGCAACACTTCCCATAGACAATCTGCTTAGAGCATCAACCACTACATTGGCCTTGCCTGGATGATATAGAACACTCATGTCATAATCTTTTAACAACTCTAGCCACCTCCTCTGCTGCAAGTTTAAATCTTTTTGAGAAAATACATACTGCAAACTTTTATGGTCTATGAACACATCAACATGCACCCCATACAAATCGTGCCTCCAAATCTTTAAGGCAAACACCACAGCTGCTAACTCAAGATCATGGGTAGGGTAATTCTTTTCATGGGACTTGAGTTGTCTAGAGGCATAGGCTATGACCTTACCTTTCTGCCTCAAAACACACCCCAAACCAACTCTAGAAGCATCACAATACACAATAAATCCATCTGAACCATCTAGTAAAGTCAAAATTGGGGTTGTAGTGAGTCAAGTCTTCAACTCCCAAAAACTCTTCTCACAAGAATCTGACCACTGGAATTTGACTTTCTTCTGAGTGAATCTGGACATGGGGGATGCAATAGACTAAAATCCTTTGACAAACCATAGGTAATAGCCATCCAAACCCAAAAAAACTCCTGATATCTGATGGAAAGATGGGTCTGGGCTAGTTTCTCACTGCTTTGGTCTTTTGAGGATCAACTCTAATGTCATCACCAGAAACTATATAACAAAGAAAAGCTACAGACCTTAGCCAAAATTCTCATTTACTAAATTTAGCAAAAATTGATGGGCTCTAAGAGTTTGTAATACAATTTTGAGATGGTCTGCATGATCATGTTCACTGCGGGAATAGACAAGGATGTCATCAATGAAGACTATAACGAACATGTCCAAGTACTGCTTGAACACTCTGTTATCAAGTCCATGAAGGCTTCTGGGGCATTGGTAAGACCAAATGACATGACTAGGAATTCGAAGTGACCGTACCAAGTTCTGAAAGTTGTTTTCGGAATGTCACATTCTCTGACTTTGAGCTGATGATAGCCTGATCTGAGGTCCATCTTAGAAAAATAACTGGCACCCTGAAGTTGGTCAAATAAGTCATCGATTCTAGGAAGCGGATATTTGTTCTTAACTGTAACTTTGTTCAACTGATGATAATCAATACACATTTTTAGAGAACCGTCTTTCTTATGCATGAATAAAACTGGTACACCCTACAAGGAAACACTGGACTTGATGCATCCCTTATCTAGGAGATCTTTCAATTGTTCTTTTAATTTTTTTGAGTTCTGCTGGAGCCATTCTATATGGAAGAATAGAGATAGGCTGAGTATCTGGAAGAAGGTCGATTCTGAAGTCAATTTCCCTTTTAAGAGAAACTCCAGGAAGATCTTCGGGAAACACATCTGGAAATTCACATGCTACTGATACTGACGCAAGATTGGGGGTCTTTAAACTAGAGTCTTGAACTCAAACGTGATGATAGACACACCCCTTAGATATCATATTTTTTGCCCTAAGGTAGGAAATAAGATAACCCCTGAGTGCTGAAGTACTACCCCTCCATTCTAGGACAGGTACATTCGGGAACTGAAAGTGGAAAAATTTGTATCTACAATCCACTGAAACATAGCATGAATAAAGCTAATCCATGCCGAGAATGATGTCAAAATCTGTCATCTCTAACTCTATTAAGTCTGTTAAAGTTACTTTCTGAGATACCATAACCAGACAGTTCCTGTATACCCATCGGGCTATGATTGATTTGCCCACTAGTGTAGAGACTAAGAAGGGCTCTGCTACGATTTCAGGAATGACTCCAAAGTCAACAACTATGTAAGGAGTTACAAAGGACAAAGAAGCTCCTGGATTTAGCAAAGCATAAACATGTAAATGATAAACTTTTAAAGTACCAGTGACCACGTCAGGAGAACTTTCCTAATCCTGTCGGGATTAAAGTTCATAGAGTCTATTTGGGCGTTGCCTATTGGTGTCACAGGAAGCGGCACCTTGCTGAGATGGGCGATCGTACTGAGCTGGGGTCGACTATGCTAACTTTGGGAACCCATCTAAGGACACTCTCTGATTCTATGACCTGGTTTGCCATACTCGAAACATATATCGCTGCTAGCTCTAAAGATACCATGATGGTTTCTACCATACTTTTGGTGAAGAGAATTTGTTCGGGTACTGCTGACACTACCCTAAGATTTAGAGCCCGGTGCCCTATCCTTATTATCGTTTCTGAATTTGGACACTGGAGCACTAACTGAGGACAGAGCTGGAACTGAAGATTTTGGGCGGAATTGGGGATGATTACCACCCTCTGACTTAGGTTGAGCAAAAGTGAAGCTACCCATTCTAGCCCTCTTGTTCTCCTTCTCTTTCTCCTCAGTCTTTTGATCCTCTATCTGCTAAGCATGGACCATCAATCTGGCCAAGTCCATCTCCTTAATTAGCATTGCAGTCCTACACTCCTTGACCACACTATCGGATACCCCTGACACAAACTTACTCATCTTAGATCGGCTATCGGCTATCACATGAGGAGCATATCAAGATAACTAAGTAAACTTGAGAGAATACTCCTTCACTTCCATGCTGCCTTGCTTCAGATTAATGAAATCCAACACCTTAGCTTCCCTCAACTCCAACGGGAAGAACCTATCTAGGAAGGATGTAGAAAACTCTTCCCATGCTATAGGCCCTGTATTTGCAGCTCTCTCTACCTTCCACTGCTTGAACCATGAGTGATCCATATCCTGCAACTGATATGCAGCTAACTCAGCACTCTCACTAACTATTACCCCCATAATATTTATGACTTTCTGCACCATGTCAAGAAATTCTTATGGGTCCTCTTCAGACTAAGACCCTGTAAAAGATGGAGGATTCATTTGGGTGAAGTCCTGAATTTTTCCTACAGCAGTATTAGCCACTAGGTTGGCCTGAACATCAATTGAACGTTCATTCTGGGCTGCCACAAAATGAACAAGAGTAAGAGTGGTGAAAGCTGCTCTGAACTCTGCATGAGAAACGTGCTCATCCAGGGGATCTGGCCGGACGGGCGGAGCTGCTGGCTGGTTTCCTGTTCTTCTTCTGTTAGTCTTTTTGGGAGGCATATTCTACAACAGAAGGAAAACTTAGATTAGATAGAGAGTTTAACTTGAACTTATGCTCACTCGCATGATATGAATACTGAAAGGAGGAAAGTTTTCCTAAAAATGCCTCATAGCATCTTGTCCATAAGTGTGGCGCGCTATACACCCCTGCACAAGACCCTAATAGACGCGACTTTCAGACTCCTTAAGACTCTGTTGAATCTTAGGCTTTGATACCAAGTTTGTAATGCCCCAAGTCTGTACCTCGGACATCACATGGTACTTACGATCCCGAAGGACCACAAGCTAACCCATGACTGTTACCTACTGTGAGCACTGAATAGTAATACTGCAATAATATGGAAGTATAACTGAAATGCCATAAGGTTCACAAACATTGAAAACTAATACTGTAATACTGATGTAATACTGAAAAGAAAACGGAACAACTATCTAAAATAAACTAGTCTGAAAGCCTCTGACTATCCGAATAGGGAGTTGATGGGATAAATCCCCAACTAACTCCAACAAAAAACTGAATAAAATAAGTCTACTGAAATACTAAAAGGAATAATTCAGTCCTCGAAATAAGAGGACTCACCACTGTAGTTGCTGCTAATAATCTGAACTGCTAAGGACAATCTTGAGCCCGTGCGTACAAACCTATGATATATAACATCATAGCACAAAATAAAAGGTATGTATCAGTACTTTAAATGTACTGGTATGCTAAGTGAGGTAGGTTGATATACATAGGTTTATATGAATGAGATGATGACTGACTAAATGATATAGACATGACTGAATAAGAGTATATGGATAATTGAGACTACTGTAAATACTGAGTATGCAATACAATGCACATATACTGTATCCGGGATCATACTATATCCGGGATCATACTAAAACTTAATACTGAGTTTTGATAACTGAGTGACCGGTATCTGAGAGTTCTGTTAATTGAATTATTGATAACTGGGTGACTGTTTCTGACAGTCCTGATTCTGTAGAAATGAAATGAGTTCTATACTGAGTCTGGAACTAAAACTGTAACTGTGAAAGTGTTCATTTAACCGACATACCTTGATATAAGCTGAGTTATGGTCCAACCTGTAACCCCAGTTGGAAGGGTTTTAGCACCTTGCCAAAGGATACTAACAAGGCTGGGTAAACCCTAATCTAGTAGGAAGAACAATAATTTATATGTATGGTTGCGTCAACCCTAGTCTAGCAGGAAGACATCTTACCCTACGCTGGCTATGTAGTTCTGTAACGCAGGGACTGCTACTAAGGGTCAAACCCTAAGATGGCAGGAATGCCCCCATCCATGGGTTCGCTCAGTGCTGAATTCTACTCCCAACTGAAAGGACACTGAACTGATCACTAGACTGTACTAGGCTTGATTGAACTATTAGTGATCGTATTGATTGACTGAACTGGACTGAGTTCACTGACTTCACTGAGTTCTGTAACTGACTGAATTTTACTATTTGTGATTTTATTGAGACTATCTTGTAGCTACTGTAATTCTAGGTAAATAGCTAGATTGTCAGGTATTGAATACACCAGGACTTGATAGCATCAATACTAATAGAACATGACAATACTTGAAAACATAGCACTAGTCAACTATTCACAATGCAATCATTGAGACATTTCATCAAGCACTTGGAAGTCATGAACTTGTACATGAATAGGAATACATGCTAACATGCCATAATTACACTATTCAATTCACATAGGCATTCCAACAACCACTTGCAAGGCATAGCTTTACCATGATAGTAATTTAAACATGTAGTAACGGCATGAGTTCAACACTAGGGTCACCAATGAATCACAAATGCACAATTAACTCAATTAAGCATCTTGTCAAACAGCTAGAAGGCATAATCTTGTACTTGGGCATGAATAACATGTTGATGCATCATGACTACAACCATCAATTCACAATTCAAGGGTTGTGACATGGGGATTACAACAATTTCATACATGATATCTTATACCCATGAAAACTATAATTAAATCTTGACTTGAACACCCATACAAACAACATTAACATGAAAACAACCCAATTGATACATGTAATTCATGAAACTATTAACTTGAGACTTTTAAAAGGGATCTTGAACTCCAAGGGTGGAAGGAAACCCAAGGTTGAACACCTAACATATCTTGGTAATCAAATTGTGAAAATCGTTGCTTTGTTCTTGAAGCTTGAACTTGAAATTGGATGCCTTAGGGTTTTGTTCTTGAGAGTATTTGAGAGAAAGTAAGTGATTTTGCTCTTTTGGATGATTAATTTCATTTTTTGGGGCTGATTAGGAGTGGGGAAAATGACTTAATTACCCCTCTGGATTCAAAATTAAATGAGCAGAAACCGAGCCCAGTGACGCGTTGGGCGCCGCGCCGCATTGATGGTCAGCAGTACTGAGTTAGGCTTGGAATTTTCTAAGTCTGGGACCTCTTCACGCTATAAAGGACTGAGTTAGGCTTGAAATTTTACGGGGTCTTATAAGATATGGAAATTACTAAGTAGTAAGCAAGTACAGATCAGCACATTATGAGGTAAGGAAATTAACTTGCAGATCATCTCACTAATCTAGCACTAGATAAAGGGGATTTCATAATTTCACAATTTCAATAGTTAGAAGTAAAGGGCAAGAGAATTCTGAAAAGTGATAAGCTACATAGTCCATACATTCGAGTCAGATCAACACGAGATTATACAGGTTGAATAGGCTACAGTGTACAGTGTTCAGATTACAGAAGGCAAATGCAAATATTTACAATGAAAGGATAAACAAAAGCAGGTACGAATCTTTCTAGCCTAATAATGGTCAGCCAACAAAAGGGACTTCATGTGAGATACGGAGAATATAAAAAAGGGGAGGGACATGTGAAATTTTGGCTATTGAAATACCTGGAAAGAGTATTGAAATCTGAGTACAAGAGGGTCCGTGCATCCCATTATCTCCATCCCATCAGTACCTTTCAAACAAGGTTGCTATCAATACTAAGAGCTGAAGAGAAGAAAGAGAAGATGAAATGGTGAAACTCACTCAGATCTGGAATACACTTCAAGCATCGTTCCCTCAACACAGCATAGCAACAAGAACTTCACCCAATACACCAGAAAACACACCTGAAAGCACCAAAATTCTCAAGTTATGGAGGTGGTACAGAAATGGAAGCACGAAAAAAGAGGAGTCGCTCACTTTTGAAAGTTGATATCGACAGCAGAAGCTTATTCAGAGAAAATACATACAGAAGGAGTGATTGAAAACAAGGGAGTCCAATATTTTTCAGCTGGAGCAGGGTTGCGGAGGAGAAGAAGATATGCACTTAGAAAACCCTTTCGGACATTTATATATGTAATAACATTAGAGAAAGGGCCGGGTCTTTTATTGGATTTGTTAAGGCCAACCTCGGCAGATTTATTTTTAATCAAGATGGGTTGGTCCATCTAAATGTAAACACATTTTGGGTTAGACCCATTTAATAAAGTCCCAAATAAAATTTAAAAAAAAAATGATACGAATTAATCATTCTGTAACGGCAACGACATAGATGAGCTACACTTTTAAATTCGATGATGTAAATGGCATAAATAAATCATTTTTAATAGTTCAATGACATATTTATGTTTTTTCTCATTATTTTATCTCATCTAGCTTTTAAATAGAATCATTAATCCAGAAATTATAAGTTGAGAATAATTTAATCCACTACTAAATGAGAGGACATATTCAACTTGTGTTATGTCGTAGTAGAATAATTAGTTACGATAAAAAAGTTTGTTGAAGCAAAGCTTCCAACTTTCTGCGTCGTCACCTACCTGACTAGCGCAACTTTTTAGGGGAATGAGATATGAAAACAAATTTAGTTAGACACAAGTAAGAAATTTATTCTCGAAACCCCAAGAAGTTAATGAAGGGAAAACGGAAAAAGTGATTTTGAGAAATATTGCATATGCTAAGTAGGGTCAATCAAATTTCAAGTGGAACAACTACATGTGCGTTTTGGTAGTTGTTCTATTTTATGACTTGAAACAAATGGTTCTTATGATTTTCGGCTACTCTTTCAAGACGTGAGCACATCAAAGTTGTCACTTTCAACTACTATATCAAATGTTTTCATTTGCCTGCTATAATTAAATTACCATATCTTGTGCCTAAAATTCAGCTTCTATTTTTATGTATAAATAGTTTTTTCCATAACCCTTAGCTCATATCAAGCCTCTTTAATTCCCACTTCTTTTATCCTCTCCTTAACTATACCCTTGATTGTAGTAAAGTTTAATTTGCTCAGCAATGGCTTTAGTTCCAGTATTCTCACTTGTCTTCTTCTTTTTAAGCTTTTGCTTCCATGCTACTTTTGCTGATTATGAAGGCTGGCAAAGTGCTCATGCCACTTTCTATGGAGGGGGTGATGCCTCTGGCACAATGGGTATGTTCATATAGTACTCTACACTACTTTCTTCTTTTCCATTACATATAGTGCCAATTAAAATCAAGTTAATTAATTGTAGAAAGATATAATCCTCATAGCATTAATACTAATGAAATTACCTCACATACATTGATAGTACAAAAAAAAATTAATACAAAGTATATATTAACATGTTTTACTCAGTAACTTATCTTATTTTCCACACAACTAATTTCACCTATTATAGGCGCTATCTATATATTTTTAGGTGATCTGATAGTGTAAAAAATGTCCTAGAATACTCATTAGCAGTTCTCTAACTGAAAGAATGCTATAAGATTGGCCAAATGCAGGGGGTGCCTGTGGATATGGAAATTTGTACAGCCAAGGGTATGGAACTAATACTGCAGCACTAAGTACATAACTATTCAACAATGGTTTAACTTGTGGGGCCTGTTATGAATTCTTGTGTAACAATGAAGCTCAATGGTGTCTCCAGGGGACCATTATAGTCACTGCAACTAATTTTTGCCCTCCAAACCCATCTCTGCCCAACTCTAATGGTGGTTGGTGCAACCCTCCTCTCCAACACTTTGATTTAGCATAGCCTACTTTCTTGTAAATTGCTAAATACAGAGCCAGTATCGTCCCTGTATCTTTCCGAAGGTAAACTATTCTCAAAGAATTTAGAATCTGAAATTAATTTCTTTGAAATAAGTGTGACCTTATTATATGAGTAAATTTTAAATTGTTATAGCTCAGGCATAAAGTAACAAATTTAGTTGAACCTACAGAACGTCTAAAATTGGCCTATGTTACTGATATAGGAATTCTGTTTCGGACATTTCTAGGGTGCCCTGCATGAGAAAAGGAGGAATAAGGTTCATAATAAATGGACACTGTTTCTTCAACTTGGTTTTGGTGACAAATGTTGGGGGTGCTGGTGATGTTCAATCAGTTTCAATTAAAGGGTCCAACACCGGATGGCAAGCAATGTCAAAGAATTGGGGCCAAAATTGGCAGAGCAATTCCAATCTCAATGGCCAAAGTCTTTCATTTCAAGTCACTACAAGTGACGGAAGGACCCTCACTAGCAACAATGCTGCACCGGCTAACTGACAATTTGGCCAAACTTTTGAAGGGGCTCAATTTTAATTACTTTAAGAAGGAAAAAAAAGGGACATTTTAGGGATTTTCAACTTCGAATTTGTATATGGCAAGAAAAGGGTGAGTAAATTGGGGCTTTGGGCTATAGGTGACAAAAAAAATTTAAAATGAAGTGTAGGTGACACAAGTCTTAATTATTAGGTGGAGGTGACAATTACTTTATTATGGATTAAGAAAGTTGGAGAAGTTTGAAAATAACCCACATGTTTTTAAATTTGCACTTTGATCCAAATGTTAGTTAATATAACAGAAAATGAAGGGAAAAAAAGATGTGTTTCTCTCTCTTCTCATTCGTTGTTGTTTTCTTTCTCTTCACGACTATTGTTGTTCATTGTTGTTGCTGCTGCTTTATTCATTATCTTCTGCGTCATTATCATCATCTTCTACTTCATTACCATCTTCATCTTCTTTTTGTCGACTATTGTTGTTGTTGTTACCGCTACTGTTGCTATTTTACCAATTTCTTCGGTCAAATTTTGTTTTGAACATCACCACTTTTCACTTTGACATTACTTCATAGGAGACCTTGGTAAGTCAAATTATAATTTTTAGTCGAATTTGTCATCTGGGTTACAAAGTTACTGTTGTTTTTTCCAACAATGGATAGAAGCCGATCATGAATCCAACATAAAGTGCCCACAATTTAAACAGATCACTCATCTGGTGCATCAGATGAGTAATCTGTTGCGACAGAAGATATATTTGTTACATCAGACTGATTATCTGTTGCATCAGACTGATTATCTGTTGCATCAGACTGATTATCTATTGCATCAGATTGATTATCTGTTGCATCAGATTGATTATCTGTTGCATCAGACTGATTAATCTATTTGGAACAACACAAATCAGCCCCTGCCACAAATCCAACAGATAACCAATATATTTTGCTATTTCTACTGGATTCAAAATTATTTCTTACGTCCAATCGTCGACATGTTTATTGAGAATATAATAGACAGAATGAAAATTAAATAGTCCATCCATCTCAAATTACCCATCTCAAATTTTCTAGTTTGATTTCTCATTTTACTTGTCTTTTTTATTAATCAAGAAGAGATAAAAAATTCCATATTTTAACCTTTGTATTAATCACTTTTTCTTTAAATTAAAACGTAAACATCATTTAATAGGGGTATTATGATAAACTAGACATGTTATTAATTATTTTTCTTAATTAATGTGCCATTTCAATTTGGGACGGGTAGGGTAATTTGAGACGGGGGGAGTTATCTGTTGAAATAGACTAGTTATCTATTGCAACATATGAGTAATTTGTTTGAAACAACATAAATCATCCCTTGCCACAAACCCAACAGATAAATCTTAAATCTTGCTATTGCTACTTGATTCAAAATTACTCCTTACGTCCAATCGTTGACATGTTTGTTGAGAAGATAATAGACAGAATGAAAATTAAATATGAATTAAAATGGTCAAAGTTGATCCAACATAATTTTTTATTAAACTAAAACAAATAAAAATACATATAGAGACTTAGAAAGAAAGAAGAAAAAAAATAATCTAATTATTATTAATAGATTCTTCATCACTATTGTTATTATTGCCAGCCGCATCTTTGACAGGCAGCAGCAACGCCCTTCTTTTCCTGCGGATCTCCCGCAACATCCTTACTCTGACAGCGGCGAACTCCCATTATGTATCATGTACCTGCCTATGCAGTTCTCGTACGTCGTCTCATAAAATAGCGACATCCCACATTGGATCTCCCATATCTAGAACACACATAAATTGATAAAAAACGTAAAAACAAAAGTAAAGGAAATAATTCAAAAGTAATACAACGTATATTTACACAAAAAACAAGAAAAAAACTTACCAGAAACAGGAAAAAACAATCAAGTTCTTGAAGAGAAAGTAGTTGAAGGTGTAATATTATGAAAGGCAAGAGCAAGAAATAAATAGATATGTGTAGTAGAATGAACGAGTTAGGAGAGACCTATTTATAGAGGATTAAATTTGAATGAGTTAGGCAAAAAGGCGCAACTGTTCACCTCCATTTATTAATATTGGTGACTTTGATTACTGTGGAAAGTTGTGACTTGATAAGTTCTTTTCAGTTACCCTTTTTTTGAGTTGCGACAACAGATTATATATCTGTTGCATCAGATAACCCATCTGTGACAACAGATATACCATTTGTTACAACAAATCTATGATCTGTTGCAACTGATCATATTTCTGTTGTAACATATATCTTTTTAATAGTCATCATATCTTTATCTTTAATCCAAATTTGGTGACTTTTTTATTATATAAATTAAAAAAATAGATTCAAAAACAAAAAGGTGCGACAGTTCACCTCCATTTATTAATACTGGTGACTTTTTGATTACTGTGGAAAGTTGTGACTTGATAAGTTCTTTTCAGTGACCATTTTTTTAAGTTGTGGCAACAGATTATATATTTGTTGCATCAGATAACCCATCTGTGACAACAGATATACCATTTGTTGCAACAAATCTAAGAAATATTGCAACAGATAATATATCTGTTACAACATATATCTTTTTAATAATCATCATATCTTTATCTTTAATCCAAATTTGATGACTTTTTTATTATTATATAAATTTAAAAAACAGATTCAAAAATAAAAAGGCACGATTGTTCACCTCCATTTACTAATACTGGTGGCTTTTTTATTACTGTGGAAAGTTGTGACTTGATAAGTTCTTTTCAGTAACCATTTTTTTGAGTTGCAACAGATATACCATTTGTTGCAAAAAATCTACAATCTATTGCATCAAATAATATATTTGTTGCACACATATAAGCTATCTTTTTTAATAATCAACATATCTTTAATCCAAATTTGGTAGTCTTTATTATATAAATTAAAAAAATAGATTTAAAAATAAATATGTCGAAGAGTCACAATCAGTTATTAAAATTAAATAACCGTTCTGTTATGGTTATAAATTGTGTTTATCAATTAGTTTCTTATTATTTATTTACGAACCATTTTTCATATTAAATAATCGGAAAGTCACGTCTTTTCACCCTCTCTATAACAATAATAACCGCCTGTTGCAACATATGATCTATCTGTCGCATCAGATTAACTTCTGTAGACATGTTGAGAATAAGGAATAAGAAAGAATGATAATTAAATACTAAATAAGAATTAAAAATTCAAAGTTGACCACCAAACATAGATTTTTGAATCCCTTGGGTAGATCCGATATACAAAAGGAGGAAAATACATACATACGCTAAAAGTAAAACAAAACATAACCTAATTATTATTACTACTATTATTATTATCATTACTATTATTATTATTATTATTATTACTATTAGTATTGTCAACCGAACAATTTTCATCCGACAGTAGTAGGGCCCTCCTCAACCTTTCTCAAAAGTCGTCCAAATCCCTTTGGAGTTCATCAAACTCCCTTTGAAGTTCCTGCAAGGACACGATATGAATCTTCTTGTACGAATCTGGATCAAACATATTTTTATTATAAGTGTAGATGAACGAGTGAGAGGAGGCCGGAGGGACCTATTTATAAAATGATTGAATTGGAAGGGGTGACTAAGTCAAAAAAAGCCACGACTGTTCATATCTCTTAATTAAATAAAACTGGTGACTTTTCGAATATGTAAATTAAAAAAAATGGATCTAAATACAATATTTTATCTTTTTATTGTATTTTGGAAAGAAAAAAATTACTTTAAAATATATCTAACTGATGGATAACCTGTTACAAAATATATTCCTTCTTTCAGATAACTTACAATAGATTGACAATTTGTTGCAACAGATGGATATATCAGTTTGCTTTTCCAACAGATGTGGCGTTTGAAGCAAAGAAAAAAAGAGAAGCAATCCAAGAGAAAAAATTGAGTTTGGAGGCCAGCTTGAAGGATGCAAAGAAAAAAAGAGAAGCAATCCAAGAGCAAAAATTGAGTTTGGAGGCCAGGAAGTGTATAGAAAAATTTGATGCTCTCGATGAAATTGAATAAATAGATGACTATCAAGTTGCAACAGACGCCACATCTGTTAGAAAATTTGGTGTTGCAGCATATATGGATAGTGCAACACTCAATGCAGAATAAGTTTCTGTTAGAAGCAAGTCTTAAGAAGACATAATCAGTAATCTCTTGATATCAGCTTTCGTCGTGTCTAGCAGTTCTGTTGATATCTTATCCTCTATGGGAGAAGATTGATCAGCATAAAAACCAAGTAATTGAGATCATTTAATCTGTTGGCTAACTCGATCAAAGATGATGACTTTTGGATTATCAAACTACACAGGGCAGTCTGGTGGTTCAATAACATCGAATGTCTTGCTTTTGGTATTAGCCAATGATGGGGAGATTCTTCCTTCCTCACCATCCTGAAAAGAAAAAACTCTCAAAATTAGATGGAGTAACTCAGAACTCGACATAACAATACAAGATGAACTAAATCTAGCATTCAGTTTTTCCTTCTTATTCCTCCCCTTTTTATCTTCTCACCTTTTTCAGATCCAAAATTTTTCTTTTTCAGATACTTAATAATGCCTTGGAAATTGCTTTCTTTCTCTCTTAGCCTTAATCTCTAATGGAGTGAATGAAACTAAAATCCTCTTTCATCAAATGACACTACTGTTAGAATTCAACAGTTAATGCATTAACAGTATTAATCACTCCATAATGTTTTGCCTTGCACTCTTCACATTTACATGCACAAGATAAGCAAAGAAGGGCAAGATCTCCAAACCTTTGCCCGAGTTGGTGAACAGATTAAACGATCTCAATATCTCAGCCTTTCTACTGATCATTCTTCTCCCATATAGAGGACAACATATCCGTCATGCAAAAGTCTACACCATCGCCAGAAATGCTTGCCACAGCGAAAGTCTATAGAAGGCATGACTAGTAATCTCTCAATATCACTTTTATGACTTTCTAGATGTCTCTTGCAATTATATTGGAATGGATATATCGAGTAATTGTGCTTAGTTTGGTCTGTCAGTTCTAATATAATTGGAAAAGATGTCAAGAAAGTCATAAAAGTGATATTGAGAGGCTAATAATCAAGCTTTATGAAGACTTGCGCCCGGGGAAGCATTTCTGGTGACGGTGTAGACTTTTGCATGGCAGATATCTTGACATCTATAATTGTAAAAGAGCAATCAGCAAAAAGGCTGAGAGATTGAGCTCGTTTAATTTTTCTACCATCTCGGGCAAATTTTTTGATAGGGTAATGATCCCGGAGTTACATAACATTTGATAGGCTTTATAGAGTCAGTTTAGAGAAAATGTTATTATAACGCCCCGAATCTAGTACCCGAAATGGTACACGGTGCTCATGATCCTGAAGGACCACAAGCTAACCATTACTGATATCTGTACCTGTACACTGCATAATATGATATAATAATGCGGAAACATGCACTAAAAGGCCATAAGGTTCATTACTGAACATAATCTGAATGATATAACATCTGTGTGAGGGTAATAGAATACCCAAAACAAAACTAAAAATTCTGAAGTCTGAAACATGATAGTCTAGAAAGCCTCTAACTGACTGAACTGTCTGAGTAAGGAGCTGATGGGACATGTCCCTAACTAACTCCAACTAATAAACTAATTAATAAGATAATAGGAAATAATCATGTCCTCAAATGATGAGGACTCACTTCTAACTCTGACTGCTGAAACTGGAATCTACTGCTGATCTGGAGCTCGGGTTTCTGAACCTATGGTATAAGACACCATAGCGCAAATCCGTCAGTACTTTGAATGTACTGGTATGCATGTAAGGTAGGCTGAATTCATGGGGTTCATATGCATGAATAATAATAATAACTGACTAACTATCATGAGCGTGAGAATACATGCATGAGACGTAACAGCTGACACTAATAATGTGACAACATGGTTACTGAATCTGATTATAACTGATAACATGAGTGATTGTATCTGACAGTCCTGAATCTAATGGAACTATCTGAGTTTCGTACTGTATCTGAGTTGACTGTATCTGACAGTCCTAAAATTGGAAGAACTATCTGAGTTTTATTACTGAGACTAATTGACCGTATCTGAAAGTCCTGATTCTATAACATGAAACAGTGGGAAGTAGTTATCTAACCGACATGCCCCAAATGATGCATTAAAGCTGAATTGGGGTCTAATCTATGCCCTGATTGGAAGGTGTCAATACCGCACCACTGGTAAGGACAACATATGAGTGACCCTAATATAACAGGTAACTCTAGTGAGAACGATGGGAACCCTCATATAGCAGGCTAAACCACCTCATCTACCCTCATATAGCAGGCTATGATGTCTCAACCTATGCTGGCTATATAGTTTTGGAACGCAAGGATTACTACTAAGAATCACACCCTCATATAATAGGTGAGTTCCCATCCTTAGGTTCACCCGGTGCTAATTTCTACTCCCATCTGAATAGACACTAAACATAATTTACTAAATTGAACATGGACTAAGTTATTGATTCCGTTGACTGATAAAATATTACTGATATCTGACAACTGACTGAGTTCATGAGATCATGGAGATTTCCTAATTCATAAGACCGTCCGAAGTCTAAGGATTCATAGCTTGACTAAGAGTATTGTGGAAACATGACATGGCTCTAGGCACACAACTAATATTTTGGGTACAAGTGCCCCCAGGACTCGATAGAAGGAAAACTGACCAAGCATAACTTACTTGAATATATAACTAACATCATAATCCATAATACACTTATAGAAGCATTCCATCAAAACATGTGCTAGGCATAACTTGTACATACATGGGGATTTCATGATATCATACTAGTTGGGCATTGTTCCTACATCTAGGAATTTAATCAAACACATGGTAGACATAGCACATGTAGACAACATTATAAAATAATTAATCATCATGATTCATCTCTAATTTCATCATCTAGGGTTTATTCATAGGTTCACATGAATATACATCTATACAAATCAATTCCACATAAAATTGATCACCCAACATGGATTTGAATTCAATTGATCATTCTCAACATACACAAAACAAACCCAACATGATATTGATAAATAAATCCATAAACTTAAACTTATAAAAAAGATTCTTAGGCTTCATGGACAAAAGGATTTCATGAATGAACACTATGCATACCTTAGTTCATGATTTCGTGAAGATTGACGGAGGAAATTCTTGATTCTGAATCTTCTATTAAAAGCCCTAGGTTGTTCTTGAGAGGTTTTTGAGAGAAGAGAGTGTATTTTGGGTGAAAAATGGCTGAATCACGTGCTAAATGGCTTAAATAGGGGTGGAAATTGACCCTTTTAACCTCGGACGCATCTTGTAATTTCAGTAAAATTTCTCGAATTGAACCCCTGGCGTGATGCGGCGCTATCGTGCCGTGTCAATGGTGTGACGCAGAGTCATCGCGTTGCCTCTTCTTTTGTGACCTGGAACTTTGGCGTGACACGAAGGAAATCGCGCTAAGACATTGGAAAAGGACAATTCTAAATTTGGGCCCTGGCGCGACGCGCCATAATTGCGTACCCTTACTGGAATTTGCAAAATGACATTTCCTCTTGTGGCGCAGTATGCCACTGACAATATGGCACTGTTTTACAATGGGAATTTAAAATAGTCGTAACTTCTGACCTGATTATCGAATTTGGACGAATTTTGTTTTGATGGAAAGCTTATTGAATTTCCCACATGAAAAAAGTTAAAATCTTGAAAATTCCTCATGGAATAACCATCATTAAATTTAGAAGATAATACTAGACATTCTTGAGATGAAATTAACTAGGAAAAGTACAGGGTATTACAATATCTCCCCCTTAATAACATTCGTCCTCGAATGAGACTGACTAAGAGGGGAGAAAAATCAACTGACGTACATACTGAACATTAATAACTGGAACATGATCTCATGACTGACATAACTGACAAGATGAATATATAATACTGAATATGCATATCTGATGCATGTGTAACTGATTCATTAATGCATGACTGAGTGTTCTAAAAAACAAAGTTTCTCACAATGAGAATGCATGTCTGATGCATAATTACATAACTGAACTGATACATGATTGCATGACTTAATATGCAATGTTACTTGATACCAAGTTTATAATGGGAACATGAGGATGGAACTGCATACCAAGTTTGTGATGAACACTGAACAAGAAACTGAGTAAGCTTAAAGAGAACTGTTACCTTGAGCTTGATCTGAGAAGGTGAAGAATAGGTAAGGATACTTGGTATGCATGTGTGCCTTTGCTTCCCAAGTAGCTCCCTCGACAGACTGATTTCGCCAAAGAACCTTAACTAGAGGGACTTCTTTTTTCCTCAATGTACGAGTCTGATAGTCTAAGATTTTAACTGGAATATCTTCATAAGAGAGAGTGTTCTGAACATCAATGCTTTGAATAGGGACTACAACTGATGGGTCACCTATGCACTTCTTGAGCAAAGAGACATGAAATAATGGATGAACTGAGGCTAGATCTAAAGGCAATTCGAGCTCATAAGCTACCTTGCCGAATCTACTAAGAATCTTGAAGGGACTGAGTTTCCCTTTCTTGCTGAACCGCTTCACTTCCTTCATGGGAGAGATCTTTATATAGACATAGTCACAACTCTAGAACTCCAGATCTTTTCTACAAAGATCTGAATAAGACTTCTGTCAGCTCTGAGCAGCCTGGAGTCTTTCTTTAATCAACTGGACTTTTTCTAAGGCGCCGAATACTAAGTTAGGCCCTATAACTGAGGCCTCACTAACTTCAAACCAACCAATTGGAGATCTACATCTCTTACCATAGAGAGCTTCGAATGGAGCTATCTGAATACTAGAATAATAGCTGTTGTTGTATGCGAACTCAATCAAAGGTAAGTGGCCATCCCAAATTCCCTTGAAATTGATTGCACACACCCTTATCATATCTTCTAACATCTGAATGGTCCTTTCTGCTTGACCATCTATCTGAGGATGAAAGGTTATACTAAGATAAACTTAGGTACCAAGACCCTTTTGGATTGCTTTCAAGAAATGAGAGATGAAATGGGTACCTCTGTCTGAGATAATGGACAATGGAACACCGTACAATCTGGCCAACTTCTTGATGTAGAGTTTGGGGTAATCCTCGTCTAAATAAGAGATATGAACTGGAATAAAATGAGCTGATTTGGTCATTCTATCTACAATGACCCAGACTAAATCATGCTGATGACGAGTTCGAGGCAAACCCGTCACGAAGTCTATGTTCACAACTTCCCACTTCCAAGTAGGAATACTGAACTCCTGTATGGACCCACTAGGCTTCTGATGTTCTATCTTAACTTGCTGATATGTAGAGCACTTAGCCACAAACTTTGTAATGTTTCTCATCATCTCACACCACCAATAGATTCCCTATAAGTCGCGGTACATCTTTATGTCCCCTGGATGAATAGAGTAGCATGCACCATGCGCTTCTGCAAGAATTTGCTGCCTTAAGTCATCTACACCTGGAACACAGAGATAACCCTGACAACGCAAAACACCATCTCCTCCTTAGGAGAAAACCTCTACATTTTTTATCCTGAACTGACTCTTTTAGCTTGACAAGGCAGTGATCTCTATCTTGTTTTTCTTTCACCTCAGAAACTAGAGATGATTCTGAACTACTCTGAACCTATATATCACCCTCTTCTGTATCGACTAAGAGAACACCTAGTATGGAAAGCTGATGGACTTCCTGAGCTAACTTCTTCTTACTGTCCTCAACATGAGGAATACTACACATGGATAGTCTACTGAGAGTGTCATCCACTATGTTGTCCTTGCTCGAATGATAGAGGACACTCATGTCATAATCTTTCAAGAGCTCTAACCACCTTCTCTGATGAATATTGAGATCTTTCTGACAAAATACACACTGAAGACTCTTATGATCTGTGAACACATCTACTTGAACACCATATAGATAATGCCTCCAAATCTTTAAGGCAAATATTACGGTTGCTAACTCAAGATCATGAGTAGGATAATTCCTCTCATGGGGCTTAAGCTGTCTGGAGGTGTAGGCTATGACCTTACCATGATGCATGAGGACACAACACAAACCTACTATGGATGCATCACAATACACTACGAACCCATCTGGACCATCTGGGAGAGCTAAGACTTGAGCTGAGGTGAGTCGAGTTTCAACTCCTGAAAACTCTTCTGGCAAGGATCTGACCACTGAAACTTGACTTTTTTCTGAGTTAATCTTGACATAGGGGATGTAATAGAAGAAAATCCTTCAAAAAATCATCTGTAATAGCTAGACAAACCCAAGAAACTCCTAATATCTGATGGAGAGACAGGGCGAGGCCAGTTTCTTACTGCTTTGGTCTTTTGAGGATCTACTCTAATTCCATCACTGAAAATGATATGACCAAGGAATTCTACTAACCTTAGCTAAAATTTGCACTTACTAAATTTGGCAAACAACTGATGATCTCTGAGAGTCTGAAGTACTGTTTTAAGATGGTCTGCATGATTACGCTCACTACGGGAATAGACCAGAATATCATCTATGAAGACTATGATGAACATGTCCAAGTACTGCTTGAACACACGGTTCATCAAGTCCCTAAAAGATGCTGGGGAATTAGTAAGACCAAATGACATGACTAAGAATTCGAAGTGACCATACCGAGTACGGAAAGCTGTTTTCGAAATATCACATTCTCTGACTCTGAGCTGATGATATCCGGATCTGAGGTCTATCTTAGAGAAATAACTGGCACCCTAAAGTTGGTCAAACAAGTCATCAATTCTGGGAAGAGGATACTTGTTCTTGACCGTGACCTTATTGAGTTGACGGAAGTCTACACACATCCTAAGAGAACCGTCTTTCTTGCGCACGAATAATACTGGTACTCCCCACGGGGAAATACTGGGCCTGATGAATCCCTTATCTAAGAGATCCTGCAATTTTTCTTTCAGTTCTCTGAGTTCTGCTAGTTCCATTCTATATGGCAGAATAGAGATAGGATGAGTATCCAGAAGAAGATCAATACCAAAGTCTATTTCCCTTTCGAGAAGAATTCCTGAAAGATCTTCGGGAACGACATCCGAGTATTCACCTACAACTGGAATGATTCAAGGCTGGGAATTTCAGAACTAGTGTCCTTTACTCAAAAAAGATGATAGATACATCATTTAGATATCATTTTCCTTGCCTAAAGGTAGGAAACAAGCCGACCCCTGAAAGCGGATACACTACCCTTCCACTCAAGGACGGGTTTATTTGGAAACTAAAATTGGACTACTCTATTTCTATAGTCGACTATGGCATAACAGGAATGAAGCCAATCCATGTCGAGAATAATATCAAAATCAGTCATCTCCAATTCGACTAAGTCTACTGAGGTGACTTTCTAAGATATTATAACCGGGCAGTTCCTGTATACCCGCTGGGCTATGATGGTTTTACCCATTGGGGTAGAGACTGAAAAGGGCACTGCTAGAATTTCGAGACTGATTTCAAAATCGACTGTTATATAAGGAGTAATAAAAGACAAAGAAGCTCCTGGATCTAGCAAAGCGTAAACATGCACATGAAAGATCTGTAACATACCAATAACTACATTAGGAGAATTTTCCTGATCCTGTCGGGACTGAAGAGTATAGAGACGATTTGGGAGTTGCCCACTAGTAGCACTGGAGGTGGCACCCTGCTGATTTGGGCGATCGAATTGAGCTGAGGAGCGATTATATTGACCTTGACGACCTGGCTGAGGACAGTCTCTGACTCTGTGGCCTGACGTACCATATTCAAAATAAATACCACTGCCAGCTCTGCAAATACCCTGATGGTTCTTGCCATAAATTTGGCAAAGAGGAAAGGTATGGGCACTACTAATACTGCCCTGGGACTTAGAGCCTGGCGCTCTATCTTTGTTACCCTCTCTGAACTTAGGAACTGGAGCACTGGCTGTAGAAGGAGCTGGAACTGATGACTTAGGATGAAACTAAGAACAATTTCCTCCTTCTGACTTAGGCTGAACAAAGTTGAAACTACCTATCTTCGCTCTCTTATTCTATTTCTTTCTCATCTTAATCTTTTGCTCATCAATCTGTTGAGTATGAGTCATAAGCTAGGCTAAAGTCATATCACTATTCAATATGGCAAATTTCCACTCATTAACCATGCTATCATTCACACCTGAGATGAACTTACTCACCCTAGCCCTATTGTCTGCAACCACATGAGGGGCATATTTGTCTAATTGAGTAAACTTAAGAGAATACTCTTTCATTGTCATATTGCCCTGCCTAAGGTTGATGAATTATAGCACCTTAGCTTCTCTAAGATCTAGGGGAAAGAATCTATCAAGGAATGCTAAAGAAAACTCCTCCCACTCAACTGACCCTGCATCGTCTGCCCTCTCTGACTTCCACTGCTTGAACCAAATGTGATCAACATCCTGCAACTAATATACAGCTAGCTCAGCACTCTCACTAGACGTAACCCCCATTATATCTGTCACCTTCTGCACCTGATCTAGGAATTCCTGAGGGTCCTTATTTATCTTAGACCCGAGAAAGGATAGAGGATTCATTTGGGTAAAGTCCCAAATCCTAACTACGACTGAGTTGGCTACTAGGTTGGTCGTAATAAATGATGACCATTCATTTTGAGTGGCAACTGACTGAGCAAGAGTAGTGAATGCAGCTCAGAACTCTTCATGAGAAACATGATCGCCCAAAGGATCTTTGGGCTGAGGGGCTGACTGGTTTTCATTTCTTCTTTTAGGAGGCATCTTCTGTAGGAGAAAGGGGGAAACAAATTAGACTGAGAGATTGACTTGATATTATGCTCACTGGCATGACATGAATACTAAAAGAGGAGAAACTGTTCCTAAAATATCTTGTAGCCTTCTGTACATAAATGTGGCGTGCAACACACCCATGTACAAGACTTTACTAGATACGGTTTTCATATTTCCTAGGACTCTATTGAACCTTAGGCTCTGATACCAAGTTTGTAACACCTCAAATCTGGTACCCGGAATGCTACACTGTGCTTATGACCCTAAAGGACCACAAGCTAACCCATGATTGATATTTGTACCTGTACACTGTATCATATGACATAATAATACCGAAATATACAGTGAAAGGCCATAAGGTTCATTATTGAACATAATCTAAATGATATAACATCTGTGTAGGGTAATAGAATATCTAAAATAAAACTATAAATACTGAATTCTGTTGACTGACGAAATATTACTGATATCTGACAACTGACTGAGTTATGAGATCATGGAGATTTCTTGAGTCATAAGACTTTCTGAAGTCTAAGGATTCATAGCTTAACTAAGAGTATCGTGGAAACATGACATGGCTCTAGGCATACAATTAATATTTTGGGTACAAGTACCCCAGGACTCTATGGAAGGAAAACTGACCAAGCATAACTTACTTGAACATATAACTAACATCATAATCCATAATACACTTATAGAAGCATTCCATCAAAACATGTGATAGGCATAACTTGTACATACATAGGGATTTCATGATATCATACTAGTTGGGCATTGTTCCTTAATCTAGGCATTTAATCAAACACATGGTAGGCATAACACATGTAGACAACATTATACAACAATTAATCATCATGATTCATCTCTAATTTCATCATCTAGGGTTTGTTCATAGGTTCACATGAATATACATCTATACAAATCAATTCCACATAAAATTGATAACCCAACATAGATTTGAATTCAATTGATCATTCTCATCATAAACAAAACAAACCCAACATGAAATTCATAAAGAAATCCATAAACTTAAACTTAGAAAATAGATTCTTGGGCTTCATGGATGAAAGGAGTCCATGAATAAATACTATGCATACCTTAGTTCGTGATTTCTTGAAGATTAACGGAGGAAATTCTTGATTCTGAATCTTGTATGAAAAACCCTAGGTTATTCTTGAGAGGTTTTTGAGAGAAGAAAGTGTATTTTAGGTGAAAAGTAGTTGAATCACGTGTTAAAGGGCTTAAATAGGGGTGGTAAATTGGCCCTTTTAACCCTGGACGTGACTTGTAATTTCTGTAAAATTTCTCGAATTGAACCCCTAGCACAATGCTGAAATTTGACAATTGGGAAACTGAGGGATGGAGAGACGTGGAGCCATCGTATTGCCCCTTCTTTTGTGACCTGGAACTTTGGCACGACTCAGAGGAAATCACGCTATGACACTGGAAAAGGACAATTCTAAATTTGGGCCCGGTTGTACCATAATCGCGGACCCCTACTGGAATTTTCCAAATGCTATTTCCTCTTGTGGCGTGGCGTGCCTCTGACTAATATGGAGTTGTTTTACAACGGGAACTTGAAATAGTCATAACTTCTGACCCGGTTATTTGATTTGGGTGACTCTTATTTTGATGGAAAGCTTATTAAATTTCCCACATGAAAAAAGTGAAAATCTTGAAAATTCCTCATGGAATAACCATTATTCAATTTAGAAGCTAATACTAGACATTCTTGAGATGTAATTAGCTAGGAAAAGTACAGGGTATTACAGTTATGTAACTTCTTGCTTATTAATTTATCAAATACCTTGATGGTTGGTTGACCAAGATGCATTGAGCAACGCTCGATCAAAGTGAGTTGTTCAATGGTTGGGACCACATCTTGACTGTGCATCAACACATTATGACCTAAAAATATACACAGTGACTCTATATGTATCCGTTTAGGCTTCTAAGAAAAGTATTCTAAAGGGCTTTTAGAATGCCACAACTTTGAATGTAGTGTTCCTGATCGATCTCACAAGAGATCAAGAACTCTCTACCAACTTTAAAGACAACAATGACCATCTTGAATACAAAATCAGCAAGCTAGAGGCAAGCTTTAAAATTATTGGGATTCACATACTACAACAAGCCTCTGATCTTCTCCAAGGAATGTTGAAAGCATGCTAAGGCAAGAAAACACAATCAATTATAACCATATTACTAAGGAAGTAATGAAACTCAATTTTTCTTTTAATCTCGTTTGTGGTTTCGATCAGGTCAACAGTAGTGGACCTAATCGGAACCACAAACAAGAAGGCATGGGATGCAATTTAAAATTAAAAAATTTCCGCCTTCGCTCAGATTTTTTACTTTAACTTCAGTTGCTGTTGGCGAAAGTTTTCTAGACTTATTGTATAATATTTCAACCCTTGATTTCCTTAAGGTGACTTTCTTGCTCTTCTGCTATTTTTTATCCAGGTGATAATCCCGACCACGCTATTTTCTCATGTTTTAGTATAATTTAATCAGCTAGATTCACTAGAAGTTACTTTCTACCTAATGTATCCTCCTCAATTAGCTCTCAGATGATATAGTCTTTCATTAACCACCCATTTTCCCTTGAGGTCATTCTCCTACCACACCTTCTGGCGTATAATCATCACCCCGAGCAACCCAACCATATAAATTTGGGGCTAGGGCAATAACTATATTTGTTTTTCATTATTGTTAGATGCAGTGCTAGGCTTTGAAGGCCTTTTCAAAGTCCAATGCACCCTAAAAGTTAGTCCAATCGCTATTGAATCTCTAAACAATGACACCAAAACTATATCCCTTCACAATGCTTGACAAATATACATGAGCAACAACTGACATTAAATCTTAACAGGGTATCAGAACCATATTCATGGTCCCTCAGCCTTATTAGTTTGGACCTACCAAACTTAACTATAAAATTACAGATATCTTATTTGAATGATCTATGACTAATCAGTAAAAACAATATTCACAAAATTAGTGTACTCTATGTGTGCTTCCACGATAACATTATCAGTAATACATACCTCCCACATATGAAGTGGTTCCATCTGCATGCATCTTATTCCTCCAAACCCATCTTTACTGCAGCCTCTTGTGATGGTCGGGCAAAAATTGATCAATTTTTAGTTCCTTATATCTACAAAGAAGAGGAAAAATATTGATGTCACAGAAAGAATATTATCCATCTATTTCAATAGATGTTCTGTTGCATCAGATGTGGAGTCTGTTGTGATAGATGTGGAGTCTATTGCAACAGATGTGGAGTCTGTTGGAATACATAAAACCAGCCTTGCTGGTGGTTTGATTTGTTCCAACAGTTTCTCTATCTGTTGCAACATCAACAACAGCATAAACTACAAATAAAAAACATCAACAACAAAGAAATAACAATATTTGTTCCAACAACATCATCAACAACAAAGAAGCAACATCCTTTATTCCAAAACCATCAACAATACCACACCACAAGTTCCAACAACGCCAACCCCACCAACAACATCAATAACAGCATCAACAATAAAGAAATAAACAAAATACATACAAAAAAATGATACTGTCAATAAGTCTTTTAAACTTCTCCCCAAAAAGACTTTTTTCGCATATTATAATAAAAAATCTCGGTTCGTTTATTCAATACTTAAAAGTTCCTTCAAATTTTTTAAATAAATATGATACGGATAAATAGTAATTAAATAAAAAAACTAGATGTAAATAACTTGCAAACAAGAAGATGAGAATGAAAGAGTGATAGTGAATCATACCTTATATAAAAAAGGGGATCAAAATAACAATTTCAATCGGCGAAAGATATAGATCAATTTAGATTCGAAAGGATCTTTATGAGAAGAGAAGAGAAAAGAGAGAAAAAGGTTGTGATAATCCTAAAGAGGAGAGAAATAAAAATACGATAGTTAAATAAAATAAATTTAGGGTTGCAGCTGAAAGATGAGAGATGAGATAATTTCTATAGATGTATTGTGTATGTAGACGAGGGGGTTTTCAATATTCATTAATTTATATTCATTAATTTCATTAATATTTTGAGGGGCACGAGGAGGAATAGTGACATTTAAAAGACAAGATAAGACTGCTTAATGAACTCACTTTTGAGTTATCCAAGAGACATTTTTACCGTCTTTAGTAGTAAGTGCTACTTTATCTACTCGGACAGAAGCTTGCTTTAAAACTAAAATAAAAAAATAAAATTTTCAAACAGATATTCCATCTGTTGCAACAGATATAAATATCTATTTAGAAATCCAAATAGCTCAGTCATCTGTTATAACATATATAAATATTTGCTTAAAAATCCTAACAGCTTAGTCATCTGTGACAACAGATAAAAATATCCATTTGATAATTAATTAAATTAGATATGTCATCTGTTACAACAGATATAAATAGCTGTTTAGAAATTTCCAACAGCTCCGTCATCTGTCACAACAGATGCAAATGTCTATTTGATAATTAAATCAAATGTGTCATCTGTTGCAACAGATACGAATATCTATTTGAAAATTTCTAATAGCTTAGTCATTTGTTGCAACAGATTTCATTACAATTGATTTAGGTGGAACTAGGGATGAATGAATGAGCTCACAGGGTCAACTACAAATCCAATTGAGTCTTTGTAATTGCATGGTGTTGATATTGCATTCATCCCGACCCGAGTCATCGATCGATCAATCTAAGTTGAAATGAGTTCTTATCAACTCAATGTTAAGATAATGATAGTACCTAAATTGATTTAGGTAGAACTAGGGATAAATGAATGATCTCACAGGGTCAACTACAAATCCAACTTATTCTTTGCAATTGTATGGTGTTGGTATTGCATTTATCCCAACCCGAGTCATAGATCGATCACTCTGAGTTGAAATGAGTTCTTATCAACTCAATGTTAAGATGGTGATAGTACCTAAATTTATTTAGGTGGAACTAGGGATGAATGAGCTCACAGGGTCAACTACAAATCCAATTGAGTCTTTGTAATTGCATGGTATTGGTATTACGTTTATCCCGACCCGAGTCGTCGATCGATCACTCTGAGTTGAAATCAGTTCTCATCAACTCAATGTTAAGATGGTAATAGTATCTAAATTAATTTAGGTGGAACTAGGGATGAATGAATGAGCTCACAGGGTCAACTACAAATCCAATTGAGTATTTGTAATTGCATGGTGTTGGTATTGTGTTCATCCCGACTCGAGTCATTGATCGATCATTCTGAGTTGAAATGAGTTCTCATCAACTTAGTTTTAAGATAGTGATAGTACCTAAATTGATTTAGGTGGAACTTGGGATGAGTGAATGAGCTCATAAGGTCAACTACAAATCCAATTGAGTCTTTGCAATTGCATGGTGTTGGTATTGCGTTCATCCCGACCCGAGTCGTCGATCAATCACTTTGAGTTGAAATGAGTTCTTATCAACTTAATGTTAAGATACTGATAGTACCTAAATTGATTTAGGTGGAACTAGGGATGAATGAATGAGCTCACAGGGTCAACTACAAATCCAATTGCATCTTTGCAATTGCATGGTATTGGTATTGCGTTCATCCTGACCTGAGTCGTCGATCGATCACTCTGAGTTGAAATGAGTTCTCATTAACTTAATATTTTAAAAACTATATCTTTTAAATTTTTTAAAACTAATTAAGATCAATTCAGTCCAAATTAACAATTTCAAAACTTGTCATTCTTTTCCAAAATTACAAAACAACCCATACAAATCATCCATTTGCCCAAAAAACTTTTCATTTCAAATTTGAAGTTCTAGCTCTTCTCTCTCACTCTCTCAACAATACAAACAACAACTACTCAACATAATGCTCAACCCTTCAAAATAGGTCAATTTTCTTCCCATTTACGACCACATATAGTTGTTATTTTTTACTTTACTTCTGCTTGTATCCATTTTTTTCTCTGTCTTCGCAGGTAACAGAGTTTGAGAAGAGTTCTACATTTGTTCTTTATTCTAAAAAATAGGGTTTTTTAGTTAATGATGAAAAAAAAGACTTTTAGTTGTATTATTTTCAAGAATGGGCTAACAATTTTGAGTTTTGATGCTAAAAAGTAGGAAGCACCCGAGAGAACCCTAGTTTTTCTCTCAATATTTTATTGACTGTCGTGGTATTAGTGGATAGTGTTTGTGGTATTGGTGGTGGATGTTATTGGTGGTGTTGGTATTTGTGTTTTTTGGTGGTGGTGTCGGTTGTCTTGGTGTTGGTATTGGTGGCATTAGTGGTGGTCATGGTGGTATTGGTGGGGGCATTGGTTGTGGTGGTGGTGGTCTATCTATTGCAACGGGTGGAAGATCTGTTGGGCGATATTAAAGAGGTCTTCAAACATATTCCCCATCTGTTCCAACTAATGGGTTATCCGTTGAAGTATATTTTTGTAATGTGGCATAGAATAATTTATTGAATTTGTCCATCTGTTGCAACAGGTGGAATATCTATTAGGAGATATTAAATAGGTCTTCAAATAGATTCCCCATCTAGTCTAACTGATGGGTTATCCGTTGGAGTATTTTTTTTGTAATGTGGTGTAGAAAAATTTATTGAAATTTGTCTTACCTTTTTTAAAAAAATTATGCAGACATCAAATGCAATTTTTTTTCCTATTATTTGTAGTTAAAAGATGTCTCCCAAAGGAAAAGAAACTGAAGTGGATCAACTTCTGACCACTTAACAAAAAAGGCTAGAGTACAGATAGATTCGGAGGAACTTGCAGAACAATCTCAGTCAGGGCAAAATGAAGCTGAATAAAGTGATAACTTCTTCTCACCAATGGGGCATGAAATAATGTCGAAATCCCAGCATGATTTTGTCAAAACAATTAGTATCGACGAGTTTCAAGTTGCGATGCCGATGAATAGCCCTAACGCAGTATTTTGTGATGTTGTACTTAAATGTCAGTTGGGGAAACCTTTTAATGAACTTAGGAGTATTATGAAGAAGGAAAACATAGATGGACTTTTTAAGAAGAGCTGCTTCGCATACTTTCTTGAGCTGTATGAGGCCCGTCCTCTCTGTTTCCCAATGATTATGGTTATGGCCTTCTCAAGAGAAGGATCAAGTCTGCGGGGGATGATGAAGGTTTGAAGGAGGGCGAAAAAAAGATGGATGAAGTCTTGATCAACTACTGTGGCATGCTGGTTTGTTTTGGATTGAAAGAGTTTGTCATAGTGATGGGCTTGAGATGCGATCGTCCAGAAAAAACTCTCATCAAGAAAACACCCCACAAAGGGTCCAACAAACGCAAGGTAAAAAAGATGGGTTGTTGGCCATTATTGGACCTAGTTATAGAGTGGAGGATTTGATGGCGGATCTCTAGAATAAAAACATACCAAAGCATTGCAGGGAGAAATTATGCTTAGTTTGGTTTGTCCATTCCATTTTAATTGCAAGAGACGTTAGGAAAGTCATAGAAGAAGATTTGTTTGGGGCTTCCTGATGATTTTGGGAAATTCAACGATTATCCCTGGGGATATGACAACTACTACTTGACTTTCGAATATTTATTGAAAAAGCTAAAGCCAAAGACGACCACATTATACGACTTTCCTTGGGCTTTCATGGTAAAATTGATCACTATTTTTACTCATTCATTAATTTATATTGAATATAGTTATTATGACTTTTTTTTACTTGCTTTCTTTTTACATTTTTTAGGCTTGGGCATGTGAATGCATTCTTCCCCTCCGAACGCAGTTCAAGGATTACCCGGATAAGATTTCTCATCCAAGGATCCTTAGGTGGTTGGCTGCAATAAAGAGCAGTAAAAAATATATTAAAGAGGCTGATCTTTTTAACCCTCCAGATGATGAAGTACGTCTTCTTTCAACTAAAATAATTTGCCTCAAAGAAAGATATTAAAATAGATGTTCTATCTGTTGCGATAGATGGGTCGTCTGTTGTAACATATTACCAATCAACCGCAACTAGTGCAACAGATGGTTAATCTGTTGCGATAAACAATCCATATTTCACAACATATTAACCATCTATTGCTCTGGTTCTCTGAACCCTACTCAATAGATTACCCATCTATGCAAATTATGCAATAGATGGGTAATCTGATGCAATATATTATCAATCTGTTTTGACATACAGATCAGCTATTGTGGTAGCTAGTTCGTCTGTTGCATAAGTTGGCTGTGTAAACATCCATGTAACCCGAGCCCCATGTAACCCAACTGTTTACAAATTATTATTATATGATTTAAATGCCTCATGTCTTTTTTTATAGGTTGTGCATCCTTGGATCGTTCCTATCATTAATGAGCTTGCGATGACTTCTTTTCTTACTCTGGGTCTTGTTAATATAAAATAAAACCCAACGGTGGAGTTAATAAAGAAGGAACTCACTGGAGCAACATACATAATCCAGCCTATTGTTGAAGCTCTTTATGACCAACCTCTAACTGCAACAGATCTGGGTGCTTCTTCTGGGGGTATTGCTGGTGGAGTTATTTGTGATGGTGGCAGCCATCCTGATGCTGCTGCTGCTGCCAGTCATGATTATGAGCATGTTGGTGCTTAGCAAAAAATAAATACTTTTAAAAACACCCCTTGCACAGGTCCTCCCTCTCACCCCTACACCGGTCTCTCCCATCCTTACAGTGGTCCCTCTCATCCATCCTCACCCTCATGTTCTCATTGCAAATGAAAAGTGTGCAACGATAGAGAGGATAAACTTCTTGAAAAGCTAAAGGCTATTGCTGAAGCTTTCGAGGAGTTGAAATCCAGGAGGGGTGTCATACCATACAACAAGGTGAGGGAGCAATGCATACAGTGGTGGTTAGGAGGAAGAGAAGAAAAATTAGACAAATTCTCTCCGTTCTAAAATAAAAAAAAATTGCAACTCTTTCTGCTCCAAGAGTTGTTGAAGTTCAGGGGCCGCCGAAGAAGGTGGACATATTCGTGGTGCTTGGAAAGGAGAAGAAGAAGGAACTGGAAGAATTCATGAAGACGAAGATTAATAAATAATACACCATACATTTATTTTCAGCCAAAGACTTGACGAATATGACAAATATGCACGTGTGGTATGAGAACAATGTAAGTTTACTTTGGCTAACCTAGCCTTCCAATCTACTCCATGAAGAAGAATCTACGCAGCAGATATGTAATCTGTTGCAATAGCTTGGTACTCTGTTGCAACATAATACACATCTGTTGCATAAGTTGTGTTGGTTGGGTAATTTGTGAATTGATTCAGAGAACCCTCTGCATCGAATTCTTTCCACTGTGTTTTTATTCTTTACAATTACTAACCTATTTAAAAATTGTTTTCTTATACCATAATATGTTGATGAAATTCTGTGCCTCATAAGCGGTAGACAATTAGTGTACCTGGATGCTTATGATGCTGCCGATAGGATAATGGACCTCAACTTCTACAACAATTTCAAGGATAGGTACGCTAATCTCCGTGAGCTAGCTGATTCTGGTGGCCCGGGATTTGATGAGTTAGTTTCTATATTCCAATGGGATAAAGAAGTGATTAAATATGTTAAAGGGAAGAAGACATATCCATACGGTAAGAGCTAGACCAAGGCAAAGAGAATCCTTGCAGTCATGAACGTGGATGTCATACATTTTCTCACTGTTGAGATACTACTATATGAGGGAAATATTAAGGTTTATGACTGCAACTTACCTATCTTCAGCGAGAAGACATTTTTAACCCATATGCAGCCACTCTTGAAGTTGTTGCCCAAATTATTGACGCAGAGTAAGCTGATGGATCATTTTTCGACTGAAGTTTTGACGAAGGAATCATGGAATTTTAAAGGTCGAAATAAGAACATCCAGCTCCTAAAAAATATAATCGGTTCAGCGTGCGGGTCGTACTCGCTTGCATACATTGAGTGTTTGCTGACCGACAGACAAATGACCAGTGTGTGTGATGCTGTTGTGGGAAAGATGCAATGGGTCTGGGCATATGGGGTACTAACTAAATGGTTGGAGCCCGTGTATAAAGAAGAATACGTGAAAAGACAGAGACGAACACGATAACAAATTTTCATGTCAAGCCAATTCACTTTACATGTTGTGGCAATAATTTTTATATATGGCCAAGCTGAATTTTTATAATACAACAGATTTTATATTCGTCGTAATAGATATAGTACCTATTGTGACAGATTGATTATCTGTTGGAATAGGTTGGTTATCTGTTGCATTATGTAGATATTCCCAGTTTGTCTGTTGCAACAGATGTGCGATATGTTGCAACATATAATCTATCTGTTGCAACTGATCAGTAATCTGTTAGAGCAAATAAAAAAAGTAGAAAGACATGTTATATAATTTCCAGCAGATGACCTAACTAAATAGTTGGAGCCCGTGTATAAAGAAGAATATGTACAAAGATGGAGACGAACATGATAATAATTTTTCATTTCAAGCCAATTCACTTTACATGTAGTGGCAATAATTATTTTGTATGGACAAGTTGAACTTATATAATGCAACAGATTTTCTATCTGTCGTAACAGATATAGTACCTATTGTGACAGATTGATTATCTGTTGGAATAGGTTGGTCATTTATTGCGTTATGCAGATGTTCCCAGTCTATTTGTCGCAACTGATATACGATCTGTTGCAACATATAATCTATCTGTTGCAACTGATCGGTAATCTGTTGGACCAAATAAAAAAAGAAGGAATACATGTTATATAATTTCCAGTAGATGACCTACATGTTGCATCTCATGTTGCAACATATGTCTAAATTTGTTTGATAAGATATGTCATTTGTTGCAGCAGATGTATTATCTGTTGTGATATTTGAATCTAGTACTCTATTTTAATTAACATGTTCAAAACTAAGGATTAAATATTCATATACAACATAAAATAAATCAAAGCCTTCAAAAATTATTACGGATACAAACGATCTAAAAAAAAGGGCAGCCCGGTGCACTAAAGCTGCCACTATGCGTGGTGTTCGGCGATGGGCCCCACCAAAAGGGTGTATCGTATGCAACCTTACCTTGCATTTCTGCTAGAGGCTATTTCCAAGGCTTGAAACCATGACCTCCTGGTCACATGGCAACAACTTTACCAGTTGCTCCAAGGCTCCACTTCATACAAGCGATCTACTCTACAAATAAATCAATAAGTTAAACCAAGGAGGATAGGTTATTACATTGACAGACTTAAGATATAAAGATCTAATCAATATGGACAACTTGTTTTTCATCTGGTGCTACGGAATTCAGCTTTGATCGTTGTGGATCTTTAATGTCGCTTGCGTACGACTTCTGAGCTTTCGCTTCTCCGTATTTCCATAAAAGATCAACATATTTTTTGCGGTGTAATCCAGCATCAAGTCCATCATTTGGTACTTGTAATCCATCTCTTAAATACTCGGCGTAGGCGGCAACAAAAGGACGCAATCCCTGCGTTATAAAAAATTAGATAATCCATATCTTGCAGTTCATGCAAGTGTTGTAAAATTTGTGAAATAAAACTAAATCATGACACTTAAACTTACAGGCTACCAATGGTTTGTTGAGCAATTCCTTCAACATATTTTACATCAAATGGATTAGCCATTTTATCCCGGTATGTTTCAATCGTCGACCAATCAGTACGAACTTTTTGGTCTAAAAAGCCACTTATATCAAGGTAAGTAGGTACTATTTTGGCCATCTTTGTATCTCAGACGACGACCCGAAATGTCTCATTTGCAACATCGAGTTATAAACTCGGATGCGCCTCTCTTTTAGAATGACGACAGCTAACACCCAATGGAATTCATCACTACAATTGATTGGGATGTACACTTCATCGACCAAATGCCAAGGTAAGCCAGCCAAAATGCTAAAACCTTTGATGATGTTGATTAAGCATTCCTCATTTTGGGAAACTTTCGGTTGTTGTTGACAATACCTATCCTAGGCATTATTGATGTCAACTTTGTACAAATAATTGCCTGTCGTGTATCTATATTGTTCTTGCATTTGCAACTTGACCTTCTTTCGGAGGTAGTAAAAAATGACATCGATGTGCTGAACATATTATCAAACATTTCAAATTATGTAACGAAAAAATTAATATGCAGATGCAATTAAATAAAGTATTAATTAATAGTAATATGTATGGCATTTAAACCTTATTATTCCATCAAGTTTAGGGATGTGACATCAAATAGAACCAATTCTTCATTCCGGGATGTGCAACAATAAAGTCAAATATATCAGCACCAAGACTCGATTCGTTCACCTTGTAGCGTTCGTCATTTTATTTTCTATATGATGATTTATATGCGTTAATGTCACGTTCTTACAATAAGAATAATATAAACCAATATCTTTAAAAATTTATTTATGTACCTGTCGGCATGATGCTTTAACAGCCCATCGGAAATCCATTCTAAATAGTCATTGATTAACTGTGTTAGTTTTATTAGAGCCTTGTCCAAGATGTTGAACCCTTTAAACGGGTAATTCTTTCGTTCTCTCAAACTGAGAGGCTTTACTTGTTCTTCTTCTTTGGAAGCAGTTGATGGATTATCAACTGTGACATTATGCTCTTCAACAGTGGCTTGTACCGTGACATCCACCTAGAAAGCCAGAATTGTCAATGCTAATTATAGATATACAATAGATTGTCCATCTGTTGCAACAGATGAGACTTATATTGCAATAGATGGATCATCTGTTGGGATGAATTTGAGCAGGTAAATTAGAGTAGTACGATAAGTTCGAACACATGACACATTTGTTGCAACATAATACTTATCTGTTGCAATAGATAATGAATCTGATGCAATAGGTTATACAACAGTTGCAACAGGTGTATATATCTGTTTGATAATTTTTAGTAGATATATCATCTATTGGAAAAGGTGATTTACATTCACCTTCTTCGTCTCATGTTGCACTCCTGTGGCCCTTGCACACTGAACATCAACGCAAGACAAAGACAGAGGCATTGTAATTTTACCTTTTTCGATGCTTGATGATGCCTGGGAAGTATCTTTCCTTCTCCTCTTAGCCGCCTTGATCTCTAGTGGAGTGTATGGATGTGAAATCATCTTTGATGGAATGACACCCCTATTAGATTCCATTTCCTTTATAGAAGCAGTTAGTGCATTAATAGCATTAATCACTCCATCGTGTTTCGCCTTGCAGTCTTGACATTTGCATGCAGAACATTCGCCAGATGTGGCAAAATCTGGAGAAAAATCTGTACAGCCAGTATGATCATAATCATAATGGCTTGTTGTTTCAAAAATGGTAAGAGGAGCATCATTAGCCCCAACTGTAGCACCACTACCACTACGACTACCATCGTCAACAACAATAAGCCCACCCTCCAAAATTATTTTTCTTGTGATGGTTGTTGCTCCAAAAAATTCCATTTTTATTACATCAACGACCTTAGGGTCCAGCAAAGTTTGCACAGATCGTAAAGTAAGAAAAAATAGCATCTTCAACTCTCGATTGGTCGGAATAAGCCACGGATGGACAATTTAAAATAAATCGGTACATATATTAGAACGATGATGAAATCATTTAAAATAATCATTAATTAAAATAAAAACTTGATTAGAATTGGATTTACTGCTTTCTTGGGGGGGGGGGGTGAAAAGATCAACAAATTTTGCATTTCTATCGATTTTGGCTGACAACCCTCTAAGGATTCTTGGACAGGAAACTTCTTCCTGGTAGTTCACTTGTTGTCTCAAATAAGGAATGACTTCAAATGCCCAAGCCTATAACATAACGCCAATAAATCAAAAGCATTATTGAATAAAAAAATAATGAATCATATCATGATAAAGGAAATATTTACCATGAAAGCCCATGGAAAGCCATATAAGTTGACTCTCTTTGGCGTTAACGGAGTCAATAAATATTGGATAGTTATTTTGAAACTTTCATAACCCCAAGGATAGCTGTTAAATGCCTCAAGATCCTCGGAGATCTTTATTAAATCAATGCTTATGTTGTTGTTAACGTCTCTCGTCCAAATAATATTATGTACAAACCAAACCAAGCACAATGATTGTTTGTTCTTCTTTGAGAGTCCTTTACCTTTCAACGCTTCTATCAAATTTTTGTTTTTTGAAGCTTGGACCAATAATGACACCAGGTCATCACGATCACTCGACTTGCCTTTGCCTTTTTTGGGTGTGCGGGGTACTTTTCTTGGGGTAAGAGTAGGTATAACTTGAGAAGGAGAAAGAGGATAACATTTGAGTCAGGTAACTATGGAAAACTCCTTCCAACTAAAACAAATAGGCATACCATAGTAATTTATCCACACCTTATCTATCTTGTCTTTGTTTCCATACATAAACCTACGCTTGAGAAGATTGTATATCATTTTCATCTAGAAATGAGCATTGTTGTCCTTCGATAAATTAAGATATTGCCCAAAGTAGCTTCCCTAAAATAAACATCCAATTTTTGTTCTCAAAGTAGTTTTTTGAAGGCGTCGAAAGATTTTCTCATGGTTGACTTAACCACGAAATCACCCATTAAATCTATGGCACCATCACACTGCATTCTCATAGGATAAAGATCAATGCTAAAGGTTTTGACCAAATCTTCGACGAAAAGGCTATTAGCATTTGGATCATCTCTTTTGAGACATTCCTTCTCCCTGTGTTCATTATCTTTTGCTCTTGATTGAGATAATGCTTGTAAAACAAGATCATAAAGTGGTGGATGTAGACGAGCTATAACACTTGTTCATTTACTTGGACTTGATTTGGTTTCTTTTCTTTTGGGAGCCATATTATCTTAAATTAACAGGAACATAAAATAGATTATAATTGATTAATGCATTATTAAAAAGGGATAACAGTAAATCTAACATGCACAACGGTAAAACAATAGTTCCAACAGACCACACATCTATTATACCAGGTATGTTATCTATTGCAACATATAACCAACCTGTTGCAACGGATGAGTAAACCATTGGAAATAATAAAAATAGATCTCTAATTTGTTGCACCATGTATGTTGTCTTTTGCAACATATAACCGACCTATTGCAACAGATGAGTAAACCGTTGGAAATAATAAAAATAGATCTCTAATCTATTGCACCAGGTAGTTTATCTGTTACAACATATAACCAACTTGTTGAAATGGATGAGTAATTCATTGGAAACAGTAAAAATAAATCACATATCTGTTGCACCAGGTATGTTATCTATTGGGACATATAACCAATCTGCTGCAATGTATGAGTAAACTATTAGAGATAATAAAACAGATCATTGAACTATTAAAACATATCACTCATCTGTTGCAAAATGAGTTATCTGTTGGATCAATATTGTTTAGATTTTTTCCAAACAGAAGAGTCGTCTGTCACAACAGATGAATAGTCTGTTAGATTGTTTATTTGTTGCATTAGATTTTCATAGTTGCATCAAATTTTAATCTGTTGCATCAGATATTTCTTCTGTTGCATCAGATGTTTTCATCCGTTGCATCAGATGTTTTCATCTGTTGCATCAGATATTTTCATCTATTGCATCATATGTTTCATCTGTTACAACACTATTTTTATCAAGACAAATAACAAATCAACCCAGCAATACCAAGACATCATACACACACACACAGTAAGAACATCAACTGTGAACAAAAATCACCAACAAATTCGAATCAACATTACGACAGCAATAAGAAGAAATGCCAGAAATTAAGGTTATATTTAGTCCACATTTCAATACTAGAAGAGTAGTTGGCTCAAGTTCCTCTATTTCTTCATAATTTTTTACCTTTGAAAAAGTAAATGGGATGACAAAGAACTTGAAGTTGTTATCGCCAGAGAAGTCTTCACGTCGATTGACGGTTGAAAGTCAAAAGGGAACTCGATCGACTATTTTTTGCTGGAGGTTGAAGTCGCCGGGGATTGAAGAGAGAATTTTGCAGAAATGTTGGTTGGGGGAGAGTTGACAGAAGCCATCGAGAGAGAGGAGAGAGACTGGTTAATTTGAATTGAAGAGGGGTGTGAGTTGATTTATATTTTTAAAAAGATTAGAAAGTTTTGAAAATATTAATCGAGTCCACAATTAATTTAATCAAGTTTCCTAATGATGTTTGACCCTTTAAGTTAGTCAATGTCACCAATCCTTTATTCAAGACTTAAAAGACACCTTTCCTTCCATTTTCTCGAGTAAATTTGGGAGGAAACTCCTCATGGTGGAGTTTGGCTCTATTGCTTTGGTGGCTGGTTTGCACCCTTTTAGGTTTGTTATTAGATATGATTGGCATATTGAGTTGAAATATTTTACAACTTCTGTAATTTTATCTCTTTGTAGAGATATTCAATTGGTGGGTCATTTATGGATTTGAAGGCCACTTGAATATCACATAGATTTTTGTCTATTAGTCCCTAATTCATTGTGTAAGTAGAATAGGGCGACTTAATGTAATCACATTATCCGTTCATGTAATAGCTTTGTTACATTTTCTTCTTTTACATCTTTATTTGTGTTTACCTTTTATTCTAATAATTTGATTCTATAGGCAAGGGCAAATGACAAATAGGATAACGCTACTAATCCTTCTCTATTTTACCAATATTGTGTGACATCATTTTTAATTTGAATTTTTATAATATAAACACATATTCACATAATTACAATAATACACTAAAGGATGTTTAACTAAACTTGAAAATTAATCAAAATACTTTATAAGTATTGTAAGGAGCGGTTCAATGAAATTGGTGGCCTTAAGTCAAATCTTAATAAGAGGTCTCAATTACATTCAATAAAACTAGCTCTTACATGAGTCTAATGTGCATCTTGTGCACCTAGGGGTGTGCACTCGATCTTTTGATTTGATTTTTTGTTATTTGATTTTGAAAAAATTCAACTCAATCTGAACCAAAATAAATTTGATTTAATTTTTCTCGTTTCACTTTGATTTTTTTGGTTCGACTATTTAGTTATGTCAATAATTAATAACTTAATCAAAATTATATCTGTATGCCTAAAAAAAATATAGAAGGAGAAGTAATAATATTGAATATAGGGCAATTGAAGAAAAAAGAAAGAATACTGAGAATAAAAAAACAATAATTGTTGATATAGTTTTCTTATGATTTGGATGACTAAACCAAGGCATATATTAATGAAATGGGATCATTAAGTTTGAACTCCACAGTTCAAGAAACAAGATTCTGCGTCTTAAGTTTTGAGTTATGTAGTTCATAATTCAATTTAGTACTCATGTAAGAATTACGTGTCGAGACTTACATTATTTGAAATCCATGCTTGGTTGCGAGATGAAAATACACAGTATAATCCCACAAAGTGGGCTTGCTAAATTTGTTGTCCGAAATGTTTTCTAAAAAAATAAAGAACTCCACAATATTAAAAACATATGTGTACCATCTAAGACCTGCCACTAGAACAGTAGTCCGGTGACAATTGCCATTATTATCTGGTTTCTAAAAACCCCAACCTGAAGCTTGGAAACAGATAATATTCCTAGTCACCCTCATTCTGTGGAAAAGGACAATCAGGACTAAAGGAAAGCAAAACTAAGAGATCTGTCTCGTGTATTGAACTTGCTCCTATTTGGTAAAAGAAGACTATAGTTCTTTGTCCTTGGCGATACTCTGGGGAAACCTGCTATTGATCTCATCCACTATTTTGTAGTGCCTTAAAAATTATTTGTGGATTTTCCTAGCACATCGATCCACGTAGTCTGCAAATTTATTATACAAGGCAGACACAGTAATAAATCAAGGGCAGAGCTACAACGATCGAAGGGTGTTCAGATGAATACGCTTCATCAGAAAAAAATTTCAAGTATATTCGTTAAATATAGATATTTATGGTTATATACATATTATTGAGAAACCTTGCCAAGTTAGAGATGCATAGCCCAGTGGTTTGTGACGGAGGCAGAATTTTCACTAAGGGGGTTCACAAGTGAACATATGAACCAACCAAAGGCGGTTCAACTAAAATTCAAGAGGGAGGGAGGTTGAATTGAAGTTTTCCTATGAGTCGAATATTTGCTCTTCACAGTTGACTTGCCTGCAGAATAGTATACTTTACAAAACAGATTAAATTTGAAACAAACATGTAAATAAATAACTAAATTTAAAGTAAAAAATATGAAGATTTATCCTGGTTTGGAACACTAATGTGGTTCCTACTTCCAGTCCCCTTGGGTTTCAATGTTTCCTTAGATCTTTTAGTGTTGGCTTGAGTACAATGAGGAGAAACAAGTTCCAAAGACTTAGTTTGTTCTTCAGATCTTATGACACAGCTTCAGTTTGTACAACAAAGTTGACTCGATCTTATTCTTTATATAACAATTGTAAGCTAAAGATTACAAAGCTTTGTGAGACTAAGATTGAGACACTTTGAGGTTTCTCCTTGAAGTTGCATGCGTGTTTCGGCCTTTTTTCTCTTCTTTTATAGTTTCTAGCTTTCTCTGTTGTTTCTTCTTGAAAGGAAACCCAAGAGATTTCTTCTAAATCAAAGATTTGAATTGATTCCTTGATTGAGAGAATACACCATAAAGTATGTCCATATCTGATATGTCCATACGTGGTGCAACTTCCACAGCTATACATGTCCATATCAGATATGTCCATGTAGAGGTTGTGATTTTCCTTCCTTTTGTTCTAAGACTTGATTGATTTGATTTACCATGATTTTGGGACTGTGATCCTTCTCCCTTTTATTTAAATGCTTATTGATTTGCTTGCCATACTCCTTAGATACCATGGTCGTGGCTCTTCATTAGATGCCTTTCCATTTTTGGAGCTGGCTTTGTTGATTACGTCTATGTTGAATTAGTCTTCTTTGATCCTTCAAATCTTTGTGTGAGATATCCTTCCATCATTAGCGATCTTCCAATATCCCGCAAAAGTCCACTCATTAGTTTGTCATTATTAAAACTTGAATATATGAGGCTAACAATCTCCCTCTTTTTTATAATAACAAACAAGTATAAACATCAGTTGACTTACCTGCCTGTCACAGTAGTCAACCTTCTCCCGCTGTCTTGTACACATTTCTTTTGTTCCAAATTTCTTGAGTATCACTCAACTTTCATTTATCGGTAGTCGACTTGCTCCCCCTGACTGGTAGGAGCTTCCTGATTTCTTGATGTTCCTGTATTTCTCCCTATTTTGGCATAATAAAAAGGGCTTAAGTCATCGACAAACCCTCAAACTTGTTTCAAAAATTCACTTAGACCCCTCAAATAAGGCCTGTACCTATTGAACACTTATACTGTATAGAAAATTGTTCCTATTAGGCACATTTTGTCAATTAGCAACAAATGGAAAATGTGTGTATTACACTTGCCGTGACATGTCAAAAATGGCCAATGAAATGATGACACATGGCATTGAGGGCCCAAATAATTATTAAAAAACAATTATAATTTTTTTAAAAAATAAAATAAAAAAATTGGCATACCCCCCCTCTCCCCTCTTCATTTTCTTCCCTATTTTCTTCTTCATTTTTTGCCCTTATTCTTTTTTTTCCTAACCACAAAACTCAATATTTTTAAATTAATTTCAAATATAATCTTTTAGGGCACACTTTCTTTCTTTGAATTCTTTAATAATTTCAAAGAAAGTAATTTCAAATTCATACTTAAGCTTATCAGAAAACATGGAGTTTCATTGGGAGTGAGGGGGAAATAGGTTCAAAACACGTGATACATTCTTTTGATATTCCTAGTACTTTTCGACAATAATTTAAAGCAAATGGGGAGGTCATAGCAGCCATGGGAGTAAGGGGGAAACAAGTTTAAAATTTTCCATTTCCATCGGACTCGAGGTGAGGAAACGGGTTCGCCAGTCACCATTTTCTAGCGATGGCTCGACCAAAGTAGTCCTTTGGGTCGTAGTGGCATATCTGGAGCTCCCATGAGAGTCCCGATGCCAGAACAGTGACAGCATCAGTGATGGATCACCATAGTTGCTCAACTTCTCTCTCTCTGTTTGTCGTCTCTCTTAGTTGACCTACCCCTCATTTATTCTCTCTTGTCTTTATCCCTCTCTTTTTCAATCTCTCCCTCCCACTGGTGTGTGTGTAGTATTGTTCACTGTGTATGTCAAGTTTCTGTGTGTGTGTGAATATCTGATGAGTGGAAATTGTGTGAGTTGTGGAGAAGACGATGGTGTGTGTTCAATACGTGAATCTGTGTATGTTTTTAGTAATTGTGTAAATATTGTGTATGTCGTGTGAGTGATGAAGATGACCAATTTTGATAAACATGGGTGGGGGGTTGACGACAAACTTGGGGGTAGTGGTGAGAAAGACGATAAGGGGGGTTCTTTTTTTTTTAAAAAATAAGAAGTTATAATAATTAAAAATTATATTAATAAAATAATTTAAATATAAGTTTTTTAATTAAAAAGATAAAATATTAGCCTTTATTCTACTATTCACGCACCCAAAAGAGTGTAGCACACTCTCCTTGCCAAATCAGCATTTTGTACCTGATAGGTACCAATTTTAGCACTTGAGGGGCCTGATAGGTAAAGGTCATAGTTGAGGGGTCTAAGTGAATTTTCACGACAAGTTTGAGTGTCTGGCGATGACTTAATCCATAAAAAAGAATAGCAAATAGAAACAATAGACAAACAACAAAGATATAATCTATTAGCTAACAAATACTAGGCAGAGCAAAAAGTGTGGCGGATAGTGTGTTAAAAATCATCTTACAACCCATCAAAACAACAGACAGGACGCCCTTTTGAATAAAAACAAAGTCATCATTGTTCACCGCTTCTTGAGAAAGTAGATCAGAGTATTAACCATGTTATGACAGAAGGTGTCATATGATTTTTCAATATTTTTTAAGAAGGAGGAATAGGAGTTCTGAACGGAAATAACTATATCATCATTGGAGGAGTGGACTTCGGTCGTGAGGGAATCCATCCCTCCTGCTTGAACCCATCAAGAGTCAACTGAACCACACCTATGTCTGTGCTGGTGCCTTTCCCGAGGTCTAGAAGTTTTGAAGTTGAATCCTGCAATAGTGCAACACCTTCCTCGATGGCTTTGAAGTGATCCTTAATCTCTTTTAGTTCCTTCAAGACAGTAACTATAGGGTTAGAAACAGATTTGCTTACCTTGGAAAGTTTCGGACTTGCTCGGGCAGAATCTTTCTTGCACTATCATCTTCAACCAAGACATAGCCCATACTGGCAAAAGTCTTAGAGTCATAAGTGGTAACAACCTCCACTGGGGGAGGGGGGTATGCAGAGAGATCAATTGAGTAATACAGAATAATCTAAGTAATGAGTAGGCCATACGACAAACTACCAGAGGCATGAACATTGGCTGCACTTTCAGGCATGTACTCACGGCTCCAAGTTGCCCAATTTATCTTGATTTTCTTAGCCAGACAGTATAGTACAAAAACATCACAATCGGTAATATTTTTGAGGGATCCTTTTTGGGAAATCAGTGTAGTAGCAATTATGTGAACCAAAATACAAAACTTGAAACAAAGAGACAGGGGACCGAAATCGAAATAGAGTCAGTGTCTGATAGGACCCTTTTGGCTTCTTCAAAGTTGACCTCAAAATTATCGGGCCAGTTCCCATTCATGAAACAGACGTCAATAAAAAGCTTTGTATCAAAAGCATTCTCGAATAGAGAATCATTTAAAATGATTCTTGTGCCAAGTACAACAGTCTCGAGTTTACCACTATCAGGGGAGAGGCAAAGAATCACATAAAATATGTAAACTGGATCCTCATAAACCAAAAGTCCATAGAGATGAAAAGTAAGGGATAAATTTTGAGACTTAAAGAAGTGACTGACATTACAAAAGGAATCTTTTAATTGATGGAGATTGATAATGTGATCGGGTACAATAGAGCGACTTTTAAAGGCGAAGAATTTGTCTTTGTGAGATCATATCCAGAACTTGTGCATGTCTAATAGAGAGAAAGAGTGGAGAGGTTTTGGATGCAGTTTCTTGGGGGATAGGGCTGGACTAGAAGTAAGACGATGTCGCTTGATGAGAGTTGGTTGATAGTCTATTGATGATTTATCAAAGGATTTGGAGAGAAGAACAGGACTATCGGGGAGAGCTTTGGGAAGAGTTTTAGACATGTTTGCCATAGAACGAGTTCTGATCATGGGAGAAAAGAGAAAATGAATTTTAAAGAGGGCAAAAAGGAAGAGGAGGGGATAGTTAAGAGGACTGGGGAGGAGAAGAGGGTGTAGGCGATAGTTGGAAAAGATAAGAGAGGGGAAGACGAAGAGGTGTGGTGGGAAAGGGTAACTTGTGGAAGTGAAAAGGTGGCAGCTGGAGAAGTGTTGGGAAGGTAAAGAGATGCAGAAGCGGCAAAACAGGCATGAAAAATGGTGAGATTAATATTGACTTCCCTTTAGAAAACCAATTATTTTGCTTAAAAACTGACGATAAAATTAGAACAAGTAAAAGATATTTTTTATCCAAAAATAAAGCTCATAAATCATTAATACTAAGAATAACAAATCTTTTTCTAAGGTAACAAAATCTTTCTTCTAACAGGGGTTTTTTAAAAATATCTGCCAGTTGATTTTTGGAGTCAACAAATGTTAATAAAAAATCATTATTTTCTGCATGATCATGAATAAAATAATTCTTAATATCAATGTGTTTCACCCTAGAATGATGCCCAATATATTTAGATAGACTCATAATGCTGGTATTATCGCACATTATGGGAATAGATTCAAAAGACAAAGTAAAATCAAGTAGTTGATGCATAATCCGTAACATTTGATTACCACAATTTTCAATGGCTATGTATTCAACTTCAATTGTTGAAAGTTCAAATGAAGTTTGCTTGTTGCTGTGCCATAAAATTGGGGCATCACCAAGAATTTGACAAGTTCCACTGGTGCTTTTTCTATCACTTTTATCACATGCAAAGTCGGTGTCTGAATATCCAATTAAGTCAAAATGGGAAGAGCAAGGATACCATAGTTTAATGTCTTGAGTTCCTATGAGGTATCAGATGATCCTTTTGACAGCAGTCTGGTGAGACTCTTTGGGAGTTGACTGGAACCTGACATACTTACATACGCTGAATATGATATATGGTTGACTAGCGGTCAACTAGAGTCGTGATCCTATCATTCCCCTGTACATTTTCTCATTAATATTCTTTCCATATGATTCTGAATCAAGTCTTGTAGATGGACTCATTGGAGTTCATAGGCCTTTCCTTTTTTGATATCGAATTTTTTGATGAGTTCCTTCGTGTACTTAGCTTGACTGATGAAAGTACCTTTGGGAGTTTTCTTGATTTTTAATCCCAAGAAGAATGTGAGCTCACCCATAAGACTTATTTCAAATTTTCCTTTCATCAAATTAGCAAAATTCTCACACACAGAGATGTTAGAACTACCAAAAATGATATCATTAACATAATTTTGCACAATAAGAAGATTTGAATCAAGATTCTGTATGAACAGAGTTATATCAATTTTACCTCTTTGAAAATTGTTATTTAGTAAGAAAGTACTCAATTTCTCATACCAAGCCTTTGAGCTTGTTTGAGATTGTAAAGTGCTTTAGAAAATTTGAAAACATGGTTAGGATACGACGGGTTTTTAAACCCTGGGGGTTGTTTTACAAAAACTTTCTCACGAATAAAACCATTTAAGAATGTTGTTTTGACATCTATTTGATATAGCATAAAATATTTGAAAGCAGAAAAAACTAATAAAATTTGAATTGATTCTAACCTTGCCACGGGGGCAAAGGTTTCATCATAATCAATACCTTCTTGTTGGGAAAAGCCTTGAGCTACAACTCTGGCTTTATTTTTGATAACCTTACCTTCTTTATTCAACTTGTTTCTGTAAACCCATATAGTTCCAATTACTGAGTAGTTCTTAGGTCTTTCAACCAAAGTCCAAACTTGGTTTCTTTCAAACTGTTCTAATTCTTCCTGCATAACTTTGACCCATAATTCATATTTGAGGGCCTCATCGGTCTTCTTTGGTTCAATTTGAGATACAAGGGCAACAAATGCTTGTTTTCTCAATAATGCTCTTATTTGCACCCTATCATCTAAATTTTCGATGATAAATTCATTTGGATAGCTAGCATAGTGTTTCCATTCTCTTAGAACACTCGATTTCACTATTTTTATTGTGGAAGTCGACTCCGAAGGAGGTATAGTCGACTTGTCTTATGATGGCTCAGAGGTTGTTCTAGCATTTTTTCTAGATTATAGATCACTTACCTATTCTTCATTAATTCTTACACTCATATGGGGTGATTAGATTCATCATATATAATATGCATAGATTCTTTAACACATAAAGTTCTTTTATTGTAAGCCCTGTAAGAACGACTAGTGGGAGAATACCCAAGGAAAATACCTTCATCACATCGTGAATTGAATTTTTCCAAGTTATTCTTTCCATTATTGTGGATGAAGCATTTACATCCAAAAGGAAAGAAGTAGCTGATGTTGGTCTTCTTTCCTCTCCAGAGTTCATAAGGCATCTTTTTTAGAATAGGTCTGATTCGGCATCTATTGATGATGTGACATGTTGTGCTTGCTGCTTTTGCCCAAAAGTGATCTGGAAAATTATGTTCTAACAATATGGTCCTAGTATTTTCCTGGAGATACCGATTAATTTCTCCACTATACCATTTTGCTGAGGAGATCAAGGTGATGAGTAGTTCTGAGAGTACCCGTTCTGAGCATAGTACTCCTCAAATGCCTTATTTTCAAATTCTCCTCTATGATCGCTATGAACATAAGTGAAGAAGTGTCCAGCTTCCTTTTGTACCTTTCTACAAAAGATCTCAAAGTTTGTAAAGGCCTCATGTTTATGATCAAGAAACAGTACCCAAGTAAAACATGAGTAATAATCAACTACAATGAAAACATATCTCTTTTCACCAATACTTGCGGTCTTGGTGGGGCCAAACAGATCCAATGTGGATTATTTGAAGAGGTTTGGTAGTAGAGACAATTTTTGTGACTTCGAATGATGTCCGGGTCTATTTACCCAATTGGCAAGCATCACATATATGATCCTTTTCAAACTTGAGTTTTGGCAGACCTTTCACCAATTCCAGTCTGAACAATTTCTCAATGATATGCATACTAGTATGCCCAAGATTTTTGTGCCACAACCAAATATCATTGTTTTTCACAGTGAGGCAGGTTAAGGTGAAAAATTTAGTACTATTTAAGACATAATTATTATCAATGCGTTCACCGATGAGAGAGATGTCTCTTTTGTCATGTTTGCTAGAGCAACTTTCATCTTTGAAGAAGACTTTAAATTCGGTGACACATAGCTGACTAATGTTGAGCAAGCTATGCATAATTCCATCTACCAAATACACTTCAGTAAACTCATATGAGGAGCTGAGATTTATTGAGTCAACTCCGATGAGGTTGTCTCTGCGTTTTCACCGAATCTGACTGATCCCCCATCTACTTTCTTTAAAGAAAAAATTTTCTTTTTTTTCGGTCATGTGGATGGAATATCCCTTATTAATGATCCATATTCCCTTTTTATAGCTCTTGTTGACATGTTCCTGCAAAATAAGAAAATTAATTTTGTGTAGGTACCCAAGCGGTCTTGGGTCCTTGCGGGTTAGAGGTGCTTCCTTTAGGATTTTGAACCCACATACTTTTAGGCTTGTGCCTGCAGCTTTAGGATTTATTCCCTTTTTGTCCACAGATAAAATAGACAGGTCCTCGAGAGGAGAAAAAGGTCTTGGCTGATTTAAACGATCCTGATGAGGAACTTAAGTTGTTTTTAAAAGAGTTTGATCTCACAAAACTGTGACTTGGTGATTTATTAATACTATTCAATAGTAATTTTACATCATCAAGCTCTTCATAAAGTAAGTCAATTTCAATTTGACATGCTTCGATGTCTATTTCATAGTTTCTTCATTCCTCTTCGAGTTTTCATTTAAATTGTTCTTCACAACTTTTTTTTGCTTTGAGTGAGTTTATTATATTCATCTATAATATTTTGAACTCTTCGGTTATCATATCTAAATTAGATTCAAGGATATTGCAATTATGGCAGTCGTGTGGCCTTGCAAAAGTCCACTCATTAGTTTGTCAGTATTAAAACTTGAATATAGGAGGCTAACATCAATATCTACTATATATACATAAAAAATAATGTTAACCATATATATATAGTATAATTTTCTACCTAAGGAGGGTCAGATGAACCCCCTATATCAAGGGTGGCTTCGCCCTTGCTAGCGGTCAAGGGTGTGCAAGTTCGCCCGGGCGACACAAGTTCTAACCTAGGTGCAGGCGTGTTTTATCTAACCTAGGTGCAGGCATGTTTTACTTAATTTTTATTTACAAAAAATAAATGAAAAAGTCTTATGCCCAAAAAACAAAACACGAAAGTTTGTTTTCATCCATCATATAAGGCCTTTGACTTTTTCCTTTTACCTTTAACTTAATAAGGACTTTTCCTTTTAACTTAAAAAATAATAGATTAACTAGGACATTAACCAAAACCTAATTTTTTTTAACTCTTGACTTCTCCAGCCCTTTACCTTCTTTGTTTTTTGTTAAAAAATTAACATTCTTTATCCCTATTACTATTTTTTATATTAATTAATCAACAATTTGATGATAAGACATTCAAGTTTCAACGAGCTATCACTATATTTTTTATTCAATAGTTATTGAACTGTGAATTGTAAAAAGGTATTCTTTAATTCCTCTTACTCTTTAGTTTTATTTTTTTCTCCTGAACTTGCTTTTTTACATTTTTTTTGCTTTGGACAAAGTAAATTTAATATTCTAGTTTTATCTAGTAGATAACTTGCTAGTTAATATTATTTGGGGGAATCGGACAGTGTTTCAAGTATTCATGATTTTCTTATTTTTTAGAATTGAATAAAAAGTGTGACGCGCGTGACTTTTATTTCAGTTTGAGGTTTCAATGAGCTTGGAGAAGTATCTTCATAAAATTTCAAAAACAAGTTTGACGTCTAAAAATTAAAATCAATCATGCCAAGATAAAGATATTGATCGAATAGAAATATCATCTCACTTTTCTTAGAGACAAAAATTTAATGTAAATGATATAAAGGTTGACCCCACTGAAATTCCCCTAATTTTGAGTTATCCTCTGAACGTTTGTGATGAGATAAGAAGGGCATACATTCTAAAATGTCCTTTCCAACCTCGAGATCATGAATTTCCATAAACAAACTTTTTTAGAACTCCACGTCATTTTATTTCTAAATGGTTTGAAGAATATTCTAATTGGTTAGAAATAGTGTAAGTATAGATGCAACTTATTCTGTGTCTTGTTATTTGTTTCAAGGTGAAAGCATTCATCAAGGTAGTGGTAATATATTTTTGACTAAGGGATTTAAAAATTGGCACAGAAAAGATATCTTTGCAACACACATTGGTCCTCCGAGTAGCATTCATAATCAATCAAAAAGAAAGTGTGAAAATCTTATGCGGGAAGAACAATCTATTGAGGCTGCATTTTACAAGTTGGATGATAAAAGTAAGCATTAATATCGGGTTTGATTAAAGGCTTCACTCGATGTTGTACGATTTCTTCTAAATCAAGGTTTAGCATTCCGTGGACATGATGAAAACGAATCGTCATTGAACAAAGATAATTTTCTTAAATCACTCTCTTGGCTTGTGGATGTATGTGATAAAATTAAACCTTATGTTTAAGAAAAAGCTCTAAAATATAATAAATAATTTCTCACGATAATCAGAAAGATATTGTAACTGATTGTAAGATTGAAACAATCAAGGCTATAATAAAAGATTTAGATGGTGACTATTTTGCTTTGCTGGTTGATGAATCAAGAGACGTATCACACAAAGATAAAATGCCTATTTGGTTACGATATGTTGATAAAAAAGTATTTGTGAAGAAGAATTCATTGGACTTGTTCATGTTAAAGATACTAGTGTTTTATCTCTAAAGAAATCAACTATGGATGTACTTGTTCAACATACTTTAACTTTATCTTATGCACGAGGGCAACGTTATGATGGGGCAAGCAATATGCAAGGTGAGTTAGGTGGTCTTAAATTATTAATTAGACAAAAAGGTATATCAACTCACTCAGTTCATTATTTTGGTCATCAACTTAAATTGACTCTTGTTACATGTAACACTCCGCATTTCGAGCTAGAACGAAAACCATCATTTCTACGTGTAGATTTTCTAAAAGCCATAAATCCTATGCAAATTTGGTATGTTAATCAATTATGTAGTGTGGGAACCTATTTGAGCATGAATTGAGATCATATAGATCCCCTAACTCAAGGTCAAATTGAAAGCTTTCCTATCGTTCGAGTTTTAGTGAGCGTCGAAACTTGAGTTGACTTCAATCGACCATAACTCCTTGTATATGACTAACTGGGTGTCCTACTATATATCAAATGAAATCTCTTCTAATTATCTTTCCAACGATATCAATTTTGCCTAAATCTTACACCGGATCAAAATGTTATGCCTATTTTACTCCAGCATGTCAGCCTGAAAAACTGAGTGACAACATTCGTGATAACTTATCACAAGTGTTATGACTTATCACGAATATCGTCAGCCTAAGGCAAAATCCAGCCCCTAGTGACGACATTTATGATAAGTTTTCACAAGTGTGATGACTTATCACGAATGTCGTCAGCCTTAGGCAGAAATCCATCAATTTCAGCCCCCCAGTGACGACATTTGAGATGACTTATCACAAGTCTAACGGCCTATCACAAATGTTGTCAGCCTTAGATTTTCAGCAACTGGGAAGCGAGTTAGTAAGGGTATTTTGTTCTTTTTCCTTCACTCCCCACGACGTATAACCCTTAAGGAGCGTATTATCTCCATTCTCTTTAGTTAAACATCTCAAAATTCTTTGCACACCTTCAACCACAAGGTTAGGGTTTCAACATAAAAAACTAATTATCTAGAGATTCAACCGTGAGAATTCGATAATTCTTGCATATTTGAATTCCTCGTTAAGAGGGATACGAGGGACACCCAATAGTTCGTGAATAACCTTCCAGAATTTTTGAAGTCATCCAAAAGCTCCAAGTTTAAGGTATGTGGTTTTGAACAAGAACACCCTTTTGTTCTTGTGCCCAAAAGTTACATATTTTCGTAAAGTATTTCATAAATTCATGGAGAATTTCTATCATGTTATTATATTGTGAGTTTTATGAAACTATGTCTTACCCAAGCTTTGAGTTGTAATATTATTATGCATATTAATGTTTTAAATTGTCAATTTATGGTTTAAGTTGCATAATTCAACGTCTATATCCTGTTTTGAGAATTTCAAGTCCTACTATTGTGAATTGAACCTTATAGTTAAAGCATGAGTTTGAGAATGAGATGTTAGTGATTTTTAAAGAATATCAAGAAGTGAGTTTTGATTGTAAGTTAAGATAGAAATCCACATTCTTGAGTTTGAAGTAAAGGGGATGCATTTTGGCTCCCATTATATATATATATATATATATTGTTGAATTGTTTTAAGGTGGATTTTCTAAAGTTTTGAGCTAAGTAAGGGAGTAGTATTTAGCACCGAGTTGGGCGTGATTCCAAGGTCTCATTCCCCAGAACTACGTGCCCCCATAGGTTCTTGATATACCCCAAGTGGGTTAAGATAGTGATCACTAAAGTTAAGGTTCTATTCGATGGAAAGGATAGAATAGCTCTCCCCAACGTGGGTAAGATGTTGGACTCCATGTAGCTCACATGGTTTATGTCAGTTAGAAGAAACTCCCCAAGTAGTCCCCCACTCTATCTAAGGTATAAGTATATGTATTTTGAAAGCTATGAGTCTAAGATTTCTAAGGCTCTCAAGTGTCAAAATCTTTAAGTTTCCAAAGAAGTTCCTAGTTTCCATGAGATTAAAGTGTATGCTCTAAAAGATGCTGTTTTAAGACTTTATCTATCTTACAAGTTTAAGAATAAAGAAAGAATGCAGATTTAGAATGAAGTGCAATGACTCACGTGATTTACATTACCTGTTTTCTTATTAATGATTATGATGGTTTTAATTCAACCTATGTGAGTCATCTATACTAGCATACATGTTTTCTATAAAGATTTATGATATTGATTATTTAATTACATACACCCCCATATACTCAGTACATTCCCAAAGTGTTGATCCACATATACATCTATGTGCTACATTATCTCATAATGTAGGTACAAGACTTAGTATGCATATTCAGATCTAGTCAGCTCGCAGCTTCCGGTCTACTGGTGATGAATCCTTTTGATTCAAGGGTTTGAGCCAGATAGACAGTTTGAGCAGTTCTTTATTTTTTTATTTCAGTTGTATTGAGTTGGGATAGTTGGGAGTCATGACCCGGATATCTAAAGTCAATACTAGTTGAGGCTTCATAGACAGTCAGTAGAAGTTGATGTATTCAGTTTCAGTTTTAATTTGTAAAGCAAAGTTGTAATCTTGTAAATTTAGATTTGTATTGATTAGATTCAGAAAAGAGTTGTGCTAATTTGTACAGATTTATACTTTTTATTCAGTTGCTTATGAGTTATACCACTAAAAGAGTTAGCTTGGTGTCACTTATGACCCTAAGCACCGTATGACGTCTCGGGACCCATTTTTGGAGAGTTATAAACTTGGTATCTGAGCACAGAGTTCAAGAGTCCTAGGGTGTCTGTGAAGCCGTGTCTAGTAGAGTTTTGCGAATGGTACGGAGACATCTGTTCTTTAATTTGAGAGGATACGAGGCATTTAAGAAATGTCTCCATTCTTTTAAGTCTCAGATCGTGCTATAGAAATGTTCTTTAAGAAACTTATATAGATTCTCATCTTACTCTATCCGAGCCATCTCTCCCTTATTTTTAAGGTATCAGAAATAGTCAAGCTTAAATCTTTACAGATAGTTCTTTCTCAGACAGTCTCCACTTATAGTTATCGAATTTTAAGCGAGCTAGTAAGTATAACATCAGTGCTTTTGAGTTCCAAAGATTGAAGTGCTTTAGCATGTTTGTTAATCGTGCACTAAGCCCAAGTCAGATATGTTTTTATATTTCTTCTCAGAATCCATAATGATAATCTATACTTCTCTATCTATGTACTATTCTTGAGGTAACCTTATCGGCAAGTTCCAATTTCCTCCCCTGATAATGCTCTCAGACTTGCTAGCAAGAAGCTTCAGAAGTCACACAAAACGGCTTGAGAGTAGCATTCTAGTGTGTTATAAGTCTCTCAAGATCAGAGTTATGTCATCACTCTTATGAGTTATGCAAGTAAGACAGAATAAGATGTGTATTCTTGGATCATTGAATATTGTGTGTCAAGTTTCTATCTCTTATAACCTTGTTATCATTGTTTTGTTGAAAAATCAAAGTCTAGTGAAGCCGTGTAAGGCCTATTTCGATTCACTAGCAACTTTTTGTGCATCTTGTTATTTTTGTGTTGGTTGAAACTGAGGGTTTAGAGGTGTAGTGACAAGAAAAGTGGTAAGGGCAATTCACTAACTATATGTGTAGCCAAATCTTGTACATATGATTGAGTTAGTAATGAAGTGATCTGTTTTGTATGTTAGTTTAGGAGGTAAAGTAGGAGTTATTAGTGAAGGTGAATTGTTGTTTTCTTAAAGTATGAAAAGAGTTGTTGATGATATTTGTTGTGTTAGAAAAATATAGTTTATTGATGAGAGTACTTGGTGGATTAGCGTTGTTAATTTAGGCTTTCCTGAGATTTGAAAGAGGAAGTTTAGTTGAAACTTATAGAGCTACAAAAGAAGTTTAGGTGTATAGATAGGTGGATAGTAATAATGTGTAGAAGGAGGATGTGGTAATGGATTGTAAATAAGATAGGCCATATGTTTATGATTGATTATCATTATTATGAGGTTCAAGTGGGCTAGATATTCTTGATTTTTTTTATTTTATAGCTTCCAAGTGAGAACAACACTATATATTAAGTTTGAACGATTGGTGGTCATGAAGATGGATATGATGATTTCTTGGCTAATAATACTAGTTATAGGGAAGTAATATAATAGGCTTGAACAGTGTATGCAAGAGCATAAGTTTTCTTGATTCGTAATCAAGTTTGACGTTGTATGTATGATGCAGAAGTATGCCCAAGGTGCTATGGGGCTGCATTATTTTTTTTAAGGATTATTGCATGTTATGGGGTCGGTAGTACCGTTGAAATATTAGGTGGAGAAAGACTAGTTAGATAATGAGTAATGTTCTTGATATCTAAGTTAAGGAGTTTGATTGAAGATGTGGAGCCTTTTTAAGTATGAATGTGATTCTCATAGTTTAGAAACATAAGTTTACAAGCGTGATATTGATAGACTATGACAGAAGTTATATGGTCCATCAAAGGTTTGGAGATACCCATGTTAAGCGTTAGAATCTAAGTTTGAAATTTCGAAGATTTAGCTAATAGAAATAAGAGTTGAAGCACTAGATGGTGTGCACTCCAACTATGGCGATGCTCATGCAGATTCAAAGTTAGTAAGTGTTCAAGTGTTATATAATGACTATTGGGCCTATAGAAAGATAGGGTGTAGCTCAGAAGTGAGTATTAGAAGTTGGTTTTACGCTTTCAGGTGTAGTCATTCGGGTTAAGTTCTTTTGTTCATGTGTGTTGCTATATCCCAGACTCTAGACTAAAGTGACTGTAGTTAGACTAGAGTTTATATAGTGGTTCACAGCCTTAGAGTGATGTCTTACCTCTAAGGGGGAGATGATAGAACAAGTAACCAAGTCAAGTCTTTAGATTCTAGCTGTGAGAAAGATTAATGCTTGACCCAATCTTATTTCAGTATTTTTAGTTGTCCCAATACCTACTGATGCCTTGCGTTCAGTTTCATGATCTTAATTCGTGTTCATACATATGATGGAGAATTATGTACTCTCCTAGTTCCCAAAAATAAGGAGTTCCAATTTTTTCAACAGTTGGAATCACATTCCATAAGTGATGAACTCCAAATTCAGGTCATGCAGCTCATGACTCATGTACTCAAGCTTTTCAGTATGTTCAGTCCAAGGAATCAAGTAATACTTTTAATGATCAGCGAAATTCGGATTTATATCTTGTATGTGCTCAGATCATACTTCTTTGATAAGTCAATGATGCTATATATTTTATTCCTCAAGCCTCAGTTGAGTGTCATGTTATTCATAGTATCCCCTTAGATTTTGGGCCCTCATGTTCTAACCTTCTATTACTTTTCCTTCAGTCAAGATAGTGATGATAATCAGTTGTCTGGATGGGAGAGAGTAAACATTTCTTGTTACTGGAAGATCGTTGTATGCTTATTTTAGCTAAGGAAGTAAAGTGTGAAGTAAGATTGAAGCCAAGTCTTTAATACCCGTCATGGTTAGTCGAATTTTTATATGAGATGTTTGGGTAGTTGAAGTCTTATGTATGTCTTCTTAGGAGTAGTGCATGGAAGTTGTTCTTGATAGAGGTTTGTAAGTTATGACAAAGGTATTTTAGGGAAGTGTGTTTAGAAGTGCATATGTGGTTATAGAAGTAAGGGTTGAACATCATGTTTGTATATTTAGATGAATGCACTGCACATTAGTAAAATGTCTAGTACGAGGTTGAATATGGTTGTTGGAGTAGTAATGAGGATTTTCATGAGATGAGAAGTTGTGAAGTGCAGGGTGTGTTGAATTACGGTTCAGACTAGTAGTACAGTGTTATGTAGTATACCCTATGATTATGGGTTAGGCTTGAAGATGGTGAGGGAATTTAGTTCAGTTTAGACATGAGTAGAAGGAAATAACAACGGCCTTGTTAGAATTAGAAGATGAATCAATAAGTATGGTTTTTAAGGTAAAGGATTAGTTGACAGAATATTTTAGAAGTGTGTCTAAGTTTTAAGTAAGGTGTTGCATTTCCTAATGCCCCCCCCCCCAGTCTACGATTCAAAGGTCTATGATTCCAAGCTATGGAATTGTAGAAATATTGTAATCCCTTATTCAGATGTCTTATTCAGATCTTGACCAAAATCCTTGGCTCCTTCAAATTGTTAGAACTCCCTAGAGGGGTGTTGAAGAAACCCTCCACTTGAGCATGAGTATCTAGTATGATTCAGTTTGGATAGACAGAAGTTCAGTTTAACAATCATAGATTTCTATGGATTTCCATTTTTTCGAACTAGCCTAGGTTTACTACCTGAAGTTTCATAAGTACGGTCATTCCGAAATAGTTTCGCAATTGCAAATTCAGCTCAGTATATGTATCAGGCATCAGTTTTAGAATTCGGATATCCATTCATGATTCAGTTCATAAGTATTCACTGAACAATCTTTATTTTCCAAATATTCCAGCTCAGACAGTGTGACACCCATTGTGTGATCTTAGCCTTATTTTCTCATGATTTGTGCCTGCATAAACTATCACCTCACAGTCTATAAGTACGATCGCACCATAAGAACATCAAGCAAATTCTAAACCCTCAACATGAGTCAGCTCTTAAAAAATAAGTAAAAAGGGCAAGTTATCTCAGATTCAGATGAAAGTAACAGCCTTCCATCATTCATGCCCTCTCTAATCAAAGATTCAGTTAGATAGATATTCTTACCACGAGTATATGCATTCATCGAAGTATGCCAAAGTTTAGAAAAATATAGATTCAGTTTAATAAGTTATTTCAACTGTGTATCCTCAGTTTTCTCTATATTCTTAACCTAAAGAGCAACATTCAGGGATGAATGATCCCAAGGGGGAGATAACGTAACATCCCGCATTTCGGGCTAGAATGAAAACCATCATTTCTATGTGTAGATGTTTCAAAATCCATAAATCCTATGCAAATTTGGTATGTTAATCAATTATGTAGTGTGGGAAACTATTTGAGCATGAATTGAGATCATATAGATCCCCTAACTCAAGGTCAAATTGAAAGCTTTCCTATCGTTCGAGTTTTACTGAGCGTCAAAACTTGAGTCGACTTCAATCGACCATAACTCCTTGTCTATGACGAACTGCGTGTCCTAATATATATCAAATGAAAGCTCTTTGAATTATCTTTCCAACGATATTAATTTCACCTAAATCTGATACTGGATCAAAACGTTATTCCCACTTTAATCCAGCATATCAGCCTGGAAAACTGAGTGACGACATTCGTGATAACTTATCATAAGTGTGACGACTTATCACGAATGTTATCAGCCTTAGGCAGAATCCAGCCCCCAGTGACGACATTTTTGATAACTTATCACAAGTGTGACAACTTATCACGAATGTCGTCAGCCTTAGGCAGAAATTCATCAATTTCAGCCCCCAAGTGACGACATTTGTGACGACTTATCACAAGTCTGACGGCCTATCACAAATGTCGCCAGCCTTAGATTTTCAGCAACTGGAAAGAGATTTAGTAAGGGTATTTCGGTCTTTTTCCTTCACTTCCCACGACTTATAACCCTCAAGGAGCATATTATCTTCCATTCTCTTTAGTTAAACATCTCAAAATTCTCTGCACACCTTCAACCACAAGGTTAGGGTTTCGACATAAAAACCCAATTATCTAGAGATTTAACCGTGAGAATTCGATAATTCTTGCATATTTGAATTCCCTGTTAAGAGGAATACGAGGGACACCCAATAGTTCATGAATAACCTTCCAAAATTTTTGAAGTCATCCAAAAGCTCCAAGTTTAAGGTATGTGGTTTTGAATAAGAACACCCTTTTGTTCTTGTGCCCAAAAGTTACATATTTTCGTAAAGTATTTCATAAACTCATGGAGAATTCCTATCATGTTATTATATTATGAGTTTTATGAAATTATGTCTTACCCAAGCTTTGAGTTGTAATATTATTATGCATATTAATGTTTTAAATTGTCAATTTATGATTTAAGTTGCATAATTCAACGTCTATATCCTATTTTGAGAATTTCAAGTACTATTGTTGTGAATTGAACCTCATGGTTAAAGCATGAGTCTGAGATTTAGATGTTAGTGATTTTTAAAGAATATCAAGAAGTGAGTTTTGATTGTAAGTTAAGATAGAAATCCACATTCTTGAGATTGAAGTAAAGGGGATGCATTTTGGCTCCCATTATATATATATATATATATATATATTGTTGAATTGTTTTAAGGTGAATTTTATAAAGTTCTGAGCTAAGTGAGGGAGTAGTATTTAGCACCGAGTTGGGAGTGATTCCAAGGTCTCATGCCCCAGAACTACGTGCCCCCATAGGTTCTTGATATACCCCAAGTGGGTTAAGATAGTGATCACTAAAGTAAAGGTTCTATCTGATGGCAAGGAAAGAACAGCTCTCCCCAACGTGGGTAAGACGTTGGACTCCATATATCTCACATGGTTTATGTAGGTTAGAAGAAACTCCCAAAGTAGTCCCCCACTCTATTTAAGATACAAGTATATGTATTTTGAAAGCTATGAGTCCAAGATTTCTAAGGCTCTCAAGTGTCAAAATCTTTAACTTTCCAAAGAAGTTCCTAGTTTTCATGAGATTAAAGTGTATGCTCTGAAAGATGTTGCTTTAAGACTTTATCTATCTTACAAGTTTGAGAATAAAGAATGAATGCAGATTTAGAATGAAGTGCAATGACTCACGTGATTTACATTACCTGTTTCTTATTCATGATTATGATGGTTTTAATTAAAGCTATGTGAGTCATCTATACTAGCATGCATGTTTTCTATAAGGCTTTATGATATTGATTATTTAATTGCACACATCCCCATATACTCAGTACATTCCAAAGTGCTGATCCACATATATGTCTACGTGCTAGATTGTCTCATAATGTAGGTACAAGACTTAGTATGCACATTCAGATTCAGCCAACTCGCAGCTTCCAGTCAGCTGGTGATGAATCTTTTTTATTCAAGGGTTTGAGCTAGATAGAAAGTTTGAACAGTTCTTTAATTACCTATTTCAGTCGTATTGAGTTGGGATAGTTGGGAGTCATCACCCGGCTATCTAAAGTCAGTACTAGTAGAGGCTTCATAGACAGTCAGTAGAAGTTGATGTATTCAGTTTCAGTTTTGATTTGTAAAGTAGAGTTGTGATCTTGTAAATTCAGTTTTGTATTGCTCAGATTCAGAAAAGAGTTGTTTTCCGCTAATTTGTACAAATTTATACTTTTTATTCAGTTTCTTGTGAGTTATAGCAGTAGAAAGGTTAGCTTGGGGTCACTTATGACCCTAAGCACCGTGTGACATCTCGGGACTCATTTTCGGGGCGTTATATTACAATTTCTAAATAGTGTGTTCTAGTAGAAAAACTCATGGGCGGAGTTACAGCTATCGAAGGGTGGTCATATGAACCACCTTCGTTGGAAAATTTTTTTGAGTATATATGTTAAATATAGATATTTATGGTTATAGACATATTGTTGAACAACCTTGACAAGTTAGAGAAGCATAGCCCAGTGGGTCAAAGGTGTGCAAGTCTGCCCGGGCGACGTGGGTTCTAACCTAGGTGCAGACGTGTTTTACATAATTTTTGTTTTAAAAAATAAATGAAAAATTCTTGTTCTCTAAAAAGAAAACACGAAAGTCTATTTTAACCCATCAAATAAGGCCTTTGACTTTTTCCTTTTACCTTTAACTTAATAAGGACTTTTTCTTTTAACTTAAAAAATACGGAAAAAGGGTCTAATATACCCTTCAACTATTGAAAATGGTACACAAATACTCTTCTTCCACCTTTAGGCTCAAAACTACCCTTCCATCCATCTATTTGGCTCAAAAATATCCTTAATGTATTAGAAATGGCTCAAAAATACCCTTTTTCCTCTATTGGTTCAAAAATACCCCTCCATCTACCTATTTGGATAAAAAATGCCATTAACATTAAATTTAAGTCCAAAAATGTCTTCTCCCTTATATTATATTATTTTTTTTTGGTTTCACGTAGGGGTAATTTTTTTTGTAATTACAATTTTTTAATTATGATATTATATATTTTTTGTTGGAATAGATATGTATTAATTAGTATATTATTTTTTTGGTTTCACGTAGTGGTGGGTTTTTTTAGTTATAATTTATTTTATTATTATATTATTTTGGGGTTTTTTTAATTACAACTATTTATTATAATATTATTTCTGGGTTTTTTTAATTATAATTTTTTAATATTATATAGTTTTTGTAGGTTTTACGTCAGGGATGTTTTTTTTTTAAATTATTATTTTTTTAGTTTTAGGTTGGTACCAAGTTATCAAGCAATTTATGGTACATCATAATAGCTATATTTATGGAAATTTTTATTTTTTCAAGAAATATATTTTTTCTATTTTAGGACTCTTAATTTCCTTCCATATATTTTAGGACTCTTAATTTTCCTATATGTTTCGGGTTTCATATTTATATATTTTAGGACTCTTAATTTCATTCTATATATTTATTTAATAAAATAAAAATAAAAGGAAAAAGATTAAGTGATTTTATCTATTGTAAAGTCTTCTAAGGGAGAATGTTTTTTTAAAAAGAAGTTATTATTTTTTTTTGGTTTCACGTAGGGGTGTTTTTTCTACTTACATTTTAATATATTTATAAGGAAAACGATTAAATGGTTTTATCTATTATTAAGTCTTCTAAGGGAGAATGTTTTTTTTTAAAAAAATTATTATTATTTTTGTGGTTTCACGTAGGGGTGTTTTTTTTAATTACATTTTAATATATATATATATATATATATATATATATATATATACATATACATATTTTAGATATTTTTGGACTTAAATTTAATGTTAAGGGCATTTTTTATCCAAATAGGTGGATGGAGGGGTATTTTTGAACCAATAGAGGAAGAAGGACATTTTTGAGCCATTTCTAATACATTAAGGGTATTTTTGAGCCAAATAGATGGATGGTAGGGTATTTTTGAGCCTAAAGGTGGAAGGAGGGTATTTGTGTACCATTTTCAATAGTTGAAGGGTATATTAGACCCTTTTCCGTAAAAAATAATAGATTAATTAGGACATTAAACAAAACCTAATTGTTTAACTCTCGACTTCTCCATCCCTTCACCTTCTTTGTTTTTTGTTAAAAAAATTAACATTCTTTATCCCTCTTCCTATTTTTGATATTAATTAATCAACAATTCGGTGATAGGGCCTTCAAGTTTCAACGAGTTATCATTATAATTTTTCATCAACAGTTATTGAAGTGTGAATTGTAAAAAGGTATTCGTTAATTCCTCTTGTCTTTAGTTTTGTTTTTTTCTCCTAAACTTGCTTTTCTAAATTTTTTTTGCTTTGGTCAAAGTAAATTTAATATTCTAGTTTTATCTAGTAGATAGCTTGCTAGTTAATATTATTTGGGGGAATCAGACAGTGTTTCAAGTATTCATGATTTTCTTATTTATTACAATTGAATAAAAAGCGTGATGCGCGTGACTTTTATTTCAGTTTGAGGTTTCAATAAGCTTGGAGAAGTATCTTCATAAAGTTTCAAAAGCAAGTTCGAAGTCTAAAAATCAAAATCAGTCATGTCGGGATGAAGATATTGCTCGAATAGAAATATCATCTCACTCTTTTCAGAGAAAAAAATTTGATGTAAATGATATAAATGTTGACCCCGCTGAAAGACCTCTAATTTTGAGTTATCCTCTGAACGTTCGTGATGAGATAAGAAGGGCATACATTCTAAAATGTCCTTGCCAACCTCGATATCATAAATTTCCTCAAACAGAATTTCTTAAAACTCCACGCCATTTTGTTTCTAAATGGTTTGAAGAATATTCTGATTGGTTGGAATATATTGTAAGAGAAAATACAACTTATTGTTTGTCTTTTATTTATTTCAAGGTGAAAGCATTTATTAAGGTGGTGGTAATATATTTTCGACTAAGGGATAAAAATTGGCACAGAAAGTATTGCTTTGCAACACATATTGATCCTCTGAATAGCGTTCCTAATCAATCAAAAAGAAAGTGTGAAGATGTTATGCGGGAAGAACATACCATTGAGGCTATATTTTACAATTTGGATGATAAAAGAAAGCATAAATATCGGGTTCGATTAAATGCTTCAATTGATGTGGTACAATTTCTTCTAAATTAAGATTTAGCACTCCGCAAACATGATAAAGTGAATCGTCATTGAACAAAGGTAATTTTCTTGAATCACTCTCTTATATTGCGGATATATGCGATGAAATTAAACCTTATATATTAGAAAAATCTCCAAAAAATAATTAAATAATTTCTTATGACATTCAGAAAGATATTGTGACTGCTTGTAAGATTGAAACAATCAAGGCTATAATAAAGGATTTAGATGGGGACTATTTTTTTTTGTTTGGTTGATGAATCAAGAGATGTATCATGCAAACAGAAAATATTATTTGTTTACGACATGTTGATAAAAAGGGATTTGTGATGGAAGCATTCATTGGACTTGTTCATGTTAAAGATACTGGTGTTTTATCTCTAAAGAAAATAATTGTAGATGTACTTGCTCAGCATTCTTTAACTTTATATTATGTACGAGGGAAATGTTATGATGGGGAAAACAATATGCAAGGTGAGTTAGGTGATCTTAAAACATTAATTAGACAAGAAAGTAGATTGGCTCACTTAGTTCATTTTTTGCTCATCAGCTTCAATTGACTCTTGTTGTGGTTTCTAAAAAGTATGTTCAAGTAGGTTAACTTGTATTATTGATTTCAAATATTTTGAATGTGCTGGGGTCTTCTTTTAAATGTGTGGATGAATTTCGAGAATCTCAAAAAGTAAAATTCCAAGAGGTATTAGATATGGGTGAACTAGAAATGGGCAGAGGCTTGAATCAAGAACTTGGTCTTATTAAAGCTGGTGACACTCGTTGTGGGTCTCAGTACAAGTAGTTTGGAAATTTTATTAGTAACTTTGCGTCCATTGCTAATATACTTTATTCTCTTATTTGAAATATAAGTACTTTTGAAGAAAAAGCTAGCACATCAGGATTTCTCAGAAGCTGTCAAACTTTTGAGATTGTTTTCTTATTGCATTTGATGACTGATGTTTTAGGAATCACAAACAATCTTAATGTATTATTACAAAAATAAATAAATAGGATAATGCTAATGCCATGATTCTTGTAAAGGTAGCAAAGAGAATATTATAACTTTTACGAGATAATGAATGGCATCCTCTCTTAAAAATGGATGAGATTCAGTCAAAGAAAAGGTCGATGCATTTTGTATCAAACATAATATTTCATTACCCAATTATGATTGTCCATATGCTAACTATGGAAGATCACGATATAAAGTAGTTGATTATACTACTTTACACCATTATCGTCTGGATGTGTTTTATAAAATCATTGATTGGCAGCTAAAAAAACATAATAACTGTTTCAATGAGGTGACAAGTGATTTTCTTAATGGTGTATCTTGCTTGAATCTAATTGATTCATTTTCTAGTTTTGACATCAAAAAGATATTGCTGATGGCTAAATTATATCCTGATGACTTTGATGAGTTCCACATGAGGGATCTTGAGAATCAACTTGTTAATTATATTATTGATGTTTGTGATATTGATAAAAGGTTCTCCAATTTAAGTGGACTTAGGGAACTTTCAAGAAAGTTGATGTAACACCCTAAATTTTTTAGCTAGAAATGGAACCATCATTCCTACTTGTGTAAACTCCAATCCCGTGATTTATATTTGAATACATGTGTCATGATAATTAGCTTAGAGTGAAGAGTGCTTATTAGGTTGGAAAATGTTCATATGAATCACTTAGAGCAAAGTTGAGCAAAGAGCCTTTGATTCGGCCAAATTTTTATATTCAATTCTACAAGGGTCAACTTTGAATGTGTATAACTTCTTACATATGTGAAATTTTGCATCTCAAGACCCACCAAATTATAGATAATTGAATTAGCTTTCCAACAATACTAGTTTCGCCTTAATCCGATACCCCAGCAAAAAGTTATGACCATGCTAAGGTCGTATGCCGCATGAAAAACTCCAATAGCCACTAGATGGGCTATGATTTTGGCGTGCACCGCACACTCTCAGGTGTTCTTTGTTTGTGCGCCACCCAGCAAAAGCACGGTGCCAAAATTTCTCCATTTTGACTTAGTTTAAGGGCATTGAAGTCTTTTCACACCTCCAAACCATCCTTAATCATTCTTAAAAGAATGAAGGGGTCTTAAAACACATTATTTACATTCTCTTAACCCTAAACATTCAATACACAATTCAAAACCATTTCCCTCTTCCCAAGAATAAAATTCAAGTTTCTTTCCTCAAGAACTCAAGGATTCAAGTCCAATTTTAAGCTTTCTTCAAGAAGTCATCTAATTGAGGTATGTTGGGTATTCATCAATGAGTTCCTTCCACCCATTGAGCCCCAAAACCCTTTTTTTGTTTTAAGTATGAATTTTACTCTAATTATGATCAACTTTCATGTAAATTATGAAATTTATCCTTGTTTTCTCATTAGTTTTACATTCAAGTCATGCTAATAGTTCTATCCCATGAGAATCATGTTCCTATATGCTTGAAATTCTAAAACCCTAGGTCATGTTTAGTTGGCATCGTGTCAAATTCTCGAGTTATGCTTTAAACTATATAAAAATGATATTTTTCTAAGGTTAACTTATTCCCATGTTTACATTCATGATATTTATTAGACAATTGAAATATCTCATGTTTTGGGTCTTTGAATAAAATTTTACGTTGCTGTTTTAAGTGTTGTTAATGACGTTTTGTAATCATTCAGTACTGGTAGGTTATGAACACCTAATACCTACATGTTTACTTACATTTCAGAACTTTCAAGTAATAAATCAATCAACTCATGATTTTATTGTTAAACTCAGTTTGTTATGATTATGTTGAGCACTATCAGTTTACATGTTTATAATTACTTACTAATTTGTATGCACTGTTGTTTTCAAAATACCACGACCTTAGCTTATCAGTTATCATTGCATGCACCAGTTAGTATTTCAGTGTCTTTCAGTTGAGAGTAGTATTTAGCACCAAACGGGAAGTGTGGGTTCAACACCTACTACTTCCCCAAAAACTACATGCCACCGTACGTTTAGGGGCCTCACCAGAGAGTGTTTCCCCTTGCCAAATATAGTCTCAATTTAGTTATCACTTTAGTTCAGGTTCTACTCCTATGGAAAGGATAGAACAATCGTCAGACATTGCACTCCATGATAGCTCACATGGTTTATGTTGATTATATGATAGCTCCCACAGTTTCAGTCAGAATTCAGTTTATCTTAATTCAGGTTTACTTGACCAAGTAATCAGATTTCAGTAATTATTCAGTCAGTTTTACATATTATTCATATTATTTAGATCATGTCAGTATATGTTATACTTGGTCTGGCATACTCAATTTTACATGTTCATGTTTTCATGCTTAGTATCCATACATGAACCTCAGTTTAGTTTTGTAGTATGTTCAGCTTTACATGAGATTTACATACAGCATTCATGTTTTATCACTTCCCAGCTGACAGATTTATTTAAATCTCATGATTTATATATCTCACTATGACTTATAGTTTTCATGTTTAGCCATGTTTTAAATATATATTTTAGCAAATAACTTATATCCTTCATTTTAAAGCATGTTTTAAATATTTCTATGATTTAGTGCATGTCTTTACATACTCAGTACATTCCAGAAGTATTGATCCACATAGACGTCTGTGTGGCTATATTATTTCATAATATAGGTGCCAGTTGTAAACCACATATCATAATCAGATAGTTTGCAACTTTCAACCAGTAGGTGATAAGTCCTCTTATTTTGGGGACTCTGATCCGTTGCAGTTCATGTGTTTATTTTGATTATCCATATATATTGATTAGTGATAGTTGGAGGCATGTCCCAGCTATCTATAGTCAGTATAGTAGAGACTTCATAGATAGTCAGTCAGAGTCATGATATGTAATTCAAATTCTTTCTTTAGATTTATCATGTTGTAAACTTCATCAGTATTACATTCATTCATATTTCCTCATGATTATGTTTAGCTCAGCAAATTTAGTTTTACACAATTTAAATCAGTTGCTCAAGCAGTATGCCAGTTCATGGGTTAGCTTGGATTATTTGTGGTTTCAAGCACCGTGCTACAACTAGGTGTAGTCTAGGGTCATGACAAACTTGGTATTAGAGCACAAGGTTCAAGTGTCCTAGGGTGTCTATGAAGCCGTGTCTAGTAGATTCTTGCGAAATGGTATGGAGATGTCTGTACTTTTCTTCGAGAGGCTACAGGGCATTTAAGAAATGTTTCACTTCTTACATATCTCAGATTGTGCTGTAGAGATGTTCTCTATGATACTTATATAGATTTTCGTCTTGCTCCATTCATGCCAACTCTACCTTATTTTTGAGGTGACAGAAATAGTCAAGCTTAAATTCCTATCTATAGAGTTTTCTCAGACTGTCCCCATAGACAGTTATTGGATTGCATGCAGGATTAAACGGATCTCATTAGTGTCCTTGTGTTATGTTCTAATCTTTGAAAGTGTTCATTCTTATTCATGAAAATTGTGCACTAATCCAAAGTCATATGTGCCCTCAGATCCCTTCTCAGAATTCTATGATAGCATATGATCTAAAGTTATAAGTATGAACCCAGAAAAAAGAAATAAAGTGGGGGATATTGTTTATCTGGATTTAGTAGATTTTGTATCCATGGGGCTAGTTGTATGAAAAGTGAATCAGTAGGCTTGAAACAGTGAATGCAAGAATTTAAGTTTATTGATTTGAAGTTAAGTATGATGAAGTGGTTATGATCTAGAGGTGTACCCAAGGTGGTGTGGGATTGTATTATTTCTAAGTTTTAACAGTGTGTGTGCTTAGATAGTACCCTTGAGTTGTTAAGTGTGAATGAGGGCATGTAGTATGTGATATTCTTACTAGCTGAGTTATGGGTTATAGGTTGATGATTTTAGGTATATTGGTGTAATGGTAATTCTCATGGTTTGGGGAAAAATATAAGTTTAGAGATGTGATGTTAGTAAGCTATGAAGGAAAAGAGGCAGATTATGTGTTTAGTGAGGCAAGTATGTTGTCAAGAAGGGTGTAAGTATTTGATGATTGTTGAAGTTAAGGAAATTTAAGGATAGTATATATTAAGGAAGTGTTCAAGACAAAAGTTATTATGGGTCATTAAAAAGTTTGGGAATATCCATGTTAAGTGTTAGAATCTATGTTTGAATGTTGGATGATTGAGATAATGGAAAGAAGAGTTAAAATTCTAGATGGTGTGAACTCAGGGTATGGTGATACTCATAAAGATTCTAAGTTAGTTAGTATTTAAGTTATTATGTAATGACTATTTGGCTAGTTAGTATTTAAGTTATTATGTAATGACTATTTGGCTATAGAAAGTTAAGAGTTGTATCTCAGAAGGGAGTACTAGCAACGGGTTTTACACTTTAAGGTGTAGTCTTTCAGGGCGAGTTCATTATTGATGTGTATTATTATATCCAGAATTCTAGAGTAAAGTGGTCACAGTTAATTTTAGAGTTTATTAAAGGAGTCCACGGACTTAGAATAATGACTTAAATCTAAGGGGGATATGATAGAACAAGGAACCAAGTCAGGATCTCAGATTCTAATAGTGATACAAGTGTATTGTAGAATATTAGTAAGGGAGGAGATGCCCGACCCATTATTATCTCAGTGCAAAGTTTTGTACTTCAGTCATAACGACATCTACTCATGCCTTATATGTCAGCTCTATGATCATAGCTTATATTCATGCACTATCCATAGAATCATATACGTTTCCAGTTCCTAGTACGAGGAGTTCCAGTTCTCTCAGCAGTACAGATCATATTCCATGAATGTATGAACTTCAAACTCAGGTCATGAATCTTATGACTCATGTACCCATGCTTTACAGTATCTTAAATTCTAGGTACTTATGCTACACTCTTAATGATTATTGAAATTCAGATTATGTCATGTATGTCCACAGTTTAGATCTCTTTAATAAATCTATGTCGTGGATACTCTATTCCTCAGGCCTCAATTAAGTTTTCAAGTTATGTGTAGTATTGTTTCATGCTTCAGGTCCTCATGTTCTAACCTTTCAGTGACCTCTCCTTATGTCAAGATAGTGATGATGAACAATTGTTTGGATGGAAGAGAGTACATGTTTCATATTAGAAAAGTATCATTGTATGCTTTTTCTATGTAACGCTATAAGTTTTACGAAATATTGACGTAAAGCTTTTGATATATGCCATGGTTAGTTGAAATTTTGTATGTGTTTTCTTGGGGATAGTGCATGGAAGTTGTTATTGATTCAAGTTTTAGATAATATGAGAAAATTTCCTAGGAGGGTTGGTTGACTAGAAGTTCATATGTGGTTATAACGATAGTCTTGAATGTTATGTTGGTGTATAAGCGGATGGATTCATTGTGCACTAGTGAGTTCCTAGTAAAAGGTTGAATTTAGTAGTTGAAGTGGTAAGAAGAATTATTCTTGAGATGAGAGCTGTGAAAAATGAATGGGGCATTGAATTCATGGTTCGGACTAGTGTTATGGTGACATGTGTAGCACTTTGTGATTTTGAGTTAAGCTTGAACATGGTGAGGATGTGCAGTTCAACTCAGACTTTGACGATCATGGTTATATATACCCATGTAAGAATCATAAGTTGTATCAAATGAGCATGATATTTAAGGGGAAAGGTATAGTTAAGGGAGTATTTGATAAGTGTGGCTAAGCTTGAAAGTGGGCAGTTGTATTGCCTATGGCATAGTAATCCTACCCTAGCCTATGTTTTATAGGCCTATATTCCATGTTAAAAAAGTTGTAGCATGAGATTCCTTGTTCAGATATCTCACTTAGATCATGCCCAAGATTTATTTTCTCCCTAATGTTAATAGAACTTCTTAGAAAAGTGTTGGATAAATACTTCATTTGAGTATAAATTTTCAGTATGATTCAGCCCGTATATCTAGCAATTTACTTTAGCAATCAAACAAGATAATATCCTATAATTTTCCTTCTTTCCATCTAGTATTACTATCCGAAGTTTCATGAGTATGGCTATTCCATGAGGTAATTCATTCATGTCCATGCTATTTATGAATTTAGTTTCGTCTATGCATCATATCTATGATTTAGATATTTAGTCATGATTCAGTTCATAAGTGTTCAGTGAATGATCTCAGTTTTTCAAGTATTTCAGATCAAACATTGCAATACCCCTTGTACGACCTTAGTCCCATTATCTCATGATTTTTTCTTACATAATGTACTTGGTGATGCCATGAAGCCCTTTTCTTTTGATTCCTATATGTGTTTTTGTTGAGGGACAATTCCTAATGAGAAGTTACACATACTTTATTCCATCCATAGTAAATCTTGGAATTTTATTACATTAGTTATCACTTCGCAGTTGTATAGGTATGATCGTATCATGAACATTTCAAGTGAGTTCCAAACACTCAGCATGAATCAGCTCCTTATAGTTAATAAAGTCAAGTCAGCTCAGAAATCAGTTTCATGATGGAAGTTTTAATGTTTCAGCTCAGCTTTATCTTTTATTAGCAGACATGTCATGTGTACCTTATTCCATAATTCTAAAGTTTCAATAAGTTCCTACCCATCATTCGAGGACGAATGATTCCAAGGAGGAGATAATGTAACACCCCACATTTTTTAGCTAGAAATCGAACAGTCATTCCTACATGTGTAAACTCCAATGCTGTGATTTATAATTGAATACATGTGTCACGATCATTAGCATAGTGTGAAGAGTGCTTATGAGGTTAAAAATATTCATAGGAATCACTTAGAGCAAAGTTGAGCTAAAAACATTTGATTCGGTCAAATTTTGATATTTGATTCTACAAGGGTCAACTTTGAACGTGTATAAATTTTTACATATGTGGAATTTTGCATCTCAAGACACACCAAATTATAGATAGTTGAATTATTAACTTTCTAACGATACCAATTTTGCCTTAATCCGATACTCGAGCAAAAAGTTATGACCATGCTAAGGTCGTGCGTCGCATGACAAACGCCAATAGCCACTGGATGATCTGTGCTTTTGGTGTGCACCACACACCCTCAGGTGTGCTTTGGCTAGGCGGCCTGGCTGGGCACCGCCCAGCAAAAGCACAGTGCCAAAATTTCCCCATTTTGACTTAGTTTAAGGGGGTTGAAGTTTTTTCACACCCCTAAACTATCCCTAATCATTCTTAAATGAATGAAGGGATCTTAAAACACGTTATATACATTCTTTCAACCCTAAACATTCAATACACGATTCAAAAACCTTCCCCTCTTCCCAAGAACAAAATTTAAGTTTCTTTCCTCAAGAACCCAAGGATTCAAGTTCCAATTTCAAGATTTCTTTAAGAAGACATCTAATTGAGGTATGTGGGGTATTCATCAATGGGTTCCTTCCACCCATTAATCCCAAAAACCATCTTTTTGATTCAAGTGTGAATTTTACTCTAATTATGATCAACTTCCAAGTAAATTATGAAATTTTTCCATGTTTTCTCATTAGTTTTACATTAAAGTCATGCTAATAGTTCTATCCCATGAGAATCATGTTCCTACATGCTTGAAGATCCTAAATCCTAAGTCGTGTTTAGTTGGCATCAGGTCAAATTCTCGAGTTATGCTTTAAACTGTATAAACACGATATTTTCCAAAGGTTAACTTATTCTCATGTTTATATTCATGAAACTTATCAGACTATTGAAATATCTCATATTTTGGGGTCTTTGAATTATGATTTTACTTCACTATTTTAAGTGTTGTTATCGGTGTTTTGTATTCATTCAGTACTGGTGGGTTATGAACACCCGATACCTACATGTTTACTTACATTTCAGACCTTTCAAATAATGAGCCAGTCAACTCATGATTTTATTATTAAACTCAGTTTGTTATGATCATGTTGAGCACTATCAATTTATATATTTAAAATTACTTCAGAATTTGTATGCACTGTTGTTTTCAAAATACCATGACTGAGATTATCAGTTATCAGTGCGTACACCAGTTAGTATTTTAGTATCTTTCAGTAGGGGGTAGGATTTAGCACCAAGTAAAAAGTATGGGTTCAGTGCATCGAACTTTCCCAAAAACTGCGTACCACCGTAGGTTTAGGGTCCTCGCCAGAGAGTGTTTTCCCTTGCCCAATATGGTCTCAATTTAGTGATTACTCCAGTTTAGGTTCTACTCTGATGGCTAGGATAGAACAACCCTCCTCAACGTGGGTCAGATGATGGACTCCATGATAGCTCACATAATTTATGTCGGTTACATGATAGCTCCTACGGTATTAGTTAGTATTCAGTTTATCTCAGTTTAATTTTGCTTGACCAAGTAATTAGATTTCAATAATTATTCAGTCAGTTTTACAGATTATTCATGTTATTCATATCATGTCAGTACATACTATACTTGGTCTTGCATTCTCAATTTTACATATTCATTTTTTCATGCTCAGTATCCATAAATGATCCTCAGTTCAGTTTTGTAGTATGTTCAGCTTTACATGAGATTTACATACAGTATTCATGTTTTACCGCTTCCCAGCTTACAGATTTGTTTTTAGCTCATGATATATAAATCTCACTATGACTTACATTTTTCACATATATCAATATTTTAGCAAATAACTTATATCCTCAGTTTTAAAATATGTTTTAAATATTTCTATGATTTAGTGCATGTCTCCATATACTCAGTACATTCCAGAAGTATTGATCCACATATATGTCTGTGTGACTACATTGTTTCATAATGTAGGTACCAGTTGCAACCCATATATCATAATCAGACAGTTTGCAACTTTCAGCCAACAGGTGATAAGTCCTCATGTTTTGGGGACTATGGTCCATTGCAGTTCATGTGTTGTAATTTTTGTTATCCATATGTATTGATTAGTGATAGTTGGAAGCATGTCCCAGCTATCTATAGTCAGTATAGTAGAGGCTTCATAGATAGTCAGTCAGAGTCATGATATGTAATTCAAATTCTTTTTTCAAATTTATCATGTTGTAGACTTTATCAGTATTACATTCATTCCGATTTCCTTATGATTATGTTTTCTCTTAGCAAATTTAGTTTTATTCAATTTAAATCAGTTGCTCAAGCAACATGCCTGTTCATGGGTTACCTTAGGATCACTTGTGGTTTCAAGCACTGTGTTACGACTAGGTGTAGTCTCGGGTCGTGACAGTTGGTTGAGACAAAGAGGCATTTAAGATATTCTCTTGTATTCCTTTTAGTGAAGTTTGCTTTGCTTCTACCCGTTGACACTACATCAATTGAAAAAACTTTTTTAGTAATGAAGTTTGTCAAGAATGATTTGCGAAATCGAATGGATGATGAATTCTTAGATGGTTGCATAGTGTCTTATGTAGAAAAAAGAGTGTTTAAGAATATTAATAATGAGTGTGTTATAAAAATATTTCAAGGGATGAAGCATCGTAGAGTTAACTTGTAATTATATCTTCTAAGTATGCTTTAATTAGAAGAATTTGTTTTGTTGACTTTTTAAAATTATATTCTTCAACTTGCTATTCTACATATTTTTTAGATAGTAGTCATTTGTTATGATTAGTTTGGTTCAAAGAGTCTTCTTCTTCTTTAATATACGGTTTACGATATTCTCTTGTGATCCCCTCCTTTTCATAAAAATATGAAAATCTTTAATCAAAATCCTGGCTCTACCACTTTAATAAATATAATCATTCCTGAGAGGAATTGTGAAGGCAAAACACAAGACACCACATCAGAATTGCAAACTGCCCATGGTGTAGAAAACACAATTCAAATCATGGAAGATGACAGTTGTTATTGAACTTTTGAAATATGACTTGAATCAAACAATGCAATGAACACATTCTTTGTAGAAATGGGACCACTTAACAGAGAATGATTGTTGTGGTGGTACTATATCATCTTATTGGGTCATCAAAACAACTGTCAGTGGATCAACAAGGATGGATAATATCATCTGGATTAAATCTACAGAATTGCTCAGAGTGGATAAGGATGGACATGAAACCAGTAAAGATAGTTGAATAATGTAGTAAAATTATTTGACAAAGAAGTGCATCGTTTTTCAAGCATATACCATTCTATTTGGGTCATTCCCACACCCTTTAGATGATATTCAAAGGTTTCATATGGAGGTCAGAGCATAAATAGTCGAGATTTATTCATGCAAACTTGAGATTTTCTTAGCAACTGTGTTATAATATATAAGCCTCAATAGAATAAGTGACTCAATTAATTGTGCTTCCATCACAGACTAATCAAGGTTACCTAAAGAAATCCTTCTTAGCACTATATTTTTTTTCGGATATAAGTCCTTTATATCCATTTTGCTCTATTCAAAAATAGTTTCTTTTAATACTACAGACTAATTAATATTTTATGAAAAATCAAACTTCTCTCTACATGACGATGGTCGAACCAAGGAGCATGCAATATCTTCGTTTACAGATAATCTTAATACGAATAATGATAACCAAAAGTGTGGCCGAATAATCAATAAACTAGAATAGACTATACCTAACCTTCACCAATTTTTTTTTAAAAATTAATAACTAAATAAGTGATGTTGGGCGTATTTATACGTCTAAGCACCATAACTTACCCATGTTTTAGCTAAGTTTTGAGGATAAAATACATAATTCTTGCACTTTTAGTCTATTTTTAGTTAAGTGAGCTGACCTATGTGATTAGCATGCTTTTCAGGTACTAATGAGGAAGATTACAGCACTTTGGGGAACTGTGGACAACAAAGAAAACTTCACATAAAAAGAAAAGCATCTTTTGGACTGAATGTGATGTATGGAAACTTTTTCCCGGGCAAACACAATATTTTTAAATAGTTAAGGATGCAGTAGCAATTTATTAGAGAAGGATGTTATTAAAAGTCTTATTGCTGAATTTTTAGGGATTATTGACATTTTGTATTTTTTTTGAAAACAAGAGAAAACGGCTTAGCTTGAGGAGAGAGAGAGAGAAACATTTTTCTCTCTTATTTTCGCTAGTCATCTTCTCCACCAAGATCGTTCTAAGTTTTGGTATGATGAATATTTCTATTGTGATTTCCATTTTATTCATGAGTAGCTAAGTTTATTTGTTAGGGTTATGGAAACCTTGTAGTATACTCTCTATTGCTATGGGTTTTTGAATTTATGATGTGTTAATCCACTTATATCATTACTCTCTTTGTTATGATTGAATTCTCGTGGTTGCAAACATAGGGAATGTGCCATTATAGCAATAACTTGTTCGATAGAAAAGTTACTATTTGGAAAAGAGAGTGTGACAAGAAAATAGGGTTTCCAACCTCTATTTTACACGTTAATGCCTTAGCAGGATTAACTACTTGGAGAGTTTGTATGATTGGTTGTACACTTTGGATTCGAGAGAACTAAGGTGAATAAATCCTTGATGGTTGAGAAACACTTGGATTTAGAATTAGAATACATCTCTCTATAAGTGCATGCATGTATAAATCCTTATTACTCATAGTTAGTAGAGAAGTAGAAGCTACAAGGTGGACATAACCCTAACTTGTCATTCTCTGTGATCAAATATTATTACACATATCATCTCATTGTTACACCAATAATATTATTGTGCACTTAAACTGAAACCCCCCTTTACTATGGAACCTTCGATCAACAGTCTAATAATAATCACAATGCTTAGTGATCATAGTATTCCCTATGGGATTCGACACCCAACCCAGTTGGGTTCTATATTTGACAGCGACCGCTTACACTTTCTAACGAGAGTTGTAATTTGGGCATATCAATAAGCATTCACTCTCATGTTATTGTTGGTTTCACAGTAGTCATAAAATCTATATTTTATTTCATTAGGTATCTTCCAATCGCATAGCAGTTTTGTGTCACCCCTCCATTTTCAACCATATTATTTTACTTCTATGTTACATCTTCATTTTCTTTTCCTTTTTTTTTTGATAAAGTAAAGATTTTATCAATGTGATGATGAAAATCCTTGGTCTTCAAGGGTTTATACAGAAAGTAAAGAACCTTGCACAAAATATGATTCTGTAAAGTATAAAGACCACCAAATGACCAAAAAATCTAAATAGACATGGACCTCATGGCACTCAAAAAATGACTAGAAACAAAGACATGCTCGCATTTGTACCAAAGTGTTCTACCCCATTCAAAAGCTCTCTTATTTCTCTGTCCTTATATAGGCCACAAAAAATGCCAAACAAGTTGCCTTCTCTTCCCATTGTCTCAATGTCTAACTGAACCAACACATCCATAACTACGGGTATCATTGACAACAATATCCTGAAAATTTTCAACATAGTCTATCATAATTAATCAGAAGGGGGAGGGAGGAAGGGGTGGGGGCTTGGAGTAACAGATAAAGTTGATGCATCAGGAAGTCACGGGTTCAACCCTTAGAAACAACCTTTAGCAGAAATGCAAGGTAACAACATACAATAGACCTTTCTCGGTCGGACCTTTTACCGGAACCTACAAATAGAGGGAGCTTTAGTGCACCAGGCTGCCCTTTTTTCTATTATAACTAGTCTACAACCGGACAGTTTTATTGTAAATGTTCAAGATATTCTCCCTAGTTTTTGCACAAGTAGCACAAAGTTCACATGCATAATTCTCTTCTTCTTCAAGTTTTCCACCGTGAGAATCTTCCTTCTTACTGCTAGTCAAGTGAGAGAGACTCTAGGATTCCAAATCGATAAGTATAAGAATACTATATCCTCTCAATTCAATAAAGTTTTGTAGAAGGGTTTTACCAAGAAAACTCCAATCCCTTTCCATTCCATAGCCAATCTTCCGGGTCCATCAATTACTTATTTTGCTTATACAGTAGGGCCATTGAATTTCTGTTACTTCTTTAAGCATGTCATTATTAGAAGAGACCAGTGTCTTCAAAGGTGTTTGCAAGCGAGACCTAGGGTGGGGCGTACCAAAAATGCTTCAGGGTGCAAATAAAAGGCGTAAGTCCTAGAATTTGGCGCGTAAGCTTCCAGCGTTAAAACGTAATTCCAGAGCGTAAAAGCATACGCCCAAGGTGTTAATTTTGATTTTTATTGTTTTCGAAAGTAGTTTTGCTATAAATCATATTCTTATTATTGGTTTAATGATATTTATACTTTATGCTATCGTGTTTTTCCATTGAAGAGATCTTTTTCTAAATTATAAAAATAAAGAAAGCAACTTTCGTAGAAAATAATTATAATATTTTTTCTAAATTAATAGTGACTTATTTAAATTTATTTGCAGAATTATTGAAAATTTGACTCTGTAGTTTTCTTAGTAATAAAATTATAAAATTGAACATACTATGAAATAAATTAAACTAAAAAACATGGAGATTCATAAGTACCTTATAATTGTTGAAAGAAACAAATACATTACTGGTCATCTACAAATGATGTAACGGAGTTACTGGACATCCTCCACTGTCATCTTGGAAGTTAAAACATGACATGACAATAATGGTATTTTCCATTTCTTAGCATGATTCCAGGTGAATTCTAGTTTTCTCTCTTCAGTTTCTGCACTTCTGAAAAACACTTAAATACCTAATTCAAGGTCATTGTCTAGGTTTTTCGGAGCTCATGGTTTAGTTTAATTGATTTTTGTCAGAGACAATTTCCAGCATTAATCACACCCTTATGCTTTTGTCTTTTTTTTTTGTTTTTGGATAAGGAATCACGTCCTCATGCTTAACAAGCACTAACCTTGAAGAAGAGTTTAAAATCTTTGCCAAGAGTGATACCATTAGCCATGAGAAAAATATAATAAATTTTGACCCAAAATGATGCTGCAACATTAGTAACCATTTCTTCTGGCAAGACTAACTAGGGTAATGCTGGTAGTTGTCTGTCGAAGATGGAAAAAGAAATATCAGTTGAACTTCTCCATAGGAAAATGAAACACAGAAAGAGACAACTAACTAAATGCATTAGTGAAATGAGTATGGGAATAATACTTCTTCCTAAAGGTTGCATAGTTCGCACGGAGAAAGATAAGAACTACCAGAATCAATAAAACATCAGAAAAAATTGATAAGGTAACTTTGAATACTCGAAAATGATCCATGTGATCTTAGTAACAATAATTATGCCAAAAGATACATGTCTCTGATGACGTCCAAGAAACACCTCTTTTTAGATGATGGTACGGTTGCTGTCAAGTTATTGTAACCCCACTAAGGTTGGGGTCGAATCCCAAGGGAACACGTGGCTTCACAGATCTCAGTGGTTGAAGTCTATGGGCAAAACAGGAAAAGTACATAGGGGGATTTATTTGTAGTAGTCTCGAGCAAAGAACAGTATTAATCTTAGTTGAAAATCAGTCGTATGTGAACAATAGGATTGTGTTCACCCTAGTATCTTAACTCCATAGGATTGTTGTGCATTGTTGAATCAACCTAATACTTTGCATGCAGAATTGATAGGTTATGTACCTCCTGCAGACTTTTGGATGAGTAGGAGGATTTCACCCCTTTACCTTTTGAGTCTCAGGGTGCCGCGTTAATAACCCTTATCTTGATCCCAGTTAACTATCACTTTTTGAGTCTCAAGTCATTAGATGAAAGATAATAGTTATTTACTATATTACGCTGTGTGCAACGGATCGACAATTAACTCTCAAATTACTGTTATCTTTATTTTTTCCTAGTCACTACTCCTATTTTGGAGTAAGGAGAAATATCTAGGCGGGATCCTAATGTGTGCACCCATTAAGAAATCAATCATAACAAAGATAAAGCAATGCATGCTATGGGTATTGGTTCAGATCAACAATCGCACTTCCCCTACTTTGTCAATTTGCCAGGGTTTCCATAACCCTAGCTATAGGTTTTACTCGCTCATGATTGTGAAGAAATCAATAACATTCATATTGGAAAGAAAAAATAAAATCACAATGATAAGATAAATGAAAACCCACAACCGTAAACTGAATAATCAATCAAAGTCAATACACGAGAATCCCAAGATCAAAGATGGATCTTAAAATCAAAATATGTTTCTAAGTGTTAAAAGTGCCTAACTCCTACTAAAAAGTACATGAAGGGTATTTATAGTACAAGAGAAAACCCTAAAAACAAAGCCCAGACAAAATAGGAGAAAACAGGATTGGTGGCCACCTATTCCCTATACCTGCGGTTTGAAAGGGCGTGGGTGACACCTGCGGTCTAGAATAGGGCGCAAGTGCAGACCACAGGTTGCGGATGGATCACTTCCTGCAAGTCGACTCTCAAAATTTTGACTTTCTGGTACCTGCTTTGTACCTGCGATCCGTAGGTCCTACCTGTGGTCCATAGGTCAACTTAGTAGGTGCCGGGAATTAGGTTTTTAACTCTTCTTCTTATCAAATATGCTTTTACCACGATCAATATATAAAACATCCCAAAAATCCACAATCGCTCGAAAAGTGGCCCAAAATACCTTTTTCATGAACTTATCATTCAAAACATGGTTTCTTGCAAAACATACCCAAAACTGATCCATTGTCTATTAGTTATGAATCCCCATCAAATGTAATAAACTTAATTCAGAGAATGTTAGCTCAGTTCTTCCGGAGTAATCATATAGGAGGAAGAAGCAGACATTGGGTAAAGTGGAAGATGTTATGTTTACCTGAAGAAGAAGGAGGGCTTGGTTTTAGATTGATGCATGATATGAATATGGCTATTTTTTGTAAATTATGGTGGAATTTTAGAAATAAGGCTTCTATCTGGAGTACTTATTTCACAATAAGTATTATAAAAAGGAGAACCCAAATATGGTCATGTGGAAGACAGGGGCGGGGTCTCAGGTATGGAAGAAGATATTGCTGGCTAGAGACCTAATTGAGCATCAGATTCTGTGGAAAACTAGAAGGGAGAATTTGAGTATTTAGTTTGAGAATTAGACAGCATATAGAGACTTGTATAATATTGTTCAAAATAGCAGGGAGTGGGATAATAGATATCAAGAGGTGAAGGACTTACTGCAGCATGATACATGGAATTCACAACTGATTAATCAGTTATTTCCACAAGATATTACCAGACAAATTTTAGACAAGGTAGGTCCCTCTAGTAGTACAAGAGGAGAAGATAGACCTATCTAGATGCTTGAAGCTAAAGGAGACTTCACTGTGAGATCAGCTTGGCAATATACTAGACAAAAAGAGGAAAAAATAAGGTGTTCAAAGAGATTTGGATAAAAGGAATGCCTTTCAAAATGGCTTTCTTGATGTGGAGAATATGGAAAGGAAAGGTTCCAGTTGAGGAGATTATAAGAAAATGGGGGATACAAGGTCCCTCAAGATGTTGGTGTTGTATAAATCTAGATCAAGAAACCATATCTCATATGTTTCTAAGATCTCCTATTAATAACAAGACATAGTCTTGTTTTTTCCTCTTTTGCAGGTATTAACATAAATGGTCTAAGCCTCAGGGAAACTATTATGGCATGGTGGAATACTGAAGTAAGGAGCAGAGCTAGAACATATTATCTAGCTATACCTAGCATGATCATCTGGGAACTATGGAGAAAATACAATAACATAAAGCATGATGGAAAGAGATTAGCAGAACAAAAAGTAATATTCAATATCACCAGGAATATTAGAATGTTACTCAAAGTCAGGAAGCCAAAAAAAATAGTTCCCTTATACATGGCCAGATATTTTGAAGAAGTTTGAACCTAGCAGGCCAAAAGTGAAGGTGACTAAAGTTCTCTGGAAGTTTCCTATGGAAGGCTGGGTTAAATACAATTCTGATGAAGCAATTAGAGGGAATTCGGGTATTAGTTCCTATGCTTATTGCTTAAGAGATGAGAAGGGAGATTTGATCTATGCAAAGGGAGCTAAAATAGAAGACACTTCTAATGTTGAGGCAGAGGCTTATGCTATTCTACAAGAAAAAATACATTGTTCTAATACACAATACAACAAGGTAATTTTTCAGATAGATTCTCTTCTTAACCTAAAGATTTTAATTAAAGAATGGAGTTACCCATGGAACATAATAGACATATAAAGAAAATATGGTCATTAATAGCACACAAGTAAGTTCAACGTCAACACATCATGGGGGAAGAAAATCAATTGGAAGATCATTTAACAAATTTAGCCCTTGATAAAGGGGACTTCATAATCACATATTTCCAACAGTTAGAAGTTACAGGCAAGAAGATATAAATAGTGATAAATTACAATGATCCTACTTAAGATTGTCACCAATGAAGGGGTGAAGGGGATTGGAAGGCTACAACTTAGTTTGTTCACATGCAAGTATGTAAAAGCCTTTAAGGCACCAAAAAGAGTGATAAAGCTAACTAGCCTATACTACATCAGCAAACAAAAAGTACTCACAACAAAAGGGGAGGGCTATGAGGATGTTTTGCAATTTAAACACCTGAAGAGCTTGTTAATATCCTATTAATTGCGGGTCTGATCATCTCAGTATCTCCATCCCAACCGTAACTACAATAATAAAGGAATTAAGGAGTCAACTCAAGATTGGAAAAAAGGACAACAATTGGGATATGAGCTTACTCGGAGGTGTAACATCCTTTAGGGGCCTAGAACCCTTAGCAGAGCACAAAATAAAGTTGTATTTCCCATCCACCGGAGAGTACAACTAGGAAAAACAAATAGAATGTTAGAAGAGCTATAAAGGAAATAAATACTAGTACAAGAAAGATCTCTAAACTTACTTTTGCAAGCTATAATTTGCAATAACAACACTCAGCCAAGGCACGGAGTTTATCACCCAAAGCTGGTTCATCATGAAACAATGATTCAAAAAAGAAAAGTGGCTCATTTTTTCAGGTGCGTTGGAGCTTATGTGGCAGATTAAGAAGAAGCTTCAATTTGGAAACCCTACAAATGCGGCTATATGTATAGTGTAAGGTAGATTGAGCTGGATCGGGTAGCAGAAAGGGGTGGGCCTTTTATTTATTTTTTGCAATTTTTTTGGAATGGGTTGGTCCATTTATATGTAAAGACTTATGCGTTTATTTTCTCTTTATTTATAAAATCCCAAAATTAAATAAAAAAAATACCCAAAAAAGATCATATCTAATAAAAAGACCTCAGAAACTTACATATTTTACTCGTTTTAAGAATCGAAAGTGCTATATTTATATAGAACATCAACACCCTCAACTTAGAATGTTTGCATATCCTCGGGCAATAAAAACACAAAAAAACAAAAATAACGCTTAACTTGGAGAATCTAAGTTATTCAAGGCAATCAGTTATCACATTAAGTTCATATCACAACATCTATTCCTATATCTCTTTTCAAAACCAACTGTGTATAAATATGAAGTACAATAATATGACACAAAGGGATCAAGGTATGTCAATTACATTAGCAATAGACAATCACTCATATATATACAAATTACACTACCCAAAAAAGCAAGTAGCTAATAACATGACTCAAGTGCTCTCACAACAAAGTTGTCCCGCTTAATCATATGAAATCATGTATGTCAATGCAGGGACGGTCAAGAGACACTCATACTCATCAAAGAAGTTCCAGTCAACGCATGTCAAATACTATAGGCTTGCCCTTATTTTCTTTACTTTAGCTTTCAGATAGTCAAGTTAGGATCACTATAGGACTTTTCTTGGCTTGTACTGTAGGCTTGGAGGCTGGTATGATAGATATGGACATGTAAAGTGACTAAGACTCCTTGGAACTACACTAACCTTGGGGTCTCACTTACTAGCTAATTTTCTCTCTTATTCCTCCCTTATTTCTCTCTTGTTATTCTTTTATGCACATTTAGGTTGGGTATGGTCTTTTATTCACTCTCTTTTTTTCATAATTTTTTTCTACCACACCCAACCCTACTTTCTTTTTCTCCTATTTTACCCTTTTCATACCCATTTTACACTACGTACCCCTATGATAGCCACCCTCAACTTAGACATTTTGCCTGTGTTAAGGTGCAAATGTCCAAGGAGGACCTGGGCCAAAATAAGTAAATTGTAATACAAAAGGGAAGGTGAATAATGAAAATAAGAAAAATAGGCTTACAAATCTCAAAGTAGGGATCAAGGGATATAATGCACACATGGAAGGTCATTTAGGCTAAAGTGTACTAAAATAAAAAATGACCTATGATCCTTTCCTAACCGACTATCCTTCAACCTAGGTAAGACTAACCAGGCAAATTCTGAATTTGACATACAAAAGGAACTAGGTAGTATCTCACACTTACATAGCACATAGTCTATATCACTACTACTACCTATCCAGTTCATGCAATTGTCGGCAAATGGTTACCATGTCCCTAATCTTAATTCCATAACAAGATCCACAAAGTTCTCTCTCTCTCACACACACACACATATATATATAGCAACACAGTTCTAAAACATAAATTTTAGAGGGGTATAAAAATAGTCAAAATATGACTACTGCCCTAAATACTTAAAAATCTCCTAATTATACCAAAACAACAAAATACGAATAAAAACCATAATATAACAAATAATTATCCTAGACATGTCAGTTCTACAATCATACCAAGGCCGACAGAAAAAAAAAGCACGATAATAAAAAACCGCAGCGGTATGGTATGCCCACCCCTAACTAAAAACTGTGCACTGTCCTCAATGCACTAAAACAAAACAAAACATAGGAAAGTGAGAACATATTTGAGAAACACTAGGTTCCCAAATCAGGAGCATCCCCAGATGAGGGTATATAAGCTAATGGAGGCGGTGGTGGTGGCGGTGCCTTACTGGATAATGCACCCGCTACTATTGCGTCACGCCTCTACCTATCGATAAATGCAGTCTCTAAAGAATTATGTATGGCCTTTTTAAGGTCCTTCTACTCTGTCATATTGGGATCCTGCAAATCGTGTAAGTAACCTCTCTTGGTCCCAACTGTTGGGACCTTCTCATTATACTCCGCAAAAATGTCAAACTGCCTCGGTGCACTCGAAGGTAATATCTATACTACAAGGGGTATTATCAAGGGAGTAGCTGCTATACAGCTCTCTATAAGAGAGAGTACATCTTCTTATAGTATGTCAAAATCCTTCTTCATCTGAACCAAATCTGGTGTTCCTATCTCTGTATATCATGATGTAACATATCTCTCCAACTCTTCAATCTGTGTCCAAAAATCAACACATAGCTTTGACAGTGCGGCCCTATGATCAACCCTTCAATCTAGCCTCAGCCTGCTCAAATCTAGTCCTAACCCATGATCTCATCTGCCCAAAAAGGGTAGTCATATCAATCTCAACAACCTTCAATCGAGCGGTTGTGTCCCTCTGGCTGTCCACTAGGCTCTGGAAAAACTCACTAGATACAGTAACCATACCTATCATAATAGTTGAAGTAGATAGACGAGCAGGCTCTGTAGATGCACCAACCGACTCTAAGGTAAAAGCTGAGGCTAAAGAAAAAGTAACATATGTCCCCTCGCCTTGTGTACTCAAATCTGGAGCATCTCTCTACGTTTTTTTCTCCATGTCTATACTAATACCTCTATAATCTATATGTGTCTCATTAGGCTCTGCGGAAACTATCGTTCCCTCAAACTGGGCCTGCGGTATTACTTCCCTCTGTCTAGATCTCTTAGAAGTTCCTGGACGTGCCAGACCCTTCATAGTCCTTATCTATGCAGTCACGGTCGCAGTTATCCTCTTATCAATACCTGGTAACTCAGGCACACCCACCTAATCGTATAACCTCTGGATCATACAAGGAAATAAAAGGTTAGTCAGCTCACCAAAGGCTCGATCATGTAACTTATACCTGATCATGGCATCAAAATCAATATCATAACCATCCATCAAGGAAAAAACTAATGCATCTTCCTCCCACGTCAATGTATTATCTGAAGCAGTGGGTAATAGGTATATAATCAGCAACCACCAGAATTTGGCCTCCAGTGTTAACAAGCCCTTCTTGATCACAGCTTGCCCCTCAATCCATGTGGTCTCATCACCCAGTGGTGAAATATAATTGCCTATCCGCCTAGCCATCTCAACCTTCTCAGCTCTGTGTTCAGCATCCTGCATAATATGATGATCACGTGTAATCCTTAATTGATGGTCACACTTAACTGTAGATACATGAGTAATATAATCTGAGACAAATATGACTCTGCAGATAGTCTCTTCTCTGATATCAACTTTAAACCCTCTGACTAGTGTATGATCACGTTGTGGCTGTCATACAAATATGATAAAGCCTGGATGATGGCATATGGAAAAGACTATGGTGTCTCTATAATATGCATAAAACTCCCGCACCATAGCCGGGCTATAATAATCGAGTGTCCTAGTCATCCACCCTAGCTGATATCTATCAAATATTGCCCGTAGGTGTGGTACTCGCTCTAGCCCCTATAAGTCGATCCGACATTCATAAATACATTGTGTAGGCCTGCATAGCTCCCATATACGGCTATCAAGATCATATATATGTTGCATCCCTTCTATACACCATCTCAGATATTCCTTCTCAGGAGGTGCATCTGGGCATGTGCAGGTACGGGTGTCTGCTCCTACTGTGTATTATGGAAACCCTATGTTATACCCTCCTCAGAATAGGGTACCTCTTTTTCTTGTATATGAGTGAGGGAACCCTCCTCAAACTGAGGCACCGCTGATGACTGCTCCTGCTCAACCTCATCAGAAGAATCCTGGGACTCCTCCTTAGACTAAGGGTCCTGAGTAACCTGTGATGTAGCCTCAGACTCTGTCTTATTATCATCATTATTGGATGGAGGAGTATATGGTGGTGATATACTGGCTGACTTAATCCTTGGCTGTGTTGCAATAGACTGAGCATCTTGGTGAGTTTGTCCTCTCGTGACTCTGCGTGTCACCGCAACTGTAACATCCACACGACGTTGCCCCGGATACTCCTCCACTAAACCACTAAGCTTGGGAGACTCTGACCGTCTCCTCAAAGTACTGGACTTCTTTGCTTTAGGTGCCATATGAACCTGAAAAACCAGTGTCAATTTTCAACAAAAGTGAGGGATAGCAAAAGTTGAAGAAAACCCTAAAATTCAAAAAGTTTAAATTTTTCCTCAATTTTCATATCCCTATAACCTATTTGAAATCCCAACAAGTCCAATGTATACACAATAATCAAGAATCATGAATTTCAAAGCAAACAAACATGCTCAACCCATGATATTACTTTTTTCATTCAAGTTCAACTTCCGGTTAGGGTCTAAACTTAGAATTTTATCTCAAAACAAGGCCCTACATTATGATTTTAGGCTAATTCAAGGTTCCCTCATATAAGCATGATAGTTTCTATATATTTTTGCAATGAAATACATATATCAACTTGTTTTAACATTAGAAAACCCATTAGGAGCCAAGAAAGTTACCTTTTATACGAAAATCCGGAAGAGAATAATGAAGATCTCAAGCAAAACCAAGGTTGAAACTTGTTTTTAGCGTGTTGGGACAAGTTGGTATCTCAAACAAGTGTCAAATTAGCCTTTTCTTAAGTGTGGGTTTGGGTTATATTTTTAGTGGGAAGTTTGAATTTAAAGAGAAAAGTGAAGTTTTGAGAATTAGAATGAGTTAAAATGAGGGTAAGAATGTTTTTACATAGGTGAAGGGCTGCTTTAGGTCATATTTAAATGTTGGTGGGCCCAAAATTTTAATTAAAAAGTAGGCCCACAACTTTACCTACCCGCGGCACGTACCCGTGCCCTGTGCCGCGGTTGGGTGCTAGGCGCAGGTAGCAACTGCGGCCCGCAAGTGCTGGGTGCAGGTGCAGGGCTAAAAAAAAAATTTTGCCCGCTTTTCCATAACCCGAACTTGGCATATTGACTCTTTTCCAGATATTTATGGTCCTGCAACCTAGGTTTTACGTCCCAAAAGTAAAATTAGATGCCAAAGTCTGCAACTTACCATTTTTCATCCTCAAAATTTCAACTTTTTAATTTTTTACTTCAACTTACCATGTGGGACTTGTGACCATGATGGGCTGATCACATAGTCACCTTACCTGGAAATCGATGAATGTAGCAATGTTTACCGTATTTCGGGTAAGGTCCTAAAATTAAAAACCTACAAAAAGAAAAAAACAACAAAAACGTGAACACTAAAATAGTGGGTTTCCTTCAACTCAGTGCTTGATTTAACATTGCGACAGGACATAGCTATGTTTGTTACTCAGACTTCACCAATAAGCCCATGGGTTGCCTTCCATGAAGAGCTTCATTTAACGTCGTGGAATGACACGGGTATCTTGACTACTCAAAATTTGTCAACATACCCATAGGAATATCCTCCGGGGTCATCAATACAATCATTCACCACCACTACCCTCATGTCGGTTGGCTGTTTTATTGACTTTTGAATAGTAAATATTGCCTCCTCACCGTTGACTCTGAATTTTATATCACCCTTTTTCCATGTCAACCATAGTTTTTCCTGTGGCCATGAATGGTCTTCCCAAAATAATGGGCATCTTAGTGTCAACTTCATAGTCCAAGATGAAAAAGTCAGTCAGAAAGATGAAGTTATCCACCCTCACGATCATATCAAAAGAGATTTCCACATTCTTATTCATTGTACAGATAGCCATAAATAGTCGTATTAAAGTTGGTTCTTGAGGGTTCAAACCTAGTTGCTTTAATACGGACGACGACATTAAATTAATGATGTCCCTTAAATCACATAAGGAATGGGTAAATTTGGATGACCCAATAGTGCATGGTATAGTGAATGCTCTGAGATCACCACTTTTCTGTGCCAAGAACCTAGTCGTGACTGCACTACAGTGGTGCACTGTTTCAGCATCTTCAAAAGTCGCTCCTTTCTTCCTTGTGACCAACTGTTTCATAAACCTGACCTATCTAGGCATCTATTTTAACACCTCCAGAAGAGGTATGTTCAAGCTCAGTTCTCTCAGCATCTCAATGAACCACTTAGACTTACCTTTCTCTTTCTTTTACCTTAGTCGCTGAGGAAAATGTGGGGGTGGTCTTGGAATCTATCTACCTTCTGGATCAATGATTGAATCCTTACTTTTTTCTACAGCAACTGTACTTTTTACCACTTTTAACCTTCTCAGACTTAGCATCAGGTGTCTCATCATCAACAGCTTTAGCAAAAAGTAGTGAGAGATCCATAGTAGTGACACTCCTCATGGTAATAGCAAGTATGAGACCATCGTTTCTCAGATTTTGCACTATATTGCTCGGAAGGGTACCTGGCAGCCTCTGGTTTAGAGTTGCTGACATCTATCCAAACTGGTGCTCCAACTACTAGATAGCAGTGGCATGTGACTCGACCTTCTGGGTCAGCCCTGAAATATAGGCCTTAATCTTCTTAAGGATGGTCTCCTGACTTTCTTGACCCTTCACCATTTTAGCCAGTATCTCATCTATTTTGGATTCTGCATCGTGTCTACAAGTGGAATGTACCTGTCCCCCTTCTCTTTGTAGTCATCTTTCTTTCTCCAGTCAACATCTCATTCTCTGCTACAGTCTTTGTATCTATTATAATAGTTTCGACCTTGGTTCCCTTTTCCTTGGACTCAGAAACCCACCATCTAACAATCCAGATAATTAGTTTTCTCTTCCAATTCTAACTTGTACGCTTTGGAAGTTGACCCCTATACTGCTACCGCATTCACTTTCTCAAAATTATCCACTGCAAACTGCTTTTCTAACACCCCTAAATAAGTCCTTAGTAACTCAATTTCTTATGCTACTATATCATCAGCTGCTCTCTAGTCACAGGAAGCACCAATAGCATAAGTACCATATCCTCTCTCAGCCTCCCAAGTTTGCTACCCTTGGTTAGTGAGTGAGATGTGATCTAACATCTCCGACACTTCCTCCCATCATAATATCATAAAAGCTCCTCCAGATATAGTGTCTACCATGGCTCTGGAGTTGATGGTCAGGGCTCTGTAGAATATCTCTGAAAAGCTCATCCCTAATAACTGATGATTTGACACCATGCTCAACTTCTTTTTAAACCTGAACCAGGCCTTATACATGGACTCTGATTGTAGCTTCCAGAAATTATAGATCTCGTCTTTCAGCTGCAACATCTATGACGGAGGGAAGAACTTGTTTAAGAATTTCCTGTGCAACTTGTTCCAAGTTGTGATAGGGCCTCTTGGCAATTCCCCTAACCATAAAGATGTTTCTTCTGTAAGTAAGAAGGGAAAAAACCTTAATATAAGTGCTTCCTGATTTACCGCTAGATTGGTATACGAGGCACAAATACTAAGGAAATTTGCAAGGTACAAGTTTGCATCACCGGTGGGCAGACCTGCAAACACACCCTTCAAATTTAAAAGTTGGATCATGGCACTAGTAATGTCAAATTTGATGCTTGTGGGAAAAATAGGAGGTACAATGGCTCCAGTCTTGATCGACTCAATATATCCCAAATTTTCTTCATCATCTATGTATGGCTGCATGTATTGATATGCTGGGATTACTTGAACACGAGCACCTCTAGCTCTATTTTGGTTTCCATTGAGTTCTGCTCGGTGGTCTGCTGCTTCTCTCTACTCAACTAGCTCTGCCTCTCTAGCTACTCTCTGATCTTCTTTCATTGTCCTTTTCTCTACTTCAGCTTGAGCTAAAAGATCATCAGTCTAACTATCAATAATATCTTGTACTTCTTTGGTAGGAGGTACAATATCATGAACCCCTTCAGGATTTTCAACACTTTTTGGCTCAAACATCCTACCAGGTGTTTGAGGATCCTTTATGAATTTGTATTGACTGGGAGTAAAGGATTTCCTCTACGCCGTATGCTAGGCATACACCAGTGTATGCCCTGTCACATTCGATTTTTACCTAAGATCAAAATGAGCACGACATTATGGACTCAAAAAGAATTGATTTTATACAAAGTCGTCACCTAATTTTTAAGAAAAAATAAGAAACCTATTTATTTAATAACAAGTATGACTTTATTCTAATTTACGAAACCAATTTTGATTCCAGGTAAGGGTTTAAATTTTTCCGAAGGGAAGGGGTTAGGCATCCTTCAGAATCCACAACTGTGATTCCCGGCTAGACTTAGGTTTATTAAAAGAAAGAGGAAAAATTGATGTTTGTAAGTACAAATATAAAATGCATATTAAAACAATATAAACAATTTATATATAAAGAATGTGTAAATTGCATATGTTATCATAAAAATATGTGCATAAAAATAAACAAAAGTACATGAGAATATGTATAAAAAATGAAAATATTAAATAAAGAAAAAGATTACATAATATTTTTAGTCTAAAAATATGACTTATTCTATTAAATATCTAAATCAATTTAATTCTTTTATATAAATAGTAACAACTTAAATTTGCCTAAAGTGTGATGAAAATTGCGTAAATAAACAATATCCCTCCCAACACCCAAAAAATAAAGATTTTACTATAGTTTAATATTTGTACAAGTGTAAAAGTATAAAAATACAAACATAAAAATTAAAGTCCTCTTTGAATGCTATTCTCGGTGAGTATTCTCAATAACCTGCATAAACACTTGTAATAAAAATGTTAGTAACAAATAATAAATAATTAAAAAAGGGCATGTGTGCATATATGTATTTGAAAAATATAATTGTTAAAAAGTCAGGCTCAGATAAAGTTTTTAAAAAAATAGTTTTAAAAAATAATTATAAAGATTTTATCATTGCCTGAAATATTTATTTTCTTACGTATTTATATACGTAATATTCGTCTTTTTATTGGCGAAGGCCTCAAAAATCGACGAAAATTTCTTCATCGGCCAAGTATCGACCCTTAATATAAAATAATAACTTTGATAAAATAAAGTTCGTCTTTTGTAATGGGGTGGCCTCAAATATCCAGACGGAGTGATAATTTCATTGGCCAAATATTAAAGCTATTTTTTCATCAAACTCAAAATAAATATTAGATCAATATTACTGTGAACAAATATCAAATATTAGCTACAATAGTCAAAATTAAGACAAATACAAGGCAACCAAATTGTTATTATGGACTAGCAATAAGCAACCAACTAAAAATATTTTCAATAAAATCATGTAATCACCAATTGTAGCAAAGAATTACTCTACTTGAACAATACCAATTTTACTAGAAAATGCCAACAAAAATATAGAAAACTAAGATACAAAATATTAACATAGCAAAAGTTAAAATCAAAAGTAGTGTAACTAAAGATAAGTTTAAGATAATGCAAAATCCATACAAACATACCCAAAAGTTAATCGAACAAATATAATTACTAGTAATAATAAGCAGGAAACAACATAGCCAAATTAATGTACAATATAAACACAAATTCATCCAAATTAATAGTAAAATAAATATGACCAAACAATATTTAAACAACCCAACAAATAGATAACACTAAAAGCAAATCAAACAATACTCTTGTTTCTAAGTGAAGAAAAGTGAATCAAAACAATGAAAGGGAAAGAAAGTTTTAGCGCTGATCAAGCTTGTGCAAAACCAAAAAATAACAATAAATTCAATGAGACTCAGACCAGAGGAAGTGAAAATATTGCAACAATGATAATTACCAGCGTTGCTTCAACAGCTTTTGCTGGAGCAATGACGGATACATAAACCCCCGGCCAGATCTGGTCGTCAATGGTGCGACAAATGGCGAGGAAGAGCAGCCAGAAACAAAAAGAGGGTTGCATCGGTGGTTGTTGTTTCTATCATCACTCTCCGGCTATCAACTTTGATAAGTAAAGTAGGAAGAGGAAGAGGGGAAGCAGCAGCTGTAGGGGTGGTGTTGGACGACAGAAAAGAAGGAGAGAGGAGAAAATAAGAAGGAAGGGGAAGAAGACCGTCGGAGCTCTGGCAGTGGAGGGCGGCAATGAAAGGAGAAAAAGAGAAGAAGAGTGTGAGATAAGAGAGAGAGATAAAGGATGAGAAAGAATGGGGTACGGCTGGTGAAGAAGAGGAGAAAAACGTGGGTTTGTGTGTGTTAAAAATATGTGGGTATTATTCTGTTTTATGTATTTTTTTGCTAAGAATGATTAAAAAAAAAAGACAACCCTCCTTATTTATAATACAAAAAAATGGTACCACTTTAATTACTCAAAAAATAAATAATTTCCCCCTCTTGTCCCTTTAGTGTACGTTACTATTCTTGAGTTATTAACTGATATGCCCAAATTACAACTCTCGCTAGAAAGCGTAAGCAGTCTCTATCAAATATAGAACACAACTAGGTTGGGTGTCGAATTCCATAGGGAATACTGTGCTCACTAAGTATTGTAATCATTACTAGACTGTTGATCAGAGGTTCCTGAATAAGGGCCTTTTGATTTGTAACTTATAAAGTAATTAATTGTAACAAGAGTATTCCAATGAATGATTCTCTTTGAAATTAGTAATTTAATAAGATTAAATAAAACAGGGTTATGGTTACCAAAATACTAGCACAACTAGGGTTGTGAATCACTTAAGAGTTCCAATTAGCAAATTCAATTGCAAGAAGGGTTGAATCCTATTCTTTATCCCTTAATTTCTCAACCTAAGTGGATAGATTATCATCTAATTCTCTCAAACTCAAAGGATACATTGTTCTTTCAACCATTTTCTCATGTAAGCTAATCCTGTTAGGGCATTTGCCATTAATCCAAAGGTTAAAGCCCTTAGAATTCATGTAAACACTTTCTTTTTCCCAACAAACACTTTCCTTTTAGATAAGTGATGTTCTTGGGCTCACTTTTCAAGTTTACAACCAAGAAAAGCCATTAAATTGAAAAAAGGTTTATACAATATCAGTTATTCATGGAACTCAATTTGATTCACAACCCATAGATGCTTTTCACATTAAAGTTCCCATAACTCTAGTTATGGGAACTTAGCCACAAAATTCCATAAAAAGGGAAGAAATAATTCTTGTATTATTCATAAATAAATTTAGAATTCACTTACAGTAATCTCAAGAATCAGTTCTTGAATCTTCAATAAAGAATTGAATGATTAACTTCCCCAAAGATATACTTCAATCCCTAAAGTACTAGGTTACAACAAGTTTCTATGAAAAACTTGTAAAAGATAAAAAAAACTCCTAAATTAACCCTAAAATTTAGTATTTATTTGTCCCAGGTAAAAAGGAATTTAAAATTTAAAATCAGAAAAACCGCATCCAAGTCGACGGCCAAAGTGGTGGTCCGTCGAAAGTCTGACCGTTCACCATTTAGTCCATCACTAAGTCCTTCAAAAAAGTGGTTTTTGGATAAAGCCTAATGGTACACCTGGTGGTCCATCGCAAGATTGACGGTCCACCATTTGGTCCGTCACTGAGTCCTTCAGAAGAGTGGTTTCTGGATAAAGCCTAACGGTACACCTGGTGGTCCATCACAAGACTGACGGTACACCATTTGGTCCGTCACTGAGTCCTTCGGGGGCCATGTTCTGGTTATGACTGACAATCCACCTGGTGATCCGTCGTAAGACTGATGGTCCATCATTTTGGCCATCAAATTCCTTTTCTACTACTTTTTCCAAGTTTCTTCTGTGGTTCACTCTTTTCCCTGAAACACTAAAAAAAATCATTAAATACAACTTTGGTTTCTTGAAAACATACAATTTTCCTATGAAGATGATGCTAAATGTTCCGTAAAAAATTGGAACATCAACACCCTCAACTTAAGATAATTGTTTGTCCTCAAGCAACTCAACACCTAATTGCGAACATGAACAATACAATGACCTGCAACCAATCACTGAAACATTTCAATAAAACCATTCACTTAGCATTTCACTCACATGAATTTAACACATCAGGGTCTACACCCGGCATTGATCATAATTCAGCACACAAACATGGATGTTACATCCCATAGAGAACAGTAAAACTCAGTGAAACTCCAGTTGCCCTCACAACAATGAAGTCCACCACTCATCACATGATGTAGACACAATTTAAACTCTCACACCCATCAAAGAAGTTACAAGCATAGTCCAAAATACCCATAGGCTTGCCCTAGCCATATGACACCTCCGACTCGCTAGGATCAAACAGGTCTTTTCAAGGCTTGTAATGAGGCTTCAGGTTAGGTAAGGATATGCTTTTGGATATAGAAACTCATTAAGACTTCACTCTCCTTTCCTTGGCATCGTTGTAGCCAAGATCAGCTCATTTACTACTTCCAATAATAGGCTCTTTTTCAGACATAAAACCCTTTTTTAGAGGGAAGAAGACAAGCATCATCCACCCTCAACTTATGTTGATACATTCAGTTAAGGTTCACAATGTCCTTGAACTGATCAGGGCCAAAAGCTTTTAGATTAAAATTTACACTAACTTTCTATTTGGCATTTGCATCTTGACAAAAGTCACCCTCAACTTAGGTGTTTTGCCTAAGTTAAATTGCACAATACCCAAATATTGAACCAAGGCTAGAGTAGGATGTTAACACCCTATGGAGGGTAAATGAAAGTTATTAGAATTGAAAAAGAGTCCTAAAAGCACAAGATGGGTTCAAATGAGATAAAAATCTTTTTGGTGGGGTTATTTATTTAGGCTAAGTGGGCTAAAAGTACAAGGAGGCATGTTATCCTATCCTATTGAATCCACTAGAAGACCATATCAAGGACTCAAGAAAGTTCTAGGCATTAGAATATGTAAGGATTGAAGGTAAATCCTCACACCCACAAGCAACTGAGTTAAACTTCTTTTGCAACTCTTAGAATATTCATCACATGATTCATGCACCTCTTATAGAATAATGCCAAATGCAGATTTACTGAAGGTTATGTATACATATTTGCATGAATAAAGTAAATAATTACATACACATGCTCATAGTATTATGCCAACATCATTAATTATCCATATTTACAACGAAGTACTGAAACAAATTTTTTTATAGATAATCATTAAACATAGATATTTACATCACAAGATGCAGAATTTAAAATGCAATAATAAAAACACCCTAGACATGCCGCTTCTACTAGATAGAACATGATTGGATTCAGAATATCGGTAACAACATTCAACCATGATATAAATACACCCACCCCTACACAAAAAGATATACATTATCCTCAAAGAAAGAAATTACCGTACATGGTTGGATTGGGATATTTACTTTGCCTCCTATTCCTTTGAGGTATTATTCAGGTGGGTTAAGGCCCATGCATCCTTACCCGGTGCAATGTTGTCCCCTATGGTGGTAGGAGCACTCACAACCTCACCCTCTACAATTTGAGGGATCGTCTCCCGAACTGAACCTGCACTTCGCCCCCCGCTGGGGCAGCACTAGTAAAGACTCCTGCCGCTTTATTTTCTTCTTCTGTTTGCTTCCTTTCAACTTCTTTCTTTGACTTTTTTGTAGATCTTTTTAGGTTATGCTGGTCTAACTCCTCAGGTGACATTACTTCTATCTTTCTTTTTTCCTTTCCTTGCTACTTTTTCATCCATTTGTTGCTTGCCTTTGTACTTCACGGGTCTACCCTTTAGATCTAGAATGCCCTTATCATCATCACTTACTGCTAAAGTCAGGTAAAATACAGGCGGCTGTTATTGCTTCCCCTTTAACTCTGCTATGACAGCATTTGCCTGCTCGAACTCTGCCATGAGCTTGGTAAGATCAGAGAGAGACAATGAGTCTAGCCTTTTGTTGATATGGGCTTCCATGTTATCCATCCTAACTTGAATATTTTGAAATAGCCTGACTTCTTCAGCTACAATTTTATCCACAAAAGGTTTGAAATCTCCAGCCCACTTTTCTAACTATTTCTGAAACCGCTTTTGATTCTTCACCACCTTAATAAAATTTTCTGGGTTGAACCTGTATTCAGCAAACTCCGCTCCACCAGCAAACTGTGTAGAACTTGACCCTGCAGACGTATCCTGGGGCACATAATCATATGGAACATACGTGGTGATGGGTAAAGGCATACCTTCGGGAATTTCTATGGCCTCGGGAGCTGGCGCAGACTGAGGCTGATATGCTGGAGGCTTAGTCATATGAATTTTAAACTTCAATTCGTCTTTCGACTTCTCAATGTCCTTCCTATGTGTAGCCTTTCACTTTGTTGTCAACCCCACGGATCAGTGTCACACCAGTTGATTTGCCTAACTCAGTGATCAAACATGGGAAGGGAACAGAAGTGGTCACTTTATGTGCCCACACGAACATCTCATCTACAATTAACTGGACAAAATCAATTGGTAGCCCTGAAACCAAACTGGTTACTGCTACTGCTCTGTGATGATCCAGGTTCCCATCTCCTTTTGTTGGCATTAACCTCAACCAAATAATATCCCACTAGAACTTAGCTTTAAAGCTGAGAGTGAACTTTGCAATGCGCTCTTTGGAATTAGTCAACCAGGAAGGATTTCCATCATCAGTCAATAAAGAAGCTGCCCAACGTCTCTGACAAGAAGCATTTCTCATTCTATACTCAAAATATGGGATACTGGGTGGAGCCTCATTTTTTAGCCCGAATAGCATCCTATTAATTATTCGGGCTGAGATATCAACAGTGACCCCTCGGACCGGGACAGACTCCCTATTTGGTCTATTTGGGATTAGAGTCCCCTTTGGGCATTCCACTTTCACCAAACACAGATAATTTGTGAAGAATTCCCTTACCCAGTTTGGTTGGTACTCTCTTGGTGGTCTTCTCATCCATGCGAGTCCATATTTTTTAAACCGACGCTCTAACTCGAGATATTCATGAAGCTCTGTTGTCATAATCTGATGTTCTTCTATGAATGATCTTCTGATCCTTCGAGCTATGGGTGTTAACCCATCATAGAACTCTTTTTGTGCTCCTTCTATCTGCCACCTGATAGCCTCTCAAATCTGTGGATATTTCCGCCTGATAATATTATCACTCTCTAATTCAGCTTCAGCATTAGGAACTTCCGTTTGATCCTCCATGTTAACAGTTTCAGTTTCACCCTCTATAGGCAATGGTTGAGTTACAGCAATAGTTGCCTCATCGATCTTGAACATGTACTGCTATAGGTACTCTCACTCTCCTCCTTAGACTAGGAGAGTATGAGAGCTTCTCTTTTATTTTATCTGGTATTGTAAGCCGGTGAGGACACATTCCTACCTCATTGAGATTTTCCTCCTCTGGTTTGTGGAAGTTTAGGGGCCATAACACTTGAAAAAAAGTCATGAGTTACTTCAAAATTCAAAAACAGTCACATTATGTAATTTTGCCTTGTGATGGTCAAGTTGGTGGTCCATCGAAAAGTTGACGGTTCACCAATTCAACCATCGCAGCTTATCCATAAAGTGTCATCTCAGAGTGCTTTGTGACGGTCAAGTTGGTGGTCCGTTATAAAGTTGACGGTCCACCACTTCAACCGTCGTAGCATATCCAGAAAGTGCCATCTCAGAGTGCTTTGTGACGGTTAAGTTGGTGGTCCGTCATAAAGTTAAAGGTCCACCAATTCAACCGTCGAACCTTCGTCTTTCGCCACAGTTTTGGGTTCGACCCTTTTGTTGAGCAATTTTATATCAGATCAATTTCCAGCTATCAACACAACACTAAACTCATATTTTAAGTACATTCTTTGAATTTTACAACTTATGCTACTCAGATTTCATACAAATTGGAACATTGAAGTCCAACTCAAGTCATTCAAACTCAACATAATAGGAATAAACCAAGAAAAACAAATCTTGCTATTACACTTAATATGGACAACCAAAAGAGAAGGGTATGCACATACCGTGATTTTGCAGGTACGCTACGTGCTTGAAACTTCAGAGACAACGCTAACTTACAGATTCTAGCTCTTGCGTTACTCTTTATTTATGATAAAGAGAGGAAAGAAGTGAGCTAGTTTAAATAAGGTAAAAATGGAGGATATAGGGAGTCTCAGATGGGATAACTCCCTTCAGGTTCTTCGAATCTTAAGGAAGTGGAACAGCTAAAGGTCATGGAATGGTTACAATGAATGTACCCGCTGAATTTTATCCTTAAAATCTCACTTTGGGTCAAATATGAAGTACTTATAAAGAGTACCGATTTAACCCAACCTATTTAGAATTAGGGTTAAAGTGACGGTTATATTGATGGTACATCGTAAGTATAGCGGACCACCAATTTGAACGTCACTCATCACAAGAGTTTGGGTGTTTCTATTTCGGTGTGATGGTCAATGGGATGGTCCACCAAGAATGTGACGGTCCACCAGTCTGACCGTCACTTCTTACTAGAATATAGATCACTGATCTTACTTTTGATGGCTTTTATAATGGCCCACCAGGTGTGTAATGGTCCGCCACTTAGGTCGTCGTGGCTTATCCAGTGAATGAACTTTCTTGCCATTCTTGACGGGTGAAAGTGGTGGTCCATCAGGGGACTGGTGGTCCACCAAGTCGCCTGTCACCTTGTTCCAGTAGCTCACTTGTATGCCTCTTTTCCCTTTTTATTGCATTTCTGGTCCTGCATACTTCACAAACACATCAACATTGCACAAAAACATGAAATGGACTCTAACTATGGTTACAGCAACACGTTGTGGGTTGCCTCCCACTAGCGCTTGATTTATCATTGCGGCACGACTCAGTTATCTTGATTATCAGACTTCATCGAGATAAAAGATATCAACACTTCTTATCGAGTCTTTTGGAACGATATAAAGTTTGAATCATTTCCCGTTCACTTTGAAGACGCTGTCGTCTTCATTTTCAAGCTCGACTACTCCAGATGAGTAGACTTGGATAACTTTAAACGGTCCTAACCACTTAGATTTGAGTTTACCTAGAAACAATTTGAGCCTGGAATTGAACAGAAGTACCAAATCACCTTACCGGAAGTCTTTACTTTCAAGTCTTTGGTCATGATAATTTTTTATCTTCTCTTTGTAAAGGTCCGCTCTTTCATAAGCCCTGAGACGGAATTCATCCATCTCATTCAGTTACCCTAATCTTAGCTCTGATGCTTCCTTCCAATTCATATTTAACCTTTTTAGAGCCCACAAAGCCTTGTGTTCCAGCTCAACAGGTAAATGGCATGATTTTCCATAGACTAGCTGATACGGTGACATGCCAATTGGAGTCTTAAAAGGAGTTCGATACACCCACAAAGCGTCATCTAGTTTTCGAGCCCAATCTTGCCTATTAGCATTCACTGTTTTGGCTAGGATGGTTTTAATCTCCTGATTCGACACCTCCACTTTCCCACTAGTTTGTGGATGATATGGAGTTGCTACTCTATGATGTTTCACCCCATATTTCATTAAAGCCGCCTGGAACACTTTGTTGCAAAAATGGGATCCTCCATCGCTTATAATAGTTCGTGGCACTCCAAAGTGAGAGAAGATGTTCTTCTTAAGAAACGCAACAACCCTCTTCCTTTCATTATCAGACAAGGCAACAGCTTTGACCCATTTGGATACATAATCCATAGCAACTAAAATGTACTTCATTCCATACGAGCTTACAAAATGGCCTATGTAATCAATGCCCCAGACGTCAAATAATTACACTTCAAGTATCTTAGTTAAAGGAATTTCATGCCTCTTGGAGATCAACCCCTGCCTCTAACATTGTTCATATTTTAGCACAAACTCGTGAGCGTCCTTGAATAATGATGGCCAATAGTAGCCACTCTGCAACACCTTTCTCGCAATTCGATCACCTGCATTGTGACCCCCGACTGGGGAAGCATGACATGCTTCCAATATTCTCAATACATCCACCTCTGGAACACATCTCCTTATTATATTAGCAGCAAATCGCCAAAAAATATATGGCTCATCCCATAAGTAGTGTGTCATATCATGAAGAAATTTCTTTCTCTGATGAAAAGAAAGATTTTCTGGAATCACCTTGCTCACAACATAATTCACAAAATCAGTGTACCAAGGTAGTTTCTCCAGAACAGCAGCTAAGATCTCCTCATCCGGAAATTCATCATTGATCTCCATCTCATCTCTAACTGATCGCTCACCTTTCATCCTAGACAGATGATCCGTCACTTAGTTTTTGCAACCCTTTCTATCTTTGACTTTAAAGTCAAATTCTTGGAGTAGTAACACCCATCTAATCAGCCTTGGTTTCGCATCTTTTTTAGCCATCAAATATCTCAAGGCTTCATGGTAAATGTGGACCACCACTTTGGTTCCAAGAAGATAAGCTCTAAATTTCTCAAAAGCATACACTATAGGAAGGAGTTCCTGTACGGTGACAATGTAGTTCTTTTGAGCTCCATTCAGAGCTTTGTTGGCATAATAGATTGGATGAAACAATTTGTCCCTCTTTTGCCCCAAAGAAGCTCCCAGGGCAACACCGCTTGCATCATACATGATCTCAAACGGCTTGGACCAATTCGGTGCTATAATGATAGGGGCTTCAACCAGCTTCCCTGTAAGGCATTCAAATGCCTTCAAGAAATCTTCATCAAAGGTAAACTTCGCTTCCTTCTCCAAAAGTTTGCAGAGTGGGTTTGCAATCTTGGAGAAGTCTTTAATAAACCTCTGATAAAAACCAGCATGGCCGAGAAAACTACGAACCCCCTTCAAAAAAATTGGAGATGGTAGTCTCTCAATAACTTCAACCTTGGCTCGATCAACTTCAATTCCTTTTGCTGAAATTTTATGCCCGAGAACAATGCCCTCCTTAACCATAAAGTGGCACTTCTCCCAATTAAGTACAAGATTGAATTCCACACATCGTTGCAAGGCCATACTCAGGTTTGCCAAACACAACTCAAATGAATCTCCTACAACCGAAAAATTATCCTTGAAAATAATATGAAAGACAATAAAAAAAGAACTGCTTTTAACATCAAAATTATTCTGATCAAATGATCGAGAAAATAGATGTCAAGCATGGGGAGGGCTTTGAAACAACTTCAGTATGCTGATAAAATTGAAAAACTCAGACAATGGAGAAATTCTAACTTTATTTTGCTGCAGTTGGCAGAATTGTTATGATTGAAAAAATGTTGAACCTTCGCTTTTGAAAGTGAAGGGTGAGACGTCATAAATTTAATGGTTTACGATGTTCGAAAAAAGAAATTAGGTATTCTTGCACAAAAATCAGGCAAGGATCTAGAGGTAGGCCGGCTAGGCACTAATGTTAATGAGATTTGGATTTGAAGAACTATTAAATTGTGCTCTTGAAGGCTTTTGGAGAGCGTCTTTGAACTGTTCCAGAAAATTGCCCCAATTTGAATACCAGAGAAATTATTCTGAAATAGTGAAGAGACCGAACCCTAATGCAGGGTTGCCTACATGTCTTGTCAGGACAATAATTAGGTCAAAACGTAGTTCAAACCTATTCCAACTAATGCCGATGTTGTAAAGGTGCATCTTTTAACTAATAAACTATGCAAAACAAAGGTTAGACTACACCTTCTCACTAAAGTATAACAAATTTAGAGAAAACATATATGTACAAACACAATAATCCTTCAAATATGTACAAAGAATATAATAATGTGTCACTTGGATCGTTAATCCTTCGGACATAAAGTTGAGTAACAATGCATACACCTAAAAAGTATTGTTTAAGTTCTGTCCTATGTTGACTAAGAGTGGGTAGACTCGGACTTGAATTTTCTATATAAGAAGACACGTGGTCCCAAGGGAGTAAAACTCTCGCTCACCCCACGTATGTGCTGACTCTCTAAAGTAAGGTGATTTAAAATAATTTTGGGAAAGCATAATGTACAATCTACATGTACAATATGTGTGAGTGTCAATTTTTCTAAGTGGAGGAAATATATGAACGAAATATCAATTTATATAAATTGATAAACAAATAAACAATCTATACAAAATAATAACAAATAAATAATTGATGCCACATAAACAAAATAAACCAAGACAATTAGTATGAAACAAATAACAACGTATAAAAACGTAAATATTTACCTAAATCTGCAATAGTTAAAACCTTTCATCCCCAGCAGAGTCGTCAAACTGTCACACCCAATTTTTACCTAAGGTCAAAACGAGCACGACATTACGGACTCAAAAAGAATTAATTTTATACAGAGTCACCATCTAATTTTTAAGGAAAAATAGGAAACCTATTTATTTATTAACAAGTATGACTTTATTCTAATCAACGAAATCAATTTGATTCCAAGTAAGGGTTCAAATTATTCCAAAGAAAAGGGGTTAGGCATCCTTCAGAATCCACAATTGTGGTTCCCGGCCAGAGTTAGGTTTATTAAAAGAAAGAGAAAAAATTGATGTTTGTAAGTACAAATATAAAATGCAAATTAAAACAATATAAACAATTTATATATAAAGAATGTGTAAATTGCATATGTTATCATAAAAATATGTGCATAAAAATAAATAAAAGTACATGAGAATATGTATAAAAAATGAAAAGATTAAATAAAGAAAAATTTGTTCAAAGAAAAAGATTACGTAATGTTTTTAGTGTAAAAATATGAATTATTCTATTAAATATATAAATTAATTTAATTCTTTTATATAAATAGTAACGGTCTAAATTTGCCTAATCGTGATGAAAAATGCGTAAATAAACAATATCCCTCCCAACACCCCAAAAATAAATATTTCACTATAATTTAATATTTGTACAAGCATAAAAGTATAAAAATACAAACATAAAAATTAAAGTCCTCTTTGAATGCTATTCCCAGTGAGTATTCCCAATAACTTGTATAAACACCTGTAGTAAAAATGTTAGTAACAAATAATAAATAATTAAAAAAGGGTTTGTGTGAATATATGTATTTGAAAAATATAATTTTTGTTAAAAAGTCAGGCTCAGATAAAGTTTTTAAAAAATAGTTTTAAAAAATAATTATAAAGATTTCAACATTGCCCGAAATATTTATTTTATTACGTATTTATATACGTAATATCTGTCTTTTTATTTGTGAAGGTCTCGAAAATCGACAGAAATTTCTTCATCGGCCAAGTGTCGCCCTTAATATAAAATAATAACTTTGATAAAATAAAGTCCATCTTTTCTAATGGGGTGGCCTCAAATATCTAGACGGAGTGATAATTTCATTGGCCAAATATTAAAGCTATTTTTTTCAAACTAAAAATAAATATGAGATCAATATTACTGTAAACAAATATCAAATATTAGCCACAATAGTCAAAATTAATGCAAATACAAGGCAACCAAATTGTTATTATGGACAAGCAATAAGCAACCAACTAGATTTCAATAAAATCATGTAATCACCAACTGTAGCAAAGAATAACTCTAATTAAACAAGGCAAAATGTCCTTCTGGAACCCTGTACTATGTCGTTTTGTAAGTTGGACACTTCTACTTACATGTTTGTCATCTAGACCCTTGAACCCATTAAAAAGCAATATTTTGCACCCTTTGACCGATGACCTTGCCTATGCGACAGTAAAATGGTGACTAGGACAAAGAGAGTGTAGCCACTCACCTGGGGGTGCGAGTGGGGGTCAATTTTTGGCCAATTTTACATTAAAATAATTAAAAAATATATATATTAAAATTAAAAAAAGGGTCTTTTTCCTTCCATCTTTTTTAATTTAAAAATATTTTTAAAAATTTAAAAATAATTTTAAAATCTTTTTAAAAAATTTTAAAAAAATTTAAAAAATTTTAAAAAATTTTAAAAATTTTTAAAATAATTCTAAAAAATTTAAAATTTTAAATTTTTTTTAAAAATTTAAAATTAATTTTAAAATATTTTTAATTTTTTTAAAAAAATGTATATTTTTTCCCTCCCCACCCCACCCTAGCCCGTCCCCACCCCCACACCCCACCTAACCCTATCCCACCCCCCATCCCACCCCCCATCCCCCCACCCTACCCCAACACCCATCCAGCCCTTCCCCACCCCTACCCCAGCCCGTCCCCACCCCCAACACCCTACCCAGCCCCATCCCACCTCACCTACAGCCCCGTCCTCACCCCTTCCCTCACCTCACCAGCCCGTCCAGCCCCTCCCTACCCACCCCCAACCTCCACACCCCTCCCAATCCCGTCCACCCCCAGCCACTTCCAACCCTCATACCCCACCCCAACACTCTTCCACCCCTCCCCCACCACCTTTCTTTTTTATTTATAATTTTAATTTTTCCTCAATTTAATTCTTTTTAATTTTTTTTGAATAAAAATTTAATTAAAAATCTTTATTCTAGGGATTAAAATTTAAATTTGAATTGAAAGTGAGTGATGGTGAATATTGAAAAAAGTTCGTGAATTTTGCTTGAAAAAAATTAGACTTTTTGTGAATTTTTTAAAGATATTCAAATTTAAAAATTAAAAAGTTATTATGTTTGTATATATGAATTTATAGTTAAAAATTTAAATTAGTTGGAGAAGAATTTTAATTATTTGGAATGAATTTAATGTTTAATTTGTGAGCAAAAATAAAAACATGATTATTCAAATTTTTCTACAATTATAAATTTTTCTTATTTAATTAAATTAATTTTAATATTTAATTAGTTATTTAGCATTTTAAAAATGACTTGGAATTTAATGTAATACTTTTTTTAATTTTTATTTTTTTTAATGACGTGGCAGATAAAGTGGCAAATAACGTGGAAGATAAGGCAGACGTGGCAGCTGACATGGGGAGAGTGTGTTACACTCACCAAAAAAGGGTTTAAAATGTTGCTTTTTAGTAGGTTCAGGAGTCCAGATGACAAACTTGTAAGTAGAAGTATCCAACTTACAAAACCGACATAGTACAAGGGTTCAGAAGGTCATTTTGCCATTAAACAATACCAATTTTACTAGAAAATGTAGAAAATTAAGATACAAAATATTAACATAGCAAAAGTTAAATCGAAAGTAAAAGAATTAGTAGTGTCACAAATAACTCAAGAGAAGTTTAAGATAATCCAAAATCAATACAAACATACCCAAAAGTTAATCGAACAAATATAATTACTAGTAATAATAAGAAGGAAACAACATAGCTAAATAATGAACAATATAAACACAGATTCATCCAAATTAGTAGTAAAATAAATATGACCAAACAATATTTAAACAACCCAACAAATAGATAACATTAAAAGCAAATCAAACAATACTTTTGTTGCTAAGTAAAGAAAAGTGAATCAAAACAACAAAAGGGAAAGAAAGTTTTAGCAATGATCAAGCTTGTGCAAAACCAACAAATAACAATAAATTCTATGAGACTCAGACCAGTAGAAGTGAAAATATTGCAACAATGATAATTATCGGCATTGCTTCAACGGCTTTCGTCGAAGCAACGACGGATACACAAACCCCCATCCAGATCTGGCCATCAATGGTGCGACAAATGGCGAGGAAGAGCAGCCATAAAAGAAAAGGGGGTTGCATCGGTAGTTGTTGTCTCTGTCATCGCTCGCCGGCTATCAACTCCAGCGAGTAAAGGAGGTAGAGGGAAAGGGGAAGCAATAGCGTTAGGGGGTGGTGTTGGGCGACAGGAAGGAGAGAGCGGGGAGAAAGTGAGAAGGAAGGGGGAGAAGTCTATTGGAGCTCCGGCGGTGAAGGATGGCGGTGAAGGGGGAACAAGAGAAAAAGAGCGTGAGATGAGAGAAAGAGAAAGGATTAGAGAGAATGGGGTACGACTGGTAAGGAAGAGGAGAAAAATGTGGGTTTGTGTGTGTTAAAATTGTGTGGGTATTATTTTATTTTATGTATTTTTTTACTGAGAATGATTAAAAAAAAAGGCAACCCTCCTTATTTATAATACAAAAAAGGTACCCTTTTATTTACGTAAAAAATAAATAATCTCCCCCTCTTGTCCCTTTAGTGTACGTTACTATTCTTGAGTTATTAACTCATGGATTTTTCACTCTATTAACCAATGTATAAAGGTTCTTTATCCAAAGGATGAAAATTTCAACCCGTCGCTTCAAGTGTCATCTTTTAGAGTAGCAAGATTTGACTTGACTAATTTATGGCTCTATGTATTAAAATAATCGAGCCGACTCACATTTGTAGGTCATATTAAATAACGTACAAAATAATGAATGCCGATGTATAATTACAGAAAAATATAAACAACAAATAAAAAATATAATTATCTTAAAAAAATATATTATGCTATAAATAATTAAAATTATACTGTGCAGTAAAAAATTACAGTGTTGTGTTGTGTACGTATGCAAATGACTGTGCAAAAATATTAAAATAATAATAAACTGATAAAAATCCTAAAATAATGATAATTATCAATAATTTATTAACAATTGCAAAAATTATGTGAAAAATCGCATATTGTGCCATTTAACGATTAGGGAGCCTAAATGCGTTAATTTTGAGTTTGGAGAGCCAAAGTTGGGTGTCAACATTCACAACTAAGAACAAAATGAAGAACTAAAGACCCAAGAACTACAATGACTTTAATCAACAAATCAACATCGTGCTCCCCGACAACGGTGCCAATTTCTTGATGACATCCAAGCAACTCCTCCTTTTAGATAATGGTATAGTCGTTGTCAAGAAATAGTAACCCAACTAAGGTTAGGGTCAAATTTCAAGGGAACACGTGGCTTCACAGATCTCAGTAGTTGAAGTCTATGGGCAAAACAGGAAAAGTAAATGGGGGGATTTGTTTCTAGTAGTCTCTAGCAAAGAACAATATTAATCTTCGTTGAAAATTTATCATAGGTGAATACTAGGATTGTGTTCACCCTGTCATCTCAACTCCGTAGGCTTATCATGTATCATTGAACCAACCCAATACCTTGCATGCAGAATCGATAAGTTATGTACCTCCTACAGTCTTTTGGACGAGTAGGAGGATTTCACCCTTTACCTTTTGAGTCTCAGGGTGTTGCGTTACTAACCCTTATCTTGATTCCAGTTAACTATCACCTTTTGAGTCTCAAGTTATCAGATGAAAGCTAATGGTCATTCATTATATTTCGTCGTGCACAACGGACCGACAATTAACTCCCAAATTATTATTGTCCTTATATTTTCCTAGTCACTACTCCTCTTTTGGAGTACGTAGCAATATCTAGGCGGGATCCTACTATATGCACCCATTAAGAAATCAATCATAATAAAGATAAAGCAATACATTCCATGGGTAATGGTTCAGATCAATAATCTCACTTCCCCTACTTCATCAATTTGCCAGGATTTCCACAACCCTAGCAAAACATACCCAAAATAAATCATATCTAACAAAAAGGCCTCAGAAACTTACATATTTTCCTCATTTTAAACGTCAAAAGTGTTATATTTTTGTAGCACATTAGTCTCCACCTCCAGAATGTAATGTCAGAAACTTATACCAAGTAAAATAACAATTAAGTTTAGAACAAAGTCATCAAGTAGCAAAGAAGAATTTGCAGAAGAAAATTTAGGAAAATGTAAAACATTCGGCATTGACGTTGAGATATCTACTGTACTCAAAGAGGTAATGAACCAAACGTAAGTGGAGATTTTCATGACATATAACTAATCCTTCATTAGAGAGCCATGTTTGATTAATAAAATAATTGAGCACCACTACCAAAATTTAATTTTAGAACACATCCCTCATACGACGCAAGAGTGGAAATACTTGCAAAAAGTGATTCAACCAGTAATAACAGTAGTAGTGCAACTCTAATTGCAAGTTTGCTATACTGTCATGAATGAAATTCAAAGAGTTCAACCATAAATCTGCAGGGCCACAGATCCACGCATTTCCAGTAAGAGCATAAAAGAGAATTATATTGCAGCATGGGATTTCACTTTACATGCTTCCTAGTCTTATTTAGTCCTTGGGTCAATATATTCTAATTGCTTACCTAACATAAAATTATAATCTTAAGACTTATAATTCATATTTAATCAAAGGTACGTGATCATATTTTATGAATATCATCTTCATTAAACCAAAGAGCGGAGTAAGAATGAATTTAAGACTTCCAGCTTTCTCTAAAAAGGTGCACTAAAGCTCCTGCTATGTGTGAGTCCAGAAGGATCAGATTGATAACGCTCAACTTAATCCATTATTTTAGGGCAAGGCGATCATTTCCAATATAATAACCCAACTTAGGTTGGGGTTGAATCCATGAGGAGAGTAATTTAGTCTTTGAATCCTATGTATGTTGAAAGTCACTAAGCCTTGACCCACAATGTACACTTAAGCAAAACATAAATTAAATTGGTGGGTATGATTTAAAATATAGTTTGAAAAAAATTAGCTTGTAACATTAAATCAGAACAACAATTGTTGATTAGAATCCAATAAGAGAAGAATCTTGAGGTTATGCTTATCCCAGGGGTCATACATGCATGGGTGTTCGAGGGTTAGTCCTTTGCTTAGACAAAGATTAGGGTAGGCTAGATTGTAACTCTTAATGTGAGTCTATCAATAACACAACAAACTTCACTCATGCATTCTTTCGAATACCTCATGAGTGTGCCAATTTTACCAATCCAAAATCTCAACTTAACACCCATATTTCTAGGATGGTGTCAATCAACCTAGCTACTTCACATAACATTCTTATTTCTAAGACAATGCTAAGGAAATTAACTAGTAGCAAATAGTTTCTCACTACCACTCATCACCCACATCACTTTTTCAAGGATGATGTAGGATCTAAGTCAATTGGGGTTTTCACCCATAATTATTACTTCAACCATAGAGTAGTAGCAAAACCAACATCAATAGCTAATAATTAGGACTAAAAATCAACACCCATACACTTTAACACCCTAATCAAGCATAACCCCAAGATAAATTTTAGCTACTCATGAGATTGGAGAAAAGAGACACACCCAAGGTAGCACCCAATGCATTTATTGGTAACAAAGCAAGAATAATCCCAAAGCTTCAATCTCAAATTACAACTATAAATCCTCTTGGAAAATTTAACAACAATTGTTTTTTCCCAAATTGGTAGGGTTTTTATCCGCACAAACTTGAAAATCAGTTAGAAGATGCCTCAATTGTGTAAGGGTTTTGCCCTTTTGAGAATTGGGATTAGCTATGTGAAATAACAAAACTGCCCTTGGACATTCCACCGCTCCATCACATCGGGTTCTTTGGATCACAATCACGCTTCGCGTAGTATCTTACCCCTATCATGGTACTTGAGGGTCTTCTAATCCTTGATTGACTGACCGTGATCGCGACTCTGAGGATCGCGATCGTGGTAACTAAGGGCCTCCTGCTCTCTAGCTTTTGTCCCTTTTTGCCTACTTTCCTTCCCTTTTAGCTTGATTTCCATTCATCTTCATCATAGGACCTATAAGATCACAAAAACTTAAAATTAGTACATTCTAATGGAAAATTTGGCTCATGTACACAATTTTAGCAATAGTAGTGCATGAAGTAGGATGTCTACGAGTGGTAAATTTGCCACTCGTCAACACCCCCAACTTAAATCTTTCCTTTTACTCAAGCAACACTAGTTCTTGATCAATGAGACTATGCAATTATCATCCCATTCATACAACCAAATGATCACAATGATTTCGAACTAAATTAGCACCAACAATTAGCATTCAAGCACGAGGAAAAGTTATTCTCACAACTCTCCTCAAAATAAATCACACTTCAAAGATGCAAAAGACTTTAAAGAACAACTAAGCAACAACCACTAACTCTCTAAAAGTGACTCTCCATCAATAGTGACATAACCATACTCTTTTGCCTTATTTTCGGAAGATGACAATTTTACATGCCTCAATTAGTCTACATGCCTCCTTACGAAAGAAAATTCCACACACTAAAGTATCTATCATGCAACAAGGGATTAAAGTGCAAATGCTCACTCTCATAAAGAATCTCTCAATGCAAACAAGTATATACCATATGTTTGCCCTTATTTTCAATCACCACTAACTTAAACACACTTGATTGGAGATCTTAAAGGACTTTTTCAAGTTTGTAATGTAGGCTCGTGGAAAGGGTATGATATAATTTGTGAACAAAGTGACTACACCCTCCTTGAACTTCTACATCACACTATTCAATTAAACTTTGGACCGTGGGTCACTTCATTTATTTCCAACTTACACATGTGCCTACTTTCACTACCTTGATTCTCGTATCTTTTTGAAAGCATTTTCTTCTCATTTATTTCTTTTGCACGATTTATGCTTTCCCTTCTTTTGATAATTCCTTTCTTTTCCTTTTTCAATTGCTCTTTTTTATTAGCTTTTAGGCAAGCACTTACAATACCATGACCCAAGGTCACCTCTTCCAGGACTCACCACCCCCAAATTAGGCTTTTGGCCTCAAGTTATATTTTCAAGATCAAGGAGGATATGGTTCAAAAGAGGAGTAAAATTCAAATGGTTTAAGGTTTGTAATGCAGTTGCCAAAGAAAGGTTCAAAGGCTCAAAATGGGTGACTAGGGATACTATTCTATGTACGGGTAGGCTCTTTAGGCTAAAATAGATTTCCATGCTCACAAAGAAGGCCTAAGATCATTTCACCAACCAAGAATAATCACAGTTAGCTTTGAGAGACTAACGGGGAAAGCTCTAGATGATACAAGTAAGCATGAGAGTTAACCAACTAAACTCACCATAAACGACATGCAAACTTTTCAAGGAGGCTCCATTGCATTTATTACTAAAGATAAAAGGAGATATTTACCATACACTACCAACTAAAGACTGTGGAGTCACAAAATGAGGTAAAGTGTTGTTACAATATTATTCACATCCATGCCATTGGTTTTCACAAAAAAATTTGGATGGAGGGGGATGCTTGCTTCATATTTACACCATGCAAGATTGGTTATTTGTGGCACCAAACCGAGCCACCATCTCATATTTTGGCTCTCATAAAGGCAAATCATATGGCTACTCAAACTTCACCATAGGCATTAGGGCAATTCCAAATCTACAATGTCATGGGTACTTAAACTTCCCCGGCATCTATGGTTCAAAACCCAAACACGATTATTTTCCCTTAAGAATGTCGTCATTTAATCTATCGTAGGGAAAGGCTCGTCCGACATTATTATTAAAATAAGTAGAAATCTAAGAATAAAAACAAATCGAAAACTGAAAATAAACAACAAATCAATTAAATGTAGGCACCATTAGAGTGCCCAAATATTAAAACCCAAAATAGGAATAAAATTATCCAAAAATAAAATAAAAGTATCCAACAAATATCTAAATAATACATACCAAGACATCAAATGAATACGGAGATGGGCACCCCCAACTAAAAGCTTGCAGTGACCTCACTACGTAATAATGAAATCATAAAAGTATAAAGGGTGATCCCAATATGTAAGAACCCGCAAGTTCTCTCGTAGTCTGAGCCTTAGAGTGTGTCAAGTGAAGTGTAATTCTGGCCTTAAAAGATCGAGAAGTGACTTCCAAAGTGGGAAATATTTTAAACCGTGTATAATTTCCCTAATATCAACTTTTTGTCATGTAGAGAATTGAATAAGCTTTCCGTCGATACCAAATTTACCCATATCCGACACTCGGGTGAAGAGTTAGAGTCATTTTAGTGAGACAGTATGCCACCTGGTACTTTAGCGCGTCACGAAGCCAGCCAAAATAGCAATTGTCAAATTCCAGTGAGCCTCCGCGATTCCACCACATCGCGGTGTCTTTCCAGTTTGCAACCAAAGTGACAACACAATTTTCACCGCATCGTACGAAGGCTCAGTTTCCCAATTGTCCAATTTCCTGTAAGCTGGCACGATTATGGCGCTTCGCGCCAGCACGTAAAATTGAGATTTTTCCAGTTCCGGATTTTAATTTCCAAGGACAAAAAAGGTCTTTTCCCAACCCCTATATATACTCTTTAACACGAGATTCAGCATATTTACACCCAAATATTGTTAGTTTCTCTCAATTTTCTTCAAGAACAAGGCGTAGGGTTTCTAATCCAAACCCAAGTCATCAAGATTCCTTCGTAAATCTTCTGAGAATAATATAACAAGGTATGTTAGATGTTGATTCTTGGGTTCCTTCCACCCAAGAAGTTCAAGAATCCTTTTCTAAATTCAAAGATCTTATATTTATGAGTTTTCATGATTCTTGTGAATTGAAATTGAAGTTCATGTTATTATTGAGTTTTAATTCATGATTTAGTCTACCAATTTCAAGAGTTGATTCTAGTATGTGATGAATTGTATGATGTTCATGATAAACCCTCTTTAAGTTGCATAATATTGATGTATTCATGATGATTAAGTATAGAATTTGTGGTATAACCAAAACATGCTCCCCATATGTTTGATCAAATGCTTATGTGAAGGAATTGGACCATTATAGCATGTTGACTAGAAATCCCTAAATTGTGTGTAAGTTCATTTATGCCAAGTGTTTGTTGAAAAGCCTTAGTAAATGAATTGTGATATGATAGCATGAAATTCCCTAATTATGTGCTCTTTAATGCATGTAAAATGTCTGTTGTAAGACCTTGTTGAATGGAGTATGAGCCAGTAGCATGTCTCCCTATATTATTACATGTTTATGATTTCCAAGTGCTTGAAGAGATGATTTAATGATTGTAATGGTCAATGAAAGTCCATGGTCTTGATTATTTAAGATGGTTATGTTTTACTTGTATGTTATCGAGTCCTGGGGGTAATTATACCCCAACAATTTAGATGCAAGTCTAGAACCCGTGTCAGTTTTCAAAATAATCTCAGTCAAGTCACAATTCTTAGAACTCAGTCAATTACAGAATTCAGTACTCTCAGACAGTTACAGAACTTAAGAAATCTCAGTAATCCAAGTATCATTAGCATTCCAGCTTCAGTTCAGTACTCAACTCAGATCTTAGTAGTATTAAATATTCAGTTCAGACCTTAGTAGTAATCCGTCAGTCAACGAAAACAAGTGAATTCAGTCAGATCAGTCAAGAAATATAAACAGTAACAGATTCATCTCAGTCTAGTACAGTCTAAGAATTAGTTCAGTGTCTATTCAGTTGGGAGTAGGATTCAGCATCGAGCGAGGGCAGGGATGGAGGCTTCCTCGTTATTTAGGTAGGGTCGTTAGTAGCAATCCTTATACCTCCATAACTACGTAGCTAGCATAGGATAAGGAGTCACCCATTATATTAGGCTTGACTACCTCCTACGAGTCACTTGTTATATTAGGCTTGGCTCCAACAAGGTGTCACCCATTATATTAGGCATGGCATCCTGGGTTCAGAGAGAAGTGTCTTTACCTGTGGCATGGTACTGACACCATTCCAACTGGGGTACATGTTGGACCCCAACTAGCTAGAAGGGGCATGTCGGTTAGTGACTACCTCCCACAGTCTCAGTAATAGAAGTCAGTTGAGGAGTCACCCGTTATACTAGGCTTGACTGTCTCTCAGAGATCACCCATTATATAGGCTTGATATCAGATTCAAATAATCATATTCAATATCTGTAGACTCAGAGATCACCTGTTATATAGGCTTGATCTCAGATTCAGACAATTATATTCAATGTCAGTAGACTCAGATACCACCCGTTATATAGCCTTGATCTCAGATTCAGACAATCATATTCATTATCAGTAGACTCAGAGATCACCCACTATATAGGCTTAATCTCAGATTCAGTTTATCAAGTATCGGATATCATTACCAGTAAACTCATAGGTCACCCATTCTATAGTCTTTATCTCAGATATAATAAATCAGTATTAGTATCAGTAAGCTTAGACATAAATCTCAATAGACTTAGTTATTCAGTCTCTCAGTATTAGTAAACTTAGACATCAGTACTAGTTGACTCAGTCATTAGTAAGTAAGTATTTTAAAACCCGTATTCAAAGTTTGTATTCAGTGTTACTGCGATTCCAGTTTTGGTTTGTGTATTCATACATATGTCCTAATTCAGTACTCTCATGTGATTCAGTTAAGTTATGTTTATGCATGGGCCCATGCATTTAGCCTTACCTCATCTAGCATACTAGTACATTCAAAGTACTGACACAAACTTTTCTCTTGCGCTATGGTGTCTTATACCATAGGTTCCGAATCGCGAGATCCAAAGCACCCTTAGCAGTCCAGATTCAGTCAGCTGCAGTAGACGTAGCAGTGAGTCCTCTTCATTCGAGGATGATCCTTATTTTATTATGGAATTAGACTCAGTTTATTTTCAGTAGACGGAGTTAGTTGGGGATATGTCCCATCAACTCCACAGTTCAGATAAGTTTAGAGGCTTTTCGGACAGATGTATTAGTATTCAGTTTCCAGTATTGAGTATTTTTAGATATTTAAACCTTATGGAAAGTTTCCGCCAATTTTCTGCATTTATTATATTATATTATGCAGTGCTTAGGTACAGATATCAGTAGAAGATTAGCTTGTGGTCCTTCAGGATCATGAGCACCGTGTGGCATTCCGGTTCTAGAAAATCAAGGTGTTACATTGTAACTGCATCAAGAACTATTATCACTCTCGAGCTCGATACCATATTAGCATTATCAGAGTCTGACTATGTGGCTGGGACCTCATCATCCAAATTTGCCTGGGGAGAAAGAAGTCTCTCTTTGGTTTCAGGACCTTTCATAGGCCCTTCACCCCCTTCCAAATTTAGTAAAGAATTTGTCCCTCTTCTTCTTCCTTTTTTGCATCTTATCATGTGACTCTTATAACGACTAATGGGATCGAGTCAATGAAGAGTAGGCCCGCTCAAGGATGGAAATAGTGTCTCCCTACTTCTTTTGGTCATCAAGATATCTCTTGTAGTTGGACTGATCCACTTAGGAATGACGGGTAGTGTAAGGCTGTCCCAGACCCTGAGGTATCTTGGACACAAGCTCACTAATGATATGCATTTGGCTCGAGATCTCCTCAAAGTCCAAGCTACTGACGGTCTGCAACAGTCTATATCATCCTCCACTGACTTTCTTGAATCAACCTTCCTCTTCTTGCTCTTTCCAAGAGCTCTCTCTCCTCAGATCTTCAGTGGGTAAATGGGAGTCTTTGGAGAGATTCAACAATTCTTCGGGTACTCATCAACCCCAGCTCGCCTACACAACTCTATGATCAAAGAAGAGAACATGAGCATGGGACCACCTTTGTTTCTATAATGTTGAATCTCCATAATCATAAGATGGCCAACATTCAAAGGAATGTTGTCCAAGAGGCAGGACACCATCTGAAAATGCTTAGTGGAGACATTTGTTAGGTTGGTAGTGGGAGAGTGTAATGCCCCAAAATCTAATCCCGAGACGTCACACGGTGCTTAAACCTACAAGTAGCCTTAAGCTAACCCTGTCTGCATACTACTGAGCCTGAATCTTATAATAATGGAAATATAGACCTAAAAGTCATGCTAGAATGCAAAAACTGTTTATAATATCTGAGAATAATTAGAACATAACATTTGAATCATCAAAACTGAATAATTTTCATCAAAACTTATAGTCTGATAAGCCTGTACTACTAATACTAGAGAGTTACTGGGACAAACCCCCAGCTAACTCGAACTGTCTAAAAGGAAATGCTAAATCTCATAAACTGATAAACTGCAAAATCTGAATGAATAAGTCCCCAAACTATGAGGACTCACCAACTGTTGGATGTAGATGAAGATGCTCGAACTACTCACGATGCTGACACTGAGCACTTAAACCTACATTATAAGATAATATAGCACATAGACATATATGTGGATTAATACTTTGAGGATGTACTGAGTATATGAGGGTAATATGCATAAGTAAAACATCATCTAATAATTATCATTTATAAAACAATGCATTCTAAATGTAAATGACTCACATAAGCTGAAATATCTGAAATACTGAAATATGTAGCAATAAGAAGCAAAGAATACTTTCTAAATCTTGTGAGACATAATATTTAGTTCTAAAAGCTATACTAAAACTTTGACTTTAAATCATACTGCCCAAGTGTAAAAGAGCTCACTCTAAATCTAAAATCTGAAAGCTAAAATCTGAAGCTATTATCTTTTTTATAAAACATATTCTGAATAAAACTGTGAGCCTTTACACTTAGTTTTATAAAAGCATTTCTTTCATTCTTTTACTTTGATTAGCAGGGAGGTTTTCTTAACTGACATAAACCATGTGAGCTAACATGGAGTCCAACATCTCGTCCTCCAAAGAAAAAACCCTCACGTTGGGGAGAGATGTTATACTCTTGCTAGGGAGTATAACCTACCCCTATGATCAATGACAAGCTAAATCTGTCATCCATATAGAAATGGGAATAATTTATTAATCTGAGACTACGTTGTCTACGTAGTTCTGTGGAAGTAGGATGCGCTAAACTCACACTTCCCGCTCGGTGCTAAATACTACTCTTTTTTTATTTGCTAAGCTCATTCTGTTGGAAATCTACTTTAAAAATAGCATAAGGGTTTATCTAAAACTAATTATGCAATCAGCTGAGTAAATTTATAAATAAAGCTATTCTGAGTTCTGTAATCTGTAATAATCTGTAAAGTGAATTCCATAGCTAAACTGAGGATCAAAAGATCAAAGCTTTTTCTGAAAATCTATAAGAAATCTGCTCATAAGATGCTTGAAGCATCATCTTTCTTGAAATAATATTATCCAATCTTAGAGCAATAACCCATGCATAAATCTCATGTCAAAATATCATAATAATCATGCTTGATAATGGAAATAATGATAATTCATCTCAAAATCTATAATTTACTGCAATAGGCATGAAAATATCAAAATACACATGCAATTCATCTTCAAAATATCTTAAAAACTCATAACTTTGCAAATAGCAATAATGGGTATGAACCATAACTTGAAATTCATGTATAAACATTCAAAATCATATAAATTTGTAATTAAAACTTGGTTTTGGGCACAAGAATGGAAGAAGATCCTTGTTCATAAACCCCGCATACCTTGTTGGATGATTAGATGAAGAAACCTTGAATTTTGGATTCCTATTGAGTTCTTGATGATAGTTTCTTGATTATCTTGCCTTGGGATATTGGGATCCCTCAATTTTAAGCTTTCTTAGAGAATAAATGGAGGATTTTGATTTCTTGGAGTAGAAGCTTTGGAACTCTAGGGTTTTGTTTGAGAGAAAACTGATGTATAATGAGTATATTAGGTTTAGAATGAGTTTAATATTGTGTTTGGACGGATTGGGGGCTTGGAAATAGTCCAAAATACCTTCTCTAAACTCCTAAACGAAACTAGAAAAACATAACTAGGGTCCCGATTTAATGGGCCACCGTGATGCTCCATTATCGCGGTGGCTCATTGGAATATGACGATTGGAAAATTAGGGGTCTCTGTAATGCGGAGCTATCACGTTGTCCCACTGTATTTTGATAATTGGGACCTGGAACTTCAACACGATGTGCCACCACCGCGGTGACCTATAGGAATGTCATTTTAGCCTTCGGCGCGATGCACCACTATAGCGTTAGACTACTGGAAATTGACAAATGGGAAAATGGCCCTCTCTGTGATGTGCAAATATTGAAGAGGTTCAATGAAAAATGACAATTATAAATTTAACCATCTCCATGACGCGGTGACTGTAGGTGGCACACTATCAACTTAAAAACGTCTTAACTCCTTCACCGCGTGTCGGAATTGGGCGAATTTGGTATCGATGGAAAGCTTATTCAATTTCCCACATAATGGAAAGTCTAAATATAAATAATTCCACACGAAATAAATATTCTTAATTTTGAAAGCTATTCCTTAACATTCTAGGAATGAATTTAAGCTAGGAAGATTTATGGGGTATTGCAATAACTCCCTCTTGTAAACAGTCATCCTCGACTATGGTTGGTTAAGCTGGAAATACTGAGGAATTTGAGGCTATAAGATATCATACACAATTGAAATAAACGGAATGACTGATGCTCAACATACTGAGCTACTGAACTAATCTAAAAGTGCATGAATTCTTATGAAAATATCTATATAGCTAAACCTGAGACTTAGAAAAGAACTGAGTGAAGGGAACTATTACCTTTGACTGAATCTGAATTTGTGGAGAAGAGATGAGGATACTTGGTACGTATGTCTGCTTCTTCTTCCCAAGTAGCGCCCTCAACGGACTAATTTTGCCACATAACTTTGACCAAGGGAACTTATTTGTTCCTTAGTCTACAGATCTGATAATCAAGAATCTCTACTGGGACTTCTTCATATGAACGGCTATTCTGAATATTTGTACTTTCTAGAGGAACTACAATAGCTGAATCATCCATGCACTTCTTCAACAACGACACATGGAATACTGGATGAACTGAGGATAAATCTGCGGGTAGCTCAAGCTTCTATGCCACTTTCCCAACATGACTCAAAATATAGAAGGGACCTACATAACAAGGACTAATCTTCCCCTTCTTACCAAATCTCTTCCCTTTCATGGGTGAAACTTTCAAATGCACAAGATCATCAACCTCAAACTCAAGATCTCTTCTTCTTACGTCTGCATAGGATTTCAGACGACTTTGGGCTTCTTTCAATCTCTTTTTAGTTAACTAAATTTTCTCCATGGCTTCAAACACCATGTCTGGCCCAATCAAAGAGACCTCACACACTTTAAACCAACTAAACGGTGATCTACATCTCTGCCCATAGAGAGCCTCAAATAGAGCCATATGAATCCTAGCATGATAACTATTATTATAAGCAAACTCAATTAGTGGCAAATACTCATCCCAACTACTTTTGAAATCAAGACTATAAGCTCTCAATATATCCTCTAAAGTCTGAATGGTCCTCTCTGCCTGACCATCTGTCTATGGATGAAAAGCTGAATTAAGATGAATTTGGGTACCAAGACCCTTCTGAAAATCTCTCTAAAACTGAGAGGTAAACTGAGTACCCCTATCTGAGACGATGGACAGAGGAACTCTATGAAATCTAACTACATCTTGGATATACATCTTAGCATAATCCACAATTGTATAGGATGTATGAACTGGCAAAGAATGCGCTGACTTAGTCAATCTATCCACAATAACCCAAATCAAATCATAATGATGACGCGAATGGGGTAAACCAGTCACAAAATCCATATTCACCTCTTCCCACTTCCAAGTGAGGATACCAAACTCTTTCAACGTACCACCAGGTTTTTGGTACTCTACCTTAACTTGCTAACAAGTTCCATACTTTGCCACAAACTCTGCTATATTTTTCTTTATACCACTCCACCAATAGATTTCTCGCAAGTCGCGGTATATCTTGGTAGCGCTAGGATGAATAGAATAACGTGCACCATGCGCTTCCTCCATAATACGCTATCTCAAATCATCAACATAAGGCATACATAATCTACTTTGGTATCTCAACACACCATCTCCCCCTTAGGAGAAAAACCTCTACCTTTTGGTCTTTAATTGACTCCTTCAGTTTGACCAAACTAGGATCCTTATCTTGCTTCTCTTTCACTTCCGAAACTAGGGAAGATTCGGAACTACTCTGAACCCAAACATTTCTTTCGGTGGAATCAACTAATCTAACACCCAATCTGGCTAATCGATGCACTTCTTAAGCTAACTATTTCTTATCATTCTCCATATGAGCAACACTGCCTATAGAGAGTCTACTAAGGGTGTCTTCCACTACATTGGCCTTGCCCAGATGATACAACACACTCATATCATAATCCTTCAACAATTCTAACCATCTTCTCTGATGGAGATTCAATTCCCTCTGAGTAACACATATTGCAAACTTTTTTGATCCATGAACACATCAACGTGCACCCCATAAAGATAATGTCTCCAGATTTTCAAAGCAAACACCACAGCAGCAAATTCAAGATCATGAGTTAGGTAGTTCTTTTCATGATGCTTAAGTTGTTTAAAGTCATAAGATATGACCTTACCTCTCTGCATCAAAATACTGCCCAAACCAACTCTGGAGTCATCACAATACACCACAAAACTATCCGTACCATCAGGTAATGCTAGGACTGGGGCTGAAGTGAGTCGAGTCTTCAAATCCTGAAAACTCTTCTAGCAGGAATCGAACCACTGAAACTTAACCTTCTTTTGGGTCAATCTAGACATAAGGGATTCAATAGATGAGAAAACCTCAACAAAACATCTGTAATAACCATCTAGACCCAAGAAACTTCTAATGTCTGACAGAGAGATAGGTCTAGGCCAATTTCTTACGGCTTTTATCTTTTGGGCATCAACTCTAATACCCTCACTGGAAATAATATGACCAAGAAAGGCTACTGATCTTAGCCAAAATTCACACTTGCTGAATTTGGCGAACAAGTGGTGATCTCTAAGAGTTTGTAATATAATTCTGAGATGGTCTGCATGATCATCCTCACTACGAGAGTAGAAAAGGATATCATCTATAAAGACTATGACAAACATGTCCAGATACTATTTGAAAACTCTGTTTATCAAGTCCATGAATTCTACTGGGGTATTGGTTAATCCGAAGGACATGACTAGAAACTCAAAATAACCATAACGTGTTCTGAAGGCTGTCTTTGGAATATCACATTCCCTTACTTTAAGTTGATGATAGCCGGATCTAAGGTCTATCTTTGAGAAATAACTTTCACCTTGGAGTTGATCAAATAAGTCATCAATTCTCAAAAGAGGATATTTGTTCTTGACTGTAACCTTATTCAGCTGATTATAGTTAATGCACATTCGCAAAGAACCATCTTTCTTTCACACGAATAGGATGGAAGCACCTCATGGAGAAACACTAGGCCTTATGAAACCTTTATCTAGTAGATCTTTGAGTTTTTCTTTCAACTTCTTAAGCTCTGCGGGAGCCATACGATATGGAGGGATAGAAATAGGTTGAGTATTGGGAAGAAGGTCAATACCGAATTCTATTTCCCTCTCACTTTCCTTCAAATTCTCTGCCTTAATCTACTGAGCATGCATTATAAATCTAGCAAGATCTATGTATATAATAAGCATGGCAGTCCTACACTCTTTGACCACCAATCTAGACACTTCAGTAATGAACTTACTCATGCTTGACCTAGGGTCAACCATCTGATCAGGGGCATATTTAGACAACTGGCTAAATTTGAGACAATACTCTTTCACTGTCATTGAGCCCTGCCTCAGGTTCATGAATTCTTCTATCTTAGCTTTCCTCATCTCATGAGGGAAGAACTTATCTAGAAACACATCCTTAAACATCTACCAAGTCATATGAGCTGTGTTCTCCCCTCTACTCTTATTCCACATCACTACCCAGTCATATGCAACATCCTTCAGCCTATAGGATGCCAATTCTACACTCTCCTCTTCAGAAACATGCATAATTCGGATCTTCTTTACCTCATCAAGATACAACTATGGGTCCTCACCTGCCTTCAACCCAAAGAACTCTGGCGGGTTTATTATCATAAAATCCTGAATTCTGGCTATGGCTAGGTCCCCATCTTGCTAAGGTGGGACTGCAGCCTGACGGTTTCCCTGAACATTAGTTGTCACAGCTTGGGCTAGCGCCTGAAAGGCAGACCAAAACTCTACATGTGACACATTCTCATTCAAAGAATCAGCGGGTTGAGGTGGTTGGTTATCATTTATGTGGGCATTAGCTCGATGAGGAGGCATTTTTAACTATAATATGAAAGCACGAGTTAAAAGCAGATAAAAATATTGTAAGCACGATAGATCATGAAAGAAAGAGATGATTTCCTAATAATGATCCATAGCTACTTGTTTATAAATGTGGCGCACTTTACACCCATGACCAAGACTCAACGTAAAGTGGATTATCTGACTCCTTACGACTCTTAAAAACCTTAGGCTTTAATACCAAGTTTTTAACGCCTCGAAATCTGATCTCGAGACGTCACATGATGCTTAAGACTATGAGTCGCCTTAAGCTAACCCTGTCTGCATACTACTGAGCCAAAATCTTATAATAATAGAAATATAGACATTAAAGTCATGCTAGAATGTAGAAATTGTTTATAACATCTGAGAATAATCTGAACATAACATCTAAAACATCAAAACTGAATAATTTGTATCAAAACTAGTAGCCTGACAAGCCTCTACTACTAATACTAGAGAGTTACTGGGACAAACCCCCAGCTAACTTGAATTGTTTGAAAGGAAATGCTAAATCTCATAAACTGATAAACTGTAAAATCTGAATGAATTAGTCCCCAAACTATGAGGACTCACCAACTGTCAGATGTAGATGGAGATGCTCGAACTACTCACGATGCTGACATTGAGCACCTGAACCTACATTATGAGACAATGTAGCACATAGACGTATATGTGGATCAGTACTTTGAGGATGTACTAAGTATATAGGGGTGATATGCATAATTAAAACATTATCTCATAATTATCATTTATAAATAATGCATGCTAAATGTAAATGACTCACATAAGTTGGAATATCTGAAATACTGAAATATGTAGCAATAAAAAGTAAAACATACTTTATAAATCTAGTGAGCCATAACATTTAGTTCTAAAAGCTAAACTAAAACTCTATCTTTAAATCATACTGTGTCTTTAAATTATATTGTCCAAGTGAAAAAGAGCTCACTCTAAATCTGAAATCTGAAAGCTAAAATCTGAAGCTATTATCTTTCTGTAAAGCATATTCTGAATAAAACTGTGAGCCTTTAAACTTAGTTTTCTAAAAGAATTTCTTTTATTCTTTTACTTTGATTAGCAGGGATGTTAACTTAACCGACATAAACCATGTGAGCTAACATGGTGTCCAATGTCTCGTCCTCCTAAGGAAGAAACCTTACATTGGGGAGAGGTGTCATACTATTGCCAGAGAGTATAACCTACCCATGTGATAGATCACAAGCTAAATTTTTCATCCATATAGAAATGGGAATAATATGATAATCTATACCTACGTTGGCTACGTAGTTCTATGGAAGTAGGATGCATTAAACCCACACTTCCCGCTCGGTGCTAAATACTACTCCCTTTTTATTTGCTAAGCTCATTCTGTTGGAAATCCACTTAAAAACTAGCATAAGGGTTTATCTAAAACTAATTATGCAATCAGCTGAGTAAATCTGTAAATAAAGTTGTTCTAAGTTCTGTAATCTGTAATAATCTGTAAAGCAGATTTCATAGCTAAACTGAGGATCAAAAGATTAAAGATCTTTTTGAAAATCTGTAAGAAATCTGCTCATAGGATGCTTGAAGCATTATCTTTCTTGAAATAATATTATTCAATCTTGGGGCAATAACCTATGCATAAATCTCATGTCAAAACATCATAATAATCATGCTTGATAATGAAAACAATGATAATTCATCTCAAAATCTGTAATTTACTGCAATAGGCATGAAAATATGAAAATAGACATGCAATTTATCTTCAAAATATCTTAAAAACTCATAACTTTACAAATAGTAATAATGGGTATGAACCCTAACTCGAAATTCATGTATAAACATTCAAAATCATATGAATTTGTAATTAAAACTTGGTTTTGGGCACAAGGATAGAAGAAGATCCTTGTTCATAAACCCCACATACCTTGTTGGATGATTAGATGAAGAAACCTTGAATTTTGGATTCCTATTGAGTTCTTGATGATGGGTTCTTGATTATCTTGCCTTGGGATCCCTCAATTTTAAGCTTTCTTAGAGAATCAATGGAGGGATTTGATTCTTTTTAGAAGAAGCTTTGGAGCTCTAGGGTTTTGTTTGAGAGAAAATTGATGAATAATGAGTATAATAGATTTAGAATGAGTTTAATATTGTGTTTGGACGGATTGGGGGCTTGGGAATAGTCCAAAATACCCTCTTTAAACCCCTAAACGAAATTGGAAAAACGTAACTGTGGTCCCAATTTAATAGGCCACCGCGACGTGCCACTATCGCGGTGGCTCACTAATATTTGATGATTGGAAAATTGGGGGTCTCCGAAATGCGTAGCTATCGCGTTGACCCATTGGATTTTGGCAATTAGGATCTGGAACTTCAACGCGATGCGCTACCATCACGGTTCCCTATAGGAATGTCATTTTGACCTTCGACGCGACGCGCCACTATAGCGTTGGACTACTGGAAATTGACAAATGGGAAAATGGACCTCTCCGCGATGTACCAATATCGCAGAGATCTACTGGAAAATGACAATTATGAATTTAACCATCTCTGCGATGCAGTGACTGCCCAGGTGGCACACCGTCAACTTAAAAACGTCTTAACTCCTTCACCGAGTGTCAAAATTAGGCAAATTTGGTATCAATGGAAAGATTATTCAATTTCCAACACAATAGAAAGTCTAAATATAAAGATTCCACATGATATAAATATTCTTAATTTTGGAAGCTATTCCTTAACATTCTAGAAATGAATTTAAGCTAGGAAGACTTACGGGGTATTACAGAGAGACCTTGCTGTAAATAATAGACAACCAAATTCTAGCTTCAGCTTTGAAGTCACTCTTTAGGATCCCATTCTTCATAATAGCCCATGAAACCTTCCTTGGCACAGATGCTCCACCAACCAGCTCCTAGGGGCACAATCCGTAGCCTCATAGTCCCCCATGTCCACATTCAGCAACCCATAAACTTTGTTGATCTGCTCAGCCCCGAAATGAACTTCTTTGACCTTGATTCTTATCACTGGGTTAGAGAAATTCACTACGCTAAGATGCTCATTTTCCCGGCATGGTTTTGGGGCAAAGAAGGTCCATCTCGTGGCCACTATCCTCCTATGGAAAACCAGGAGCTTTTCGGGCATCTTCTCTAACTCAATCCCCCTCTCAGGCAGTAACTTATTCCTCATGAGATCCTCATAATATGTAGTCTCTCATTTAGGGGCCATTAAGAAGTTTGTATCGTAGCCTACCATTCAGTACCTGGAACCCATACACAGAGCATTAGTCCACAAGGTCAATGTGAAGAAACCCATGCTATCGTGATCACAAACCCAACACCTCAAATTCATCACACTTTTCCTTACTCAACATCATTCTAATGCAACCCCTTTGGGCACCTAATTTGCATGGATCAATCTTAAAAAACATAATCTACACGAAAAATTAATGATTAAAGAATACAGGCCACTTTCGTGGCATGATGGGTTGTCTTCCATCTAACGCCTTATTAATGTCGCGGCACGACATTGTTCAATCTTCAAGTTGAATCCTTGATGGACCCGTCATTTATTTTCATGTCCACTACATCAATGACGAACACCACTTGAAGTTCCATTGATTGTTTCTCAGTTTTACACACCCGAAAGGAAACTTCGTCATTTTGTACCCAAAATTTCATCTCTCCTTGCTCCATATGAACAATTGCTCTCCCAGTTGTCAAAAATGGTCTCCTAAGAATAATGAATATTTCTTGGTTGATTTCACAATCAAGGACAACAAAGTTCGCAGGCAAAATGAAATGATCGACCTTTACCAAGACATCATACAAGACTCCAACCGATTTTTTAATAGAGTGATCCACCATCAAGAGCCTCATTATTGTGGAAGTAGGGGTGCCCAAATCAAGTCTTCGATATATAGCATATGGCATCAAAATCAAGTATATATGAGTAAAAATAATCATGTAATTGCAAAAAAAAATTATGTTTCATATTTTTAAAATAATATTTTTACAATTTAAAGATTTCAGATTGTCAAAAAAAATTGAATCTTTATTTTACTGTCCCTCCATCTCTTTTGTGCAAAAATTTATAAATAGTAATATGTGTATTGTGATTTCTTCATTATATTCTCAAAAATTATTTAACACAAAATCCTCCATGTACATTTTTTTCTATTGTAATTTGATTAATTTACTTTTTTCTAATTTGACCTTGAATTAGATTATATTTTGTGTTACACACATAAGCAGTTGAGTTTTCTTCTCTCTTATATCAAAATATAAAATTAGAATAGATAAATTTTGTCATGCATAACAAAACAAATGAAATATAGATTAGAAGAAGATTCTAAAATAATCTAATCTGTTAGAAGTGGTTATAATTTAAAGTTTAAGTCAAAAATTTTCACATCTATCAAAATATGAATTTATCTCATATATTTGATTTTTAATTTTTTTTTTTTTTTAAATCAAATCAAAATAATTATTAACATGTCCTTATAATCAATGAATTCCATAATGCATGTAAAAAAATTTGAATATGAATTTTAAAGGAAAAAGTAAAATCATGAGTTTTATTCTAAGAAAAAGAACTTTAATATATAACCTATGTACATTATGTTTAAGTAAACTCTAAGTTATGTCATTAAATGTACTTTTTTAGATTGTAATTTAACATTCAATAATTATGACTCACTCGCATTTACCGTAAAAATTATTTCATTTAGTCTTTTGAATTTTTTATACCACACATAATCAGTTAAAAATAAACAAATAGAGATATAAACTTTAAGTAAATCAAGAAAAGAATAAACCAACTGAAATATCTAAATACCTATAAATTTTATTATAATTTTTTATTTTATTTTATAGTAATAATGCTCCATAAAGTTGTCTTTCTACTTATAATTGCATTTTTAAAGTGAGTATCAAATAACTGATTTTACAAAATTTTGTTTAAATAAAAAAGAGAAATTTAGTTATCAATTCAAACTAAAATTAATATAGTAATTACTTTTATTATTGAACTACTATGAAAATTATGATTTAAATTTTAATAAATCAGTCATTCTCTTGAAATATGAAAAAGATAAAAAATAAGATAAAAAAGTTATACATGCTATTAAATTTTAAAATAGTAAAATATCTAAATATTTTATACTGAAAATCCAAACTATTATTTGTTATCTTCAAATTCTGCTAAACTAATATAGATAATAGAGAAAAAACATAAAGACATCACTGAAGTTGTTCCGAATTTTTAAAAAGACACCTAAAGCTTGCGGGCATCCTATTACCCTCCTAAATAATTTTAAAATGATATTAATACATCCTTTTTGGAATCAATCCCAATTTTTAAAAAAGAGGTGCTAAACACGCACCAATTACTAGGTGACACGTGTTAATTTATTTATAAATATATATTTTTTATTTTTCTCTCTCTTACTCTTTTGATTTTCTTTTCTCTCTCTCACCCAATCTCTTCCCTCCACAACAGCCAATAACCTCATCCTTCTTTTTTTCTTTTCTTCAACTAATCTTCTTCTCCTTCATACCATTCACTATCCAAGCTTCCATAAACAACCTTTAAAATTGAAAATAATAACCATTCCATCCTTTTTGTACTATTATAATTGTAGTGGGTTTAGAAAATTAAAATTGGACATAATTTTTTGAATTTATTTGGTTATTAATTTTTTATCCTCTAATTTCATATGAAAATCAATGATTTCTATGATTCTTTATGATCTCTTTTACTAAAATTTTGTTATATTGTTAGCTCACTTTAACATTGATTTCTTCCACTACTATAATTCAGCAATCCGACGAAATTTTAACTTTTTTGGGCATCGAAAAAAAAAATTGCCAAAAAAAATGGTGGCTAACATACCATCTCCTTTTTACCGATCTTATTTTAATCTCATTATTATTTTTATCGGAAATAAATATCGACCACGATTAAATTCACCATCATCCCATTAATGGAGAAGAAGAGGAAGGGGAAAGACAAGACATCATTAAAAAAGAAGAAGGAAGAAACAAAGGAAAAAATAGAAAAGGAAGAAAAAATAGTAAAATACAAATAAAAAAAAAGTAGATTTTTTTATTACACGTGATAGTTTTTAGTCTATTGCTTTAATAGCTATTTTTCCACGTGCATTTCTTGCGTGATAAAATATATACACTGAAAATTCAGTCAAAATGATCCATTTATCATGATTTTTATAACTTTTGTGGGGTAATAGGTCACCCGCAAAGTTAAGGTGTCTTTTTAAAAATTCGGGATTACTTTAATGATGACTTTATATCTTTTGTCTGGATAATACTATCTTTGCTCTCTTCTTTAATAACCAAGTTAAGAAAAAGAAAAGAATAAACAAAATTTGATTTTTAAAAAATAGTTTATATGCATACCTACAGAAATTTAAAGAACAAATTTCTTTTTATTTTATGTGTGCAAATACAATATTTTTCTTTATTATTTAAATCATAATATGTTTGTTTCATCTAATATTTTTGCATTTACTTTTTTCTTTTCTTTCCCATTCATGCCAGGTTAAAACTCTCTGTTTCATTAATTTAGCAAAAAATATTTAAAAATATCTATCTTCTTTTCACTTATACTCTTTTTTGTCTTTTTGTTACATTCATTCATACTTTCCCTATAAAATATTTTAGTTTCACCTTTAAAATAATTGAGTTAAAATATTATAAATTGTAAAAAATAAATATTTATTTTGAATTTTTTTCAACCATTTAAGACCTTGCAATTTGTTTTGCCATGAACTATAAAAATTGCTCATAAGCATAAAATATTAAAGTTATTGATGATAATTTTTCATTTTATCCCTCAATCACTTGAACTTGAATCCTAATCGAAATTTACTTAAAACAATAATTACTTAGTCTAACATCTTGCATTAAATTTTGTAAAGATGTTTTAATTACTTTTATAAAATAATAATGAGAAATATCACTTACTTGAATTCAGACACGAATATAAGAAAATAATTGTTAAACATCATCACCTGCATATAAAATAAA